>OY728162.1:451309477-452559477 GCA_963277665.1 Viscum album
ACATCATGATACTCGGTGAAAATTGACTTTATTAAGAACCATTAACTCATACCACCTCAACATTAACCACATACCATAGGAAATTGGAAAAATAAAACAAAATTAAACTCTAACCCAATCATGAATAATGGTGGAAACATCACTATTAAGTACAATTTTCGAACACCTCTCCCACTCTTCAACATAGTGGATATCATTTGACCATAAAAGAGAGGAGTACTCAACATCAAAATCTAAAGAGGAATGTATAAGGGTTGATAAAAAAGGGCCGGCCAATGGTGAATTTTTCTTTTATTCCCTTTTAATATCCATAAAATCATGATGGGTGGTACATTACATATATAGGGATACCAATAACCCCAAAAGGCTAATAACCAAAACGATCAAAAAGAAACACTAAACACACAACAGGAAATAACTAAATGGATTCCCATGGAATTTTTCAAAATAAACACTAAAAATTATATCAAGGCAACCTCATAAACATGAACCAAAACATGAAAACCCTTCAAAATAATAATAATTCCCAAACTCAAAACACCACGTAAGGAATACTCCCAAATCACAAGGAGACACACCAAACATGTAACGACCCAATGTTTCATTAATGGAAATCTCTATTGATCTAATTAAATGTCTCCGTATGTTTATATAATATATCAACTTCATTTTTTTATGATAATAATTTTGACCGTTGCTAATATAGCCATTGAATTGTGATCACATGATTAGTATAACTATAGGACATTAACAAATCCAATTTACTCAGAAAAAGGAAGTGATGGCCTCATCCAGTAGAATTGCCTCATACGAAGCCCATTTGTCAAAGCTCGGGAAAGAGGTGGCGTCATTGGGATTCTCCCTTGACCAATCCCAAGCTGAGCTTCATCTTGTCAAGCTCGAACGTGACCGTCTATGGGAAAAGTTGAAGTTGATTGAAATTACCACTCAAGCGATGTTATCTGAGCCACCCCAAGAGTCTGTAACCATCACACACCTTACCCTTAGGACTTCTGCGGTTGTTTTAAGGGGTTATGTAACAAATAAGTAGTACTATGTTCATGTATATTATTTTTTTATATAATAATGAATATAACTTCTAGTCATTTTTGATACATTGTAAATAGTTTTTAAAGAAAAAATGGTGTTTTTAGTTATTATTTAATTAAGAATTATATTTTATTAAATTAATGGATTTTTGAATTAAATAATTTTTTAATAAAATATTATTATTAATATTAAATTAATTTTTATTAAATATAAATGATCTTATATTTTTTTAATGAAATTATAATTTTTATTATGGTTTGAAAACCATTTCTGTCAAAACCCGTGAATTTTCGATAAATATCAGTTTTTATTTTAAAATTGAAAATTCAAATATTTAGAAAATTATTTAGATAAAATAAATTTTATTTTTTGAATCAGGACATCTAAATTTTCCAACTGTGAATTTTTCATAATTTTTTTGAGATAGTCAAATTTTTGTCTAAAAATTAAATACCGTTTAAATATATAATGTGTTATATAACATAATAATGACACAATAGTGATGTAATAAAATAATATAACCTTTATGTTCATCCAATATATGTTTTACCATTAAAATAAAGTGATTTTGGGTTTGTTTGACTTATTGTTCAAAGCATTGATGGACCCCTCAAGACTTATTCAACACTTTGCCTTTATAAATTAATTTCCATGGGAGTGTGACTCACCTCCACATAAGAAACCTTATTATTTTAAGAAGTTAGGACTTTGGCCTTATAAAATAATGTTTTCCTATTATAATTTCAAAAAAAAATGGGAAAAACCATGTGATGGTTTTTGGTTTGGATTAATTTAATATAAGTGGCCCCAAACCTAAATAATAACGATTTCACTCACCTTTACTATATAATCCCACCCAAGATCCCACTTCATCCTCACTCAAAGATCCTGGAGTTCGTCCAACCTCTTCCCTACTCTCTCTTGAATCCTCCAAAGGTTCCCCAAGCTCCCAAGAAGCCTCTCACAAGCCTCTCTCTTGCCTTGGAAGCACACTTCCAAGTAAGGATTATTTCTTCCAATCTCATTTTTGTCCAATTTTCATTAATTGTTTTTCCTTTTAATTTCAATTATGAATGTTGGGGTATGGTTTCAAACCTCCCTCATACAGTAATATTTATTTTTGAATGATGGTATACTACTTTCTCTCCCATTAAATGCCTCCCATGTACACCTGTTACTATGTTGAAATTCCAAAAGGAACTTCTCTCTCTTCTTTTACATTTAAGCAATAATTTTGTATCATGAATCTAAATTACATTACAATTTTTGGGACAAGTATCTATATTACCTAATTAATGTCCATTACATGTAAATATGATTAGGAACCCCTTTCTCTTTCATCAACCATTTTTATGAATTCTTATGTCACGCCGTTACGCTGCCGAAATCGCACCGATTTTCTAAGCCAATGCCATTGTGTAGTGGATACCATGCCCATTTCTTCATCAAGGGTATCCACAGTTATGCACCTTTACATATTTATTACAATGTTTCATGTATGAATTCCACATTCCTTTATTGTGGAATAAATTTTTTTTGTTTTATGAATCCATGTTTTATGATCCATGTGGCACACTTATGCATGAAATGAAATGTTTAAGAAGGGTGCACCCTTATAGCGCTCCAATGCATTGGGTAAAGTATAGTATCATGATACTTCATGTGCAATGAGTGTTGACTCATGATAATTCAAGTGAAACGAGGGTTTACTCGTGCTTCATGTGAAATGAGTATTTACTCATGATCTATGTGCAATGAGCCTTGGCTCATGCTAATTCCATGTTAAGTGTTGTTGCCACATTTCCATGTTATGATTATCATTCTTTATCATGACTTTATATTCATGTTTCTTTTATTCTCTATTGATATGCCTATGGTCTAACATGTATTTTACTGCTCATGTTATTCCATGTGTACTCCCTTACAGGGCTTTATAGCTCACCATTTTCTTATGCATGTCCTCAGGTTATCCCATGCAATGCTAAGTAAGAGGGAATGTAGTGGTCATGTAAAGGAAGTTTTCAATAAAGATGTTGTATTTAACGTTTAAAGTTTTTATGTAATGATCCTAAGACCCAAGGACACTAAACCTCTCGATCTTCATTGTTGTATCAAGTGATGTTTTATGTAATAAATAATGTATAAGTTTATAATAAAAGCATGGTTGTAATAGTTGGTATCAGAGGATAGGTTAAGTTATTTTTGGGATTATAAAACCCAAGTAAAGAATTAGATACAAGACTATGTATAATAAAAACATCCCTAAGATTTGGTAAGTACTGAGTAAGTGGTTTATCAAACAAATACATCCCTATCTGGATACGAGCAGGTAGAGGCGGCTCTGGCACAGATGTATCCTAGGGGTAAAACGCAAAAACACCGATTTGAGCTAGACTCAAATGAGAACTGGTTCACGACAACGGGCCTTACTACACTCTTGGTTACAACACTCCCGGGGGATATGTTTTGATAAATTCAAAAGCTTAGTATGAACCCTTTTTAAGGGAATTAAAAAAATTGCCCCTACAAATATATGTTAGAAAGTAGATCATGAAAATCCTAGATTGAAGCCTATAGACTCATGAGTTAAGGAAATAAAAGTTTATTTATAAGTCATCATATTTTTTATTTGGCTTACCCTTTATTTGTTACCCCAACATTCCTTTTATTCCATCCAATGGACGGTAATAAGAGGACTCGGGCTAACAACCGATGTGAAGATCAGTGTGATGATTGTTCTAATGAGATACCCAATCCAATGGGAGTGGGAATCAAGAACATTATCTCGCTTCTCTCTCATATAAATGAAAAATTTAATAGAAACATGAGTCAAGAGGAACGTCCAAACTCCCCTAAGAAGGAACATGTCTCTATCGAGAGCTTCATGGGGAAAAGTCCTCCTACTTTTAGTGGATCATCTGATCCCACGATCACTGAACAATGGATCAAATCCATTGAAAAGATCTTCTCCATCCTTCATTGTTCTGAAAAATAGAAGGTTCTCCTAGCTGCTTATCGTATGGAGGGTGAAGCTGATCAATGGTGGACGTTGATCAAAAATACGAAGCCTGAGAAGGAGATCGAGGGGTTGGAATGGAAGGATTTCCGGAAGTTTTGTTTTGATAAATATTTTCCGCGCACCCTCCGACTTAAGATGGAAAGGGACTTCCTTTACCTCATGCAAAAAGACGAAGAATCTGTTGGAGCGTATGAGGAAAACATCACAAGGCTTGGACAATATGCTTCCAGCTTTTTCACTACCCCCGAATGCAAAGTTGACCACTTCTTTTGAGGGTGAATCCTAGCTTGAGGAAAGCATTAGCGATCCGTGACTTCGACAGCTATGAGGATATTGTCCGATGTTCCCTGAAGGTCGAAAAGAAGATCTAGGAATCATAGGGTTATCATGGGGACAAGAAGCGTAAGGTGGACTTCAATGCTGGTGGTTCGATGGATAAATCCAACGGTGCTAAGAAGATCCAGCACCCCACTTGCCAAAAGTGCGGAAAGAAGCACCCTGGAAATTGCTTTAAGGGGACAAGAAAATGCTTCAGGTGTTGAAGAGAAGGGCACCTAGATGTAAACTGTCGGGAAGAAAAACCCACGGCTGTGATAGTGGAGAGGAACGCTCCATTTGAACCTCAACACGTTGTTCAATGGTACCAATGCAATGAACCAGGTCATTTTTCTAATCAGTGCCCTAATCTAAGAGTTTTTGGAGACAACCAACAACATCCAAGGTAGCAAAGGAGAGATTTTTCCATCACTTCTGCCGAAGTGAACCTCGACAACGAAGTGGTGATAGGTATGGTAGTTATTCATTCAAAAATAGAGAAAATACTTTCTGATTCAGGTTCTACGCATTTTATTATATCTCGAATGTTTTGTAGAACAATCCCAGCACCACCAAAAATCATGGAAGTGAAGATGTCAGTGAGTACGGAAAATGGGGCAATAATTGTATCCCATGAATATAATTCCTCCCCTGTTATAATCTGTGGATTTAATTTCCCGTAGAACCTCGTCATACTCCCTCTGGTGGAATTTGATGCAATTCTTGGCATGGATTGTCTTTCCTTATATAGAGCCAACATAAATTTTCGGGAGAGGGAAATCACAATCTATATAGAGATTAGACCCCTGATTCATTACAAGTGTCAGGAGGAATATGAATCTCCTTTAGCTCCATCATCTCAAGAATGGATATTACTGACTTATGGGCATGAGAATCTAGCTCAGATGATTGATTCCAAGTAAGAATCCAACCCTGAACAAATTCCTATTATGAGGGAATTCACTGAAGTGTTTCCCGAGGAACTGTCTGGTCTTCCTCCAAGAAGAGATGTTGAGTTATCAATTGAACTTATACCTGGGGGTCTACCAGTATCCAAGACTCCATATAGAATGGCTGTTGTGGAGCTTGAAGACCTAAAGAAACAACTACAGGAGAATCTGGATAAAGGGTTTATATGCCCAAGTTTATCACCATGGGGTGCACCAGTCCTCTTCGTCAAGAAGAAGGATGGGTCAATGCTTCTTTGCATCAATTATCGTGAACTTAACAAAATCACGATAAATAAAAACTATCCTCTCCCAAGAATTGATGACTTGTTCTATTAGCTTCGTGGAGCACAATACTTCTCCAAGGTGGACTTTCGTTCGGGATATTATCAAGTAAGGGTGAAAAAGGAAGATGTCCCCAAGACTACTTTTCGTACAAGATACGGGAACTATGAATTCATAGTAATGACTTTAGGACTCACCAATTCTCCAACAATATTCATGGAATTGACGAATAGAGTCTTTAGAGATTACCTCGACAAATTTGTTGTTGTCATTATTGATGATATTCTAATATACTCCAAAACCAAGGTGGATCAGGATGAGCCTTTGAAAACTGTACTAGAGACTTTGCGCAAGGAGAATCTCCATGAAAAGTAATGCAAGTGTGAGTTCTGGTTGAAGGAGGTATCATTATTGGGCCATATAATCCCATGAAATGGGATATCTGTGGACCCCTCCAAAACATATGCAATTGAGGGATGGCCGAGGTCAACATCAGTAACGGATATCCGTAGCTTCTTGGGGTTAGCTGGATATTATCGACGATTCGTGAGAATTTTACCACGATTTTCGAACCCTCTTATGAAAATAACTCCAAAGGGAGTAAAGTTTTCATGGAGTGATGAATGCGAAGAAATCTTCAAGGAGTTGAAAAGGAGGCTTATCACTGCGCACATGCTCACTTTACCCACAAGTGGGGAACTTTATGTGGTATTCAGATATTCTTCAAAGAAGGGATTAGGTTGTGAGATAATTCATAATGATAAAGTGATATCCTATTCGTCAAGGCAGTTGAAAATCCATTAGTGAAACTATCCAACGCATGATATGGAGTTGGCAGCGGTGATATTTTCCTTGAAAATCTAGCGACATTACCTCTATGGAGAGAAATGTGAGATATATACTGACCACAAGAGTCTTAAATATATATTCACACAGAAAGAGCATAATATGCTCCAGAGAATATGGATCGATCTCAACAAGGATTATGACTGTTCAATACATTACCACCCTAGGAAAGCGAACAAGGTGGAAGATGCCCTAAGTAGAAAGGACCCAGCAATTCTATCAATGATGAGAATTGAGAAGGATCCAATCTTCACAGACTTTATGAAGATGGACGTGGGAATCATAATGAAGGGAACATCATAAATCCTTTCACAAATGATTTCTCAACCATCTCTTTTTGAATGGTTAAAGGATGATCAAAAGGATGATGTGGGAATTCCTGAAAAAGTGGAAGCTATCAAAAAGGAGAAATCCTCATAGTTTAATGTTAATGAAGAAGGAATTGTGTGGTTTGGGAAAAGACTATGTGTTCCATTAATTCCGGAGCTGGACAAGGATCTTTTGGATGATGAACATAGTTCAAATTTATCTATTCACCCAGGGAGCACAATGATGTATCAAGATCTCTGAGAAAACCTTTGGTGTAATAATATGAAGATGGAGATCGCTGAATATACATCAATGTGCCTGGTGTGTCAGCAAGTGAAGGAAGAGAGGCAGAAGTTTAAGGGGATGATGCAACCATTTCCCATACCAGAATGGAAATGGGAAAACATCACCGTGGACATTGTCACTAGACTTCCATGGACATCCAAAGGCAACAATGCAATCTGGGTTTTGTGAATCGTCTTACAAAGACTGAACACTTCATTGCTATTCGGGCGGATTTCTCTTTGGATCAACTGGCATGGATATATATCAGGGAAGTGGTAAGGTTTCATGGAGTACCACTATAAATTTTGTCTGACTGAGATCCAAAATTCACCTCTATGTTTTGGAAGAGTCTTCACCATGCTCTGAATACTGAACTGAACTCCAGTACGGCCTATCATCCTCAAACTGATGGCAAATCCGAGCGGACTATCCAAACACATGAGGATATGGTGAGAGCGTTCTCAATGGACTTTAAAGGAGGATGGGATCAACATCATCCAATGCTTGAGTTCTCTTATAAAAAAAGTTTCCACTCTAGCATCCAAAGGGCACCATATGAAGCCCTGTATGGGAAAAGGTGCAGAACACCGACATTTTGGGATGAGGTCGCTGAACGTAAGCTGCTTGGACGAGAAATGGTCGAGGAAATGGTGGAGAAGGTAAAAACCATTCATAAGCATATCAAGGTAGCCTAGAGTCGACAGAAGAGTTATGTAGATATTCATCGACGAGACCTTGAGTTTAAAGTTGGAGACATGGAGTTTCTACTAATATCTCCGTGGAAGAAGGTCATGAGGTTTGTGAAGAAAGGGAAGTTAAATCCAAGGTACATCGGCCCCTTCAAGATTCTTGATCGTGTCGGGGTTGTGGCATATCGACTAGAACTTCCACCTACTATGGCCAAAGTACATGATTTCTTTCATGTATCCCTCTTAAGGAAGTACATACCGGACCCTTCACATGTACTCTCTTCTGAGGTGGTACAATTGGAAGATGATCTTTTTTATAAGGAGCAACCAGTGATGATCTTAGATCGTAGAGAAAAAGTTCTATGAAATAAGACAATGCCCCTCGTCAAGGTGTTTTGGAGAAACCACAAGTTTGAAGAAGAAACTTGGGAATTGGAGGAAGTGATGAAGCTGAGTTACCCAAATCTGTTTTAGTGTGGGAAAAAGAAAATTTCGAGGGTGAAATTTCTTTAGGGGGGAATATTGTAACGACACAATGTTTTATTAATCGAAATCCCTCTTGATCTAATTAAATTTCTCTTTATGATTATATAAAATGTCATCTTTTTTTGTTTTATGAAAAGAATTTTGACCGTTGCTAATATAGCCATTGAACAGTGATCACATGATTAGTATAAATATATGACTTTAAAAAATCCAATTTACTCAGACATAGGAATCGATGACCTCATCTAGTTGAATTACCCCATACGAAGCCCATTTTTCGGAGCTCAGAAATGATGTGGCATCTTTGGGATTCTCCCTTGACCAAGACCAAGATGAGATTCATCTTGTCAAGCTCGAACGTGACCGTCTACGGGAAATGTGGATGTTGATTGAAATTACCACTCGAGCGATGTTATCCGAGCCACCCGAAGAGTCTGTCACCATCGCACACCGTACCCTTAGGACTTATGAGGTTTTTAAGGGGTTATGTAACAAATAAATAGTACTATGTTCATGTACATTATTTTTGTATAAATTAATGAATATAACTTCTGGTAATTTTTGATACATTGTATATAGTTTTTAAAGTACAAATGGTGTTTTAGTTATTATTTAATTAAGAGTTCTATTTTATTAAATTATGGAATTTTTGAATTAAATAATATTTTAATAAAATATTATTATTAATATTAATTTAATTTTTATTAAATATAAATGATCTTATAATTTTATGAATGCAATTAAAAATTTTATTAAGGTTTGAAAACCATTTCTATCAAAACCCGTGAATTTTCGATAAATTTCAGTTTTTATTTTAAAAGTGAAAATTCACATATTTAGAAAATTATTTAGATAAAAAAATTTTATTTTTGGAATCAAGATGCCGAAATTATCCAATGGTGAATTTTTCATAATTTTCTGAGATAGTTAAATTTTTGGGTAAAAATTACATACCGTTTAAATATATAATGTGTTTTATGACATCATAATGACCCAATAGTGATGTAATAAAATACTATAATCTTTATGTTCGTCCAATATATGTTTTACCATTAAAATAAAGTGATTTTGGGTTTTTTGACTTATTTTTCAATGCATTAATGGACCCCTCAAGACTTATTCAACAATTTGCCTTTTTAAATTAATTTCCATGGGAGTGTGACTCACCTCCACATAAGCAACCTTATTATTTTAAGAATTTCAGACTTTGGCCTTATAAAATAATTTTTTCATATTCACTTTTCGAAAACAATGGGAAAAACCATGGGATGGTTTGTGGATTGGATTAATTTAATATAAGGGGTCCCAAACCTAAATAATAAAGAATTCCCTCACCTTTCCTATATAAACCCACCCAAGCTCGCACTTCCTCCTCACTCAAAGCCCGTTGAGTTCGTCCAACCCCTGCCCTACTCTCTCTAGAATCCTCTCAAGGTGCCTGAATCTCCCATGAAGCCTCTCACAAGCCTCTCTCTAGCCTTTCTAAGCACACATCCAAGTAAGGGTTTTTTCATCCTTTCTCATTTTTGTCCAATTTTCATTAAGTTGTTTTTCCTTTTAATTTCAATTATGAATGTTGGGGTATGGTTCCGAACCTCCCTCATACTACACTATTTATGTTTGAATGTTGGGAGAAACCTTTCTCTCTCATTAAATGCCTCCCATGTACACCCGTTACTATGCCGAAATTCGGAATGGAACTTCTCTCTCTTTTTTTACATTCAACCAATAATTCTGAATCATGAATATAAATTCCATTAAAATTGTGGGGACATGTATCTAGTTGACCTCCTTACTTTCCATTACATGTAAATATAATTAGGAACCCCTTTCTCTCTCATCAACCGTTTTTATGAATTCTTATGTCACGCCGTTACGCTGCCAAAATCGCAACGATTTTCTAAGCCAATGCCATTGTGTAGTGGATACCATGCCCATTTATTCATCAAGGGTATCCACCTTTATGAAACTTTACATATTTATTACAAATTTTCATGTATGAATTCCACATTCCTTTATCGTGGAATAAATGTTTTTTGTTTTATGAATCCATGTTTTATGATCCATGTGGCACACTTATGCATGAAATGAAATGTTTAAGAAGGGTGCACCCTTATAGCGCTCCAATGCATTGGGTAAATTATAGTATCATGATACTTCATGTGCAATGAGTGTTGAATAATGATTATTCAAGTGAAACGAGGGTTTACTCGTGCTTCATGTGAAATGAGGAATTACTCATTCTCTATGTGCAATGAGCCTTGGCTCATGCTAATTCCATGTTAAGTGTTGTTGCCACATTTCCATGTTATCATTATCATGATTTATCATGCCGTTGTTTTCATGTTTCTTTTATACTCTATTGATATACCTATTGTCTAACATGTATTGTATTGTTCATTTTATTCCATGTTTACTCCCTTACTGGGCTTTATAGCTTACCCTTTTCATATGCATGTCCTCAAGTTATCCCATGAAATGCTAAGTACGAGGGAATGCAGTGGTCATGTAAAGGATGATTTCAGTAAAGATGTTTTATTTCTTGTTTAATGTTTTTATGTAATGATCCTAAGCCCCAAAGACACTAAAACTCTCGATCTTCTTTGTTGTATCAAGTGAAGTTTTATGTAATAAATCATGTTTATGTTTATAATAAAAGTAGGGTTGTCATAGTTGGTATCAGAGGATAGGTTATGTTATTTTTGGGATTAGGAAACCCTAGTAAAGCCATAGATACAAGACTATGTATAATAAAAACATCCCTATGTTTTGGTTAGTACCGATTAAGTGGTTTATCAAACAAATACATCCATGTCTGGATACAAGCAGGTAGAGGCTGCTCTGGCACAGATGTATCATTGGGGTAAAACCAGAAAACACCGCTTTGAGCTAGACTCGAACAAGAACTGGTGCATGACAATGGGCCTTGCTGCACTCTTGGTTACAACACTCCAGGGGGATATGTTTTGATAAATTCAAAAGCATAGTATCAACCCCTATTAAGGGAATTAAGAAAAATGACCCTACAAATATATGTTAGAATGTAGATCATGAAAATCCTAGATTGAAGTCTATAGACTCATGAGTTAAGGAAATAAAAGTTTATTAATAAGTCATCAACTTTTTTCATTGGATTACCCTTTATGTGTTCCCCCTAACATTCTTTTTATTCCAACCAATGGCTGGAAATAGGATGAATCGGGCTAACAACTGATTTGAAGATCAGTGTGATGACTGTACTAATGAGTAGCCCAATCCAATGGGTGTGGGAATCTCGAACATCGTCACGCTTCTCTCTCAGTTAACTAAATCGTTGAATAGAAACACGGGTCAAGAGGAATGTCCAAACCCCCCTAAGAGGGAACAAGTCTCTATTGAGAGCTTCATGAGGCAATGGCCTCCTAATTTTAGTGGATCATCTGATACCATGATCGTTGAACAATGGATCAACTCTATTGAACAGATCTTCTCCATCCTTCAATGTTATGAACATGAGAAGGTTCTCCTGGATTCTTATCGTATGGAGGGTGAAGCTGATCAATGGTGGACGTTGATCAAAAATATGAAGCCTGAGGAGGAGATCAAGGCATTGATATGGACAGGTTTCCGGAAGTTGTTTTTTGATAAATATTTTCCACGCACCCTCCGGCTTAATATGTAAAGGGACTTCCTTTAACTCATGCAAAAAGACAAAGAATATTTTGGAGCATATGAGGAAAACTTCACAAGGCTTGCACGATATGCTTCCGATTATGTCGTTTCCCCCGAATGCAAAGTTGACCGCTTCTTTGGTGGGCTGAAGCCTAGCTTGCGGAAAGCATTAGCGATATGTGACTTCGACAACTATGAGGAAATTGCCTGATGTGCCCTCAAGGTCAAAATGGAGACCGGGGAATCACATGTGTATCATGGGGACAAGAATCGTAAGGTGGACTTCCATGATGGTGGTCTGATGGATAAATCCAATGGTGCTAAGAAGATCCAACACCTCACTTTCCAAAAGCGGGGAAAGAAGCACCCTTGAAATTGCTTTAAGTGGACAAGAAAATGCTTCAGGTGTGGAAGAGAAGGGCACCTAGCTGTTAACTATCGGAAAGAAAAACCCAAGGCTGCGACAAAGGAGAGGAACACTCCGTTACAACCTAAACGCGTTGATCAATGCTACAACTGCAAAGAACCGGGTCATTTTTTCAATCAGTGCCCTAATCCAAGGGTTTTTGGAGAAAACCAAAAACCTCTAAGGCAGCAAGGGAGAGCTTTTTCAATCACTTCTACCGAAGTGAACCCCGACAACGATGTGGTGACAGGTATGCTAGTTATTCATTAAAAAATAGCGAATATACATTTTGAATCAAGTTCTAAGCATTAATTTATATCTCAAATGTTTAGTAGAACAATCACAGCACCACCAAAAATCATGGAAGTGAAGATGTCAGTGTGTACGGAAAATGGGAAAATCATTGCATCAAATGAATATAAGTCCTCCCGTGTTATAATCTATGGATTGAATTTCCCGGACAACCTCTCCAAACTCCCTTTGGTGGAATTTTATGCAATTCTTGGCATGGATATGATTTCCTTATATAGAGCCAACATAAATTGTCTGGATAGGGAAATCACACTCTATATGGAGAATAGACCCACAATTATTTACAAGTGTCAGGAGGAAGATGAATCTCCTTTAGATCCATCATCTCAAGAATGGATATTACTTCCTTATGAGCACGCGTATCTGGTTCAAATGATTGAGTCCAAGGAAGAAACCATCCTTGAAGAAATGCCTATTGTGAGGGAATTCATTGAAGTGTTTCCCGAGGAACTGCCTGGTCTTCCTCCATGAAGAGATGTTGAGTTCTCAACTGAACTTATACCTGTGGTGATACCAATATCCAAGACTCCATATAGAATGGTTGTTGTTGAGTTTGAAGAGCTGAAGAAACAACTATAGGAGAATCTAGATAAAGGGTTTATACGCCCAAGTGCTTCACCATGGGGTGCACTAGTCATCTTCGTCAAGAAAAAGGTTGGGTCAATGATGCTCTGTATTGATTATCGTGAACGTAACAAAATCACGACAAAGAACAAGTATCCTCTCCCAAGAATTGATGACTTGTTTGATCATCTGCGTGGAGCACAATACTTCTCCAAGGTGGACTTGCGGTCGGGATATTATCAAGTAAGGGTAAAGAAGGAAGATGTCCCCAAGACTTCTTTTCATACAAGATACGGGCACTTTGAATTCATAGTAATGCCTTTCAGACTCACCAATGCTCCAGCAATATTCATTGAATTGATGAATATATTCAATAGAGATTACATTGAATAATTTTAGGTAGTCTTTATAGATGATATTCTAATATACTCTAAAACCAAGGAGGATCATGAGGAGAATTTAAAAATTGTACTAGAGACTTTGTGCAAGTAGAAGCTCTATGAAAAGTACAACAAGTGTTAGTTATGGTTGAAGGAGGTCTCATTCTTGGGCCATATAATCACAAGCAATGGGATATCTATGGACCCCTCTAAAATAGATGCAATTGAGGGATGGCCGAGGCCATCATCGGTAACGGATATCCTTAACTTCTTGGGGTTAGTTGGATATTATCGACGTTTTGTGAGAAATTTCTCACGATTTTACAAACCTCTTACCAAGCTAACTCGAAAGGGATTAAAGTTTTCTCAGATTGATGAATGTGAAGAAATCTTCAAGGAGTATAAAAAGAGGCTTATCACTTCCCACATGCTCACTTTACCCACAATTGGGGAACTTTTTATGGTATTCAATGATGCTTCAAAGAAGGGATTAGGCAGTGTGCTAATGCAGAATGATAATGTGATATCCTATGCCACAAGGTAGTTGAAAATCCATGAGGGAAACAATCCAACCATGATCTAGAGTTGGTGGCAGTGATATTTTCCTTGAAAATATGGCGGCATTACCTCTATGGAGAAAAATGTGAGATATATACTGACTACAAGAGTCTTAAATATATATTCACACAGAAATAGAATAATATGTGCTAGAGAATATGTATAGAGATCATCAAGGATTATGACTATTAAATACATTACCACCCTGGGAAAGTGAACAAGGTGGATGATTCCCTAAGTATAATGGACCCAACAATTCTATCAATGATGAGAACTGAGAAGGATCCAATCTTCTTAGACGTGATGATGATGGACATGGGAATCATAATGAAGGGAACATCATCAATCCTTTCACAAATGATTGCTCAACCATCTGTTTTAGAAAGGTTAAAGTATACTCAAAAGGATGATGTGGGAATTCAAGAAAAAGTGGAAGCTATCAAAAAGGGGAAATCCTCAGAGTTTAATGTTAATGAAGAAGGAATTGTGCGGTTTGGGAAAAGACTATGTGTTCTATCAATTCCAGAGCTGAAGAAGGAACTTTTGGATGACGCACATAGTTCAAATTTATCTATTCACCTAGGGAGCACAAAGATGTATCGAGATCTTCGACAAAACTTTTGGTGGAATAATATGAAGAAGGATATCGCTGAATATACATCAAAGTGCCCAGTGTGTCAGCAAGTGAAGGCAGAGAGGCAGAAGTCTAAGGGGATGATGCAACCATTGCCCATACCAGAATGGAATGGGAAAACATCACCATGGACTTTGTCACCAGACATCCATGGACATCTAAAGGCAACAATGAAATCTGGGTTGTTGTGGATCGTCTTACAAAGACAGCACACTTCATTTCTATTCGAGAGGATTTCTCTTTGGATAAACTGGCACAGATATATATTAGGCAAGTGGTAAGGTTTAATGGAGTACCACTATCTATTATGTCTAACCAAGATCCAATATTCACTACTATGTTTTGGAAGAGTCTTCACCATGCTATGAATACTGAACTGAACTTCAGTACGCCCTATCATCATCAAACTGATGGCTAATCCGAGAAGACTATCCAAACACCTGAGGATATGTTGAGAGAATGATAAATGGACATTAAAGGAGGATTGGATCAACATCTTCCTCTGGTTGAGTTCTCTTATAATAACAGTTTCCACTCGAGCATCCAAATGGCACCATATGAAGCCATGTATGGGAAAAGGTGCAGAACACCGACATGTTGGGATGAGGTCTGTGAAAATAAACTGCTTGGATCGAAAATGGTAGAGGAAATGGTGGAGAAGGTAAAATCCATTCAGCATCATATCAAGGCAGCCCAAAGTCGAAAGAAGAGTTATGTAGAAAATCGTTGACGAGACCATGAGTTTAAAGTTGGATACACGGTGTTTCTACCTATATCTCCATGGAAGAAGGTCATGAGGTTAGGGAAGAAAGGGAAGTTAAATCCAAGGTACATCCGCCCCTTCGAGATTCTTGATCGTGTCGGGGTTGTGGCCTATCGAATAGCACTTACACCTACTATGGCCAAAGTACATGATGTCTTTCATGTATCCCTCTTAATGAAGTACATACCGGACCCTTCACATGTACTCTCTTCTGAGGTGGTACAATTGGAAGATGATTTTTCTTATAAGGGGCAACCAGTGAAGATCTTAGATCGTAGATAAAAAGTTCTACGAAATAAGACAATGCCCCTCATCAAGGTGTTGTGAAGAAACCAAAAGTTTGAAGAAGCAACTTGGGAATCAGAGGAAGTGATGAAGCTAAGTTACCCACATCTGTTTTAGTGTGGGAAGAGGAAAATTTCGAGGGAAAAATTTCTTAAGGGAGGAATATGGTAATGATCCAAAGTTTCGTTAATTGAAATCCCTAATGATATAATTAAATACCTCTTTATGTTTATATAAAATGTCATCTTCTTTAGTTTTATGATAATAATTTTGACCATTGCTAATATAGCCATTGAACAGTGATCACATGATTAGTATTAATATAGGACTTTAACAAATCCAATTTACTCAGACAAAGGAAGAGATGGCCTCATCCAGTAGAATTGCCCCATATGAAGCCAATTTTTCGGAGCTCGGAAAACATGTGGCGTCTTTGGGATTCTCCCTTGACCAAGCCCAAGCTAAGCTTCATCTTGTCAAGCTCGAACGTGACCGTCTACGGGAAAAGTGGATGTTGATTGAAATTACCACTCGAGCTATGTTATCCGAGCCACCTCAAGAGTCTGTCACCAACGCACACCTTACCCTTAGGTCTTATACGGCTGTTTTAAGGGGTTATGTTACAAATAAGTAGTACTATGTTCATGTAAATTAATTTTTTATATAATAATGAATATAACTTCTACTCATTTTTCATACATTTTAAATAGTTTTTAAAGTATAAATGGTGTTTTTATTTATTATTTAACTGTGAATTCTATTTTATTAAATTAAGGGATTTTTGAATTAAATAATATTTTAATAAAATATTATTATTATTATTAAATTATTTTTTATTAAATATAAAAGATCTTATAATTTAATGAATGCAATTATAATTTTTTTAAGGTTTGAAAACCATTTCTATCAAAAACAGTGAATTTTGGATAAATTTCTATTTTTATTTTAAAATTGAAAATTCACATATTTAGAAATAATTTTAGATAAAATAAAATTCTCTTTTTGGAATCAGGATGTCGAAATTATCCAACGGTTATTTTTTCATAATTTTCTGAGACAGTCAAATTTTTGGGTAAAAATTAAATACCGTTAAAATATATAATGTGTTTTATGACATCATAATGACCCAATAGTGATGTAATAAAATATTATAATCTTTATGTTCGGACAATATTTGTTTTTCCATTAAAATAATGTGATTTTGTGTTTGTTTGACTTATTTTTCATAGCATTAATGGACCCCTCAAGACTTATTCAACACTTTTCCTTTTTAAATTAATTTCCATGTGAGTGTGACTCACCTCCACATAAGCAACCTTATTATTTTAAGAAGGTAGTTATTTGGATTTATAAAATAATTTTTTCCTCTTCCCTTTGTAAAAAACCATTGGAAAAAAACATGGGATGGTTTGTGGTTTGGATTAATTTACTATAAGGGGTCGCAAACCTAAATAATAAAGAATTCCCTCACCTTTCCTATATAAACCCACCCATACTCCCACTTCCACCTCACTCAAAGCTCTTGGAGTTCATCCAACCTCTGCCCTACTATCTATAGAATCCTCCCAGGGTTCCCCAATCTCCCAAGAAGCCACTCACAAGCCTCTCTCTAGCCTTTGGAAGCACACTTCCAAGTAAGGGTTTTTTCTTCCTTTCTCATTTTTGTCCAATTTTATTTAAGTTGTTTTTCCTTTTAATTTCAATTATTAATGTTGGGGTATTGTTTCTCACCTCCCTCATACTTCACTCTATATGTTTTAATGATGGGAGACCCCTTTCTCTCTCATTAAATTCATCCCATGTGCACCCGTTACTATGCCGAAATTCCGAAAGGAACTTCTCTCTCTTCTTTTACATTCAAGCAATAAATTTGTATCATGAATCTAAATTCCATTAAAATTATTGGGAAATATATCTATATGACCTCCTTACTGTCCATTACATGTAAATATGATGAGTAACCCATTTCTCTCTCATAAACCATTTTTATGAATTCTTATGTCACGCCGTTACGCTGCCAAAATCGCACCGATTTTCAAAGCCAATGCCATTGTGTAGTGGATACCATGCCCATTTCTCCATCAACGGTATCCACATTTATGCACCATTTCATATTGATTAAAAAGTTTCATTTATGAATTCCATATTCCTTTATCATGGAATAAATGTTTTTGTTTTATGAATCCATGTTTTATGATCCATGTGGCACACATATGCATGAAATGAAATGTTTAAGAAGGGTGCGCCCTTATAGCGCTCCAATTCATTGGGTAAAGTATAGTATCATGATACTTCATGTGAAATGAGTTTTGACTCATGCTTATTCAAGTGCAACGAGGTTTTACTTGTGCTTCATGTGTAATGAGGATTTACTCATTCTCGATGTGAAATGAGCCTTGGCTCATGCTAATTCCATGTTAAGTGTTGTGGTCACATTTCCATGTTATGATTATAATGCTTTCTCATGGCTTTATGTTCATGTTTCTTTTATGCTCTATTGATACTCTTATTGTCTAACATGTATTGTAATCCACATGTTATTCCATGTGTACTCCCTTACTGGGCTTTATACCTCACCCTTTCTTATGCTTGTCATCAGGTTAGCCCATGCAATGCTAAGTATGAGGGAATGTAGTGGTCATGTAAATGAAATTTTCAATAAAGATAATGTATTTCATGTTTTAAGTTTTTATGTAATGATCCTATGCCCCTAAGACACTAAACCTATCGATCTTCTTTGTTTTATCAAGTGATGTTTTATGTAATAAATCATCTTTAAGTTTGTAATAAGAGCAGGGTTGTCATAACACATACAAAAAATATAAAACCTAATTTCTTCTCTTAAAATAACATGTTAAATTGAAAAAAAATTGGGTTGAAAAATCACCAACGTAATTCCATGGAGCATCACGCATGAATATTCTCTTACTAAACTGAGAAACCATCACCTCATGTCACCTAAATTTTAATAAATATCCAAGATTGTGGTCACTCAGGGTAATAAAAAATCTCAAAAAATAAAATTTCCACAATAAAAAAATTCAACCCACATCATAAACTTATCAATTTAATTCCCATTTCAAAATTCATTAAACTTTTTAAAATATCAATCACCACGGTTCAAAAATCAAATCAAAATCCCACAAATCTAATCATTTTAACTTTCTTCAAAATAGATCTCATGGATTTCATTAAAAAATATATTTCAATTAATTTAAAATAAATCCCCATAAAATGTTTCAAAATAAATTCCCATTTTTTAATCAAACCATTTCTACAAAACCCAAATTTAGGTCATAGAAATCCAATCGTGTTAAAATCATCCCCGGTTTACAAAAACAACAATTAATGAAAATACAAGTTCTAATCAGTTCGTAAAAATTATTTCTAAAAAAAATTCAACCATTCTAATACTAAAACATTCCCATTTCGAAATCAAGATTCTATAATAGTAGGAGTTTTAAAAAAAATGTTCTGAATCATGAAATGATGGAAAAAATTATCAATGGTGAAACCAGTTTTGATGGGTGAAGTGTGTGTGTAGTTGGAGGTAATATTCCAATAAAACCACAATCATAGTGAGAATTATATTACCATGTACTTGGTTCTTCATATCTTTATAGGACACACAATCTCACAATAACCACTAACACAACTCCCACTTCATTTCCCAAACATCAAACAAACCACACAGACCAATTAACACAAATAAAACCTAACTTCACATAGAAAACTGGAGTTCCTTCATGAGGTGTGATATCCAAGAATCCTACTCAAAAATAGATCCTAAATCCATGATAGTGAAATAATTGGTCTATAAAGACTCATCCTAAAATAAAATGACCCAAAAATCGAGTTATCTTCTCTATAAAACCCTACTATTTAGTGAACTTATTTTTTGGAAATAATTTAATATTTTTTATATATTATTGTACATTTCATGAAACAATAAATTTAGTAAGGATTATGTTATAAAAAACACAATGTTAATATTTTTCTACATAAAATACTTAAATTAGGTTGAGTTAAGCCCAACACTAATTTATCATGATGTACATGCAAGACTGAGTTTTACTACCTTTTAATAGAATAACTATTTTTGAAGAAAAAATTGACCATTTTTTAAATATTATTTGTAAAAATAAAAATTAATTTTTAATAAAGTTTTTATATATTATATTAATATTTTTTTTGGATTTTTCTAAGAAACTTCATTTTTTATGAATAGTAAAAATATTGTCTTGTAGTTAAATCCCACCTCTTATTTTAAATATTTTTTAATGTTAAAGGATATTTGAAATTTATTAACAAAGTAAAAATATATCAATTATACATATAATAATCCACTTTATTTCATTTTAATCATTCTTATTTTTAAATTAGATATAAACAATTATGGATCTTTTGAAGGTTTTTTACTTTGAAAACCGACTTTCTCTCCGTGTCAGTGGGATTGGTGTTTAAATTAATTTTCCAAATTATGAGAAATGAGTTTTTGAAAAACAAACATAAAATAGTGTAATATGTATAATATTATTGGTCAAATATTATCAATTATATTTTTGAACAAAAAATAATAGTGGAAGTGATTAAATTTAATTAGTTCTATTAAGGTAAAATTAAGCTTAATATGTGACTAAAACATTATCTGAAGGACCAAAATGACCTGGAAACTTATCCAAATGACATTTGATGCTAAAAATTATAATATATCATCTATTGGTTCTAATTATATGCGTTATAATGATATTATTAAATGATGTTCCTTATATAAAAATATAAGTAATGAAAGAGACAAAAAGGAAACTTTCCTCACCACAAACATATATAAAACATTGATATATGTAAAACAAATCATCTATTAAGTTTTTAATATCATATATAAATATAAATGGTTTCTTTTAATCATAATAATTTATGATTAGTTTTGATAAATTATTTTTTAACATAAAATACTTATGAAATTCAAATGTAGTGATTCTTTAGTTAATAATTAACTAAAATAATTTAACCTATAATTGTTAAAAGATGTTTCATTGATTTTGTTATTGAATAACATTATTTTTATAGGATAATAATTTATTTTCAATATCATTAATATAAATATATTATAATAAAAATACTATGTTTATATTTTAAAATTGAAATTAAATAATTAATGTCAAAATTGACATTAATGTTATTTTATAATATATGATACTTTATTTAATTATTTAATAATAATAAATATCATATATTATATAATGTGATTTTAAGGACTAAAAAATATTAAACATGGTAAATTAATGATAAAATTTATTATTAGAGGTGTTATTTAATTAAAAATATTACTTCAATTTAGAGTTAATAGTTAAACTACATATATTAAAATACTAGTGCCTTTAATAATAACCAAAATGATAAAATTGGGGAAACATAGAAGATGCGAGACGAAATTTTTAATATTCACATAGTTTCATGTGTTGTAGGGTTTTTTAAACCATTATACCCTTTTAATGCATTGTTTTTCCATTTTAGGCCCATTTGGTAAGGTATACCTCCCATTAATGAATAACAGTTGATGTTTACAAGAGTGTCACTCCCCATCCACTATAAAAAGGAAAACACTCTCCACCATAATTAACCATCTCAAACAACATAGATTAATAAAATATATATCAAATAAAATTCAAAAAATCCATAAATTACAGCTTTAATAAAAAATTGTGGATTAAATTCTTCTAGGAATACCATCTGTGGAAACAAAAAGGAGTTACCTGATAAAGAGGTAACTCCCTGCCTCAAGATCCTTTCTTTTATTTCATTTATCCACTCCAAAAAATAATCATATTACATGATTGTATAAAAAATAATTTCCTAAACATAACAAAATGTGTTTATTTATACTCTATACCAACATGTAGACACACTTCAATGCATTGTGTAATGAACATACTATTTTCATGTACATTGAATTACTACTTAATGAAATGAGGATTTTTCATATTTCTATTTCTACCCCTCATGATGGGAAATATAATGGAAAATATATTTATATATAATATATATGATTTTTATAATTCTTTTATTCTTTATATTTTTATTTATAGCATTCCCTTATACTTTTTATCTTGTGTAAATATGGTAATTCTTTTGAGAAAGTGTGGAATACAACCCCATAAATGTGATGGGATTTGTTCAAAAACTATGTGGACTGTATTAAATATATGTATAGTGAAAATATATGGTATATATGACATAATAATCATAATTTTACTAATATTATATTCATATATATGTATAAATATATGTATTTGTTTTTCATTCCTTCAATACGTCAATAAAACGGAAGCATCGTTCATTTGTATGTACGACATACGTCTCCATGAATGGTGTATTCCCATTCATAGTTATATATTCTATAGATTATAATAATAAAAAGATATTGTATAATACGGATATTTATGTCAGGGTTTACATTTTTATGTCATGATATTGAATAAGTACAAATTTTTTAACAAATTAAGACACATGCGAAAAACAAAGTGAATATTACCAGAAGCCTATCCTTAACAAAGAATTTTTATCATGATAATAATATAAAGTCATTATAAAATAATATATTTAATTATATATAATAATATGGTTCGGTAAAGATTTATAATAAAAAATATATTTATTATACATGATATTATTATGAGTACAAATAGATTCAAGATAGGAGGTAAGGAAGTTTCATCAATCTTTTTATTTCCATGAAATAGATGCCTTAATCCACACAATATAATTTGGATTGTGTGTATTATGACCATGGATGTTTTAATGGATATTTACATACCAATTTGACAAATTTATTTTTATAGGGGTTATCTTCCAAATGTTACAAAATCGGTAAAGTAGCTTTGTCTCAGTTTTCATTCTTTGAGACACATTCCATGTCTTGCACCTATATTTTTCTATGATGGGTATATATATGTAATTTTAAAAAAATTTAGAAAAATTAATATTTCAATTATATTGTAATATTAATTTAATGTTATTTTTTCTATCATGAATTATATTTTCTAAAATGGAAATAGTTTATTGCTTTAATCACATTGTTTATCAAGATTGTTTATGATTATTCTTCCATTAAGAAAATATTATGATTCGAATCCCAATAAATGTCAGGAATTTTTATACCCTCTTTATATGATTTTCATATTTATTTAAGAGTACCATTTTCCTATTATTTTTCAATTAATATATTTAAATTGTTTTTAAAAAATATTACCTTGGGAAAAAATTATTATATTCAAAAACATATATCATCAATAATGTTTTCATATGATTTTTTTAAAGGATATTTGATGATTATTTTAAAAGTAAAATTATTTGAATGAATTTCCATTAATTATTCATGATATTTCAAATATCTTTTTAATGAAATGGTTTTCAAATTTTTTCAATATTTCATTGTAAATATTCAAGGGTTTTCGAAGAAAATTTTGTTTAAAATGTTTTCAAACAATCACTATCAGTTTAAAAATAATAATGGAAATGTTTTTAAAATATCTTTAAAGCATTATTTATATGTTTCAATGAATTTTTTCTAAAAAATTTATTTCCAATGTTTTTCATGCTCTCTTTATATTTTTTCAAAGAAAAAGAATCCCAAACGTTTTTCAAAGAAATATTTATGATTTTTCATTTTTATTTTTAGGAATGTGTTTTTCAAAATGTTTTATGTTTTATATATATTTTTCAATGAAGAAAGGATTTTTACTAGACAATTTTTTTTTGAAAATATCCTTAGCAGTATTTTAATATATTATAACATCCATATATGTTATTCAATAGCTTATAGAAATTTATATATAGGTTTCATTCGTATTATTTGTTTAATGGTTTGTTTATTGATGTAATTTCCCTTATGAACCCTGGTTATTTTTCATGGGTTATACGCATTTTACACCCACTTATTTTCAAGGGTTATAAATTGATGAAATAATTATGAAATCTATCTATTTTTTATATCTTATTATATGATTTTTATGATACCATTTCATTTCACAAGATATGATTTGATACTTATAGAACCCGAATCTCTTTATGCGTCATGATAGGATGATTGTTTAAATATCTTCTGGCACATGTATTATTTATTTTATTATGAGATAGGTGGGACATATATATCCACCCAATGCATTAGGAAAATATTTATACCTCATGATATAGTAAGGTGAATAAAATTGATGGGCTTTATACACTATTTGAAGATAGGGAGACCCTATCCCTTATATTGAAATGACTATAATAAAAGATGGCAGTGTGTCCCACCAAGTAGGTGTAGTCACCATAATGATGGATGATGGGGAAACATAATCCAGTATGGGATTGTGGGAAAACATGATCCACTATGGGAATATGTGAAAAGATTATCCCATCAAAGGAAATGACTATTAATGGGGATGGTGGCGTGTCGTGAGCAGTATGTATAGATCCCATGAAGTGTCTTAACAAGTTCAAGCAATTGTTTTTTGCTTATAGGGTATGATATCACATATTAATCTATTCTAAAATAAAATATATTATTCATATGTTAGGTTTTCATTCCTTATCCCCTTTATTTCCTTATGATTCATGTGTTATGAAAATCCATTCTTTATTTAATTACTCATGTTTATGATCTATGATATGCAGGGTATGATCTTTTAATGTTATGAGCACATTCTTATACCCCTATTCTCATGTTTATGATTACATGTCTCCATTGATTTCCCTTATAGAGCATCAGATGTCACCCATTTTTGTGCTTCCATCCCCATGTTATAAAAATATGTATTACATATTATGTGTATAATAAGGTGCTATCATGACGAACCTACTGGTAGATAATGTATCTCAATTTGTACTAGTGTTTATTTTTCCTTGTTTCCAATGGAAGTCTACTAACACAATATTTGGGTTTCCATTTTTATAATGTTTTAAGTATTCAAAAAATGCTATATAATGAATATCTATGTTTGGAATGGTTTATTTTAGTTGGTATCAGAGAAATGACTATTTCAGCCTTAGATGGATGGATGAGAAAACCTTAGGGATAAACCTAAGGACATGTCTATGTATTTTTCTAATGATAAGGAAAAGTATAGGAAAATTTGATGGAATATTTTTAAATGATATACTATGTGTTTTCCTAAAAATAAATCCATTTCTAGATACTACAAATGGATGTAGCTATTGAAAAAATTTACCTAGGTGTAATAACACTTAAAAGATGTTTCAGGACAAACTCGACATATAGTGTTTTAAAAAAATGAGCCTTACTTCAAACCATTTGTGACACTCCCAAGGGATATTCATTGGGAATTTATGAACTATAAATAAACCTTAATAAAGTATTTAAATGTATTTTCTTATAATTAACATCGGACAAACCTTGGGTGTGATAGATTAAGTAATATCTCATTATTTATACATCATATAAGTAATTTTTCAGGATTTCATGGTTTTATTCTATGATATGTGTTTCTCACCATGTCATTTCAAGTTTATATAAACAGAGAGAACTAGAAGGAACATAATTAACATTGAATTCTTTAGATGTAGAAAGTATGGGAATTATGAAAATAAATTTCCCAAGTAGAAATATCATAATGAGAATCAAGAAGGTGGTATGAGTGTTGGTTATACTTCTAAATATGAAGATATCTAAAACATAATGTGATAAGAACGTGATGTTCATCCAGTATTTTTTACATTAAGCATAAGAAGAATGAATATATTGAGTATGAGGAACCAGAATATTTGATTCATCTTACATATTCATGGAATAATTGATTAAATAATAAATTGATGAATCCAGAGTAATAGTTTTAGAATATAGTTGGATGAATGAAGTATTTATCTTCTGGGAATCAATGATTATGTTATATGAATCATGAAATATATAATTATTTTTAGTATAATTATTTTTTACAGATTTCAAGGGATATGTTTAATGGTGACGAAGACATAGAAAAGTTATATTTTTTAAGGTATGATAACCATTAATGTGATAAATATGTTAGAAAATTTATGTTTAGAAATGTTAAATAGTTAAAAAAAACTATAAGGTAAATCAGATAGAACTGATTACCCTATATCTAATTACTGATATTTTTTAAAAATAGTCTATTCAATAATGGAATAATTAATAAAATTCATGGATATAAGTAATATATATACTAATACATGGAATAAGGAATCATGCATGTTTTCCAAAATTAATACTGGTAATTCAGGTTATTTCCATGTTTTAAGAGAATATACGACAACAGTATTCACATTTCTGTAATGTGACAATGAATATATACTTTGTTATTTGTGGGGTATCAAAGATAAGATGATTTAGTTTCATTATTTCTAAATTATTATATTTTTATGATTCAATTGTGTTATAATTCTAAAAAAGTTAGGTGTTATTTATGTTAATCTTCTGCTGATGTTTGTGAGATTAATTTATTATATCACCACATGAAAATTTATTAATATTGGATAACATGATGTACAAATTTTTTATTGATAGTAATAGATGAGATATTGAATGACTTATCATTGATCTCGTGATCTGGTATTGCTTCAGGAATGAAAAATTCACCATCATATTTATAGAAGGAGATGAAGTGGAAATTGATCAAGACATGAAATAAGGGTGATATATTACTTATAATAGGGGATAAATATGATGTTCCCAGATCAGTAGAAATCACTGATATGGGGAGGGGGTGAATCAGTGATCCATTTAAATATTTTTACACATAGAATCTTTTAATTAATCATTTATGGCTTCTTAAATCCTTGATCCAATATTCTCATCTCTCTTATCCCTACATTTAATGATTCTATAAATGTAATGGCACTAAAAATGATTTACAAGGTTTGGTTCAAAAACCTACTCCATGTTGTGTTGGTTATTCTCCCCAAAACAGATTCTACCCAATAATAAGAAGAGTAATTAAAATGGTTGATACATAGTCACATTGTATATCTCCCGAGTCCCAAAATAGAGTCTTTATACTACATCCCATTGTGTTACCAGAGTCCCACTGGCCTGCTTCAGTGTCTCACTGAAATATATTTAAATCAAGTGGATTAATAAATAGTTTATAAAAACATAAAAAATGATACATGTTCTTCAGTTTATCACATTTGAAGAACACCATAACACCTATAATAAGGGATTTATTGATAAACATTGGACTCATGAAATTGGGGATGGATTATTGGAATTTTTTGGATTGATATTTACTAAACAAAATGGTTCTTAAATTTAGATTATTAGAGAATTATTGGAAAATTTATATAGGATATGGGAGGGAACCCTTGTAAAATCTAAAAATAATAAAACAATATAAATTAATTTTTTAATCCCAATGATTCTTATTCTAGATATGTCAAAGATAATATGAGTATAGTTCTAAATCCTCATATAAAATAATTTTTAGCCATGTATTTATTTTATTTTAAACAACATCTTTTTTCTTTAACCTTATTTATTATCTTATAATTTTAATTGCGATAACACAAATTTAAATATTAATAGTTTATTACTTTTATATATATGGGGTCAATATCCAAAAATAGGAAACTTAATGAAATTTTGTAACATATAATAGAATCATTTTAATTGAAAAAGTTTTTTATTATTTTTATAAAATATAATAAAATAATATTTATATAAAATGTTAATTTAGGAAATTTTTTAACTATTCATTTCATTGAATTTTAATAAAATCCAAAAAGAGAGATAACATTGAAAAAAAAACAATTTATTATAATTATAAAATATCAGAGTCACCTAGAAAATTAATATATGATATATATAATATCAAATGAAATTTACTTTAATATTTATAATATCATTTATTTTATTTTTTAATTAATGAAGAAATACGTATATACAGCATAATTTTGTCTAATGAAATTTAATTATTTAGTGTCTAAAAATAAAAAATAAAATTTCATGATGTATTTAGTTTTTTTATTTTTCTAATGACTAATTATAGTCTTTGATATAACTTATATTACCCCATAATAAAAAAAAATTAGTAATAAAGGACATGTTTATGATATTTTTGCCTTTACATTATATTAAATGTAATAAATGTATTAATCACACCCAAGTGGTGTTCAATGGACAAAAGATCATTCTATGGATTTTACTGGTAGGAAATAACTTATAAAATAATTCTAGGGAACGTTTTAGGTTATTTTAGTATTAATATTTTATTATTGTAAACCTTATTTACCAGATTTCCCTTTAACTGTGGTAAATGAAATAATATTGTTACTATTCCAAAAAATTATTTTCATTCTATTATATAAAATTTTTCATACTTATTATAACTATATACATAAATTTAATAAAAATCAGTTGATAAATGTAACTAAAATTAATTTATTGTTAATCCTGTTGACAAATTTTGGAAACGATTTTTTAAAAAGTAAAACCCATCCAATGATTGACATGTCATTATATCAAAAATTTGATGTGAAATTTCACCAAATTACAACAATTGGATTAAATAAAAATTAATTCATATATTTATTCCTTAAAACCAGGAAAAATAATTATCTAACAGTATAATTAAATTAGAATAAAAGGTATCTTTGAATTAAAAGGTAATATTTTTTAACTATTCATTAAAATATTATTTTTATCAGAAAAATTCCAAAACATTATCCAAGCTAACTTTTTATGTCCCTATTCAAAAAAATAAGATTAATTTTTATTTTATATCATATTAATGAGTATTAAACTATATTTAAAATGGGTTCTCCATCCAAAATGTGGTAAAACGACCTTTTAAAAAATATGTGGGTATTTATGCTTAATATTTGATTTATTATCATTTCATGCCGCTAAAATTTAGTATATGAAATTAAAAAAATTAATTAATATATGAAAATATTATATTTGTATTTATGTTCATTCCTATCAACCCATGGCTATGTGTTATCTACCGTTGAAAATAATTATATTAATACATTAACATTTTTCAGTATATCTCTGTCTTGGGTCAAACATAAGATTTTATTGAAACCAATTATTTAGTGTATGGTATGATATCAGAAAAAGTGTCCATTTTAATGTAAAAATAATATATAATTCATAAATATTAGTATATATGAAAATTTATTATTCAATAATTTTATGGAATCTTATATCCTTCCCCCCTTTTGGAAAATACATTTACAAAATTTTATTCTCCTATCAAACAAGTGAGGGTGTTTGTATCTCATAGAATTTTTAGATTCCCAGGTTTCCTTTTTAGCTGTATTGGTTTTCCACAAAACCATAAAGTCATAACTCCACATATTCTACAACACTTTTTGTCTTGATTGAGGAATTTGGACATGTTGTTCTGCATAATAAATATTCTCATCCAACTAAACTATTTCAGGAATCAAAACATGAGACGGATCTGAAATATACTTTCCTAATATTTAAACAAGAAGCAAATTAATTTCCATGGATAAAAATTGATTTAAATCCACATTAATGAAAAATATTCTAACATTCTCTAGGATTTCATAAGGTCCAATGAACTGTGGACTTAGTTCCCCCTTCCTAACAAATTGCTTCAAGCTTTTCCATGGTGAAACATTGAGAATGACATGATCACCTACCTCTAAAGAATGATCCTACATGCGGTTATCCGAAACACATTTTTGACTACTCTTAGTGGTATTAATGTGTTTATCATTGAACGAAACTCTTTCTACAATCTCTTCCACTAAATCTAGTCCCAAAAACATTCATTCACATAATTCATCGCAAAAATCTGGAATTCAACACATCATTCAATATAATGCCTCAAATAGTTCCATCTCTGTACATAAATAAAAAATGTTATTATAAGAATACCAAACCAAAAAAAATATGTTTTTTTCAAATTACATGGTAATCCATTGAAAATACATGTATAATATCTTCCAATTTCTGAATTTTTTATTCTTTCTTCCCATCTGATTACGGATAAAAAGTTGTACTAAAATTTAATTCAGTCCCTAATTACTTATAAAGGCCTTTCCAAAAGTTAGAAGTGAACCAAAGATCATTATAAGATACAATGTAAATATGAACTTCATGCAACCTAACGATATCTCTAAGATAAAATTAGGAATGATGATATTAGGACAATGTATATTGAATTTGAAGAAAATGAGCAGATTTAGTCATTCAATCAACATTAACCCAAATGTCATTGTTATCTAGAGAAGCATTTTGTAATCCGACTATGAATTCTATGGATATATTTTATAATTTACACTATGGTATTTTCAATGAATGTATAATCCCTTTCGATAACATCCGTTCTTCTTCAACCTGTTGAGAAATCAAATAGTACATAGTAAATTCTGTAATATCTCATTTCATTCCATCCCACCAGTAATACTTATGAAGATCATTATACATCTTAGTATTGGTAGGATGAATAGAAAATGGAGAACTATAAGATTCACATAACAACTCTTCCATAAATTTTGAATCAAAAGGATTATATAACATCTTCCCATATCTCAAAACACAATATTTATCAATGTTAAATTTAGGAAAATTACCCTTTCTAACAAACTCCACCTTTTTTTCAATTCATGGTTTTCATTTTGTGCCTACTTCATTATATTAGATTAAGATTATTTCCCTAAAATCTGAAACAAGACAGATTAATTTCCCACACCAACAACATCGATGATAATTTTCATCAAGTAATTAATCAAAGGTCTATGTTCCAAAGGTAACATCTTTACTGTTTCATTACATTTTCAACTCAAAACACCAACCACATTCTTGGATTTTCTAGGATGGTACAAAATTTTGAAATTATAATCATTGATTATTTCTAACCATAATCTATTCATCATGTTCAATTCATTCTTAGTGAATATATGCATAAATATTCTGTGTTCATTATATATTTCACATTTTTCTACATACAGCTTATGCCTCTATATTTTTAGTGAAAAAAACCATAACAGCTAATTCTTAATCATGTGTAGGGTAATATAACTAATTATTTTTCAATATACATGATGAATAAGAAATTACATTATCATTATTCATTGGGAAAAAATCAATTCATCTTAATGAAACATCACTATAGATAATAAATTCCATGTTTCTAGAAGGTAATGAAAATACTCGAGCATTCAAAAATCTCCATTTCCATTTCATAAAACATTCATTACATTCTTTTTTCCAAATTAAAATAACCTAATTTTGAGATAACTTATTCAGTGGGCTAGATAACCATTAAATATGTTCAACAAACCTCAAGTGATATCTTGATAAATAAAGAAAACTACAAAAATTAGTTATATTTGTGGTTCTTGGACAATATTCAACAACTTTTTTAATAAGGATCAACAGTAATGCTATCGTTAGAAACATTGTGACAAATGAATGAAATTTATTCTAACTAAAACATACACTTACTATATTTATGTATCATTTTCATTTAGTTCGTGGTTTTTAAAACAATCCATAAATGAATTTCATACTTCTCTTTACTTTTAGAATATATCAAAATATAATCAATAAACACAACCATAGACTTATCCAATAACTTGTGGAATGTTCTATTACTATGATTCAAGAATATAGTAGGTGTATTAGTTAACCCAAAAGGCATAAATGTAAATTCATAATTGATATATCTAGTACAAATCATAGTCTTCAAAATGTGTGATTCATTTACTTTCAACTGATTGTACCCCGACTTCAAGCCATCCTTAGAAATATATTTTTTTATGAGAAGCATATAAAACAAATATTCAATATTTGGAAAACGATACATGTTCTTAACCGTGTTTCTATTCAAGGATCTATAATTAATGTAAATTTTCATTGAACCTTCTTTTTTTTATAAAAATAAGACAGGGGCACCCCATGGTGATGGGTTAGGTCAATTGAAAACATTATCTAATAACTCATGATATATATTATTTAACTGTAAAAGTTCATTTTGATCCATTCGAAAAGGGGGATTTTATATTTTATTAGCATCAAGAACTAAGTCAAAAGTAAATTCAAATTCTCAGTCAGTTATGATACCAAATAACTCATAAGAAATAACATCATGATACTTATTTACCAATGGCACATAATTAATCACTACATTTCCTTTGTTTTTAGCAATAGTCACAATATAACTTTCATTTCCTTCTTATAATAGTTTATCATCTTCTTGATATGTTATCAAAGGTAAGTGTTCATTCATATACTCAAAATGAAACAATTACTAAAAATAATCCTCATTAGATCTATAATCAATATTAGAATGGGAAACAAAAATCACATCCAAACCAAAAATAACATCAAACTCTACTAGAAAAAATAAATAGGTTTGTATATAGATTCTTTCCATAGGTAATGAAAGTAAGATTATTATAATTTTTTTCCTAAACATTTCTCCTAGGTGTTTTTAAAATATGTTTTTGATTCATTACATGAGGTGGAATTCCCAATTTTCCATAAAATTTCTCTTAAATGAATAGTTGTGTAGACCTTGAATAAAACAACACCTCCAAATAATCTAAAAAATCCAAAAATATACCTAATAACACTTCATTTTGTGGCCCAACATCTACTGATGTTTTTTCCAAGTATTTAACCACAAATTTCTAAATATATTATAGTTTCATCCTATCCTTTGAGTTCATTGTTGGACACTAATTTTTGTAATGACCAAACTATTTGCAATTATTTTTTTATACTAACTACAAGTAATATTTTTTCATACCACTAAATTGATTTACATTAGTGTAATTATAAGACTTATGTCCCATCTTTCAACATTGGAAAAACAATCTAGAATTCAAAAGTCATTCCCCATTATACTGATTACGAAAATTTTCACAAACTATAAAATTAATTTTGTTTTGATAAAACGTTTTTAAATATATATTCTCTTTTCAAACTGCCTCGATCTCTTATTTCACTATTTTTTAAATAACACTTGATCATCATAAAACTCCATTTCCACCTTTTCCGCACATCTATCAAGTTTTTTGTATCTTTTGAACTCATGAAAATCCATTTCCCCTCATTCATTTCATTTAATCCTCAGTAAAAAATTATTGATTTAAAAATCAATATCTAGGATGAAATTTGGAGAAAACATTTCCAATCGAGTGAATTTTCCTTCATAAGAAACCATTGAGTTATTCTCCAACCCAAATTCCTTAAATTGTATTTATATCCTAAGTTGAATTGACATAGGAAAATATTTCTCAGGAAACATACCTTTGAATTAATCAAAATCAAGAGCATAAATATACACACTATCTCTGATATTCTTAACCATTGACAACCACTGTTCAACTTCACCTTTAAAATGGTAAATAGTAATGCTGGCCATTTTATTTTATAATCATCCCATTACATCCAATATCTTTTCAAGTTCATTAATCCACCCTTCAACTTGAATGAGGTCGAATAATCCTCTAAATGATGGGGATGTTGCCTAATTAATGGATCCACCACTGACGTGTTCCTCTGCAGCTGATCTTTTTCATTTATACCACTAACATATATATCCTAAATCAATCGTTCCATCACTACAACAAGTTGTTAAGTAATAATTACGATCGTATCAGGTTTCTAATATGAAATTTTATTTTTTCAATTGATCTAGTCTTGAATAGCTACCATGTTTCCAGAATGGAAAACCGTTCTAAAAAAACAAATCATATATGAAGCAACACTGTAATCTTAAAATTCTATATCTGTTAAATTTTACCATAATGTAAAAATAATTTATGGATATTCTATTAACAATATATTATCCCATAAATTTCTATAAACTAACCTCTAATACCATCTATAAGGTCCAACACTTAAACATTACGCAATCTTGATTTAAATCAACAATTCACCATAAAAGTTTTGTTTTGTATAGTGTTTTAGAGGATTGGTCCATAACTATTGCATAACAACTTAGATAATAAAATTAGACACTTCTACTAATTATCCATTTATATTGAAAAATTAAACTTTTTAAACTAAAAAATGATTTTTTTCACGATAATAATATTCATAACATTTATATTGACTTATTACATTCTTTTACCGATCCGTATAACATATGTAAAACATTTCAATAACAATGGATGAGAACAAAAATCTGCATAAGGTAATATAATATAAATAAAGAAAATGTTATTCCATGAATACTTATAAACCCAAGGAATAAAAAATTTCACCCATAAAACATAAGATCTTTAAAAAACCACATGAAATCATAGTATTCCTAAAAAACTCATAGAAATAATATATAATAAATCTTACTTATTTCACAATTATCATTCATAAATTTTAGACTTCACAACAACATAGGTAGTCACCTTCAAGGTTACATTTGGAATACTCATCATAGTTTATTCTCAAAATCTATTAAGATAAACCTTATATTTAAAATGCATATCTTTACCCAATGAACTGGAGATCTATCATATTCTCATCCTCCATTTTTTTATCATGAAACTAACCATAAACATAATAAATTTCTATGAACCATAAAAATAATAATGATGATTAATAATTATTAGAGTGAAAATAAAATTTCAACATTGAAATCTCAAAATATAATTTAAATATATTGATATAATAAATAACTTATAAAATAATTTTAAATAACAAAATATATGAATAGGGAATATTTTATTTATTTATATTTCAAAAAAATTACCTCTTATAGAGGAATCCAAATATCAAACAATGGTAATGACAGAGGAAATGTCATTTTCATCATGTAATTTAAAAACCCATTCTTTTGGTAATTTAGTAACACGCTCACATAAAAAATATTCTTTTTGGAAACGATTTAATGAATTTATATGTCAAAATAGTTTATTATACATCGTATAAAATAAAAAGGTGTAAATTATCATAATATGCCTCAATGAAATGATATTGAGGCAATGTCCCTTACCTTCAGTATGACTCATCATATAATATTATTATATTCTTGAATAATAATTTTTTTTACTTACTATAGATTTTTTTGTAAATTTTATTATTCCTTTTATATAACTTATTACTATTTTTTAAAATTAAACAATTATTTAATTTTATATCAAATGTTTTTTGGATATTCGGTATGTCTTCCCAAAATGAAATTGTTGTGATATAAATTGTCTTTGTGTTCATATATAAATCATCACCAGAATAGTATTCAATAAATAATAATTTCATTTAAATATTAACCATTATTTTTAAATGAAACTATTAATTATGGTTATGAAAAATATAAAAGATTATATTAATGGGGATGGTAGGCCTTACGTATGCATGAGTAACATTTTAAAATTTTCTTGAAGAATATGGGAAAAAATAATTCATATCTTATCTTTATATTATTATAATAATATTATTAATATCATATAAATCATTTAAATATAATTATATATATATCATTAAAGTTATGTGTTGAATAAAAAAGATTCACATGACTTGGTTGAGATGATAGCTCACACGTATGCACAAACAATGTTATCATATTTATGTGCATGGTAAGTAAGAATATAATTGAAATATTATTCTTCTAAAATGGTAAATATGTTATTAATATAATATATAAACATTTATTCAATCATTTTAACCAGTCTTCATAGAAGGTAATGAAAAAAAAATATATCGGTTCGCGAGGTGGTAGTCCACCATACACACGAACAAAATATTCATTTCCCATTTGATGAAATCGGATATGGATTTAAGTGATGATATTAACAATAATAAATATTAGTATTTTGGGGATATTGGTGTTATTATTTCATCATGTACAAAATAGATTTATAAGAAGTTGAATAACCAATAAAATAGAGACACTTCAAAAATGATACCTCTTCATTGGATGATAACCATTGAAGAACACCTTGAAACCTACAAGGAGGGTGTCATGCCTAAAATAAGTCATCATGAAAGTGGTAGGGATTTTAAAAATAGGTTTTGGTAGATATTGGATAATACAAATGGTTATTTATGTTTTATTATTATAGAATAGTGGATACTTTTTTATATGAGAGGGGACGAGCACCATAAGATACTCTAAAAATAATAAAATAAAAAAAATTAATTTTTTAATCCAAATTACTCCTACTAAAGATATTTCAATTATATTATGGTTATATTTCTAAATCCCCTTTCAAATAATTTTTAGATAGGTATTTATTTTATATTAAACTGTATCTTTTTTGGTTTACCCTTAATCATTATCTTTTAATTTTAATTGTGCTAACAAAATTTTCGATATGAAGAGGCACTAAATTTGATATATATTAGGTATGTTTCCCATAATTGGATACTTTATAATCATTTAGACTCTTTCATAGACAATTTTTAATATAAAGTAATTTTTACTATTTTTGAATAATTTAAAAATTTATTATTTTTATAAAATATTCATTATTTAAATTTTTACAATATTCATTTCTTTATATTTTTATAAAATTTAAACAGAGAGATAAATACAAGAACATCCATTTAATAGGCTTATTACATGTCCTAATCATCTATAAAGATATTTTATGACCTAAATGAAGTCAAATAATATTTATTTTAATATTTATAATAACATTTATTTGATTCATTCAATAATAAAGAAATCACTACGTCATCATTTTTTAATAATTAAATTTAATTATTTAATATTTATAAATTATAAATAAAATACCATGATACTTGTGATTGTTTTATGTGTCCAATGAATCTATACATTTTAATTAATCAGTTATAAAACCTCATATTAAAATTGATTTACTAATAAGAGACATGTTTATGATTTTTCTCCCCTTAACATTAAATTAAATCTTATAAATGTCAAAATCACACCCAATTGTATTTCAAAGGACAAAAATTATTCCAAATGATTCTTTTAGTCAGCCTTAACTCATACATTAATGTTAATAATAGTTTTATTGTATTTGTATTATTATTATAATATGATTTGTTATCTTATTTTCCATTTTTACCCTTTAACTATGGAAAATTAAATAATAAAGTTACTATCCACAAAATATTTTTTGATCCTATTAGATCACATTTTCCAAATTGATTACAGACAAGTAAGTCCATTTTTTAAAATCTAATTCACAAATGTGAGTAAAATTAATTTAATTTTAATCTCATTGACGGATTGAGGAAATGAGTTATAAAAAATTATGAAACCATCAAAATATTTACATGTGTGTGTATCCAATTTAAATGTGAAATTACTTAAAATGGAGAACATTGGATTAAATGATTATAATTTCATCTAATTATAACTTAATACCATGTAAAAGTATTATATAACTATATAATTAAACAAGATGAATCGATCGCTTTGAATTAATATGCTGTATTTTTTCACTATTCGATAAAATCTGAATTTTATCATTATAATACCAAAAAATTATCCAAAGAAATTTTTTATGTATTACTTCCAAATAGATGTTTTTTTTGTAAAATAGATCATATTAATGTGTCAAAAATTAGATTAAAATTTTTTCTCCATCAAAATGTGGTAAAACCACCTTTTAAAAATATTAGATTATTTATGCTTAAAATTTGATTTATTCTCATTTTAACTCTCTTTAATTTATTTATTAAAATTAAAAACCATTTAATTAACATGTGTAAAAATTTTATAGTTAGTTCTATTTATTAATTCAAATACATCTTATTGTCATTAAATATCATTTAAAATAATAATGTTGATAATGTATTATTGTTCAGTATATCATAATATTTTGTGAAACATTTGATTTTGGAGAAGCCTATTGTTGCATGTCAGGTACGTTATCTAAAAGAATTGATATTAAATTAAACTAAATATATAACTAATAAATATTAATAAATATGAAAATTTATAATTCTATAATTACATGGGATGTTACAATCTCTCTATGTAGCGACTCAGATTTTGGCCATGTCAGACTTTGGACTATTTCAATGAATAATTCCAGATCTAGGTGTGAAGATGACATGTGATTTCGAGGTATGGTGTGCCCGGAATTAATTTTATAAAAATATTATGTATTTTTATACTATGCACGTGGTGGGGGTGTGATATCTCCCAAATCGTAGCTTAGAACGGGATTATGAGGGCACGGTTGCATCCTGAACGTGTTGTTTACCATAGGCAGGATGTAAACATTGTGGGCACGGCCCTGTTGTGGAAAGCGCCACTAGTGGAATTTTTGTCAATAAGTGGAAAAGTTATTTTTAGATCGTCGACTCAAATAACTTCTGAACAGAGTCTTGGATCACAAATCTAATTCCACCATTATGTTCAGAACGACGCGTTTACCCTAAGGGAGACCTTATCCTTGTCCGCTTCGGGCACGGGGTCGGGGGAGTTTCGGGCCGGGGAGTTGAGCAGATATTTGTTGGAAAACAATATCCCCCCCCCTTGTTGGACGTGTGAAGCGCAGAGGAGTTCCTCCTCCTCCTCCCCTTTCGACGGCGAACCGGAGGCCGAATCATGCGATCAAGGTGCCGTTGAGCATAGATTTCGATGATGGGTGTTCCAGGATCATGAAACGGAAGCATTGGAGTGCGAATCGTCAGCGTTTCACCCTCAAGTTAGGAAGTTTTATTTTAACAATCCCCGATCCCATTTTTGTGTTGTTTTTATTCAAATTTTCATAAGGGTTCTGTAGTTTGGGTCCCAAGGATTCCGAAACCTTTTTCGGATCTGATTTTGGGGCACCGGGGTGCTCCCGGGGTTGCCGGAAGTTTTCTGGCAGAAATCCTAGAATCCGACGGCGGCCAGGGTGGAATCTCGTGAGGCACGGCGGTGGCGCGGCCGAATCTGGCAGTAGCGCGGTAGTTTCCGGCGAGACTGGCGGTGGTCCGGCCAGGATTTTCCAGGGGTTCTTTAAACCCTTGTAACTCGCAAACCGTAACTCTGAATTGTGAGCCGTTTGTGGAGACACATTTCATGCATCGAGACAGACCTTTTGAACACACCTTGGGAATTTTCATGGTTCGGGATCGTGTCTCGGATGTTAGAAAGTTCGTATAAAATAATAATATTTTATTATTTTATGACTTCGGGACATCGTAAAATCTACCTGTAGTGTCTGATTGACGTGCCGTCAGTGGCGTTGAGACCCTGATGATACAAAAGACTTTTCATGAGGGATCCAGGTGATGGGACTGGGAACGGGGTGTGGGCCCCACGAGACTGGGTTTTGGCATTTGCGGAGAAACGCAGCTTTCGCACGAAGAGTCCGATTATGGCGGATGATTAGTTGATCCTGTGTGTTTTTCCGAGAAGATCAAAATTGTGTGATCCGTTCGATGAGTTTCGGGATCTAGGTGTGGGCCCCGCCTGATCTGGCATTTGCTGAATAGTGCCTTTTTCACCATGTGTCTGTTTCGGATGTGCAAGTAGTGGATCCTGTGTACTTTTCCGAGGGGATCGACGTGGTATGATCCACTTGTTGAGTTACTGGATCGTTGTATGGGCCCCGAATGGGTTTGCTATAGTGAATAGTGCATTTTCGCGGGTAGTCCGTTTCGGGGGAGTGAGCAGCCTATCATGGGTTTTTTTCTGCGTGGATCGCGATGGTGTCCTCAGTTTCGTCCTTGGAGGTACGCAGTATGGGGTTGTTGTGGGTAGCTCGGGTTAGCGACGTTTGGACTAGCAGTGGTTGAGGGTCCTCCCTTGGTTCGTTCCTACGAGGTTTTGCGCGACATCACAACCCTAGTTTAGGATTGTGATCCTCTCGATGGGATGTATAATCTGTTAGAGTTGTGGTATCCCTTTAGTGGGCCAGAGTGGGTTCCTCTAGCATCGCTACCCTAGATCGGGTTCTTGGTTTCGCTGTGACCGTTTATCCACTGGTGGTGATCCCCAATCTAGCTAGTTAACATTTTAGGGTTTTGGAATAATCAGGATTTTGATCCCCTACGCATTTGGCCATACTCAGTAGGGTTGTGGCATCGTTAGGTATAAGATCCCCTACTCACCATGAGGTGTATAGTAGGGTTGTGGTATCGTTGGTTATGTGATCCCCTACTCAGCGCGTTGTTTCCGTAGGGTTGCGGCATCGTCGGTTCGATCCCCTACATCAAGAGTTATACCAGGTAGGGTTCCAATAACGTCGTGACCACCTTTATATGGGTGATGATCCTCTATCCGAGTGATGTGTTTCTGTTGAGCACCAGATCAGGTTGTGGTATCCCCGAGTGGAATATGGGAGTGATCCCTTATCTGTTAGATCTTTGAATGCCATATCGGGTCGTGGTATCCCCTAGGGGACCCTAGGAGTGATCCCCTATCTGGGAGATCATCGTCTACAGGAGTGGGTACTGGTATCCCCTAGAGGACCCTAGGAGAGATCCCATATCCGAGGTGTTTGGGGGTTCTGTTGTTTCAGCGATTTTTCCTCAGTGATGCTATCCGACGAGTGTGATCTCTCAGGTGAGAATCTGAGAGGTTTAAGAGAAACTCGATGGAGTGTATCTCTCGGATGAGTGTCATATGGGATGACAGTGATCGTGTGGTGTACTCTCTTGGATGTGGACTGTTGCTGGTGATGTGGTCGGTACCTCTTTTTGCTTGGTGCATGAGATTGGTATATCTAGATTGTTCAAGGTTTATGTATGGGCATACACCTAAGCTGAGATGACTAGTTGTGTTTAGCTAAGGATGGTCATGAGATGGAGTTTCTCTCTCACCTGGATTCCCTCTTGCTGGGATGAGCGGATTGTTTCCTTTCAGTTTCTCTCTTTTATTTTGGGTTTTTAGGGTGCCAACTGAGTATGTTTATACTCACCCTTGCACGGGCTTTTCTCGCCCATGGTTGTGTCTTTTTCAGGCCATATGCCATTCGACGGAGTCCTATGAGGACCCAGAGTAGGTGGAGCTGAGTGAGCGAGATTGACCGGGGTGTTTACCGATGCGGTGTCGAGGGAGCATTCCGGAGGGTGATTGTGGCAGGGTTCCCCTTCTTCATAGCAGGTTAGACGCGCTTTGTAGTTTTATTTTGGTGGGCCCTTTTTTTCCCTTTGTACATCTGCTGTACTCTGGTTGTGGGATAGAGTATGCATGAATTTCTTTTTCTGTTTTATATATCTTTGCACTGTTGCATGGAGGTGTATGTGGGTGCGTGTGTATAGGTACCTTAGGCTAATGCCTCCCATGTATGTGATAGCCTACTCCACGCTGGACGACATCCCTTGGACTATTGGAGGCGGTCTTGGGAAGTCATAGCTTGAGCCCCATTGGTTCAGTTCGTGACAGAGTGGAAATAGTGGAGGTTGAAACTTTGGGATCTAAGAGCGTAGCTGGTCTAGCTGTGAGTTTGGTTTGGGTTACATAACTGCAGTGTTAGGGTGTTTCGAGCTCGGCTTTTAGGCCAGAGACTTCAGTGTTGATGCGACGACCGACGTATCCATACACATGGACTCTGATAACCTGCCTTTCGACTTGGGACATTCGTACATTGGTTGAAGGTACATAATGGTACATGTATCTTATAGGACTGGGTTTTGGGTTTTTCTTGTTCTTCTTGAGTCAGCACTGTAGATATACTTTTTGAATGTGGTGCGTCTTGAATGTTTTTCAGGATACCTCCATGACGATAGCCAGCAAGGGTTCTACAATAGGATTGTGCTGACGACCCACCATGTGTTGAGGCTGTGGAGCAGGGTGCGGGTTCTGAGGTTGCACCTCCAGGTGGTCTCTCAGTTGAGCTGCCACCTGTTGAGCAGCTGGTTGTGCCGGTTATGTAGGATGAGGTTGCGTTCAGGCTGAGTGCGCTGCATGAGTTCCAGAGGCAGTGACCTCTGAGGTTCTGGGGTGATCCAGACACCCAGGCAGCTGATGACTGGCTTGAGGCAGTCACCAGAGTTTTCTGCCTCGTAAGGACACATCCAGATCATATGGTGGTCCATGCAGCAAGCCTTCTGCATGGTTCTTCCGGGCGATGGTGGAGTTTGGTGATGCAGTCCCATGATGAGGAGACCCTCACATGGGTAGAGTTTGTGCGACTCTTCAGGGAGGAGTTTTATCCAGTGATGCTGATATCAGTGGAGATCCAGGAGTTTCTGCAGCTTCGGCAGGAGGGCATGATTGTGTCGGAGTACTCGGTGAGGATTACAGACCTGTTGCGATACTCCCTGGATATGGTTCGAGACCCATTCATTATGGATCAGACCTTTGAGCATGGATTACGCAAGGACATCCATGAAGGTGTGGTTTCCTTGTGCCTTCCCACCTATGCAGGAGTGTTGGAGAGAGCTTTCGTGGTGTAGATCTTTCTGGCCGAGCAGATCCCGCCTGTTAGTGCTGGGCACACGAGAGTTGAGACTTTGTCAGTCGGATCGACATCTGGTATCCGACGATAGACTCAGGGGTCTGGACGTGGATGATGTTTCAGGAGGCAACCCCATGATGGAGGGTCTGAGGCTCAGGGCTCACAGGGCTCGCAGGCCAGTTTTGGTCAGCCGCAGGAGAGGTGGTGTTATGAATGCGATGGTCGGGGACATCATGATAGAGATTGTACTACCCGACGTGCTTCTAAGAGGGAGTCGGTCGATGGACCACCGTGGTAGAGGCAGCGTGTTGAGAAAGGAGGTCTGAAGGGCGGCAGGTGAGGCGGCAGAGCGGGTGCAGTAGCAGGAGGTGGTTGGCGGTACCATTTTCTACCACCCCCACCCCCAGGTGGTCCACGCCAAGCTCAGGGAGCTGGTGGCTGAGGGTGTGGACAACTGCATGCCCTGGAGGCTATTGACCCAGAGGCTCCGTGGATGGATAGAGATACGTCTTGTGTCCTTTCTACATTCTCCAGTAGTTTGATAGACACTTTTTAGCGGTACCCTTCCTTTATGTTGCTTCCTCGAGTTTTGTGCAGGGCGTTGGTATGACCCTGGGTGGGTGTTTTTTGGCATGTTTTGAATGTGTAAGAATAGGGATCCTTCCCCCACCGAGACGCATTTTTGTGAAACGATGAAAAATGTTCGGGTGAGTCAATGAAACCCAAAGTGGATAGTGTTGAGGTTTGGTGGGTGAGTCCCTCTGACTTGAGTGTTTGGGCATTGGTGTTGGTTGGAAAACTCGCTGGCATGGGAGACCCAGTTGAGAGTCCAATCGCTTTCCTTATGCTTAGGGCTTTTCGGGGATGAAAAGTTATAAGGGGGGGAGGATGTAGTGACTCGTATTTTGGCCCTGTCAGACTTTCGATTATTTCTACGAACAATTCCAGATATAGGTGCGAAGACAGCGTGCGATTCTGAGGCCCGATGTGCCTAGAATTAATTTTATAAAAATATTAAGTATTTTTATACTATGCAGGTGGTGGGGTGTGATATCTCCAAAACGGTAGCTCAGAATGGGATTCTGATGGAATAGTTGCATCCAGAATGTGTCGTTTACCGTAGGAGGGGTGTAAACATTGCGGGCGCGGGCCTGTGGTGGAAAGCGCCACCAGGGGAATTTTTGTAAATAAGTGGAAAAGACCGTTTTCAAGCGTCAGCTCGAATAACTTCTCAATGGAGTCACGGATCACAAATCTGAGTCCGCCGTTGCATTTAGAACAGCGTGTTTACCCTAATGGCGGCCTTATCCTTGTCCGCGTCGGGCGTGGGGTCGGGGGCGTTTCGGGCCGGGGAGTTAAACAGATATTTTTTGGAAACAAATATCTCCCCCCCCCCTTGTTGGACGTGTGAAGAACATAGGAGTTCCTCATAATTCTACTCCCATTCAAACGGTGAATCGGTGGCCGAATCGTGCGATCAAGGTGTCGTCGAGCTCAGATTTTGACGGTCGGCGTTCCAAGATCGTGCCGCGGAAGCTTTGGAGAGCGGATCGTCGGTGTTTCGTCTGCGAGGTAGGCAGTTTGAGTTTTACAATCCCAGATCCTCTTTTTGTGTTGTTTTTCTTCGAATTTTCATAAGAGTTGTGTAGTTTGGGTCCCAATGCTTCTGAAACCTTTTTCTGATCTGATTTTGGAGCATCGGGGTGCTCCCGGGGGTTCCCGGATGTTTTCCGGTGGAAAAACAGGATCCTGGCAGTGGCCATGGCGGAATACGGCGAGGCGCGGTGGCTGCGCAGGGGCGGTGCAGCAGTTTTCGGCAGTGGCAGTGGCAGCCCGACCGAATTCGGCAGCGGCACGGTGGTTTCCGGTGAGGCTGGCGGTGGTCCGGCCAGGATTTTCCGGTGATTCTTTAAACACCCATAACACGCAAACCGTAACACTAATTTGCGAGCTGTTTACGGCGACACATTCTTTGCATCGAGATGGACCTTCTGAACTCACTTTGAGAATGTTATGCTTCAGGATCGTGTCCCGCAAAATAGAAATGTCGTATAAAATAATAATATTTTTATTTTACGACTTCGGGCTGTCGTAACTTCTACCAGGAGCGTCTGATTGATGTGCCGTCAGTGGCGTTGAGACCCTGATGATACGACAGAATTCTCTTGAGGTTTTTCGGGTGTTGGGACTAGGAACGGGGTGCAGGCCCACGAGACTGGGTTTTGGCGTTTGCGGAGAAACGCAACATTCGCACTAGGAGTCCTATTTTGGTGGATGATTAGCATATCCTGTGTGTTTTTTCGAGAGGATCGCAATAGTGCGATCCATTCGATGAGTTTCGGGATCGAGGTGTGGGCCCCACCTAATATGTCATTCTTTGAATAGTGTCTAATTCACCGGGTGTCCATTTCAGACGTGCGAGTAATGGATCCTATGTACTTTTCTAAGGGGATCGCGGTGGTATGATCTGCTTGTTGAGTTCTGGGATCGATGTGTGGTCCCCACACGGGCTAGCTACGGTGAATAGTTCCATTTCACCGGTAGTACATTTCAGGCGAGTAAGAAGCTCATCCTATGTGTTTTTCCACGTGGATCGCGATGGTGGCCTCGGTATCGGCCTTGGAGGTGCGTAGTGTGGCGCTGTTGCTGGTCGCTCGGGTTAGCGATGTTTAGACCAGCAGTGGTTGAGGGTACACCCTTGGTTCGTTCCAACGAGGATTTTCACAACATCAAAAAACTAGTTTAGGATTTTGATCCTCTCGATGGGATGTTTAATCTGTTAGAGTTGTAGTATCCATCTAGTGTGCCGAAGAGGTATCCTCTTGCTTCGCTACCCTAGATCTGGTTCTTGGTATTGTTGTTACCATTTATCCATGGGTGGTGATCCCCTATCTAGCTGGTTAACTGCATAGGGTTGTAGCATCATTAGGATTATGATCCCCTACGTAGTGGTCCTTACTCAGTAGAGTTGTGGCATCATGGGGTATATGATCCCCTACTCATCATGAGGTATATAGTAGGGTTGAGGTATCGTTGGTTATGTGATCCCCTACTCAGCTCGTGGTTTCGAAAGTGTTGTGGCATCGTCGTTTCGATCCCCTGCATCGTGAGTATACCAGGTAGGGTTCTGGTATTGTCGTGACCACCTTTAGATAGGCGATGATCCTCTATCTGAGTGATGTGTTTCTGTTGAGTGCTAGATTGGGTTGTTGTATCACCCAATGGATCCTGGGAGTGATCCCCTATCTATTAGATCATTTAATGCTAGATCGGGCCATGGTATTGCCCAGGGGACCCTGGGAGTGATCCCCTATCTGTGAGATATTCGTCTACCTAAGTGGGTTCTGGTATCCCCTAGTGGACCATAGGAGCGATCCCTTATCCGAGGAGTTTGGTGGTTATGTTTTTTCAATGAGTTTTCCTCAGTGATGTTATCTGACAAGAGTGATCTCTCGGGTGAGCATTTAAGAGGTTTGAGAGAAACCTGATGGAGTTTATCTCTCAGACGAGTGTTATCTGGGATGACCGTGATCATGTGGTGTACTCTCCTGGTTGTGAACAGTTGCTGGTTATGAGTTCGTTACCTCTTTTGGCTTGGTGCATGAGATGGGTATATCTGGATTGTTCAAGATGTATGTATGGGTATACACCTGAGCTGAGCTGACTAGTTGTGTTTAGCAGAGTATGGTCACGAGATGGTGCTTCTCTCTCGTCTGGGTTCCCTCTGGCTGGGATGAGTGGACTATTTCCTTTCAGTTTCTCTCTTTTATTTTGTGTTTTTGGGGTGCCTACTAAGTATGTTTATACTCACCCCTGCACGGGCGTTGCCCGCACATGTTTGTGTCTTTTGCAGACCACATGCCTTTCGACGGAGTCCCAGGAGGACCCAGAGTAGGCAGAGCTGAGTGAGAAAGATTGACCAAGGTTTTTACTAGTGCGGTGCTGAGGGAGATTTCCGGCAAGTGTTTGTGGAATCCTTCCCCTTCTTCAGAGCAGTTTGGACGCGCCTTATAGTTTTCTTTTGGTTGGCCTTGTTTTTCCCTTTGTGCATCTGCTATACTTTGGTTGTGGGATTGTGTATTCATGCATTTCATTTTCAGATATATATATAATTGTACTATTGCAAAGAGTTGTATGTGGGTGTGTGTGTATAGGTACCTTAGGCTAATGCCTCTCATTTGTGTGATAGCCTACTCAGCGTTGGATGTCAGCCCCTGGCCTATTGGAGGCGGGCTTCCGGAGTTGCGGCTCAAGCCTCGTTGGGTCAGATCGTGACACTCCAATAAATGGTTAGAATAACTTACACTCTTATTTTGTTAGTTCATCATATACCTACAACTCCTTCTATAGAAGTGCTTCAATAAAATGTTTAACACACATAAATGGATAGATTCAGGAAATAATTCTCTTCCATGGAAATACTTTCTAAATAATAGATGAGATATGTAAAAAATACATACCAATTCCTTGATGAAAACTCGGTTGGATTACAATATTCAACCACAACATAAAAAACGGTTCACTAGGTAATGATTTTGTGAATATTGAATAAACATGTTCCAATTTGGGAACATAATTATGTTTTAATTCATTATTCTCCACATTATATTTTATAATGTGGCATTTTAATTTAATATTCTTTGAGAAATAATATTTTACCATATTCAAGGTTACTTTTTTGGAAATTTGATTATCAATGCCTAATAAAAAGGGAAAAATCACTTCAACAGGCAAGTCATCCAACTAAGTCTTGATCCACATACTTTTTATATCATTATGGGTGGAAACATCATTTATAGGTTAATTCATGTAGTGAGTTATATAATTTTGTTTCCATTTTAATCTAAAAAATATATATTTTCTGTAAAAATAAAAATCCATCATATGTTGATCATATATTATTAGCATTTCCTTCCCAAATAGTAACTGAATACCAAAATGGGTAAATACATTCTTACCATTCATATCTAATATTTAATTTTTAATGCATATGATATATCTAAGAATTATTTTTTCAAATAATAGGTGTGATAATTTCAGAGTAATCTGAATTATTACACAGAAAGTAACATTTTAAAGAATTTTAAATCTTTAGGCAGCCAAATAAAAAAATCTTTCAGTTATATTATAAAAGTATTTAGAATAAACATCATTTTATTCTACATCATTTGTCAATATGATTTTAAATGTCATTAGTGGGGAAAATGTTTTTGAATTTTCCATTCTAAACATCTTATGTTGTTTAATTACATAATTCACTTAGGAAAAAAACGATTCATATTTATGAGAATTATATTCCTAGATAATATTTCTTTTCACCTAGCATGTAGATTTGAAAAACCCTTTTTATCACTTAATCAAATAGTTAACATGTTTTTTAATTATTTGAAAAAAATATAATTTCAGAAACATAAAAAATTGTAAATTTGATAATTTTATTACTCTATTTTATTTATAAAATAAAATCTTCCCTTTTATTATTAACACTAATAATTATTATGTTTATATCAAACATGTAATTCAATGACCTCCGTGATTGTTTTAGACTATATATGGATTATTTTACATATACACATAAATTTAATTAATCCCCAAAAAAATATATCTGGTTTTTCAAATTTTAACATAATCATCTTAGTCCCCATTCAAAAATGTCGTTTTAACATCCATTTTAATGATTTTGACACATTACTATATAGAAACAAAAAGAAATATTTGAATTGTTTTTAAACATTCCAATAGATAAAAACTGTCATCAAATTTAATGACATCCATCTATGAGTTACCATTTCACATTAATTATCCTTTTTTATCACCTGACAATATTTATTAAACAGGTTCTAGAAACCCCACTTTACAGAAATAAAGGTTTTTTATTTGGGTTGGGTTCTATTTCATATGTATCACCTTTTTTATTTGAATAATGTCTACATTTATTGCCTAAACCCATTAAAATTTCTCTAAATATTTACTCACATGTTTTATATCAAAAATTTTATACAATTATGTTTTTTCGAAAACATTTGATGTATTTATTGTTTGAACCTTTTGATGTGTGTAAAATATAATGTTTTCAGCTTCCACATGATTCCTCATCATAGGATGGTATTTTTGATATTTTCCATCATCATTAAAAATAGAAGAGTTTAATGATTCTTCTTGAGTTGGATTAAATTTTTTTTATACTTACCATAATTTTTATTATAAATTATTTCATCATGTTTATATTCATATTCATCGAATGTCACTCAAGAATATTTGGTAGTTTTTAAATAAATTGATATTATTAAAATAAATTAATCTTCCTATATAATTTTTGAAAAATAAATATCCTCTTTCTTATATATAATTGAAATGAGACCTTATATATTTACCTATCTTGTCATACTTCCCTTGGTCTCCACCATTCTTCTTTATAATTTATGGTTTCTAAAACACTTGTATGTGTTTCAAAGAGGTTTTTTTCAATAAAACATTTCATATGAAGTGGTATCTATACATGGCCTCATGAAAAATTGGATTTCAATTTACATTGATTTTCTCATGGATTCAATCCATATATAAAAATATATAACATAACCAAGTAAAATATTTTTACCCACCACAAACAAACATCTATATTTCCATTCAGTAATACCATTTTTTAGGGTTTTTTGGTGTACTGTACTCATTAAAAATTCCATGTTTCTCAGTATCACTTTCAAAATATTTATTTTTTTATTCACCACCAATATATATTCTCAATTTATTGACAAAAAACTCAAATTACATCTCATATTTACACCTAAAACTTTTAGATGTTTTTATATCATCAGACATATGATTCATATACATTACAAATGAAATGTGTGTAATATTATCAGTGAAATTAATAAAGTGATTATCCCCATGAGTGTATTTTTTATCATTGTGTAATAGAAATCTGAATGATTATGTTCATAGGGTATGTTTGAACAAATGTAAACTTTCTAATTCATATATTTTCTAATAATTAATTTATGATAAACTGTGAAAAAAAATTCTCCTTTTCATGACATATTAATAATTCCATGTACACATTCTCTCATTAATAACATGATAATACTTATATAACACTTGTCTCCCATACAATAATGGGAAAATTAATTTTTCTCTATCATACTCACATAAATGTCATTTTCAACATCATTATATGTAAGATGATTTCTTTTTTATGTTGGCCACCTATAACTATCTTTATATATTACTTGTTATTCCCAAAAAACCCATATTTTTTAAAAATAAATTTGATACGATCATTAAAAATCTATGAAAAAATTACTTGGTTTTCTTTTATCCCATCAATGAAAAATTATTTCATCGAATTCCACTTTTCATCTACAATAATAGAAGATCCAACACCTTTGATTTTTCCTAATTCCTTACTACCAAATTTCACTATTCCTTATTTCATGTATTTTTAATTAATTTATAATTTTAAGTCTCATATCATATAAGAAGAACTCCTATTTTCCATGATCTGAGGTAATGTACCTTTTGTATCATTGAGTGGGGTTTCAATAGTACTTGATATTTATTTTCCATTGTCTTTCTTCACATATGGAATATGAGTATTGTTGAAAAAAAATTCCATTAAAAAATCAAGACACCCTTTTTATGATGTCATTCTTTTTCACATGATTCATAAATAGTTTCCATAGGTTGGAACCTATTTTAATATTTTACACCAACCTTCTCATAATTCATCGATATATCCTTCTCATTATTTATCCATTGAGAGGATTTTGTCCCCCTTAAACATCTCCTTATGTAAATAGTATAATAGTCACAATATTGTTGAATAAACCAACACATATTTATGGTGTGTTAGAATCCACAACAATACAAGTAGTATCCATATAATGAAAATTTTCTCCTTAACATACATAATACTTCGAGTTATGATGTTATTTCTCAGAAAAATTATTATATTTCTCATGATGAACTTGATGAAAACAAAAAATTCTATTATCAACCAAAATCATATTTTTTAACTCATATTTCTTTCTACCATTATTAAAATCAATATTAGTGGAAATTTTTTTATTCATATTTTTTAGAAACTTATGACTTACTGACTTTAATAGACTTGGAAACATAAATAACGTTTACAACATTTTTCTTCTCAGACAAAATTGCATCATTATTCTAAACAGTTGAAAGATGATTTTTATAATTTATATTTTTTCCATATATAGAACATATATTAACCTCAGAAATATAGTTCATGAAACATTAAACCCATTGTTTGGGTTTTGAATTTATTTGTTTTAAAAGTTTCAAATCATCTTCATTATCCATGATCATTATTTTAATATGTTCATTAATATTTTTTTCATTAATTATAACAATTTATTTTTAACAAATCATTATTGACTATTGTAATTAATTTTGTTCACTAAATTTCTAGGTACACTTTTCTGATTTAGCTTCACTCTGTTTTTCTTCATCATTTATTGAAACAAATATTCTTCTTTTGGATTAGGAGAATTTTTTATCCTTCCATTTGGTATAATATTTAGCCTTATCATGATGATTCGTACACAATCTTCACTATATTCTTTAATCTTAATCACTATCAACATATTTATTTCTTTGAGCACAATTATCCCCAATGTGCACAATAATGAACATTAAACACACTTTAAGGGATTTATTCATTTATATATACCTTTAATTATTCTCACATTATTTTAAAATATGGATATAGATTCATCAATATTTTTAAATACCTCATATTCAAAATCAAAATATTCATATTTTAATTCATGAATCATCTTTAGAATATCTTTATTGGAATCATTGAAAGACATTTAATGATTAACAATTTTCCATTAATGATTTTCTCCCATCTCATTTCATTTATAATTAGAGTTCTATGAAAATCATCCACTGATAATATTTCCGGATATATATCATTCAATGATGAAACATTGACAAAAAATATTTCATGAATAATTCTAATGCTCATTTCAAAAACATTTTAGTCTTATAAATTTTAACAAAGAAATATCATATTCCTAAAAATTATGTTAAACATAGTAAATCAGTCACTAATAGATTCATACTGATATCTTTATATTTTAATCTAAATATTTGTAAATTCACCTTCTTTATTTTTATATTAATTCAATAACGGTATTTAGCTTATCCCATATATCATTGGATTTTGAAACACCTTTCACTCTTAAAACACACTTTTATAATGTGAATAGATTGAAGAATTCATAACTCATACGTCATTCTAATGATTCTTATTATTAATAGATGTAATATAAAAACATTCATCATTAGTAGTAAATCCATATGTTTCATCTTCAATAACATTATACCCTAGAGGGATAAGTCACAAAAACATTATATCTTTCCAAATATGATAGTTATTAACATTGTTGACTTGATTTCCATTACAATTCCAACGATTCATATTATCCATCAAAACTATTATTTAAAAACATCATGAAAAAGTTAAAAATTGATCATTTATTTTGACAAAAATAGATATTTATCTGATAGGATCAATTTATCACAAATATGGTGTTGTGGAGATTCAATGATTTATTATTATTATTTTTCCTTTATTTTAGAAATACCTTCACCTCCTAATAATGATTTATTAGTATTATGAAAACAAAATCACATATCCACATGAACATAAAAATTCAGATTGTTCAATACATAACAAGAGTATCTACATCATTGGTACTATTTGTAAACAATCAAATATTTCAAAATCAACTTGAAAAAAAATTATTTTGTATGTATAAAAACAAGTAGAATATTCCCAAAAACTTCTGTGTCAATATGATCAATAAAAATTTTTATCTTCATCATGTAGCAAAAAATGATGTAATACATGTTTTTGTAACATGTTATGAAATATTCTGTAGTTTATTAAAAAAAATTTAATATGATTCATTGTCCATATTCAAAAATATATATTCCAAACAATTTTTCACTATATTACCTAGATACTGGTGAGATCTTCTATGGAATTTGTGATGACACCCAATTTGATACCCCAGTTCCACATTCTGATTACTCAATCCATAAATATAATTATTCTAGAATACTATTGAAACAGTTCTTAAATTTTTATGCCTTATTTTTATAATATGTGTCTGATTTCGTAGTTCGACCTGATGACCATTAAATATGATCATCATTATTATTATGTTTGGAATTATACATTAGAAAAAATATATCTGGAGACTCCTTCTCAATAAAATATTAGAAACCCCCTATATTCATCCACATGAAAAAAATGTTCAGATCCATCAGAATGTATAATATAGACTAATCCTTTTGTAGGAGTTACAAAATTGTTTTATTTAAGAATCTGAAATTTTTTCCCACTAAAACTAAATTTCAAAAAACAATATATTTCCCCTTAATATCATCTAAATCTTTTACTTCATCAATTATTATCTATTATTCTAGATCCTATTTAAACCTTCTTTAATATTCTCATGAATTCAAATGGATTTATACTTTCTGAATGTTTTTTAGTAAAATTCTAATTTTTAAACCAATTTATTATTTATGATGAATAAATAAGTAGAATAATATATTAATTATTATATTGATCTGAACAAAAGGATAAAATTTAAAATATATGTATTCACATTAAAATTCATAGAACCATTTGAAAATAAACTATTAATTCTAATTCCAATTGAGAATAGAATGGAAATTTTATTTTTTTCATTCTACCAAAAGAATTGATGCAACATCGTGAGACATTTTATGTATTTTTTTCTTTAATCATAGTCACAAATTTTAATGATTCATGCACATCCTCGACAAACACATCATCCATGTCGTAAATCTCCCTTGAAAATGATTTATAAATATTTTCAAAACTCCATAAAAAATTTACTCACTTTTTTTTCCTCAGACTGATGATCCTCTACCAGTTGTATACTAGAGTCCATGGACTTTTATATTTTGTTTTTTTCGGAATGATATGTCTTGTATTTATTCTAATGGATCTATGTCACCTATAGTCCGATAGATAGCACTGTATGTTATTTAATGACTCCCGTTACATTTGATAAAAAATAACAGTCCATCATTCACTCTTGATCCAATTGTTAAGAATTTTTTTAGAGATTTATTTGATCTTGAACAATTTAAACAGAACCGTTAAACATAATAAAAATATTTTGATTACATATTTTATTTATCTTTGATATAATTTTTCATCAATCTCAAAACCATAAACTTAAAGACATTTAAAAGAAATTGGCCACCAATTCCTATTTACAACCATAACTATTATGATTATGACTGTCAATATTACTCCAATGATCGGTTGACAAATTCATTTTATAACAGTTTCAACAAAAAATTAGTACCCTTCCATTATATTTATATCAATATTTTTATATTTTTGAGTATTTTTTTGACTATATACAAACATATACATCTTCCCATAATCTGAATAGAACATCATGAATATCAATCACTTTTTTTCCTGGTGTCATCACAATGATATTTCGAGACCATATATCATTCCATTCACAAATTTTATTCATCTATAATCTTCATATTGTATCATGAAATCCACATTACAATGAGAAATATTAATTCCTTAATTTAATCATATAATAAAAAATGGAATATATTACGACATCCAAATTTTCTTGTGTCTTTTTCATTAAAACAATGCTTCAATCTAATTGGTAGCAATTATTATCCCCTTTATTTCATAAAGCTTTCATCAAATGTTTTCTAGGTGACATATCATTTTGGATATCTTATCAGAAAAAAAGCATAATTCAACTAATATCGGACTCCATAGGACTGGGATACATTTCCTCATTATGATCAAAACATTCATTCAAAAAAACACTATTGGCAATATGATACTTTTAATCAAGAAATATTTCATCAAAACTCAAAAAAAATTCTTAAACATTTTATATCTAATATTCTAAATGAAATTGTGATTCCAATAATTTTTTTTAAAAGGGAGGTGACTTATTTATTCTTTTTCAATCTAATAAAACTTCAAGATATTAAAATATAATTCTTTTCAACTTTTAAATAACATTTCATGTGTCATATTTGAAGAATAATGAGTTGTATGAAGCAGATAATTCATCAATATCTATTCATAAAAGAATAAAAAAAAATGTGTATATACTTGAATTTATTTTGGGTGTGATGTAAGGAAAATACAAATTGAAGTGTACAATAATCATTGCATAGTATGTCTAAAATTTGAGGAAATGACGGTGAATTCAAACGAGAAGGTGTAACCACTACCTATATCTGAGTGGAAATGGTCACAGACATCAATGATATTCAATTTTAGATACCCAAAATAACCAAATGGAATAATTCATTATGTGTTGTAGTTTATCACATTATGAAATCAACACAATTCATTTAAACTATTGATGTTTTCTCAATTAACAAATCAAAATGTTTTCCATTAACTACGTTGACATTTTACATTGAGATACACTATCAATTATATCAGATTTTGATCTGAGGATTACATCAATATTTTGGAGAAGTATTGCTTGAGATCTATATATAATGTTTTGTTTCATTAATTCACATCATACTTATACAATTGGTGGGTCTGATAGGACCATTCAATCTATAAAAGCCATTATATGAGATTTATAGATGTTTCTAATGATATCTCGGATCAAAAAAATTATATGGTGTAATTATATTTCTAAAATAGATTTCACTATTTATTTATTATTACTCCTTATGAAAACCTCTATGGTAGGTTTTTCAAAACTAAATCATTATTAAAGGAATATGTTGAATGAAATCAATTTGGAACTAATAAAGATGAAAAATGGTTGTGAATATTCATTCCCTTTAATATCATATATGAGTTATAACACCCCATGATTTTATGGTATGACCCTTCATAAATTTAATTTCATTAACAACAATGGTTTCACACACACCAAACATAAACGAAAATTGATAAACAATTAAATATCATTATTTAAAATGACCTTTATAACCTAGAAATTGAATTGGTAGGAATTGGTAGTGTTATGAAATTTATATATTATGTCAAATGTTTTTACAAGAATGAACTCAATTTTAATTATTAAAAGTCTATATTTTTTTAATAATAGTTTTGTTACCATATAAATTGCAACATGTTTTATACATAATTTTTCTGCATTCGTGAGTTGAATTTGAAACAATGTACACACACAGTTGTGATCAGTAAGATGTTTAGAGTTTTATAGGAATAATTTAAATTATTTATAATAGTAAAATGACCCTTGGGAATATAAATTTAAGCATTATGAATAGTAACATTGACCTTATAAATAGTAAATCATCCATATATATAGAAACCTCACCCATGAATGTATATATAAAATTTAGGAATCATTTAATTGAAGGTGTGATATAATTATATAATAATATATGTAAATGATTGAAATTAAGTGTTGTAATTTTTGTAAGTCATAATTATTTATCTAACAATTCATAATTAAAAAATAGGTTATAAGAAAATTTATTTACATAAAATATATTCATAAATTATCATTTTGTTTTCTTATTATTTTAGGGTAATTTTAGGAGACCATTGTCAATTTTTAAAAGTGGTATAAAATGAGTTATATATTTAAAAAATTTATTTTTTGAGTAAATGATTTTTTTAATAAAAATTACCATTATCATATTTAGAAAGTTATTTTCATAAAATGAATTTAAATTTTGAAATTTAAATAACAAAAAATTGTTTGGGTTAAATTTAATGATTTTTCTAAGATACTTGATTTTTGGTGAATAGAAAAAAATGATAATTTATGATGAATGATTAATGCATGATTTATTGACTCATATGTGATGTTTGGGTGATGTTATAACCGCAATATCAAACTCACAAGAACTTTATAAAATATATAGTCATAATAATCAACAAAATTTCTTTCATTGAAAAAAATAATAAAATAATGAATAAAATAGTGAGAAATTACCCCACTCCTCCCCTATAAATATTACGCCTCGCCACTTATTCTCCACACACCTATATGCCTTGAATATTATCATATTTACTCCAAGAACTCTACATAAGACTCTACCCCAAGTCTAGTAGCTCTTGGACTTAACAAAATACCAAAACTAATACCCTTAAGGGGGTTCTCAAGTAGGGGTATTCAATAGGTAAAATCATCATCCTTTTTCATTTAATTTCTATTCATGTTATTTTATTTTATTATTAAATCCTCCCCTTATTTATCCAAATTGAACATGAAAACTATATTATAATATATATATATATATATATAGTAATTTCTTCATGTTAATGGAATATCATTCCTCAAACTTCTATATCTATCTCTGTTTTATATTAAAAACTAAATCATTATCTAGGAGGTGCTGATTTAGAACCTTCATGGATGATGAATTTTGTGTTCTTCAATTTGTCCTTCAATAATAGAATTGAAACACTTTTTTTATATAAATTTCACTATAATATGTGAATTTAAAACTTTATTTTGTACTATATGTAACATATTGGAATAATAATAAATCATAAAACAAAATTGTTTTGTAATGATCAATAACTACCATAATATTGAAAATAATTGTCACTAAATGTCTTATATAATGATTCAACATAATTCCTTATAGAAAAATAATATATATAACCATTTAAACATTTATATGTTCATTAATATAATATAAAATCCATTTTTTAGAATTATACCCTTTCCACATGTACTTCCATAATTATATATGAGTATATCGATCATGAAAACCAAGGAAACAAACGCTTTTGAGAAATAAAATTATTTCTTATAACTCAATAAAAATCTATAAATGAACTTAATAAAATTATAATAAGTCAAATAAATGTATATAAACTTCTTAATAAATTAATTAAGGTATTTAATTTTATCATATTGGATTTTAAGATCAAGTGAACAAAACATTTGGACATAACGTAAGAGTTTTCTCAACTCACATTCATTTCCAAGATACATACCTTACTCTCCAGTAATTCTTGTGTGTGGTGTATTTATACATACATTTTATCTATAATATCATGAAATTATTTATTTTCCAGGTATTAAATTTATCATATTTTGATTATTAATTTTGGGAAATATGATTTGATTGATTACAATGGGGTAAAGATTTCTACCCGAACCCCTATTTCTCATTCAGGTTACTCTTTCTCAATCATTATAGTATTGATATGACTTATTATATTTTTATATTTCTAATAAATTCTACGTATATGTTTCAAAATCATATATCCATTTCACATAATCCTTATTTTATAGGGTTATACATGTTTTAAAAATGTCCCCTTTTCAATTCTTCCCTTAAATAAGGCCGATTTTGGGTAACTTTCTGATTTCTTACCTATTTTAAATAGATCTACAAATTCAATATAAAGACACCTTTAGTTTTATAAAATCATTAAATTTTTAACGAATATATATCTTATTTTTATATTTATTATTATTTTAAAAACATTCTATTATGCTTTTGTATATTTTTAGTATTTTTATAAGCCACCATAAAATGTTTTATTTCCAATGATTCTTAAAAAATCTTTTTACATGATTCCCCATACGTGGGACCTCAATTAGGCATAAAACAGTATTTCAATGTCCTTAAATTCTCTTTTTGGTATTTCTATGTTTATAATATTATTTTTTTGACAAATAAAAATGAATTTCCAAAAGAACACATCTTTCCAAATAAAAAATGGGGTTTCTCATCTCACTTTTACTTCTATGATATATATGTATTTTTCGCCACTATTCCCTTGTATGTTGTGTATATACTACCCTTTAATATATTATATCATGAATTATATTATTTTCAGCATATTAAAAGATTAATTTAATTATAAAATGGATTAATATTAAAATGTTTCAAGTCTGTATGGAACACTTTTTAATGATTAAAGATTATTTTCTTCAAGAATTTCTCAGTGATTTTCTAAGTTTTATTAAATTTATAATACATAATAGTGTTAAGAGAGACATTTGATTATGGATATAATTTTATTTATGAAATTTTTAATTTATTATACATAGTATTTGTTATGGGATTCATTTTATAGCACCTCGATGCAACAGTAGCTATCATGAGACAAAAAAAGAAATGGATTTTGTCTGAGACATTTCGATTTATTTTTAGATAACTTGGTCGAGGCCTCAATATAGGTTTATGATGTTCAGAATATTCATTACCTTATTATGATATTTGTAATTCATAAATCATCTGATTATTCTACTAGAATAATATATATGGTGATGTTTCATCAGATCATTTATATGAAACTATTTATTCATCTTTTACTCCCCCAATATTATTATCAAGATTATTTTTCATGGAATGTGATATTATTTATTCATAAATAATTACATTTTAAGGTATATCTTCTACAATATTTCTAACCATTACAAATAATCTGATCTTACCCCTTTAATATGTTTGTTCTCCCCATGATTCCGAGAGGCATATTATGAATGAAATATACGGTTAATCTAAGAGTTACTGGGTGTTATAAATGTATTTTCTATGTTTTTTTTCTTTAAATTTGTAATATAATGTTTATGTGTGTAATATTGTTTCTGAAACTACAAAAACATTCGATCTTTCAGAATACAATTCCTTGTAATCATACCAATGTAATATAGTAAGGAACTGACTTAGGGAAATAGGTTTCATGGTCTTTACTTTTGGTATTGGAGTAATATTAATACAAATCTTCAAAACATGGTTTTGAAAACCTAGATTAGGGATAAAAATACTAAAATAGAATTTGAGGATGAAAATATAAGAACATAATAGAATTTTTTTATAGTTGATACAATGGTGGTCTTCATTGAAATAAATCCAAGACTAGATAATACAGTTGGACGTGGTTCTGGAACAAATGTAACTAAGAGTGACAACTCCGACAAGGTATTCCATGCCTTACATAGGGTTACCAGGTACATGGAAATGAGCCTAAAATCACACCTAGTTTGACACACATAGGGGATATTAATAGGATAATTTTAATTTCATTTACAATATATTAAGCTGTATATAAATGTAAAAATTTCCTCAGTGAAACCATGTTTATGATTATGTCATTGGACACACATAAATATTTCAATTTGTGTTAAGTATTTCAATAGTATTGGGATTATTCATTATGTTTAATATTGTTGTGATCTAATATAGTGTTCAATTGTTTTTTAAATGGATCCTACCATAAGAAATATAGACCATATCAATGCACATAATCCAAAGAGTAAGAATGACTGTTTCTTCGATGGATTTAAACCAGTATTTCATAGGTAACTAGTCTCTCAAAAAATCTCATCATATGAGGAGATAGAATCATGACATAATAAGATGGAGAAATTGTCCTAAGCATTATGTCTTTGGAAGTTAAAATATAAGAAGAGTAAAACTGGGAAGAAGATAGATAATAAGAAGAAGAGAGAGAAGTACTATCACACATGGGATAATTTTGTAAAGTTAACACCTTGTTATATGCATAAAAAGAAAATAAGTTTTCTTCAAATACTGAGAAAATGGAAACCATTCTCATAGTAGTAAGGAAAGTAAAAAGTTTTCCAAAAATAAATGGTTTAACTACAATGAGAATGGACATTATACAAATAAATATCTCATGTTTCAATGGAATGTACCAAAAAATAATTATGAATCCTGGTCAAGATTACACTACTAACCTAGGAATATTGAAATTTTTAATGTGTTTATATTTGGATTAATGTGTTATTTCATTTTAATATTTTATTGATGATTAAATTGTTATAAAAATTATGTAATATATATGTCTTGTAATGATATTCTATTTCGTTGAGAAATTGAGGTCATATATTGAATAGTACAAATATATATGATTCAATGGAATGTCAAACTTTGGAAAACACATTTTTAGGGGAATGATAAGCCTTAAAATTTTCCTTGTGATGAAATAAAGTGGTTTTACAAAGAGATGATTTATATGGATAAAGTAAATTGGATAGTACTAACTATGATGGTATTTATTAGAATGTTTTGGATCATTATATTTTGTAAATTTTAACCCTTGATGAAATGGTTTATGATGATCATTGTTTGAGTTTTTAGAGGTTAATGTGTTACATCGCCACAAGATATAACCTATGATAGGAGATGAGGTATTGATAGTTCTAGTGTCAATCAATGGATAAGATATAGTTTATAAGATAGAAACTATTATTTATTCAGTTATAGAGTGAAATAATTTCTCAACTATAGAAAAAGATTCATAAAAAATGTTTTCCTATTATCATAATTTTTTACGATATCAATAATCATTTCATAAATATAGTTTATAGTTTTATTAAAATTAACTATCTAATGACCATGACCTCTTTAAATATCCATCCGAACATGATGTTTATATTTCATTTTCATGCCCATGTTTTCACTTCCCTAATCAATTCTAACAATCTTAAGTATATTTTTTTGGTGACCACTTCATTTAAAATAACTATTCTTAGATGTTATTTTGTTAAACATATTTATTATGTGGCTTTCCCATTAGTAAATCCTCAAATATCAATATTTATATTTTCATGTGCAATTTCAAATTGTGAGGATGTGATTTATTGATGTAGGGGAGAATTTAAAACACCATTATTTTATAGGTATAATCATTCTTAAATTTAATTTATTCAACGGAATCGGTTTCACACAAAAAATAAACGAATAATGATAAACAATTAAAAATCAATATTTTAAAATAAAATTTATAGCCTAGAAATTAAATTGGTGGGAAGGAATATTATTCTAAAATTTATATATTATTTCAAATGTTTTTAAAAGAATTATTTCAATTTTACATATTAAAAGGCTATGTTTTTATAAAAAATGTTTTACCACCTTATAACATAGAACATTTTTTTAATGAAATTTTTCCACTTCTGTGAAATGAATTTAAAAAAATGGACATAAACTGTTATGAGCAGTAAGATATCTAGAGTCTGATAGTATCAACATAAATTATTTTTGAATAGTAAATTCACACTTGAGAATAGTAATGTTACCCATGTGAATACTAATATGACCCATATGAATAGTAAATATGACAAATGAATAGTATGATCACCCATTAATGTATAAATAGAATTTATGAATATTATAAATCATGGTAATATATAATTATATCATAGAATATGTAAATATATTGAATTAAGTGTTGGTGTTTTAATAAGAAATAAATATTTAACAATAATTTTATAATTATTAAAATGATATCATAAAATATTTATTTATATAAAATGTATTAATAAATTAATATATTGTTGTCTTAGGATTTCAATATTCTTTTGTTAGAACATAGTTAATTTTTTAATGTTTAATGAAATCAGTGTATATTAAATATCAATATTTTTTAAATAAATTATTTTTTTAATTAAAAATTATTTTTATCATATGTATAAAATTATTTTGATAAAATGGAGTTCATTTTTAACTATATATTTCAAAAAATGGTTAGGGTAAATTATTAGTATTTTTCTAAAAAACTTGATTTTTTGAAGAATAGTATAACACGATAATTAATGGTAAATGATAAATATAGGATTTATGATTCATATGTGATATTTGTATTATTTGAGAAACCTTGTTTCAAAATCACATTCTCTTATTACTATATGTAGTAAAAATAATCAAAAAAAATCTCTTCTGGAGAAAAATGATAAAATAATGAAAAATCGTCCCACTCCACTATATATTCCACTAATCACAACCACTCATCCTCACACTTATAAGCCTTGATGCTTGCCTAATTTATTCCAAATCACTTAAAAATACTCTCCCTCATGTCTAGGATCTCATGGTCTTAACAAAAGATCAAAACCATTCCCATTTAGGAGGTTCTCATTGACGAGTATTCAAGAAGTAAAATACTCTTCCGTTTCCTTTTAATTTCATTTTACGTTCTTTTCATATTATTATTATATAATAATATCATATATAAAAATTATCATGATAACTCTAGTATAATCTATAAACTAGAGTGACATCAATTTAATTTTATATCCTTCCTCGAAATCCTTTCTATCTCTTTTTTATTTTAAAAATGAAATCATCTGATGGGATGAGCTGATATTCAGCCTTTGTTGATAATGAATTTTCGTTTTACAATTTCACCTTCAAGGCTAGTAATTAAACAATTTTTTAGGTTATAAAAGAATACAATATATGTATTAAAAATATTCTTCTGTTTTTTATGTGACATATTTATATAATACTAAATGTTAAAACAAAATGTGTTTGTTATGATCAATAATTATTGATATAATTGAAAGGATTATTAGTTAATGTCTTATCTAATGATTCATCGTCATACCATATAAAAAATGATATATTTTACCATTTAAACGCATATTTTTAAATTAATATTATATAAATAATTTCTGTAAAATTACACACATTCCACATGAACTTCCATATTCATATAGAAGTACACTGATTGTGAGAACCAAAGAAATGAATACTACTAAGGAATAAAAATATATCTTATCACTTATCAAAATGTCCATAAATGAATATTATAAAATTCTAATAAATAATATACATTTATATATGGTTTTTAATTAATTATTTAATGGATCTAATTTCATTATCCAGGATGTTATGGTCAAGTGCAAAACTCATTCAGACTTAAGGTAAGGGTTTTCTCAGTTCACGTTCATTTACATGAGATATTCCTTACTCACAACAAATTATTATCTATGGTTTATGTTTACATCATATTTATGTATCATATCATGAATCTATATACTTTTATTTTATTCAATTTATAATTCTATGGTTATTTATTTCATCTTATATGATTCAATTGACTAAATAGGTGGTAAGGGATTCTACCAGAACCTCTATTTTTTACTTTGGGTTACTCTTTCTCAATCATTACTCAAATATATTACTTCTTAATTTTTGGGTATATATTATAATTTATGTTTATATGTTAAAAATCATATATACAATTAATATCAACCTTCTTTTGTGGGGATATACATGTTTTAAAAAGGATCATTTCTCAATTCTTCTCGATAAACAAGGATGGTTTAAGGGAACTTCTCGATTTCTTACATGTTTTCAAGTGCACCCCAATGTATATTTTATGAAATTTTTATTTTTCTGAAATAAAAAATTTTTTCATGAAAAAAATCATTGTATATTTTGGGTTTTTTGAAAAAACTTGCCTTTCCAATTTAAAATGTGTTTAATATTTTTCTAAAACCACACTAAAATGGTTTGTTTCTAATGTTTCAAAAAAAAAACAGATTTAATATGATTTCTCTTTAGTGAGACATAATATATAATTCAAATATAATTTAATGGCCCTTAAATTTTATTTTTTTAGATGTGAATATTTAAAATCTGTTTTTATGAAAAATAAAAATGATCTTCCAAAACAATCTTTATTCCAAAGTAAAAAAGGGGGTTTCACATCTCATTGTTACTTTTATGACATTTATGACTTGTTCTACAATATTTACTTATTTGTAGTGAATATAAATAAAAATTATATATTATATCATCAATTATATTATTTTAATTAGATTATATGTTTCATTTGATTTTAAAATATATCAATATTTAAATGTTTCATGGTAGTATAGACACATTGAAATATTTAATGTTTATTTTCCTCATAAATTTCTCTATGATTTTATTTGTGTAATTTTTTCTATGATACTTCAATGTGGTTTGAGAAACATTTATTTAATGATATAATTTTATTAAATTTTTGAGGAATGTATTGGAATAAGTATGATTCAGGTGGGTTCCACAATATTCCCTCGATGAATCAGTAGGTATCATGAGACAATACAAAATTGATTTTGGCTGAGGCATTAACCATTTTTTTTTCAAAAGCCTTGGATGAGACATCAATGACTGTTTTATGATGTATAACATATGAATTCCCTCAATATGATATTAGTTAAAGAAAAATCGTGTGATTATTCAACTAGTAGAATATCCATGGTGATGTTTAATGTGATTATTTATATGAAATTTTTTATTCATCTATTATTTAAACTATATAATTATCAATATTATTCATTAATAGAATGTGTTATTAGTTATTAATTATGAATTATTGTTTATGTTAAATATTATGATGTAATTATTAACCTTACAGACAATCTGATCACAACACTTTTATATGTTTCTTTTCAATTAGATCTGAGAGGTATATTATGAATGACATTTAGGGTTAATCTAAGATTTCTTGATTTTTATAAATGGAGTTTTTATATTTTATTTCCATTAAATTTTCAATGTAATGTTCACATGTGTTATATATTTTCTAGAAATTTATGAACTGTTGGTCCTTAAGAATGAGATTCTTTATATTAATTCCAATTTAATAATGTATGGCACTAACTACCTGGAATTGGGTTTGTGGTTTTTACATGAGAGGTGAGGTTACGACCAAAATGTAAGGATAATTTTTATGGGAATGTTCTAGGGATTTATGTTTGTTATAATTTATTAAAATTTATATCTTCTCATAACAGATTAATGAGGATTTGTAATAGGAAAAATCTAATATATATTTATAATAAATTTTTTAATTTTTTTATCATATCGAGAAATTATATTATCAGTGGGAATATCCACCATATATCTATCATGTTTGTGATGTGTTAAATTAAAAAATAATGAGGATATATATAAATTATCCTTATATTGTACAAAATAGAAATTTTATTTCATAGGATGAAGAAACAACTTATTAAAAGAAGTATTTTTTGATTCTAGGTCCTAGATATAATATGATACAAAAAAACCTCCCAATTGGAAAATATTTAGCTCAAATCCACAAATTAAAGGAAGCTACATGGGTAACTAAGATGTGATGAGGTAGATGTATCCTCAAATTATTGTATCAGTGTAATTAATTACAATGGTAAAATTAATTTTGTTAATGGGTTGATTACAACAATTATATATTTTTATGATATATTTATCTTTTAAAAATTTAATTTTATTAATAGATTTCATTACATGCAGCACTGATTTTAGAAGAATCATGTATTATTATGAGTTCGTTATCACCTAGAATTTGAACATGATATATAAATTTTAGTAGATGTGTTTTGAAAAATATACATTCTACACATTTTTAATGTGAATCCATTTTATATGAAATGATAATAATTGATAGCAATATTTATATTAAATTAAAGTGATTATCTGATAAAAAAATTTTATATGCACAAAATATCTTTATTAATAACATTAAATAACAACTACTAGTAAATTATTTTAATGGTATTTATATATATATATTACTTACATTATAATATTTTTAATAACGCGAAAATGAATATTTTCTATGAATATGATAAGAATTAATCCAACGTTATTCTTAAAAATTCATTTACTAAAATGTAGTTTTTGTCAAATTTTGGAAATATACATTAATGATAATTTCTACAATATAATGGTATTGATTTATAAAAAACTAATTAATTATTTATTATCAAGTTGGTCATATTTTCTAAATTTGTAATTTTGTTTAGGCCTATATGAATAGTTACTATGGTAATCCTTATTACAACAGAAGTAGAAAATCAAGGCTATCTAGATTAAACATAAGTGATATTGTTATTATCATTATTCCTAATACATATTTTATGAAATAAATTCAACCCATAATACCCTAGTCTTGAAATGTAGTTGTTTAATTGATTCTTTTTGTTTGAATGAAATAATTATATTTGAAATCCACCATTGACGTGATTATTTTAATGTTAAATTAATTAAATAGTGTAAACATTGACAATAATGATATTTTATCAAAATACTAATAATATAAATAAATATAATTCATAAAAAATTAATATGACAATGTGGATAATATATGATATATATTTTCATATGTTATCCATTAATGATCCATATCACTCCAAATAAGTAACAATTACACCCCTTTAGTTTGATAAAAAATTTAATGTTGTAAAAATTTATATTGGTTAACTAAGAGGTAATAAAAATTTAAAGTTTACATTTACAATACAATTGGTTTAAATTTTGATTGTTTTGTTGAATATATACTATATACCTTATCATATATAAAATTTCCATTTTGAGTCATATTTATTGATAATGCATTTATAATGAGATAATATTTAATGAAATTCCAAAAGTTCCTCTTACTAAAAGTATTAATAGAAAACACCTACTTCATTTATTTATACCCAATTGAGACTTATAGATTAACTAAAATATTCAAATTTCTTTAATAATAATCCCTCGAACCATTATAATTGTTCTAACATTACCAAAATTTCAACCATATATCCATTTAGGGTACATCTAAGGGACTTATTTCTAAAAATATGTAATCCCATTAACCGATATATTTATTTTATACTCCACGATACCTTATATTAAAATATTACTGTATCATAAAATAATAAATTATATATATTAATTATGATAATTTTTTTTGAAATTATGAAAACACAAGTATACAACCACTTTATCATTAAACAAGAAGTGAATGTATCGTTCAAACATAAATATGACTTACCTCCTCCACGTAGTGATACCATTTATTTTTCATTTAATTATATTATGTATGTGTATTTTAATTATTTCAAAATTTATATATTATATTTATGAAATAATTATACTTTTGAAAATATAACATCACATATGCATACTTAATATCATATCCTTTAGGAAATATTAACTTTATTCAATTGTACTTGTGGACAACCACTTAGATGAAGAGTTAGAATTTTCTTATTTATCTTTTAAATTGATTATAATGAGGTTTAATTTGAATAAAATATATATTAAATTTAATTATTTATTTTTCATATAATGGTGATATATTCTTTACCTTTTTTACGTCCATAAAAATGAAAAAAATGTTCACGCGTACATACAACTTACCGTCTCCATGAATTCTGTTATACATTTTTCAATTTATAAATTTTACGCCTTGAAGAAAAAATAACTAATTAATTAATATAATATTTATTTCAGGATTATTATTTTTTAGATTATTGAATTACAATTATACTAGTTCTGGATTTTTAAAACTGATATACTCATGATAAACGAAATAGTTAAAAATTAAGAATAATAGTTTAAATATGGAATTATTGATAAAGGGGGGTGATGAAATATTAAAAATTGGTAATATAAGGTATTATATCAATTAAAACTACTACAGTATATATTTATGATATCTGTAAATTATACATGAAGATAGAGTTCTTTTGATATATGGATAACTCTAGGAAATTATTTTATTTAAAATTTGACCAATAATCCATTGATGATTTCAATTTCTGATCCTAGAATGAAGATTGAAAACAGAATGGCCTTTAAATGGGCCTCCCTTCATTGCTCTTTTGTATCTCAAAATTCAATTGATAGTGGGGATGGATCACTTTGGTTGTTCAACCATGATAGTATTTTAATTCGCTTGACAATCATGATGCAACATGTTGTTTTAGTAGATAATAGAATTCAAGGATCAATCATTTCAGTATCATTTGTTTATGATTCAAATTTCTATATAAAAAAGAAGGGATCTCTTGAAGGATATTGAGTCTATTTATAACCATTTGGATAATAGAATGGTAGTTTAAGGTGACTTCAATACTATTCTCAGGCCTGATGAAAAGACTGGTTCTCATTTCAATAGACTGGTTGCAGCTGAGATTTCAGTGCGTATTGATGAATGTTACATGTATGAAGTCCCAATTGTAGGATAAGATCATACATGGTGTAGTTACACATTAAATGTGATACAAGCTAGTAAATATGATAGGATCATTGTGCAAATTGAAGACAATGATGATTCCATCACCACTTCTTATGTCACCTTGCCCAAAGTTCATTCCAATCATAATATGATCCTTGTAGTTATTTGTGTTGTTAGGTCACAGGAATCCTATCTTCCTTTCAGGTTAAATAATGCATGGATTTTAGTGCCTAGGCGTAGGGAGTTCATCTTTAATTCATGGGTGACTGAAGCAATTGTAATCCCTTTTACAATAATGTCCAGTAATCTAAAAAACACAAAACAATTCTCAAATAATGGAAAAAGTCTCTTTCTCCACCCAAGAGCATGAAATCTAGGTTGTTGAACAATAGATTTTTCTTTGTTAGAATACATTTCAAAATCACTATGTCCATTCTAGGGATGAAATCCAGGCCCCTTCTCATCATAATAACCTTCTCCTTCTATAAGAACACAATTCTAGGAGCCAATTGTAATGCCCCAACACAAGTTACCCAGATTCGGTGCATTATTACACCACATTTTCATGTTCACATTATATCATGTCCCAAAAGACCAATAAGTTTAGTAGACTTTGATGTACGAGATACAAACATATGTTTTACATTACATCCAGAGATAAAAACAACAACAACGTTTTGTCCTTTTTTAACACACGTATATCCCTTAGCCTATCCCTTCAGGTCAACCATAAAATACTTCTTCATGTCCTAGTAAAAATTAATCATATTAAGGGGTGAGCTCAGATGCTCATTAAATATAACAATATCCCAGAAACCTTCACAAATAATCAAAACATTCAAGGAAATGTATAAGACTAAACCAAAAGACATTTAATCTTAAACCTCAGCATAATATGAAAAATATAAATAAAAAATAATTCCATTTACTTATTTTCATGGATATTATACTAGTCGAACAACTACATGCAATATCAACATCCAATTTCCTAATTATGGAATGCATAATGTCGGACATCATAACTACATAGTCAAGGCCTCCTGCCAAGACTATAATTAATATTATATAAAGGCCTTTTTCCAAGACACAATTATTTCTCATGATTCCTTCTGATGCATCGAGGAGCTATGGAGGGCTCCACCTGTCACAAACTCTGTCCAATGCATTCCTCTTATGAAATGTTCTAAACATTACATAATCATTCATATAAAAAATAGCGTACATAATTTTAATTCATTAATAGTAAAAAATGAATTTTGTAAATAATATCACATCCAAAGTCAAACATATGAATAAAAAATCAATACAATATGGAAGATTTGTATCTTAATGAATCAAATTTAAACAAGTGTAAAATCAAACAAAAAATTTTTGTGTAGAAAAAATGAATAATATTGGGGAGAAATATCTATTTATTTTTCTTAAATCATTAAAAAGTCACATAATTATAAAAGAAAACATTTATTTTGAAATTATTCTTATAATATTGTAATGGAATCTTAGACGATGTTATACTTGTGGAAAATTGCCACACCCACCATATAAGATAAAAAATTATATTCTTACATTAATTTTGTCAAAAAGGTCTTAAAGTGCCTTGTTTGGAAATGACAGAAGAATTCCTTTAAAAAAATAAAAGGTAAAACAAGGTTATAAATGACATTAACACACATACTAGGAAAAAATAAATATTTATTGAAATAAATTTTTATGAAACACGGGTGTGGATGATAAAGAGGTTCTAGTAGATAGTCAAGTATAAACAACCTCGAATAAAAAAGAGATTGTAAAATTAACCCTTACCATGTAGGTTTCCTTGGTCGAGGGTACATTAACATCCAGTATAGTAGTTAAATCATTTTTATTAAATTATAGAATAACCATATACAAAAATGTGATATAATATATAATCTTATAATAATTCTTTGTTAATAATATTTTAGTTGTATCATTGTTTCAGTTGTTAACTGATTCGTATTCCTTTATATGTTTTGTTACGTAAGTCATTTTTTTATGGATAAGATGTATTTTATTCATATCTCGAATTATATAATGTTATTAAAAAATATTTTTAACTAGAAAATGAAATTTATTTTTGAATTTTAATGATTGAAATGAATCTCATCGCGTTCATGTAAACGATAATTTGTACGTACGCACGAGCGATGATACCATTCTATTGATGGTGAACTCGTATGTAATTTGATGGTATACCATATTTAAATAATAATTAAAATGTTATATTTATTATTTAAATCAATTATACTAAATATAATACCCATATAAATGAGGAACTGTTTGAATAAAAAACTACAACACGATGTGGAGACAATAAGTCATATGTACACACGTATGATGACTTTTCATTCATAAGATGGATAGAATAATGAATATGGTCATAACATATTTATAATAACATCATATTATTTATAAGGTAATGGTGTTATTATTTTGGTATGGAAAATACAAATAAATAGAAAATAAAAGAAGAAAAGAACATTGAATGAAGTGGTTAAATTATTACAACTTTTTGGGTGTTTTTCTATTTGAGTTGATCAAAAGGGCTCCATAGGTTGAATTTCTGATCAATTTATGTCCTATAGGTATGACAGAGGGTAGTGGGGAGGATATTTGGGAATGGGTTTGTCACGACCCACCTTCACCAAAACGAGGTAAGGGTCTGTAGGTTTCCATGACATTCTTTCCTTAAGTTGAAGGAGAGATAATGACCCCCGAAACCCGCATTCTATCGGTCCCAGAGTGGATACTAGCACCAAGGGTATGGAAATTACACTCAAGTGGAAGGCATTACCCTTTTTGTTTTATAGGATTGGGAGATAAGATGATGAAACCCAACAACACCAAAAGTAAAATAAATGTAATGCCAAAAGTAAACCATTACCACATGCATGTTCCAAAAGTAAAATCCACAGGGTACAAAATTGACTACAAGGGTAAGTACCAAAGAAAGAAAACAACACTTGTGACTGCCCCATGATCCGAGCTAGTAGAGTCCTGCGCAATCCCCGAAGTCCTCATGGAAATCTGAAAGCAGTTTTATATATGTAGGGTGAGCATAAAAGTACACTCATCAGGGAAAACCAATGACTCTCATGCACAAGTCGGGGAACGTACTATAGTTCTGTGAGAAGCAGACAACCAACACAGTCAAGTAGTTCACCCATCCCACTCATCAGTTACACTCACCAAATAACGCAATTCAAGTAATATATATAATGAGAGCACATTAATTTTGGGAACCCCACGCCACATTCCCACTAGTTATTGAGACATCCTACACATCGAACCAATCCCACCATTCTCACCACAGTCCCACTGCCACACCCGCCCGCACACACCTGGGCCACAACCGCACGCAGTCCCACTGCCGAATCCCTCCCAAAAACACCTAGGCCACAACTGTCACACGTACCATGCCTGCAAACACCTTGGCCAGAACAACCACCACCACGCCCGAAGAATCCTGGGCTAGAAGATCCACTGCCATGCCCGAAGACACCTAGGCCTCATCCCGAAGATACTTGGGAAACTACCTTCCCGAACACACCTGGGCCATAACCACCACACTACCCCGCATAAAGATTCTTGGGCTAATAATGGACCTCAAGCCATCACAGCCTGCCCGATGGTACTTGGGCTATCCAGGAAAGGGAGCAGAAAAGGAGCTAATAACCATCCACTAAGAATAGTGTTGGGAAAAACACCCTCCCCCATGAAATGGGGTGTTCAGAACTATGTGCTCAACTTGGGTGGGCCGTGAATTAGAAGCACAAAACTACAAGTATATACATAGGTAACAAGCACTAACCCAAAGTTAGGTTTTTCTTTAGACAGCCTACAGATCACAACAACACTCAAGTCTAAGTCACGACTCTCGCCAACAAAACACATTTGTCCCATTATTGTTTTCATGTTCAGTAATAATGTTTAAAAAAACGATCATCCACCTACTTGGGGAACGAACACCATAAGCATAACCAAGGAATGAATCCATCCAAACGTAAATTTAAACATTTACACCTGGTTCTCTTGTAATGTTACAACGATAAAGGGATAAGTGAGATCCCTCAAAGTACTAGAACCAAAGACAACCCCGAGACAGTACCCCGTGTCCCCCAAAAAGGTTTCTCATCAACAGAGGATCCCACTCCAATTCATGATATAAGCAAGGTAACCACCCGGTCCTAAAACTCTCAACCACCGAAAGTATAAAAACTGGGGATCCCATCCCCTCCCACATCTCCAACAATCAACACATAAAAGATAACAATCGAACCACTACCACCAAGCAAAGAAGGCCCATGCATGTATTTTAATATTTAAAATATTTTACATTCTCCATGATTTAAATTTCATGTGCTCTAACCGGGGGTTGTCAAGAAGGGTTGATCCTGGTGCTTTCAATTCATTTTTCCAGGTGTACGTGATTAACCAACTGCCCTTTTTACAGCATGAGTTCACAACCACAAACAAGTCATTTCAAACATCCACAGGGGTTCATTAGTGCACCGATAAAGACCACCAACGTCCATGATTTTTAGGAGGCGTAATCCCGCACAATTAAGAAAGATGATCACAACATAAAACAGCATCTACGATCACATCCCCCCTTCTTTCTTCACATAATTAGTTCATTATCTTTATTTAGGTCTAGTTTAACCAATTATATAGAACCAAAAGCACGCCCACCCCACATGATATGCAAAAGCGAGAGATGAAGAAATTCCCAACATGTTGATCAACGATCGACACTAAGGTCAGGGCGGAACATCACAGATAGAGATGCAGTTCTCCTCAACGAAAAGTAATCTTAGAAAAGGGTGATCGGGACAAGAAGAAACCATGTCTAACCCTTAGTTTATAAGATCCACGGACGGTTGAGATAAGAATGCCAAACCACGTAAGGAACGGGGGTCATGGGTTGACCACACGGGCCCACATGTTATCAAAGAGGCTGGGTGGTTTAAACCAACGCACACACCCGTTTAATTTATTAAATATTTAATTATAGAATTTACTCCTTTACCGGGCTTTAGAACAATCTTAAAGGGGGTTATATAAGGGTTTAAAACTCAATTTTCACACGTCACTGGAAAAAACCCCGACAATGATGGGAGACGCCGATCGGTCTCACCAATCTGTCACGCATTTCGCTCTAACAGATCGCTCACACCGATCGGTCTCACCGATCAGTCGCGTCGATCGGTCTCACTGATCGGTCGCACCGAGATGCTAACCCTTTAGGATCCGGATTTTTGGAAAAGGAACAGACCAAGAGAGTCTGGGTCACCACATCAGATACCTCTCAAACTATTCTCGCACTTGAGAATTAAAACAAACCAGAAGGAAAGAGCGGGTCCGAACAACCACCTCGAAAGATACCTCTCAAGAGTGAACCTCATCGTGAACTAAGAACACTTTCCTGTTATGAACCAAGCAACATATCATGTCAAACTACCCATGCATGTGGGGGGTTGGGGAGTCTCCTTCCCCATGTCAAGATATTATCTGCTTTGGGAGGCACTAACTCACCCGCACATGTTTAATCGCATCCACCTTAATGCGTCTTGATTAGGGGTCGGGTTCTCTCCTCCCTCATAGCAAGGACTTTTCACACACATTCAGAGGAAAAGAAAACTAGCATTTCATAGCCAACAAGGTAAAACGTCCTATCATAATAGCTATAACAACAGAACAAAACTCAAAACAGCTCTTGGTACTGGGAACACATCTATGCTTACCTCTTCCACATACTCTCATGAAGCCTACCATGTCTCCACAACACACGAAACATGGAATGGTTCACCCACGAAGCACATTTTCTTTGTGATCCTCGATCATCATTGGAATCTTAACAAAATTCATGTCGTCCTCGATGTCCATCTCTCCCTAGCCGAGGATGTGTGAATCGTCATGAAGATACCGACAGAGCTGGGAAACGTGGAATACATCATGTATCCTCAGTAGCAGTTGTGGTAACGCTAGCTGATAGGCCACCTCGCCGACCTGCCGTAACACTTCGAAGGGCCCGATGAACCTGGGAGAAAGCTTACTCCCCTTGCCGAACCTCTGCTGCCTACGCCGAGGGGAGACCTTCTAGAACACATGGTCTCCAACCTCAAACTCCAAGGGCCTCCTCCTGGTATCAGCATAAGCGCTCTGCCAGTCCAGGGCCGCCTTCATCCTTTCCGGTATGAGCTGAACTTTCTCTGTCATGCTCTGCACCACCTCCGGGCCAAGGATGCCGGCCTCTCCTACTTCTTCCCAACACACAGTTGAACAACATGGCCTTCTGTACAAGGCTTAAAACGGGGCCATACCGATGGTAGAGTGATAACTATTATTTTAGGAGAACTCTACTAAGGGCAAGTGTTTCACCCTTGATCCTCCTGAGTGCAGAACACATGCCCGCATCATATCCTCCATGGTCTGGATGGTGCACTCTGTTTGTCCATCTATCTGGGTATGGAAAGCAGTGCTCAGGCGTAACTATGTGACAAAAGCATACTACAATCCTTTCCAGACCCACGAGGTAAACCGTGCATCCATATCTGAGACTATAGACCTTAGAACTCCATGTAAATTCACCACGTCATCCATGCACCTTCGTGCCAATGCATCAACAGTAATCGACTCCCACATCGCCAGAATGTGGGCCGATTTCTTCAACCGGTCCACTACCACCCAGATGGCGTCGTATACCCCATGGACCTTGGGACGTCCTGTGACGAAATCGATCGATATTTCATCTCACTTACACTCGGTGAAATATCGAGAATACAGTATGCCGCCTGGGACTTGGTGTTCAGCCTTTACTTGCTAACACACTAAGCACATGGCCGCAAACTCTACCACCGCTCGCTTCACTCCAGGCTACCAAAACACTCTATTTAGTCCCTGGTACATCTTGAAAACTCCTGGGTGTACTGCCAGGGGTGATTTGTGGAACTCACTGAGAACCTTGCTGCACATCATTTCTCGAACAAAAAAACTTCCCTGGAGAAGCATCTGGTTCTATCCATCCTCTTTCCATCCTTCTAGAGCATTTCCCTAGTCAACTTGGTCATGCATAACTTCGCACTCTGGGTCTCCCCACTGAGACTCCTTCCATTTCTACAATAGAGACGACTGCACTGCCATCCGATATAGGAAACCTCTACCACCTTCCATCCTTGCATTCAGGTGTAGGGCAGCCAACTCCTGCATCGCCTTCCAGGCATCCGCAGACTCTAGGACCACATCCTTCTATGTTCTACTGCTCAATGAATTGGCCACATCAATGACATTTCCGTCAGTATAAGAGATCTCGAAGTCGTTATCCTAGAGAAACTCCACCTATCTCCACTATTGCAAGTTTAGGTCCCTCTGGATGAAAATATACCTCAAGATTTTGTGATCTATGAAGACCACAAAGCGTTCTCCGACGAGGTAGTGTCACCATAAATTTAGTGAAAAAACGACCGCCGCAAGCTCCAGGTCGTGGGAGGCTGAATTATGCTCATGAGGTTGTAGCTACCTGGACCCATAAGAGATCACCCATTGTTGATACATCAAAAAACATCCCAAACCATGTCCTAATGTATCGCAGAACACCTCATACACCGCCCCTTCTTCTAGAAATATCAACACTGGGGCACTAACCAACTTCTCCTTCAAATAGCTTAAGGCTGACTCACACTGCTCACTCCACACGAAAACCTGGTCTTTCATGGTCAGGGATGTCAAAGGGCCTGATAATCGGCAGATGTTGGCTGCGATCCTCTGATAGTAACCTGGTAGCCCAAGGAAACTACGAACCTCTTCCACACTCTTGGGTGATGTCCAAGAAACAACTGCCTCAACCTTTGATGGGTCCACCGCTACCCCTTTCTCGAACACAACATGCCTGAGGAAGTGCACTTCTTATGTCCAGAACATGAATTTCGACAACTTCCCATAGAGCTGATGACGTCGGAGGACCTCCAGAACCGTCCTCAGGTGCTTTGCATGGTCCTCCTCTAATCTTGAGTAGATTAGGATTTCGTCGTTGAACACAACTACGAACTGATCTAGGTACTCCCAGAAGATGGAGTTCATAAGCCCCATGAACACAGCCGAGGCTTTCGTAACACCAAAGGGCATGAATATGAACTCGATGTGTCCATATCTGCACCTAAACGCCATCTTCGGGATATCTCCCTCCTTCACTCTCAACTGGTGGTACCTAGACCACAGGTTGATCTTCGATAACCATCCTTCCCCTTTCATCTGGTCGAATAGATCGTCTATCCTCTGAAGAGGGTAGCGATTCTTGATCGTCACCTAATTCAGCCTCCTGTAGTCTATGCACAACCTGAGACCACCATATTCCTTCTTTGCGAAGAAGACAGGATCACCCCACAGTGACACACTCGGCCAAACATAACCCCTCATCATTAGATCATCAATCTGGATCTGCAACACCCATAGCTCTGAAGGTGCCATCCGGTAAGGAGCCATCGAGATAAGACGATCACCGGGCTACAGGTCTATCCCGAACTCAATATTTTGTTGAGGGGGTAGAGCCGTTACCTATTCAAAAATGATGTCCATAAACTCACTAACAACCTCTGGCACCTCCACCATCCTAGAATCTACTAATTTCACTGGCAGCTCGGCCAACAAGGAGAGGAGGGGTTCCCCTTGCCTGATACCCTTCTGACAGCTCCGCTCTCCAGTGAAGGTAACACGTCGTCTGCCCAAGTCCATGAACACAACCCTTCCTCTGAAATAGTCAATGATGGCTCACATAGAAAATAGCCAGATGATGCCAAGGATGACATCGTATGGATGTATCTGTATTAGAAGAAGATCCCTAACTGACTGATGTGGCCCTATCATCAGTCTACATCCCCAAAAAAAAACAAGTCGGTCTGACCTTCGACTGTTGTGCTCAACACCATGGGCACTGGAAGTCTCTCAGCATCTAGACCCAAGGAACGGGCTATACTGGGTTCAACGAAGGAGTGAGAATCTCTGGTATCGAACAGGGCATAATCAAGAGTGCTAAACAAACTGATCGTACCTCGAACAACCTCTGGACCTACTGGAACTACTACCTCCGAGGCGTGTAGCTGTCCATGCCCATATCCTCTGCCCCTCGGTTATCGTCCACCTCCCCAACCACGCCCTGGTCGAGGTCCATGAGGAGCGCCCTGAGGTCAGCCCCCTCCCCCTACGTCTGTCCTCGGAGGAGCGGGATCTCGTTGTCCCTGTTGCGACTAATAGAAAGGCATGGCTGGAATCTTCTACTGGGGCGGGTGCTGGGGCTTTCTTCCACCGCCGTACTATGCCCGGTCTGGGCACTAACTCTGGAGATGTCCATGACTCCCACAGAAAAAGCATCATAGTCCCGGGCCTGAAGGAAAAGGGCGAGGACTGGGGGATCGAAACTGAAACTAATGCGGCCTGCTCCCTGTTGCTCGGAACCTAGAGGGTCCTAACACTAGAGGTCTGAAGAGTCATCTACCACTGGTCGTCCTCTTCCTCTCGATCAGCTCTCTGCCGATCGGGCAAAGTTGTCTTTGGGGCCTCAATTGCCTATACCACACGTTGTCGCCTTCCAGGTGCCATAGCTGCAAGGTAAACAAGGAATACCTAAGCCCAAGTAGTACAGAATATTGTTCTTAAAATTTCTTAAACTTTTCATTTATTCTTAATTCCCAAGACTTCCCAGAAACACAAGAACACAAGTCATTATGATGCATGTACCTTTCGTAGGGTCTCTACCCTGCAATCAGCGTGGCCTCACTAGGTCATTCGGTAGGTCCAGAGTCCTTGCATCGGATCACGGGGGGGGCCCTAAAATCTCGTGTCCTAGCCGGTCTTCCATGGCCTAATTCACACACAAAGGTCACCCTACATTATTGTCTTACCATACCATTCAATCCTCACTGTGCCTAACTCCAGACTCCATCATATCTCTCAAACCTCACCCATTTGATACCATTCTAACATGAACCGCCTTCACCAAAAGGAGGGAAGGGTCAGTAGGTTGCCAAGCCCTTCCTTCATTAAGTTGAAGGAGAGATAATGACCCCTAAAACCCGCCTTCTATAGGTCCTATAGTGGCTACTATACCCAAGGTTATGGAAAATACATTCAAGTTAAAGGCATTACCATTTTTTTTATTGGATCGGGAGATAAGATGATGAAACCCATCAACACCAAAAGTAAAAGAAAAGTAATGCCAAAAGTAAACCATTCCCACATGCATGTTCCGAAAGTAAAAGCCACAGGGTATAAAAGATACTACAAGGGTAAGTACCAATGAATGAAAACAACAACCGCGACTAACCCAAGATCCGAGCTAGTATGGTCCTACGCGGTCCCCGAAGTCCTCATGGAAACCTGAAAGCAGTTGTATATAAGTAGGGTGAGCATACAAGTACACTCAGTAGGGAAAACCATAGACTCTCGTACACAAGTTGAGGAACATACTAATGTTCCGTGAGAAGCAGACAATCAACAATATCAAGGCGTTTACTCATCCCACTCACCGGATACACTCACCAAATAATGCAAGTCAAGTAATATATATAATAAGAGCACATCGATGTTTAGGTACCCCGCCCCACTTTCCCACTGGTTATTGAGACAACCTACACATCGAACCAATCCCATCATTCTCACCACAGTCCCGCTGCCACAGCCGGACGCACACGCCTAGGCCATAACCGCACGCAGTCCCATTGCCGAATCCCACCTGAATACACATGGCCCACAACTGTCACATGTACCACGCCTACAAACACCTAGGATAGAACAAGAACCACAATGCCCGAAGACAACTGGGCTAGAAATCCACTGCCACGCCCGAAGACACCTGGGCCTCATCCCGAGGATACTTGGGAGACTACCTACCCGCACACACCAGGGCCATAACCACCACACTATCCCGACATAAGATTTTTGGGCTAATAATGGACCTCAGGCCATCACAGCCTGCCCGAAGGTACTTGGGCTATCCAGGAAAGGGAGCAGAAAATGAGCTAATAACCAGCCACTAAGAATAGTGTTGGAAAAATACCATCCCCCATGAAATGGGGGGGGGGTGTTAGGCACTAAGTGCTCATCTTGGGTGGGGTGAGAATAAAAAGCACAAAACTACAAGTATATACATAGGTAACAAGCACTCACCCAAAGTTAGGTTTTCGTTTAGACAGCCTACAGATCACAACAACACTCGTGTCCGAGTCATGACTCTCTACAACAAAACTCGTTTTTCCCATTTTTGTTTTCATGTTCAGTAATAATGTTTAAAAAAAGTTCTTCCACCTACTTGGGAAAATAACACCATAAGCATAACCAATGAAATAATATAGCCAAACGTCAATTTAAACATTCACACCCGGTTCTCTTGTAATGTTACAACGACAAGGGGATAAGTGAGATCCCTCGAAGTACTAGAATCAAAGAAAAGCTCAAGACACTATACCATGTCCCCCAAAAAGGTTTCTCATCAATAGAGGATCCCACCCCAATTTGTGATATAAACAAGGTAACCACCCGACCATAAAACTAAAAACCACCGAAAGTATAAAAACAGGGGATCCCATCCCCTCCCACATATCCAGCAATCGGCCCATAAAATAGAACAATCAAACCACTACCACCAAGAAAAGTAGGTCCATGCAGGTATTTTGAGATTTAAATAATTTTACATGATCCATGATTTCAATTTCGTGTGCATTAACCGGGTGTTATCAAGAAGGGTTGATCCTGGTGCTTTCAATTCATTTATCCATGTGTACGTGATTATCCAAATTCCCTTTTTACAGTAGGAGTTCACAACCACAAACAATTCAATTGAGACATCCCCAGGAGTTCATTAGTACACAGAGAAAGACGACCAATGACCATGATTTTCAGGAGGCGTAAGCCCGCACAATTCAAAAAGATGATCACAACATAAAACAACATCAACGATCACAACCCCCCTTCTTTCTTAATATAATCAGTTCATTATCTTTATTTAGGTATAGTTTAACCAATTCTACAGAACCAAATGCACGCCCACCCCACATGATACACAAAAGCGAGAGACAATGAAATTCCCTACCTGTTTATCAACGATCGACACTAAGGCCGGGGCAGAACTTCACGGTTAGCAATGTGGTTCGCCTCAACAAAAAGTACTCTTAGCGCAGGGTGATCGAAAAAAGAAGAAACCATGGCTAACCCTTAGTTTTTAAGAGCCACAGACAGTTGAGATAAGAATGCCAAACTGCATAAGGAGTGGGGGTCGTGGTTTGACCACGCGACCCAACATGTTATCAAAGAGGTCGGGTGGTTTAAACCGATCCACACACCAGGTTAATTTATTAAATATTTAATTATAACATTTACGGCGTTACCGGGATTTAGAACAATCTTAAAGGGGGTCAAAGAAGGGTTTAAAACTCAATTTACGCACGTCACTATAAACAAACCCCTGACAAAGTCGAGAGACGCCGATCGGTCGTGCTGGTTGGTCTCACCGATTGGTCACGCCACTCGGTCTCACTGATCGGTCGGGCAGATCAGTCTCCTAGATCGGTCGGGCCGATCGGTCTCACCGATCGGTCATGCTGATCGATCTCCCCAATTGATCACGCTGAGACGCAACCCCATTAGGATCCGGATATTTGGAAAAGGAAAGGAACAAGAGAGTCTGGGTCATCACGGGTTTGGTCGAGCTTGATGGCTTTGGAGGTGTGAAATTAATAGAAGGGAAAGTACCATTTTATAAGAAAGTTGATATAAATTTAGGAAAATCTTGAAATATTATTTTATTATACAATCATATTCAGTTTATAATAGATAAAAAATGATATATTTCTAGTAGAAGGTGGGTATGAGTTGAAAAAATCTCCACCAATAGGATTAATACAGGTTTAGGTCACCATATTAACCTTACATTCAAGATTTAACTCTTAGTTAAATAGTTTAACTTTTACTATGTATTCTTGTATTATTATAAGAAATGGTTAATAAATTTACTATAAAAAGACAAGATAACCCCATGTGGTTAACTATTGACATAGATAATCTTATCTAATTGATTTGGAAAATCCTTATATTTTTATGAAAATTATATAAATTAATAATATAGTATTTGTTTTAAATATTCATTTATGTCAATTTTGACACTATTTAGTAATTGATTATTTTTAAAGTCATACCAACTTGATAAATTAGAAAAAAATTCATTTAATAAACCCTAAAATGTCATATTAAGAAATTAAATTCGTTTAATTGATCAAAATTTTAAATTTACATTTATTTGGATATTTAGAATATATATTATTTTAATCATTCATTAATAAGGTAATTACTACATCGTCATTGTTTCGTAAATAAATTAAATTATATAATGTATAAATATTATAAATAAAAAAATTATATAGGAAATAGTTTTTTCTTTCTAATGAATATTTATAGCTTAATTTATCTTATGGATAACCTTATATTAAAAATGTTTTTGTTATTATACTTTGAATTTAACACTTTTAACTCTTCTTTAAATATATTAATAATAAATGTCATAATATAATTAAAGTGGTCCAAAAGGAGTATATTTTATTCATAAAGATTATTTTGGTAGAAATACACTTATTCTATAGAATTAGTACATGTGTTAGGCTAATAATATTATCATTTTTACTTTTAATTACCCTATTTACTTTTAACCGAGGTAAATAAACATTAAAAGTTACTATTCACCAAAAATTATTTTCATCATATTGAACCACATTATACTTATTCATATCAATAGTGTCTCCCTAACTTTTGAAATTAAATTCACATAAGTGGGAAGATTATGTTTTATGCCAATTTGTTAATGTGTCTATAAGGAGGGTAAAAGACGGTAAAAAGATCAATAAAATTTTTTGCATGTAATATTATTATAAAAAATACCCCAATGAATTACATTGATCTAAAATATGTATTATGTTAATATTTTTATTTAAAATAAATTCAAATAAAATTAATAATTATTTAAATAAAAATTTTGTTTTAAACAATAATGTAGTGTTTTTCACTATTCATCAATAATTGAATGTTTTCAAAAAAATACAAAAAAAATAAACCTAAAATAATTTTCATATTCCAAATCCAAAAATGAAAACCATTTTGAAAAATAAAATTTATAAAATTTAAAAAAGAGTGTATTACTACTCATAACAAATTGTTTTATTGGTCGTGGTGCGATAGAACTCGATGTTTCGTACAACGCAAGCTATTTTATTATTCAAAGGGTAACTTACTATGGAATCTTGGGGTGTTACATTCTCTCCCTCTTCAAATTTTTTCTTCCTCAAAATATCTAGAATAATAATTCAGAAAAAGATTCAGGTGGTTCTTCATCATAAGTTCCTTGGTATCCCACGTTGCGTTTTCCATCATATGGTTTTTCCATAGAACATTTACCAGAAAAGTCGTTTGGTTTCTCAAAAGTTGTTCTCTTGTATCAAGAATCTTGAAATGATCTTCAAAATAAGACAGATTTGGTTCTGGATCAATTTTCTCATAGTTGAATACATGCATTGGGCCAGGCATGTAATTTCTCAACATTTATACGTGGGACACATATTGAACATTAGAGAGACATGGATGCATTGTCAAACAATAAGGTACAACTCCAATTATTTCTTGATTTTTGAATGGTCCAATTTAACTAGGACATAATTTTCTTTTCTTACCGTTTCATATAACACCCTTCCATGGAGATACCTTCAAGAAAACATGATCTCCTACGGGAAATTCCAAATCATTCATTGAGTTATTGGAATATCTCTTTTTCCTAATTTGAGATTCTTTGATGTGGGTTTATATAACCTTCTCCTTTTCAATTATTTTTATAATAAGTTCTAGGCCTATGAGTTTTCATTCAACGATATCATCCCAATAAGTTGGTGTGTGAAATCTCATTCCACATAACTCATCATATGGTGCCATCTAAATACATAAATTTAAGCTATTATTTTTGGACAATTAAACTAGAGGGAAATATTGATCCCACATACTTTGAAAGCCAGGTGATCAAGATCTCAACATGTCTTCTATGGTATGAATGGTCTGTTCTGATTGTCCATCAGTTTGAGGGTGGTAGGTAGTGCTAAAAAAATCTCATTATCCAAGGCCTTCTAAGGACTTTTACAAAATCATGATGTAAAATGATGATCACAATCAGAAACAGTTGAGAGAGGTACTCCATAAATTTTTACAGCTTCAGTAATATATAGTTTTTCTAGACGTTAAAGTGGAAAAATTTCTCATATAGAAATAAAATGATCTTACATGGTAATATGATCAACAATGACCCATATTTCATCATTCCTTCTAGGATTATATGGTAGCCCCATGACAATGTCCATCATAATATCATCTAATTTCCACTCAGGTATGGGAAGAGGTTGCATGACTACTCTTGGATGTTGTCTTCCAGCGTTCACCTCTTGATAAACCATACGTCCTGACACATAATCCACAAAATTCTTCCTCATGTTGTCCCACCCAAAATGTTCCTTCAAATCACTAAAACTCTTAGTTCTACCTGGGTATATAGATAAATGTGAGCTATGAGCATCATCCAACAATTCCTTTTTTTGATTAGGTATGTCAGGAACAGAACGTCTCTTCCGAAATTTCATAATTCCATCGTCATATACGAAGTCTGTCAATCTCCCTATAATCAATTCACAACATCATAGATCTATATTTATTCATAACAAAAATAATAGGGGCTCCCCATAGAGAAATACTTTGGAGAATGAACCATTTATTACTCAATTCCTCTAGTTGTTTATTTAGTTTGACTAATTTCACAATGGTCAATTATTTAGGGGTATTTGATATGGACCTTGAACATTGAATTAAATAAATGGAAAACTCAATTTATCGTTCTTGAGTATGTATTGGTAAATCCTATGGAAATAAATCAACATATTCGTTTACAATAGGTACAGATTTTGTTTGAACATTTACTTCCTCACCCATATTTATTTCACTCTCTTCCTCCCCAATAATTGAAATTATTAGATCTACTGAGGCTGGATCTAGATATGAATCAGATGGTTACATTTCTTCTCAAAATATAAGGTACTCAATATCATCATCCAAAATTGTAGCCTCTTAATTCTTAAAATAAATTTTCCAATCATGGTAAAAATGCCAATCCATACCGAGGATTATATCAAATTCAATAATGGGTATGAAGATGAGACCAATAGATATATAACGTTTATATTACTTAATGGGAACTTATTCACTAAACATTATTGTAAATATACGTACCTTATGAGTTTTTACTGAAAACTACCTTTTCTAAATAAAATTGTAAATACATAATTTTCTTAGAAAACTAGGAAGATATGAAACAATGTGATGATCCATAATCAAATAATGCATTAGCTAAATTTGAGGAATCCATTAAATTACATACCACCACTTCTTTCAGAGCTTCATCCTCAGTAGTAGTGATCGTATAAACTTGGCCTTTCTCCCACATCCTTTTCTTAGATATGAATCTTTGGCGCTTAGGACATTCATTTTCAAAATGCCCCATTTCTCTAAAATTGTGCCATTCAACATTGACAGCCTATTTAATTCCCTCGCAATCATGATCTTGGTGGATTTTATAACCACACCTGTAACAGACTCTCATTCCCTTCCATCATTTACCAGTGTTTTTATTCCCACATTTATCACAGAATGGATATTCCAATTTTTTCTTACTTCCCCTTATTTCCATTTGAAAAGTGTTCAGAAGATCTCTTATTCTCTAACATTTCTTTAAAGTCATAAAAAATATATAATTACTTTTCTATCATGATATAAAATGGGACAATATCATTGTACGATTAGAAGGATTATGAGATTAATTCCCAAAAGAGAAATGGTTTTAACCCATAAAATAATCGATAAATCTTACCCCTTAAGATATGTATGTAATTTAACATACCATGTAAATAAAGAATAATAATTTTAGTTTTTATTAATATTTTTGAATTAAATATTAATTTTACATTAAAGGGGATGCTATGTTCGATAGCATACCCAATATGAAAAAACGGGTTTTTTTTGAAATATTACGTTGCATGCTAATAATATAATATTATTATTTTAAATGTTATTTAACTCCTAGCCATTTTATTGGGAGGAATGAATAGAACTATCTACAATATGATTATACATGTTTGTTAAATGTTTTTACATTTATCCAATAAACATTAGAGTCTTAAAATATAAATGAATCTAAGCATAAATACTCTAATATTCTTTAAAAGGTATAATTATCACCTTTTGATGGAGAACCCTATTTAAATATAGTATTGGTCATTTTTATATTTTATATTTGAAAAAATTATTTTATTTTAGATTTAGCAAATCAAAATTTATTATGGGTAAATTGTTTGTATTTTTCGGATAATGTTCATTTTATAATAAATAGTGAAAAGTACTATATTTTAATTCAAAAGTTCCATTTAATATAATTTATTTGTATGGTTATATTATCATATTAATTGATTTTAATGTGTAATTAGAATATATTTTTTCCATTTAATCTATTTTTGTTCATTGGAAGTAATTTTATTTTGAAATTGGACATAAACATGTGTCAATCTTTTGATAGTTATTATTTCTTGAAAACACGCTATTTGAGACTAGAGTATGAATTATTTTTAAATTAATTTCTCCCAATTCTGTGTTTTGAATTTGAAAAAATGGATTCCATATTTGGAATTAGTAGGCCAAAATTCTGTAAATATGAATCTTGTTTAGAAATTGTAAATATTTACTTCAGTAAATATTGGATTTACCATGATTAGAGGGTAAATATAATAAATAATGGTTAAATATAATTCTATAATAAAATTAAATTACCCTAAAATGTGTCCTAATCCCATTGTATTATTTATATCCTACCATGGGATTCCATGGGTAAAATTTGGGACCCAGAGAGCCACATGGGAGTTATAGTGACATTTTATATTAGTTAATTTAAAGTACGGACAACAATGACGTCAACAAATATCTTTTAGTAAATAAATTTTTTACATGGGATTATGTATGTTATAATTTAGACTATAAATATTATTTGGAAAGATAAAAAAATTCCTACTTCATGGTATTTGTTTTATAATTTTTTGATATCAAAGAAATTAAATTATTTATGACACAATAATGATGAAATATTTACCTCATTAATAAATGATTTATATAAATAAGATTATATTTATTAAAACAATATCCAAAACCTGTCCAGTTATTATTTTATTATTTTATTTCGACAATGATTCTTCTTAGAATTGTTTTTAAGGTATATTTTACCTTTTAAACCCAATATGAGGTTATAATTAAATAATTGGGTCAAACTTTCCTAAAGAACCCATACTATCCCTTATGAAAAGCCATCACTTCTAACCAAATCCTCACACCTTTCACGACATTTCCTTTATCCAAACTCTTCTCAATTAAACTCCCAACATCCCTCCCTTAATCTGAGAAGCCTTACCATAGGCAAAAATATCTTCAAGACAACATTTCGGTTCAATACAATGGGAGTAACCCGATATAAAAGTAACATCTTTTCTTAATTTCTTTTGTTTTATTTTACTTCTCCAACACCCGAAATAATATTTATTTATTTATTTGGTAAAAAACCAGTATCCACAATATACAAGGATCTTTTTATGAGAACTATTCTAACATCACTTACACACGTCTCCATCTAATTGGTAATGAACATAATGTTTATGTGGATGGAAAACAAATGCCTCATAAAATGATGATTGTTAAATTATCTATTACCGCCTTTCATAGTGGCCATTATGAGGGAAATATATTTATAAATGATATATATTATGTTTAGTTTTCTTTATTATTTTTTATTTTTCATTTATAGCATACCATTATGGTTTCCATAATTGTTAAACATGATAATATCATTTTAGGATGTGCGTACTACTGCCCCGTCAAGGTGATATGACTCATTACTGGATTATGTCAGATAAATAATGGATAGAGTTAATGATATTATTTAAGATATTATAATTGAATTAAAAATTACATATGTATAATTTTCTTTTCATTCCATTAAAATACAAAATGGAAATGAAAGTATCGTTAATGCGTACGTACAACTTACCATCTCCAGGAACAATGCATTTCATTTCTTACCTCCAAATGTTATGTAATATTATAAATACAGGTATATAATAGATTTATATTATATATATGATATCTAAATCATTAATATAATTCTGATGATAATGGATATTTGATGACATGGACAACTTTTAATTATAAGGTGTTCATTTTTACTCTAGTACCAAATATCGATGAAACAATTGTTAATAACATAAATGATTACACAATTTTTATTACATGGTAATAAGTGATACTAATGGATTAATAAACGTTATAAATGTTATTAAACAAGTACAAATTATCTTTAGTCCATTATTCCGGAGATTAATGAACGATCAAGTCAATTCGTACACGAGGTAACCGACATCGTCTCTATCTCCTTCCATTGAGGCATATTTTATTTTATTTTAAACAATAATTTATATTGTTTATAAATAACTTTGAAATTTTATTTCATTCAAATGGAATATTTTTATATGAAGCGTTTTTCAAAATTAAAAAATAATAATATTTCATTTTAATTTACGTGGTGACAACGACAATTCCGCCACCACAAGTATTATTTGATCTTTGGCTTTTTTAACAGGCTGTAATGTTTTAAAAAGGAAAATAAATACCAAATACTATTTCAAATCATTTTGGTAATGAAAATGGCTTTGATAATGGATTTGATATGTTAATATATTTAAATGATATATTGTGGGTAAATTATGGAAATGATAACTTTATTTTATTTTTGTTTTATATGTTATGAATATGGTATAGTTCATCAACATTTTTTACGTATACGGGTGGTTCTGTGATAACCCTATGGTGGGTGATCCCAAGATTTCTCTCCAATGCATTGGTTAATGTGACAGAGGTAAACATTAATGTCTCTCCAAAGAGATTAAGGGAATATATTGTGATGGGTATTCCAAATGTTACTCTATATGTAGCTATGATAGATAAAATGTAAGAGTGATATGGATGCCACATTTTACCTTTAGGATTTATGTTTTCTATGTGTTAATCATAAATCATATGATTTCATGAGGTATGTTAATGAGTTTATGTATATATGTAATAATGAACTAATTTTTTCAATATTTGTTTTAGAACCCTTATTGATATTTTTATGCTCATCACATGTTTTGAATTGTTTTTCACAGGACATAATGATGAATACGGTCAAGGTTAGGATCATGGAAAAGTCATGCTCTCTAAAACATTTAACTAGAAATGACTCTTTTTTTCAACAGTTTTTAATTTGTGAATAAAATGGAAACTGAGTACAAGTTTCTACTTTGTAATATTTTGAGGTGTAACAGTTATGTCATAATTCAATAAAACAATAAACATGAAAATATTCTCAATGTGAATTATTCTTTTAATGAATATTATGTAATGTTTTAAGGTTGAGTCCTTATAGTTGGTATTAGGGGCCAGTTTAGACAACTTCAGTAGTTTAGAAATTTGTTAAATTAATGTCCAAAAATAAATTTATGGTAATATAGGATTGATATAGAATTTACAGATTACCATGTGGATTTGCCTACGATATTTCTTTATTAAAATTTTTTTTCCACAGAGGAAACCTAGAAACTACATTGGGATTCCATCAGAAGGAAGACAACCTTTCAAATCAGCAACCTTGGATGGTTAGAATCAGAACTAAATAGGTTATTGTAGTGATGGAACAATTGAATCAGGCTATAAATGGTGGTGGTATCCATGCACAACATTATCCAGATCAACCACAAGGGAACATGTTAGTTGTAGATTATTTCATGAGGCAACATCCCCCTTCATTCAGAGGATCATCTTACTATGTTCCTTCAGAAGGATAAATTAAAGCACCATTGAATATTTTTGATGTCTTGGGGTGTTCATAACACCAAAATGTTTCTCAAGATGTTTACCATTTTGAAGGTGATGTAGATTAGTGGTGGTCGATGGTGAAAAATATCAGTGATAGTGAGTTGATTGATGCACTTGATTGTGATGAATTCAACGGTATATTCCTTGAGAAGTATTTTCCGAAGGTGGTTTGAATTTGGATGGAAAAATAATTCACAGAATTGAGGCAGGAGGATGACTCAGTGGCTTTTTATGAAGAAACATTCACTGGACTCTCAAGGTATGCACCGACATTTATATGACATCTTGATAGTAAAATCAATAGTTTTTACTCAGGATTAAATCAAATGTATCGAAGTTATTTAGGTTATCATGAGTTAAAATGTTATGAGAAACTTGTTCGTTGGGTGGCATAGGTGGAAATGGTGATTTCTGATGATCCGTTGTTCTTTGGAAAACAATAGAATAATTTTTCAAGGTGGAAGGTGAAAGGGAATAACTATTCAAAAATGTATGATGTTAAGAGACATAACATTACAGTTTGGGAAAATTTATGTATAAAGCATGCTACAGAATGTCTTTTGAAATCTGGTAATGCTACTAATGTTGTAAAATGGTACATAAGGATAATAATTGCACTGAAATAGTTCAAGGTAGTGGTAATTCAAAATATGATTTACAGTTAGTAAAATGTTTTTAGTTCAATGAAATGGGTCATTATGTAAATGAGTATACAATGAAGAACTGAACTGAGGGAAAGCATGTAGACTACAAGCATAGAGGGGTGGTGAAATCCATTGTAACTACTTCAGCATCTGTTGGGCCATTAAATAGTATCAAGTACACTATTTTTTTGTTCATATTATGCCAATGTGATGTTTGTTTTAGGGTCTTCACACACATTAATTTCTGATAATATTTCTAGTAAATTGGGTATTCCATCTCAAGATATGAATACATAACTTATGATAAAAACACCAGGAGGAAATATTGAGGCAAAAATAAAACAAGTGATCCTTCCTTTCATTGTGTGCAGGAAGAATATACCTACAAACCATATTTCTTTTCCTCTAGTAGTGTTTGATGTTATTTTGGGTATGGATTGGATTTCGGTTAATCATGCTAATATTGAATACAGAGCTAAATAGGTTTGTTTTCAGAATGATTTTTAGTTTTTGTATAATAATGAAGCCTTACTTTTGATAAAATATCATGATGTGGAGAAACTAGTAAAATATGGAAATGATTGTTACCTTTCTCATATCGTTGAAAATAAAAGATGTGTTGAGATTAATGATCTGCCAATGGTAAATTATTACGTACTGTTTTTTTGTAATGAGTTTCATGGTATTTTACCTGATTGGGAAGTTTAATTTACTATTGACTTAGTGTCTGATGCTAAACCAATTTCAAAACCCCTTATGGAATGGATAAAATTGAACTGTTAGAGTTAAATAAAAAATTGCATGAGTTATTAGATAAAGGCTTCATTCTACCTTGCACATCACCATGGGTTTCTCTCGTATTATTTGTTAAAAAAAGATGGTTCAATAAGACTTTAAATATATTATAGAGCATTGAATGACATAACTACTAAGAACAAGTATCCTTTTCCTCATATAAGAGATTTGTTTTATCAGCTCCAGGGAGCTCATTATTTTTGAAAGATTAACTCGAGGTTAGGGTACCATCATTTGAAAGTAAATGATGCAGAAATTAGGAAGACCATGTTTCATACTAGATATGGCCTTTATGAATTTGTAGTTATGTTTTTTGGGTTAACAAATACACCTACTATTTTCATGGAACATATAAATATAATTTTCCATGAGTTATTGGACTAGTTTGTGGATGTGTTTGTTGATGATATGTTCGTATTCTACAAAAGATAAGATGAACACGAATGTTATTTAAGGGTTGTCTTGCAAACATTAAAATAAATAAAACTGTATGGAAAATTTAAAAATTGTGAGTTTTTGTTATAAAAAATTTCTTTACTTGGTCAAATTATTTAAAAAATTGGAATAACTGTTGATCCGGCTAAAACAGAAGTTGTATAAGATTGGCCAAGACCATTAAATGAACCCAAGATTTGTAGTTTTCATGGTTTGGGAGGTTATTACCGAAATATTTTTGATAATTTTTCAGGTTATCTAATACAATGACTAAGTTAACTCAAAATGGGGTTAAGTTCATTTGGACAAAATAATGTGGTGATTTTTTTTAGGAATTGAAAAGCAGATTGGTGAATGCTCCAGTTTTGGAAGTCCCTTCCCGAAATAGTGATTTTTTTATTTATAGTGATTATTTATTGAAATGACATGGTTGTGTCCTAATGCAGAATGATCAGGTAATTGCTTATGCTTCACATCAATTGAAAGAACATGAGTTAAATTACCCTATACATGATTTTGAATTACCTGATGTTGTCTTTGTTTTAAAATTTTGGAGGAATCATTTTTATGAAGTAAAATGTGAAATATATACTGACCACAAAAGCTGGAAGTATATATTCACTTAGAAAGAATTGACCATGAGATAGAGGTGATGGTTGGAATTAATCAAGGATTATTATTGCACGATCCATTACCATATGGGAATATCAAAAAAAGTGGCTAATTCATTGATTCAAAAAATTAATGCTTCATTAACCATCCTACTTTTGGAATGATATCCTTTAGTTTTTGATTTGATAAAATTTTTCATAAAAGCTTTTGTTGCATGAAATTATTATATTTTGATTTAGGATTCAGTGGAATCATCTCTGTCAGACATAATTAAGTGAGCATAGAAAGAAGATATTGAGTTACATAAAAAATTAGAGTTGGTTAAAAAAGGGAATGTTTCCTGAATTTAACATTGATAATGATTGTGTTTTGAGGTTTGGGAAAAGATTATGCATGCCTTGTGATTCACAGTTTAAGAATGAGTTGTTATGTGAAGATCCCAATTCCCCATTTTATGTTCAACCTAATATTACTAAGATTTATAGAGATATTCAGGAGTATTACTAGTGGGATGTAATGAAAAGAGATATTGTTGATTTTACGGTGATGTGTTTTAATTTTTATCAGGTTAAAGTAGAGCGGAAGTTACCGAAACAGATGCTTCAGTCTTTACCGTTCCCAGAGTGGATATGGGAAAATATATCCAAAGACTTCATTGTGGGATTACCAAAGACATCTAGAGGTAACAATGCAATATGTGTTATTATTGATCGATTGACTTAATCAGATCATTTCCTTCCTATTCGAGATACTTTTTCCCTAGGTCAATTTTCTTAGTTGTTTGTTAAATGGATAGTCAGGTTGCATGGTGTTCCTATCTCCATTGTATCTGATCGGGAACCATGGTTTACTTTTATCTTTTGGAAAGTCCTCAGATGTCAATGGTTACTGAATTAAATTATTGTATATTTTTTCATCCACAATCAGATGGGAAGTCACAACAAAAAATTCAGACATTGGAGGATATGGAACGAGCTTGTTCAATGGATTTCTACGGAATTTGGTACCAACATATTTATTTGGTTTAATTTTTATACAACAATATTTTTGATTCCAGTATACAGATGGCTCTGTTTGAGGAATTATATGGAAAGCGTTGTCGAACTCCAGCATTTTGGGATGAAGTAGGTGAAATACAGCTGATAGGACCAGAATTGGTAGAATAGATGGTAGAAAGCATTCTGTTGATTCTGATGAACATGAGCACAGCTCAGAGAAGGAATAAATGTTATAAAGATAACCATAGGATGTATCAATCTTTTAAGGTTGGTGATAATGTCTTTCTCAAATATTCTCCATTGAAATGTGTTATGTGTTTTGGTGAGAATGGAATGTTGAGTCTGAGGTTCAATGTACCTTATGAAATCCTATAAAAGTTGTAATAGTTGTATACAAAGTGGATTTACTTCCTACTCAATCTCAATTACACATTGTTTTTCACATTACAATGTTGAGAAAGTAAATTCCAGATCCATCTCATTTTTGGAGCCGTAGGTAGTTCAGTTGGAAGAGAAACTTTCTTATGAGGAACAACCAGTCCAGATTAATGACCGTAGAGAGAATTTGTTGTGGCATAAGGTTATTTTATAGGTAAATGTTTTGTGGAAAACCTATATGGTTTAATAGGAAACATGGGAATCAATATATGTTATGACAGACAAATACCCCCATTTATTTGATAAGTGAATAAAATAACGAGAACACAATTCCTAAAATGAGAGATAGATGTAACATCGGATGTAAATAATGAATACTACTTCTGAATGATTATTAGTATTTGTGAATTAAATATTAATTTTACTTTAAAGGGTATTGTATGTTCGATAGCGTACCCAATAAGCAACAACAGGTTTCTTTGAAATCTTACGTTGCACACTAATAATATAATATAATTATTATAAAAGGTAGTTGATGTGTAGCCATTCTATTGGTGGGAATGAATATAACTAACTACAATATTAATATACATTTTTTTAATGTTTTTACATTTAGCCAATAAAAGTTAGAGGCCTAAAATGTAAATGAATCTAGCAGAAAAACACTAATATTATCTAAAAGGTTGATTTATATCCTTTTGATGGTGAACCCTCTTTAAATCTAGTTTTGGTCATTTTTATATGTTATATTTGACAAAATAAAATTCTTATTTAGATTCAGGACATCAAAATTTACTTTTTGTAAATTTTATGTATTTTTCTGATAAAGTTCATTTTTTAATGAATAGTAAAAAATATTGTATTTTAATTCAAGAGTGAATTTTAATCTAATTTATTTATATGGTTATATTATCGTTTTAATTGGATTTAAAGTGTAATTAGAATATATTTTTACCATTTAGTCTAATGTTGGTCATTATAATTATTTTAATTTTAAAATTGGACATAAACAAGTGTCAATCTTTTGATAGATATTATTTCTTAAAAACATTATATTTTTTGAAAATGGGACTTAATTTATAAATAATTTCTACCACTTCTGTTTTAGTAATTTTGAAAAATGGATTCCATATTTGGAATCAGTAGATCCAAATTGTGTAAATATGTAACTTTTATTTTCAGACATTTTAAATATTTACTTCAATAAATATTTAATTTACCAAGATTAAAGTGTAAATATAATAAATAAGTGTAAAATATAATATTATAATAATATTAAATTACCCTAACATGTGTCCTAATCCTATTGGCTGATACATATCCGACCATGGTCATCCTTGGATAGAATTTGGGGCCTCATAAAGCCACATGGGAATAATAAGGACATTTTATATTAATTCATATAAAGTAATGACAAAAATGACAAAAACAAATATCTTTTAGTAAATAAATTTTTACATGGGGTTATATAAGTTATCATTTCTACTATAAATATTATTTGGAAAGATAATATGATTTTCTACATCATGGTATTTCTTATAATTTTTTGATACCATATAAATTAAATTATTTGTGACAAAATAATGATCCAATATTTACCTCAATAATAAATGTTTTAAATAAATATGATTATAAGTACAAAAAAAATATCAAAAACCTTTAAAATTTTTATTTGTTATTTTATTTCAAACATGAGTCAAATTAAAAAAATTTAACGAATATTTGAACTTTTGAAATCGAATATTAGGTTATAATAAAATAATTGTATCAAACATTCCTAAAGAGTCCCTCCTCTGCCTTATAAAAAGCAATCACATCTAACCAATTCCTCACACCTCTCAAGACTTTTGGATAGTAAAAAATATTCTCAATTAATCTCCCTATATCTCTCTATTTATCTTTGAATCCATAAATTATGAATAAAGAACTTCAAGAAACACTTTTGGTTCAATCCAAAGGGAGTTACCCATTTTAAAGGAAACAACTTCTCCAAAGTTCTTTTGATTTATATTACATCGCCAACCCCCTAAACTCTTTTTATTTATTTATTTTGTAAAAACTCCATTATATTTGGTATACTAGGATGTTTTTATGAGATGGATTCAAACTACACTTACATACAACTCCATCTAATGGGTAATGGACATAATGTTTTTGTTGATGCCAAACTAACGCCTCACGAAATGATGATTGTTAAATTATCTCCTACCCCCTCTCATGGTGGTCATTTTGATGGAACTGTATTTATATATGATATATATTATGTTTATGTTTTCTTTATTATTCTTTATTTTTCATTTATATCATACCTTTATGGGTTCCATAATGGGTAAACGCGATAATTTCATTTTAGGATATGCGGATTACAACCCCTTGAAAGTGATATGTCTCGTTAATGACTTATGTGGGATGAATAAAGGATGGGGTTAATGATATAGTTTAAGATATTATATTGGAATTATAAAATAAATAGGTATCATTATGTTTTCATTTCGTAAAAATATGAAATAGAAATGAATGTTCCGTTAATGTGTATGTACGACTTACTTTCCCCATGAACGGTCCATTTCATTTCATACCTAAAAATGTTATGAACTAATATAAATAGAGGTATATACTAGATATATATGATATATATGATATATATATCATTAATATCATTCATATGATAATGGATATTTGATGACATGGAAATTTTTAAATTATAAGGTGTTCATTTTTATACAAGAACCAAATATCGACGAAACAACTGTTAATAACTTAAATTACTGCATAATGTTTATAACATGGTAATATGTGATAAAAATGGAATAATAAAATTGAAAAAAATTCTTGGTCTAGAAGAAATTAACTTGAGTTTATTATTCAGGAGATTAATGAATTATCGATTCAAGTCGGACATGTGTATAAGTACCATTGATCGTTAATTTCATTGAAAGGGAAACTTTTTCTACGAAACGTTTTAATAAATGACAAAAATATGAATGATTCTTTTCAACGTACGCGGTGAAAATTTCCTTTCAACCACCACAAATATTATTTGATTTTCTATTTCCGTAACATTCCATAATGTTTTAAAAGGAAAAGAAATACCATATACTCTTTTTACATATATTGGTATTGAAAATGGCTTTGATAATGGATTTGTTATGACAATATTTATAATTGATATATTGTTCATAAAATGTGGAAATGTTATCTTTCCATTAATTTTGTTTATGTGTTGTGAATATGTTATGGCTCTTTGGAATTGTTTACATATACGGGTGGCTCCGTGATAAACCTAGGGCGGGTGAGCCCGAGATAGCTCTCTAATTCATTGGGTAACATGACGGAGGTATGCATGATTGTTTCTCCTAATATATTTAGGGAATATAGTCAGATGGGTATTCCAATTATAACTCCCTATGAAGCTATAATAGATAAAATTTACGTATGATATGGATTCCAAAAGTTAACTTTATGATTTAAATTTTCATTATGCTAATCATAAATATAATGATTTATCGAGTTGTGTTAAAGAGATTATGTTATGTATGTAATGATGAAAAAATGTTCTCATTCGTTTTTTTATTACCATTACTAAAAATATTATGCTCATCCCATGTTTTGAAATGATTTTCTTAGGACTAAAAGATGAATTGGGACAATGATGGGATCATGGAAAATTCAGGTTGTCTAAAACATGGAACTAGACATGGCTTTTGTTTTCAGAGTATTAATTGTGTGATAGAAATGGAAACTAGGTAGAAGTGTTTACTTTGTAATATTTCGAGATGTAATAGTTATGTAATATTTCTCTAAAACTCTAAACATTAAAAGATTATGAATGTAATTATTCATTTAGTTCACGAATATGTAATGTTTTAAGGCTGGGTCCTTATATATAATATGAAGCATTCCTTGCTAACCTTGTAAAGATAGCCTCTTAAATTATGAAATTTTCATCCTCCTTTTTCCTCAGACTCATTAATTGCCCTTCCATATCTGATCGATGGTCATAGGGAATGTATTTTTCAAATAAAATCACATTAAACTCCATCCATTCTATATTTGATACTTCTTCTTCAAACTGTTTGTTTTGAATTAATGACCATCATTGATCTGCATCTCCCATGAGGCGATAAACTGATAGGACAACTTTTTTCCTTTCGCTACTCCCCAAGGCATGAAATATTTGATCAATGGAACTTTTCCCTTTCTCAGATACAAATGGATTGGTATTCCCATTGAATTATAGTGGTTGTTTCCTCATGAATCTATCTAGCATTGATCATATGAGTTGTGGATCAAGGTGCTCCATATAGGTTAGGTTGTTATTCATAAACAGAGTGAGTTTCCCCAGTATTGTGATAAGCTGATTTGCACTAGGGGCATCACCATCTCTACTATAATTATCTATTATAGGATGTAAATTCATACATGGATTACATGCATTGTTATCATTTCCACTCCTTACACTAGGTGACATTTCTAAATAGTGGCATATAATAGATTAGTTTATCAATCGTAATACATAATTCCAAACTTATAAATCAATTAACATAAATTGAACAGTTTGTGGATATAATCCATAATCATAAAAATTCTTTCTTTGATGAGGTATATATTCATAAATCCTTCATAATGGTTTGTAAAAAATTGTGATCTATCATAAGCATATCCCCAGGGATTTTCGTAACCAAGAGTGCAGCAATGCCCGTTGTCGTGTACACGGATTCCTCTGGTGAAGCGCAAAACCTCTTGTCAGAGTTAACACACCAAGTTAAATCTATTTCTAAGCAGCCTCTACCCACTAATATACATATATTGATATATTTCATGGAAAAAAACAAAATCCCTACATTACAAAAATTTTAGGATGTTCTTCTACACTAATACTCAAAGTATATCTCAGGATAATTTTTTCTAATCAATGTTTTTCTAATTCTAGTTTCCAAGATTTATACTAATATAAATCTCATACAAACGATAATTCCCCAACCCTATTTAACCATAATAGGTGAATTATTACATAACATTGGCATGATTACAAGATATCATGTCTCGAAAGACCGATTAGTTTAGAAGAATTGTAATTCCTAGATACATACATATGTTTTACATTACATAATGAGATAAAAACAACAACAACAACATTTGGTCTCCTTTGGACACACTTATATACCTTATCCTATCCCTTCAGGTCAAATATAAAATACTTCTTCACATCATGGGAAAAATAAAACATATAAATGGGTGAGATCAGATGCCTAGTAAGGATAACAATATTGCAGAAACATTCATAAATAAGCATAAAAATTTAAGGCAATGTATAAGACAAAAAAAATTATTTAAACGTAAACGTCAGCATAATATGGAAAATATAAATCAAAATAATTCTATTTACTTATTCACGTTGATATTCTACTATTATAATAATCAAATTAAATATTAATAGACAATTTTATAATGGTGGAATGCATAATTCCGGACCTCATAACCACGTAGTCAATGCCTCGTTCCAACACTAAAAATAAGATTTTGTCCTGGCCTTCTTCCAAGACACTATTTGTCTCATGATACCTTTCGATGCATTGAGGAGCTATAGCAGGCTCCACCGATAATGTACTTTGTCCAATGCATTCCTCGTATGAAAATGTTGAAACATAACATAAACATTCGTATAAAAACTAACATACGAAATGTTAATACTTTAACCATAAACCATGAATGGTATAAAAATAACACATCCACAGACAAACATGTCAAAAAACCATTAATACAACATGGATGATTTGTATCATAATGAATCAACATAAACAAGTGTAAAATCCATAAATGAATGTTGATATAGATGAAATCAAAACTAAATGAGACAAATAAATCTTTCTTTTTTTAGAAATCATTTAAGAGTCAAATAATTTTAGAGGAGAACATTTATTTTTAAATTATTCTTATAAGATTTTAATGGATTCTTTGACAATTTAAAATGGTGAAAAATAGCTTCACCTATCGTATATGTTAAAAAAGACATTTTAACATTAATTTTGACGAAAAGGCCATAATGTACTTTGTTAAGAAAATGACAGAAAGAATCCTTTTAAAATGTCGAAGGTAAAACAAGGGTAATAATTAATTTAACCAATATAATAGGAAATTATAACAAATTTTTAAATAATTTTTTAATAAAATTGTATGTTGATGATAAAGAGGTCGTACTAGATACTCACATATAAACAACTTGGGGTATTAAGGAGATTGGAAAATTAACCCTTAAATTGTACATTTCCTCAGTTGAGGGTACATTAAACTCCTATGTAATAGTTAATTAATTGTTATTAAATTATACAAGAACCATATACCTAAATATGAAATCATATATGATCTTCTAATATTTCTTTGTTAATATTATTTTAGTAGTATCATTGTTTCGGGTGTAAACTGATTCGTGATCCTTTATATGTTTTGTTAGATAAGTCATGATTGTTATGTATAGAATGTATTTTATTAATATCCAAGAATAATATTAAGTTATTAAAAATTATTTTTAACAAGAAATTGATAATTATTTTTGAATGGTTATGATGGGGAATGACTCTTATCGCGTTCGTGGAGATGGTAATCCGTACGTACGCAAGAGCGATGATACCATTCTATGGATTATGAAATCATGTTTAATTAGATGGTATATACTATATACATAGTCATTAACATGTTATGTTTATTATTTATATAAATTATACTCATTATTATACCTATCCAAATAATGATGTGTTTGAATAAAAAACTACACCAGGACATGGAGACGGTAAGCCATACGTACACAGGTATGGTGACTTGTCATCAATTGGATGGATAGAATAATGAATATTGTTGTACCATATTCATAATAATATCAAATTATGTATACGTTACTAAAGTTATTATTTTGGTATGGAAACAACAGTGAAAGAAGAAGTTGAAGAAGAAAAGAATGTTGAAAGAGGTGGTAAAATTATTTCCTCTTCTTCAAGTGTTTCCTTTTAAGTTGATCAAAAGTGTTCCATAGGTTGTCTTTATGATCAATTTAATTACTCTAGTTAAAATTGATGTATTTTGAGAGGATATTTGAGTAGTTTTTGGCTGATCCAAATGGCTTTGGCGGTGTGAAATTAATTGAAGGTGAAGTAGCCTTTTACAAGAGAGGTTAGGGTCACTTTAGGAAATGATTTAAATTTTATTTTATTACACAGTCATATTCGGTTTATAATAACTCTAAAATTATTTATTTAGAGTATATGGTGGGGATGGGTCGAAAACCAATAAACCAATAGGTTTTAGATAGGTTTATGTCACCATATTAACCTTATCTTTTATATTTAACTCTTAGTTAAATAGTGTAACTGTTACCATGTTTTCTTGTATTATTATAATAAATGGTTAATAAAAATAATATAAATAGTCAAGTGAACACAAAGTGGCTAATTTATTATATATATATCCTTATTTATTTCCTTTGTCCGAACCATAGATTTTAGGAATATTATTTGAAATAATAATATAGTATATTTTTAAAAATTCATTTATATCAATTTTGACACCATTTAGTAATTTTTTTCTTTAATGCCCTAAAAACTTAATTATTTTGAAAAAAACTCATTTAATAAACCATACCAGCTAATATTAATAAATTAATTTAATTTAATTCATCAAATGTCTCAATTTACATTTATTTTTATAGTTATAATATAAATTATTTTAATATTTTGTTAATAATGTAATTACTACATCATTGTGTCATATATAAATTTCATTATTTAATGTCTAAAAAATATAAATAAAATACCATTATGTAGGAAATATTTTTATATTTATAATTAATTTTTTTAGTCAAATTTATCTTATTTTTATCCCAATATAAAAAATTATTTCTTGATTTAACTTTGAATTTAACACTTTTAACTCTTCTTTAAATAAAGTAATAATAAATGTCCTAATCTAATAGTAGTGGATTAAATGATAATATTTTATACCAAAAGTTTATTTTGGTTGTAAAAAACTTATCCAATAGAGTTATTACATTTGTTTGGGTAATAATAATATCATGTTTACCTTTAATTACTTTTATTTCTTTTAACCATGGTAAATATAGGTAAAAAATATACTATTCACCAAAAAATATTTTCATCTTATTGAACCACATTTTACTTACTGACATCAATCAAATATCTTGGAATTTTGAAATTTAATTCACAGAAGTGGTAAATTTTCATTTTATTCAAATTTTCTAACGTGCCTAGAAAGTGGGTAAAAGACAGTAAAAGGTTCAATAAAATTTTGTTTATCAAGTTTTTTTATAAAAATGACTCCATTGAATTACATTGAACTAAAATTGGTATTATGTATCAATTTTAACATAAAAAATTATAATAAAATATATAATTATTTAAATAAAAATTTGGTTTTAAACAATAACGTAGTTTTTTCACTATTCATAAAAAATTGAATGTTGTTAGAAAAATATCAAAAATTCAGCCTTAGAAAATTTTGATATTCCGAATCCAAATATTATTTCCATTTTGAAAAATAAAATTTCAAAAATTTTAAAAATTTGGTATTACTATTCATAATGGCTAGTTTGTGTAGAGACCCGAAGCTTAACATACATGGGCATTACATTACTTTTGCAGAATACTTAGTACATTACAAAAACACACACACAAGGACCGTTATAGTTTAGTGTCTTTGGAATCTCGGAATATAATCTTCTAATCGTGGTGAAAGATCTTCAAACTCTCCTATAAAGATATTCCTTTTTTCTTACATAAAACCTTTCTTTATATCATGGGGAAAAGAAAACATAAAAGGGTGAGCTCAAATGCTCAGTAAGGGTAAACAAAATAAATATCAATCACATCATATTCATAAGAACATATCTTTTAGAAATCTTAACCTGCAAAAGAGATCATAATTTCATAACATGGGATAAATCATAGTAGTGAAATGTAATCCCAATAATCATAACATAAAACATGAAACATTGTGGCATACAAACATAGTCATAGAGAATCATATTTTATTAGTCAAGACTCATTGCCAAGACTATATTAGTGGAGAAGTCTATTTCTGAACCGAGTCACCCTCGTTTCAGTCCTCTTTCACTGAACCAGTATAACCTACCATTCCAGCCATGTCCATATCATGAGATATAAAATCTTTACCCAATGCATTGTAGGGAGATACAGGTCCCACCCATCTCATAATGATACCATTCTTATGTGTGCCACAAAATCAGAAAACCATACATCAAAGCATAACCCATGTAATAAAAATGGGATTCATAAACATCATGACATCATAAAACAATTCATATATGATAAAATAATTTATAAATATAATTCCATCAAAACATACTAAAATCAATGTAATAATAGGGACAGAAACAGAACCCTTAATTTTTTTAAATGGAAAATAATTTTGTTAAAATTCTTGAACTCCATTCTTGAGGAAAATATCATTTCTTCTTCAAAAACACTTTTCCTTTCATAACATGTCATACATTTCTAAAATAAAAAAAGTTGATTAAAAATAATCTTGAAAACTTGAAAAGGAAGCTTCTTGGAAATAATGTTTTAAAAATCCATTCATGCCGTATAAAAAAAATTCTTCGTACTTTTTTCAGAAAAGTCAAAAAGTACCTCGTACGAAAAACGACAAAAGATTCCATTCATATATTTTACTAAAAACTCACTGAAGGGTAAAATTGGATTTAAACAATTGTAGGTGGATGGAAATAATATTACATATTTAGGAAACATGGATGAGGATGATAAAATACACCCCAGTAAATATCAAAGTATAAACAATCTCGGATAAAAATGAGATTGTGATATTTTCCCTTACCATAGGTCTGATTTGCTTCGTAAATGTCTGAACCTCCTGTATAATGATCTAAATAATGTCATTTACTTATTCCAGAATCATACTCATTGTTATGATATCATATATGGTTCTCTTATGACTTTATATTACCCATTCTTTTGTAAATTCCATGTTAAAGAGTGTTTTTGGTAAAATTGTTTCATTTGTCATCCGTGTTTTGACTTGTAATGATTCATATGATTACTTAGATCATGATTACTTAATTCCAGAATATAAAACATGATATATATATATATATATATAATAAATCAGTAAATGGAAAGAAATACACCGTTCATGGAGACGGTAGGCCGTACGTACGCATGAACGTTGTTTTCGTTTCCTTATTGAATTGAGTGGAATTAAGTAGATGACATAAATATATATATACATAAATCAAGTAGTATTATTATGTCATATATTTCATGACTACCTATTATATATAGTTTATAATCGTTCTTGAATGGTTATGGTGGAGAATGAATCTCATCGCGTCGTGGAGACGGTAGTCCGTACGTACGCACGAGCGATGATATCGTTCTCATGATTGTCGAATTGTATTTTAGAGTATGTATACTATTTAAGAATAAATATCAATTTACAATAATCATATATAGTTATTATTTACACCATTATACCCATCCAAGTATGGTGGTGGTGGAAAATAGATTACACCACGACGTGGAGACAGTATTCTGTACGTACACACGTGAGGTGATTTCATTTTCCGTAGGATGGATCGATAGTGAAATAGGGTTGTTTCTTACTTATAATAACATATTCGTATATGAGTGATACTGATGTTATTACTTCATAATGAAACAACCTAAGAATAAAAGTGGAAGAAGAAATAAAGTTGAAAGAATTGGTAATGCACATTACCTCTTCTTCGAAGCGCCTTTTGAGTCCTCCTCTTAGGGTACTAAAATTGGTCTTTGAGTAAGACCAACACCTCTAGGATGTTTCTAGGGAAGTGGAGAAGATAATATTTCAGGGTTTGTCCGAGCTTGAATGATCAAAGTGGTGTGAGGAATAGAGGGAGGAGGTTCCCTTTTATAAGGGAGAAGAGGGGCACCTTTGGAATAACTAAAAATATTATTTTATTATAAAGCCAAATTCGGTTTTAAATAGCTTCAAATTGATTAATTTAGATGATAAGGTGGGTAGGGGTCTAAATACTTTCATCCAGTAGAATTTAGACAAGTTTATTTTCTTATTGTAACATTATCATTTAGATTTAACATTAAGTTAAATAATTTTACTTTTACCGTGTCTTCTTGTGTTCTTATACTATAAGGTTAATAAACTTACTATAAGCATCCAAACGAACTGAAATTTGTTTATTATTAATGTATATAACCTTATCTAATTCATCTGACCGAATCATAGATTTTTAGGAATAAAATACAATTAATAGAATAATATTTGTTTTAAAAACTATTTTATGTCAATTTTGACACTATTTAGTAATTGATTTATTTGGAACTCATAACAGTATGATTAGTTCAAAAAACGTTAATTAAATCAATACTAACATGTCATATTAACCTAGAAAATTAGTTTAATTCACAAAAAGTCTCAAATTACATTTATTTGGGTATTTATAACATCAATTATGTCAATATTTCATTAATAAGATAATTACTGCATCATCGTTGTGTCATAAATAAATTAAATTATATAATGTCTAAAAATTAAAAATAAAACACCATTATGTAGGAAATATTTTTATCGTTCTAATTAATATTTATAGTCGAATTTATCTTATGTATAACCCCATATTAAAAATTATTTACTTATTAAACTTTGATTTTAACTATTTTAACCATTCTTTAAATAAATTAATAATAAATGTCCTAATCTAATCCAAGTGGGCCTAAATGGTCAGATTTTATTCCTAAGTTTGTTTTTTGTCGAATTACACTTGTCCAATAGAATTAGGACATGTGTTAGGGTAATAATAATATCATTTTTACCCTTAATTACCGTATTTACTTTGAATCGTGGTAAAAAAAGTAAGAAGTTACTATTCACCAAAAATTGTTTTCATCGCATTGAACCATATTTTAGTCCTTGATATTAACCGTGTCTCTTGGATTTTTGAAATTCCACTCACAGAAGCGGTAAAATTATGTTTTATGAAAAATTTAGTTTTTTTAACTACAACTTAGTGGTTTCACTATTCATCAAAAAATGAAAGTTTCCAGAAAAATATCCAAAATTAGGACTAAGATATATTTGATATTAAGAATTAAAAAATGATGTATATTTTACCAAATTCAATGCATATCAGTTGCATTAATTAATTTAAAAATTAAATCCCGTCATCAAAACAAATAGACTGTTTTTAGGAGATAATAACTATCAAAAGATTGACATTTGTTTATGTCTGGTTTATGTGTGAAATTACATACAATGACCAACATTTTATTAAGTTGTAAAAATTTATTCTAAATATACTTTAAAACCACTCAAATTAATAATTTATCACCATTAATTATTTCGACTGAAAATGTTGTTTTGAATTACAATTTTGTAAATTTAACTATTCATCAAAATATGGAAGTTATCTGAAAAAGTACCAAAATTTCTCCCTAAGATAATTTTGATATTCTGAATCCAAAAATGAAGTCCATTTGGAAATCTAAAATTTAAAAAGTGGTTATTACTATTCATGACGGCTAGTTTTAAAAATATTTTAATTGCATATCGTTGTTTAGTGAAACTCGGTATTGCGTACTATACACGCTATCAAGGAAGGTCGTGATTGCGTGTAATGCAAGGCAAGTAAAGGATTAATGTTGTGCAAGATCCTTTTGGTGTAGCAGAGAACACAAGACATTAATGAAATTAAAAAGAATATTTTTCATAAAATATTGGGCTGTAACATTCCACCCCCCTTAAAATGAATTTCACCCTTGAAATTTTTCGGGGTTATAAATGGTTTACTATTCGAAAGTTTCTATTATAGAAACCCACATCGTAAAAAGGAATACCAAAACCAATCTTTAAAAACAAGAGTATGAAACGTAACGGTTACCCAAATAATCTAATCACTGGGTTTCCACATAGGTGAAAATATGGATATGGAAGAGAAATCTAACCATCATGTTCTGATAGAGAGTGGTAGAGAACATGGCTATGAAAAAGCCAACAATCAGAAAGCCATAAATTTGTGATGATATAAGGTACCATCTGATTCATCCAATATAAGAGCACTAGGACAACATTTTTGGTTTTCAAAATCATTTCCCTAAAGATGAAGAATTTGAATTAGAATAAATACTTACTTTATTTTGGTACAATCTCACCGTTGTTCGTGCCTTGAACAATTTCCACTTCATCTCTTAAAGAAATGAAGTTGAATTTGTTATTCATTAAGTGTTTGAAGATCATGTGATAGAATGAAGGGGCATTCCATCTATCTCAAACAAAAGGTTATAAAAAGTTATTAAATATACATAATTCGATCTCTAGTGAGATTAATCATTTATGGTTCCTAAAATGGACTTATACTTCATATATCATACTCATTAATATAATAAAACTAGTTTCTACTAAACAGGGACATCCTGTACGCCAGTGGTAGGCGATAAAGGCCAGTCGTACTTCGGTTGTGGGTTTGATTCCCACATCCTTGTCCGACGCGATGGGCTATCGCCCGTCCTGCAGGTTGTCCTTTTTCTAAAACTACATTACTATAACATCCCATAAATAATATAAAAAAACTTTATCAATAAACAAAACTAACTTATGTCCAACATAATCCATTACAATCTTTAGGCTTATCTAAAATACTTTGGTCCAAGCTCATAGTATAAAGAAAACGATTACTTGAAATGTCATCAACCAAGCATGTGAATACCATCATTAATCCCCCATATATCTTGTTGGTCACATTCCAATCATGTGAATACCTTAATCATGTATTCCCTTGAAAAATATATACCCATTAAACCTTAGTGAAAACATGAATGTTGTCAAAAGTAAACTCCTTCCACATACCAAAATCCAAAATTCTATATACTCAAACCATGATATAACCTTCTCCTTATAACAATCATGAGCTCATGAATACTATCAAACTTTTAATTTTCTCCTTATCCCTCCATTATGCGCATATCATCTACATTCCAAATATATCTGAATAACGTTTCATGGATACTAGTACCATTAATCATAAACTTTCAAAACTCAAGGAAAGACAACAGTGTAACAATCCTTAGATGTCTATTTATTCCATAGTACCATGAGATTACTTATACAACATTACACATGATAAACATGTAATCATTCCACTACATTCTTAAACCATTGACTGAGCTTCAACAATTCATTCATCTCACATATCATTTGTAGTCTCTTCATCATCATCAACATAAATACTACCCATACGACCATACTTATTCTTTTCATGAGACTTTCCCTTAGGTAATTGGTTTGCATAATTCCCGTACATTCCACATTTAAAACATTTAACCATTGTTGATGTCGTAGCAATACCATTATCCTCATCCCTGGTGTTAACTGAACCTTTTCCTTTGCACTTACTGGCTTTGTGTCCTTCTTTTCCACACCCAAAGCATCATCCAGTTCCTTTGAAACATTCTCCTTGATGCCTCTTCCCACATGATGTACATAGGGGAAATTGAACTTTCTTTCCTCTATGATCATCATGAAACTCCATCTTTCTCTTATTATCCGAGTCAGGAAACATACCAAATTTTACTTAATGATCATATTATGAGATTGCTGATTCGGCATAACAATTATTTTTGGACTTCCAAATCCCATTTCATTTGGTTGCTCATGAAGAATATCATTCCATTGTCCATCATATCCTCCATTATCGTGAATCATCTTGTTTCCAGCCATTTTCTAAAACCCAAAGAGAATAGTGTTAGAGGCAAAAATCATAATAAAGGGGGAGTAACTTCAATATCTAACATCTTTGGTTTAATCTAATATCGTTACCATAGTTTTAGGACTATATCATATATGTATACTTATCCTTAGGGACATCCCTAGACATACTTTTGAAATATCTCTAGGGATCTCACTAACGTTTTCGCATCCTAGTTTCCTAAGGTTGACTAAACTTTTCCTATGATACCAACTGTAGAGACCTGAAGCATAACGTACATGAACATTAAATTACTTTTGCGGAATACTTAGTACATTAGAAAAACACAAACACAAGGACCGTAATAGTTTAGTGTCTTTGGAAACTCGTAATATAATCTTATAATCGTGGTGAAAGATCTTCAACATCTCCCATAAAGTTCTTCCTTTTTTTTCTTACCTAAAACATTTATTTATATCATGGGGAAAAGAAAACATAAAAGGGTGTGCTCAAATGCTCAGTAAGGGTTAACAAAATAAATATCAATCAAATCATATTCATAAGAACGTATATTTTTAAAATCTTAACCTGCAAAAGAGATCATAATTTCAGAACATGGGATAAATCATAGTCGTGAAATGTAATCCCAATAATCATAACATAAAACATGAAACTTTGTGTCATACACACATAATCATATAGAATCATATCTTATTAGTCAAGACTCATTGCCAAGACTATCTTAGTGGACAAAGTCCATTTATGAACCGAGTCACCCTAGTTTCAGTCCTGTTTCACTGAACCGGTATAACCTACCGTTCCAGCCATGTCTATCTCATGAGATATAAAATCTTTACCCAATGAATTGGATGGAGATATAGGTCCCACCCATCTCATAATGATACCATTCTTATGTGTGCCAAAAAATCAGAAAACCATACATCATAGCATAACCCATGTAATAAAAATGGGATTCATATACATCCTGACAACATAAAACAATTCATATAAGATAAAATAATTCATAAATATAATTAAATCACAACATACTCAAATCAATGTAATAATAGGGATATAAACATAACCCTTAATTATCTTAGATGGAAAATAATTTTGTTAAAATGCTTGAACTACATTCTTGAGGAAAATATCATTTCTTCTTGAAAAACACTATTCCTTTCATAACATGTCATACAAAACTAAAATAAAAGAATTTGATTAAAAATAAACATGAAAACTTGGAAAGGAAGCTTCTTGGAAATAATGTTTTAAAAATCCATTCATGCCGTATAAAAAAACATTATTCGTACTTTTGTCGGAAAAGTCAAAAAGTACCTCGTACAAAAAACGACAAAAGATTCATTTCATATCTTTTACTAAATAATCACTTAAGGGAAAAATTGGATTTAAACAATTGTAGGTGGATGGAAATAATATTAAAGTTTGACGAAACATGGGTGTGGTTGATAAAATACACCCCATTAAATACCAAAGTATAAACAATCTCGGATAAAAATGAGATTATGATACTTTCTCTTACCTTAGGTCCGATTTGCTTCGTAAGTGTCCGAACCTCCTGTATAATGATTTAAATAATGTCATTTACTTATTCCAGAATCATACTCATTGTTATGATATCATATATTGTTCAATTATGACTTTATATTACCCATTCTTTTGTAAATTCCATGTTAAAGAGCGTTTTGGGTAAAATTGTTTCATTTGTCGTCCGTGTTTTGACTTGTAATTATTCATATGATTACTTAGATCATGATTAATTAATTCAAGAATATAAAACATTATTTATATATAATATATATTTAGAATATACATATATATAATAAATCAACAAATGGAACGAAATACACCGTTCATGGAGATGGTAGGTCGTACGTACGCATGAACGTTGTTTTCGTTTACTTATTGAATTGAGTGGAATTAAGTAGATGACATAAATATATATATAAATAAATCTAGTAGTATTATTATTTCATATATTTAATGACTATTTATTATATATACTTTATAATCATTCATGAATGTTTAACATGGAGAATGAATCTCATCGCGTCGTGGATACAGTAGTCCGTACGTACGCACGAGCGATGATATCGTTCTCATGATCGTTGAATTGTATTATAGTGTATGTATAATATTTAAGAATAATTATCAATTTAAAATAATCATATATAGTTATTATTTACACCATTATACCCATCCAGGTAAGGTGGTGGTGGAAAATAGATTACACCACATCGTGGAGACGGTATTCCGTACGTACGCACGCGCGGTGATTTCATTTTCCATAGGATGGATAGATGGTGAAAAAGGGTTGTTTCATACTTATAATAACATATCAGTATATGAGTGATACTGATGTTTTTACTTAATAATGAAACAACCTATAAAGAAGAAGTGGAAGAAGAAATAAAGTTGAAAGAATCGGTAACAGACATTACCTCTTCTTTGAAGCGCCTCTTTGAGTCCTCCTCTTAGGGTACTAAAATTGGTCTTTGAGGAAGACCAGAACCTCTAGGATGTTTCTAGGGAAGTGGAGAAGATAATTTTTCAGGGTTTGGCCGAGCTTTAAGGCTCAAAGTGGTGTGAGGAAGAGAGGGAGGAGGTGCCCTTTTATAAGGGAGGAGAGGGACACCTTTGGAATAACAAAAAATATTATTTTATTATAAAGCCAAATTCGGTTTTAAATAGCTCCAATTTGATTTATTTCGAAGATAAGGTGGTTAAGGGTCGAACTCATTTCATCCAATAGAATTTAGACAAGTTTAGGTTCCTATTGAAACCTTATCATTTAGATTTAACATTAAGTTAAATAATTTTACTTTTACCGTGTCTTCTTGTGTTCTTATACTATAAGGTTAATAAACTTACTATAAGCATCCAAACGAACCCCAAGTTGTTTATTATTACTTTATATAACCTTATATAAGTCATTTGGCCTAACCTTAGATTTTTATTTATAAAATAACAATTAATAATATAATATTTGTTTTAAAAACTATTTTATGTCAATTTTGACACTATTTAGTAATTGATTTTTTGTGAAAATCATAACAGTATGATTAGTTAGAAAAAAGATAATTAAATCAATAATAACATGTTATATTAACCTAGAAAAGTAGTGTAATTCATAAAAAGTCTAAAATTACATTTATTTGGGTATTTATAACATCAATTATGTCAATATTTCATTAATAAGATAATTACTGCATCATCATTGTGTCATAAATAAATTAAATTATATAATGTCTAAAAATTACAAATAAAATACAATAATGTAGTAAATTGTTTTATCTTTCTAATTAATATTTATAGTCGAATTTATCTTATGTATAACTTCATATTAAAAATGATTTACTTATTAAACATTGATATTAACTATTTTAACCCTTCTTTAAATAAATTAATAATAAATGTCCTAATCTAATCCAAGTGGTCCTAAATGATCATATTTTATTCCTAAGCTTGTTTTTGGTCTAATTACACTTTTCCAAAAGAATTAGGACATGTTTAAGGATAATAATAATATCATTTTTACCCTTAATTACCCTATTTACTTTTAACTGTGGAAAAAAAGTAAACAGTTACTATTCACCAAAAATTATTTTCATCTCATTGAACCACATTTTATTTCTTGATATTAACCTTGTCTCTTGGATTTTCGAAATTCCACTCACAGAAGCGGTAAAATTAAGTTTTATGAAAAAATCAGTTTTATAACTACCACTTAGTGGTTTCACTATTCATCAAAAAATTAAAGTTTCCAGAAAAATTCCAAAAATTAGGCCTAAGCTATATTTGATATTAAAAATTCAAAAATTATGTCTATTTTACCAAATTAAAAACATATCATTTGCATTAATTAATTTAAAAGTTAAATCCCGTTGTCAAAACAAATAGCCTGTTTTTAAGAGATAATATTTATCAATAGATTGACACTTGTTTATGTCTGGTTTAAATGTGAAATTACATTCAATGACCAACATTTTACAATGTCTTAAAAATATATACTAAATATATTTTAAAACCACTCAAATTAATAATTTATCACTATTAATTTTTTCAATTTAAAAAGTTGTTTTTAATTACAATTTAGTAAATTTCACTATTCATCAAAATATGAAAGTTATCCGAAAAGTACCAAAATTTCTCCCTAAGCTAATTTTGATATTCCGAATCCAAAAATGATGTTCATTTTGATCACTATAATTTTAAAAAGTGGTTATTACTATTCATAACGGCTAGTTTTAATAATATTTTAATAGCATATCGTTGTTTAGTGAATCTCGGTATTGCGTACTATACACACGATCGAGGAAGGTCACGATTGTGTGTAATGCAAGGCAAGTCAATGATGCGTGTTGTGCAAGCTCCTTTTGGTGTAGCATATAACACAAGACATTAATGAAATTAAAATGAATATTTTTCATAAAATCTTGGGCTATTACATTCTACCCCCCTTAAAAATGAATTTCCCCCTCGAAATTCGTCAGGGTTATAAATGGTTTACTATTCGAAAGTTTCTTTAATAAAAACCTACATCGTAAAAAGGAATACCAAAACCAATCTTTAAAAACCAGAGTATGATACGTAACGGTTACCCAAATAAACTAATCACTGGGTTTCCACATAGGTGAAAATATGGATATGGAACAGAAATCTAACCATCTTGTTCTGATGGAGAGTGGTAGTGAACATGGTTATGGAAAATCCAGCAATCACAAAGCCATAAATATGTGACGATCTAAGGTACCATCTGATTCATCAGATATAAGAGCTATAGGACAACATTTTTGGTTTTCAAGATCATTTCCCTAAAGTTAAAGAATTTGAATTAGAATAAATACTTACATTATTTTGGTACAATCTCACTATTGTTCGTGCCTTGAACAATTTCCACTTCATCTCTTAATGAAATGAAGTTGAACTTGTTATTCGTGAAGTGTTTTCAGATCATGTGATAAAATGACGAGTCATTCCATCTGTCTCAAACAAAAGGTTAGAAAAAGTTATTGAATATACATAAGTCGTTCTATAGTGAGATTAATCATATATTGTTCCTGAAATGGACTTATACTTCATATATCATACTTCTTAAAATAATAAAACTAGTTTCTACTAAACAAGGAATTCCTGTAGGCCAGTGGTAGGTGATAAAGGCTAGTCGCACTTCGGTTGTGGGTTCGATTCCCACAGCCTTGTCCACCGCGATGGGCTGTCACCCGTCCTGCAGGTTGTCCTTTTTCTAAAACTACATTACTATAACATCCAATAAATAATATCAAAAAAAAGTTCTATCCTAAAACAATACTAACTTATGTCCAACATAATCCATTCCAATTTTTAGTCTTATCTAAAATACTTTGGTCCAAGCTCATAGTATAAAGAAAATGATTACTTGAAATGTCATCAACCAAGCATGTCAATACCATCATTTGTCCCCCATATATCTTGTTGGTCACATTCCAATGATGTGAATACCTTAATCATGTATTCCCTTGAAAAATAAATACCCATTAAACCTTAGTGAAAACATGAATGCTGTCAAAAGTAAACTCTTTCCACATACCAAAATCTAAAATTCTAAATACTCAAACCATGATATAACCTTCTCCTTATATCAGTCATGAGCTCATGAATACTATCAAACATTTAATTTTTTCCTTATCCCTTCATTATGCATATATCATCTACATTCCAAAAATATCTGAATAACCTTTCATGAATACTGGTACCATTAATCATAAACTTGCAAAACTCAAGGAAAGATAACAGTGTAACAATCCTTAGATGTCTCTTTATTCCATAGTACCATGAGATTAGTTATACAACATTACACATGATAAACATGTAATCATTCCACTACATTCTTAAACCATTGACTGCGATTCAACAATTATTTCCTCTCACATATCATTTGTAGTCTCTTCATCATCATCAACATAAATACTACCCATACGACCATACTGATTCTCTTCATGAGACTTTCCCTTAGGGAATTGGTTTGCATAATGCCCATACATTCCACATTTAAAACATTTAACCATTTTTGTTGTCGTAGCAATACCATTATCCTCATCCCTGGTTTTAACTGAACCTTTTCCTTTGCACTTACTAAATTTGTTTCCTTCTTTTCCACACCCAAAGAATCTTCTTGTTCCTTTGAAACATTCTCCTTGATGCCTCTTCCCACATGATTTACATAGGGGAAATTGAACTTTCTTTCCACTATGATCATCATGAAACTCCATCTTTCTCTTATTATCAGAGTCAGGAAACTTACCAAATTTTACTTTATTGATCATATTATGAGATTTCTGATTCGCGATAATAATTATGTTTGGACTTCCAAATCCCATTTCATTTGGTTTCTCATGAAGAATATCATTCTGTTGTCCATCATATCCTCCATTATCGTGAATCATCTTATTTCCAGCAATTTTCTAAAACCCAAAAAGAATAGTGTGAGAGGCAAAAATCATAATAAATGCGGAGTAACTTCAATATCTAACATCTTTCGTTTAATCTAATATCATTACCATAGTTCTAGGACTATATCCTATATGTATACTTATCCTTAGGGAAATCCCTAGACATACTTTATAAATACCTCTAGGGATCTCACTAACATTTTCGCATCCTAGTTTCCAAAGGTTAACTAAACTTTTCCTCTGATGCCAACTGTAGAGACCTAAATCTTAACATACATGGACATTACATTACTTTTTCGGAATACTTAGTACATTACAAAAATACAAACACAAGGACAGTAATAGTTTATTGTCATTGGAAACTCGGAATATAATCTTCTAATCATGGTGAAAGATCTTCAACATCTCCCATAAAGATCTTCCATTTTTTCATACCTAAAACCTTTTTTTATATCCTGGGGAAATGAAAACATAAAAGGGTGAGCTCAAATGCTCAGTAAGGGTAAACAAAATAAATATCAATCACATCATATTCATAAGAACACATCTTTTGGAAATCATAACCGGCAAAAGAGATCATAATTTCATAACATGGGATAAATCATAGTAGTGAAATGTAATACCAATAATCATAACCTAAAACATGAAACTTTGTGGCATACACACATAATCATAGAGAATCATATCTTATTAGTCAAGACTCATTGCCAAGACTATCTTAGTGGACAAAGTCCATTTCTGAACCGAGTCACCCTCATTTCAGTCCTGTTTCACTGAACCGGTATAACCTACCGTTCCAGCCATGTCTATCTCATGAGACATAAAATCATTACCCAATTTATTGGAGGGAGATATAGGTCCCAACCATCTCATAATTATACCATTCTTATGTGTGCCACAAAATCAGAAAACCATACATCATAGCATAACCCATGTAATAAAAATGGGATTCTTAAACATCATGACATCATAAAACCATTCATATAAGATAAAAGAATTAATAATTATAATTCCATCACAACATACTCAAATCAATGTAATAATAGGTATAGAAACAGAACCCTTAATTATCTTAGATGGAAAATAATTTTGTTAAAACGCTTGAACTCCATTCTTGAGGAAAATGTCATTTCTTCTTCAAAAACACTTTTCCTTTCATAACATGTCATACAATTCTAAAATAAAAGTAGTTAATTAAAAATAAACTTGAAAAATAGTAAAGGAAGCTTCTTGGAAATAATGTTTTAAAAATCCATTCATGCCGTATAAAAAAAACATTCTTCGTACTTTTGTCGGAAAAGTCAAAAAGTACCTCGTATGAAAAACGACAAAAGATTCCTTTCATATCATTTACTAAAAACTCACTGAAGGGTAAAATTGGATTTAAAAAATTGTAGGTGGATGTAAATAATATTACATATTAAGAAACATGGATTTGGATGATAAAATACATCCCAGTAAATACCAAAGTATAAACAATCTTGGATAAAAATGAGATTGTGATATTTTCCCTTACCTTAGGTCCGATTTGCTTCGTAAGTGTCCGAACCTCATGTATAATGATTTAAATAATGTCATTTACATATTCCAGAATCATACTCATTGTTATTATATCATATATGGTTCACTTATGACTTTATATTGCCCATTCTTTTGCAAATTCCATGTTAAAGAGTCTTTTGGGTAAAATTGTTTCATTTGTCATCCGTGTTTTGACTTGTAATTATTCATATGATTACATAGATCATGATTACTTAATTACAGAATATAAAACATGATATATATATATATATTATATATTTAGAATATACATATATATAATAAATCAGTAAATGGAAAGAAATTCACCGTTCATGGAGACGGTAGGCCGTACGTACGCATGAACGCTGTTTTTGTTTCCTTATTGAATTGAGTGGAATTAAGTAGATGAAATAACTATATATATACATAAATCCAGTAGTATTATTATGTCATATATTTTATGACTACTTATTATATATACATTATAATCATTCATTAATGGTTAACGTGGAGAATGAATCTCATCGCGTCGTGGAGACGATAGTCCGTACGTACGCACGAGCGATGATATCATTCTCATGATCGTTGAATTGTATTGTAGTGTATTTATACTTTTTAAGAATCAATATAACGTTACAATAATCATATATAGTTATTATTTACACCATTATACCAAGCCAAGTAAGGTGGTGGTGGAAAATAGATTACACCACGGCGTGTGGACGGTATTCCGTACGTACGCACGCGCAGTGATTACATTTTTCGTAGGATGGATAGATGGTGAAATAGGGTTGTTTCATACATATAATAACATATCAGTATATGAGTGATACTGATTTTTTTACTTCATAATGAAACAACCTAATAAGAAGAAGTGTAAGAAGAAATAAAGTTGAAAGAATCGGTAACAGACATTATCTCTTCTTCGAAGCGCCTCTTTGAGTCCTACTCTTAGGGTACTAAAATTGGTCTTTGAGGAAGACCAAAACCTCTAGGATGTTTCTAGGGAAGTCTAGAAGATAAATTTTCAGGGTTTGGCCGAGCTTGATGGCTCAATGTGTTGTGAGGAAGAGAGGGATGAGGTGCCCTTTTATAAGGGAGGAGAGGGGAACCTTTGGAATAACGAAAAATATTATTTTATTATAAAGCGAAATTCGGTTTTAAATAGATCCAAATTGATTTATTTCTAAGATAATGTGTGGAGGGGTCGAAATCCTTTCATAAAATATAATTTAGACATGTTTAGGTTCCTATTGTAACCTTATCATTTAGATTTAACATTAAGTTAAATAATTTTACTTTTACTGTGTCTTCTTGTGTTCTTGTACTATAAGGTTAATAAACTTACTATAAGAATCCAAAAAAACCCCATGTTGTTTATTATTAATTTATATAACCTTATCTAAGTAATTGGGAGGAATATTATATTTTTATGAATGAAATAACAATTAATAATGTAATATTTGTTTTAAAAACTATTTTATATCAATTTTGACACTATTTAGTAATTTATTTTTTCAAAATCATAATAGTATGATTAGTTCAAAACCCATTAGTTAAATCAATACTAACATGTCATATTAACATAGAAAATTAGTGTAATTTATAAAAAGTCTCAAATTACATTTATTTGGGTATTTATAACATCAATTATGTCAATATTTCATTAATAATATAATTACTGCATCATCATTGTGTCATAAATAAATTAAATTATGTAATGTCTAAAAATTACAAATAAAATACCATTATGTAGTAAATAGTTTTATCTTTCTAATGAATATTTATAGTCTAATTTATATTATGTATAACCACATATTAAAAATGATTTACTTATTAAACTTTGATTTTAACTATTTTAACCCTTGTTTAATTAAATTAATAATAAATGTCCTAATCTAATAAAAATCGGCCTAAATGGTCATATATTATTCCTAAGTTTGTTTTTGGTCAAATTACAGTTTTCCAATAGAATTAGTACATGTGTTATGGTAATAATAATATCATTTTTACCCTTAATTACCCTATTTACATTTAACCGTGGAAAAAAAGTAAACAGTTACTATTCACCAAAAATTATTTAATCTCATTGAACCAAATTTTAGTCCTTGATATTAACTGTGTCTCTCGGATTTTCTAAATTCCACTCACAGAAGCGGTAAAATTAAGTTTTATAAAAAATTCAGTTTTTTAACTACCACTTAGTGGTTTCACTATTTATCAAAAAATGAAAGTTTCCAAAAAAATACCAAAAATTATGCCTAAGCTATATTTGATATTAATAATTCAAAAATGATGTCTATTTTACCAAATTCATAACATATCAGTTGCATTAATTAATTTAAAAATTAAATCCCGTCGTCAATACAAATAGTGTGTTTTAAGAGATAATAACTATCAAAAGATTGACATTTGTTTATGTCTAGTTTAAATGTGAAATTACATTCAATGACCAACATTGTATTAAGTTGTAAAAATATATTCTAAATATATTTTAAAACCACTCAAATTAATAATTTATCACTATTAATTATTTCGATTGAAAAAGTTTTTTTTAATTACAATTTAGTAAATTTCACTATTCATCAAAATATGAAAGTTATCCGACAAGTACCAAAATTTATCCCTAAGCTAATTTTGATATTCCGAATCCAAAAATGAAGTCCATTTTGAAAACTAAAATTTAAAAAAGTTGTTATTACTATTCATAACGGCTAGTTTTAATAATATTTTAATAGCATATCGTTGTTTAGTGAAACTCAGTATTGTGTACTATACACGCTATCGAGGAAGGCCGTGAATGCGTGTAATGCAAGGAAAGTCAAGGATGCGTGTTGTGCAAGCTCCTTTGGTGTAGCGTATAACACAAGAAATTAATGAAATTAAAAAGAATATTTTTCATAAAATCTTGGGCTGTTACAGTTTAATTGGTCACGGTGTGCTAGAACTCATGGTTTCGTACAACAGAAGCAATTGTATTATTCAAATGGAAATGTACCATGGAAGCATGGGGATTTAACCCAATACAATTTCTAATGGATGCTTGAAAGAGATAGTAAATCAAGGATTTTTCACTGCTTACATAGAGAAAATAAATCCAGGAGTGGCTTCTCTTCTATTGAAGAGAATGGGTCTCTATATACCTCAGAGTTAGAAATATAAAATATTATGGTGAAATTTTCTGAAGATTATTAGTCAGAGAAGGGAATTGATGGATCTTCTCATTTTATGGACAATATTAATCCCAAATTATGTGCACATCATAATAAGCTTCTTGTGGAATCTCTGACAAAGAGGGAAATCATGAATACTTTTTACTCATTAAATATTTATAGTGTGGATGGACCAGATGGTTTTACAAATAAATTATTCAGGTTTTACTATGAAATCGTTCACCATGAGGTTCTTAATGTTGAATGAAAGTTTCTCAACAATTCATCAATGCATTATGGTGCCCATGACTACTTTTTTTCTATACTCCCACAGAAGGAGAATGCCTAAGACATCAAGGAATTTAATGTAGTGGAAATTGGAAACACCATCCCAAAAATTATAAGCAAGATCATTGACTTTTGTATTTTGCACATTATCATCATAAATTTTACTTCATATAAATTTTGATTTTTCCCTAGAAGAAATATTCATAATTTCCATCTCACTACCTCAGAATGTGTCAATTCCATGAGTAAAATCTGAGGAATGTAAGGTTTTCCCTCAAGCTAGAAATTTATAATGCTTTTGATAGCTAAAAATGGAGCTTTAATTTTATGGGTCTTAAAAAATGGATTCTATGAATCATTCATCACACATGTCAAGGCTATTCTTAATAGTGTGAGACATTTTATTATTATCAATGGATCAACCAGTGGTTATTTTCAGTTCTCTAGGGGAGTCATACATGGGAACCCAATATCTCGAATTCACATTTATCTGGATGATGATTATTTTTGTGTTTTCCAAAATGATATGGTGTAGGATGGAATTTATATGAATATTTTGGTTATAAGGGATATTTTTACCCCCTCGCACCTTCTGTATGCTGACGATATTCTTCCATTTGGACAAGCCAATAGAAGTACAATATCATGCATCCAGAAAATATTTTCTCACTATGAGGATGATTATTTTAATGTGGTAAGCTAGAATAAATCCTATGTTGGGTTTGGGAATGGGATTATTTTATCTAAGTTGATTATAATTTCTAGGAATCTTGGAGTCAGTATAACATCACATACTTTTATTTATATGGGAGTACCTCTATTTTGGATCAAGGTGAAAAGATGATATCTTGAATCCATATAATCCATAATTAATAATCAGATGTCCGACTAGAAAGGGAAATCGATTTCTCATGCAGGAATAATTTTTCTAGTTAAATTGGTTATCACATTAATATTTGTATATTCTTTCTCTGTTTATCAGTGGCCTCATTCCTTTATCAATGAACATAAATGATTAATTAGGAACTTCATATAGACTGGATTAATACATGAAAAGAAACACATCATTGTTTCCTTGAATGATTGCATCAAACACTCTAAAATTGGGGGAAAGGGTATTAAGGATCTGAGAGTCATCAATGATGCACTCAGAAGTATGTTCACTAGGGAATTTTTGGCTTCTAAGGATGATTACCTAGACATTCTTGCACATAGATTTATATCAAAGATAAATATTGGATACTCAGCATATGTTTCCTTCTTCATATGCCCATTCATTAAACATTTTTATATTGGAATCACACATTACTCTTCCTGGCTAGTTTCCCGCTCATCCGATATCAATTTCATAACAATGAAGTGTAACACCCCGAGCTCCCACGATACGCTTCTCATTCAATAATATAATGGCTTGCATTTTACGCAACTTCGAGTTCTAAAACACAGCGACTAATCAAAGCAGCTGTTATGAATAGTAATATCCACTTTTTAAAATTATAGAAATTTTATATTTCAAAATGGACTTCATTTTTGGATTCGGAATATCGAAATTAGCCTATGTTGAATTTTTTGTTTTTTTCTGAGAACTTATAATTTTTTATGAATAGTGAAAAATACTTAAAAACAACTTTTTTAATAAAAATAATTTATAGTGATAAATTATACTATTTAGTGGTTTTAAAGTATAATTGTAATATATTTTTACCATTTTATCCAATGGTGGTCATTAGAATTAATTTCACATTGAAATTGGACATAAACAATTGCCAATCTTTGGATATAAATTGTTTCTTAAAAACACACTATTTGTTGTGACAGCGGGAATTAATTATAAAATTAATTAATGAAACTTATATGTTTACAATTTTTTAAAGTAGACATCATTTTTGAATTCGTAATATCAATTATAGCTTAGGGTGAAATTTTGGCATTGTTCTGAAAAACTTCAATTTTTTATGAATTGTGAAACCACTAAGTGGTAGTTAAATAACTGATTTTTCATTTAAATGAAATATTACCACTTATGTGATTTGATTTTCAAAAAACAAACATACATGGTTATCATTAAGAAGTAAAATGTGGTTCAATGAGATTAAAAAAAATTTTGGTGAATAGTAACTGTTAACTTCTTAATCGTGATTAGAGATAATTAGTGTAGTTTAAGGTAATAATAATGCTTTAATAATATGAGATGAGCTTGACACATGTCCTACCCTCCTTGGATGTTCCATGGCCGACCAAGACAATCCGTGGGTCAACTTGGGGACCACATGGAGCCACTTTAGTTAGAAAATGACATAAATACCTTTTATTTAATGTTAAAGTAAAAAATGACACAAACATGAAATCTTTCACTAAAACAATTCTTCCATGGGGTTATACAAGTCATATTTTTGACTATAAATAATCATTGTAAATATAAAAAGAGTTCCTACATCATAGTATTTTTTTTATAATTTTTAGACATTAAATAAATTAAATTATTTATGACTTCATTATGATGCAGCGATGACCTCATTATTTAACGATTTTAATAAAATGAAAAGATAATGTACAATCCAAGGCTTAAACTTGTCCACAGACTATTGTATGGGTATATTTCGAACCCTTATCACCTTATCCACGAATTATATAAGCGTGGAACCTTTAGAATCCGAAAATCATTGTATAATAATGTAAAATTTCCATACTTTCCAAGAGTGCCCCTCCTCTCCTATTATAAAAGGCCCCCACCTCTACCACAAAATTCACACTTTCAAACCATTTTCCTCGGCCAAACTCAGCCCAAATACTCTCCCAACTTCCCCCTCTTACTACTAGAAGCCTAACTTTGGGCATATCTCTTCCCAAGGAAGCCTTTGGCTCAAATCAAAAAGATTTACTCGATTTTGAGGTAATGTCTTCTCTAATGTTGTTTTGTTTTATTTTTCTTCTCCAACCCCCTAAACTCTTTTTATTAATTTCTTTTGTAACAACACCAGTATCCTCAATATAATAGGATGTTTTTATAAGAAGGATTAGATCTACACTTACACACACCTACATCTAATGGTTAAAGAACATACGGTTTCTTTGGATGGTGAATTTCTGCCTCACGAAACGATGATTGTTCAACACTCATATAACACCTTCAAAGGTGGCCATTAAGATGTCACTATATTTATATAGGATATATAATATGTTTATGTTTTAATTATGCTTCTGTATTTCTCATTTATGGCATACTTTATAGTTTCCATTATGGGTAAATGTGATATTTTCATTTTAGGAAGTGCGGACTACCGCCCCCTCAAAGTGATTTGAATCGTTAATACCATATGTGGGATGTATAAAGGATGGAGTAAATGGTATTATATGATATATTATACTAGAATTATATTATACATTTATATCATTATGATTTCATTCCATTAAATACGAAATAGAAATGAAAGTAGCGTTCATGCGTACGTACAACTTACCGTCTCCATGAACGGTGGATTTCATTTCTTACCTCTAAATGTTACGTAATATAATAAATGAATGTATATACCGTATATATATAATATATATGATATCTACATAATGAATATAATTCTGGATATAATTGATATTTCACCACATGAACAACTTGTAATTATAAGAAGTTTATTGTTGACTCAAGTACCAAAGATCGACAAAACGACCGTTATTAACATAAATAATTACATAATGTTCATAACATGGTAATAAGGGATATAAAAGGAATAATTAACATGAAAAAGGTTCTTAAGTAAATAGAAATTAACTCTAGTTTATTATTCAAGAGGTTAATGAACGGTCGAGTCAGGACGGGATGCAAGGTAAGGGAATTTCTTAACCAAACTTCCATTCTTTGGGTTAATCTCCTACTTTCAAATTATTTCATGATATTATTATATCCTATTTTGTATTTTTTTTACGTTATTTATGTGTACCTATAGTGAATACACATAATAGATCTATTTTATTTTAAAAAATGATCTTTTTAAGGACTTCGTCTCAATCTCCTTTCATTGAGGCATATTTGGTTTTATACACAATTTTCTTTTATACGGTGTATAAACCCCTTTGAAATTTATGTTTATTCAAAAGGAATATTTTTTATATGAAGAGTTTTACTAAATGACAAAAAGTGAATGTTTTTCTTTCCGTACATATGCAGCGACAATGACTTCTCCACCGCAGTGACCATTATTTGAGTTTCAGTTTCCTTTACAAGGCATACCTTTTTTTAAAAGAAAAATAAATAACATGTTTTACCTTTCTTTTATTTTGGTATTGAAAATGGTTTTGAAAGCGTTTTTATTATATAAATGTTTTGTATTGAAGTCTTGTGATTGAAATGTGGAAATGTAATTTTTCCTTTATACATGTTTTATGTGATACGATTATGTTATGGTTTATGATATGTTTAAACCCATTGATATGAGGAATGCATTGGACTTAGTAAGTGATGGGTGGAGCCCGCTATATCTCCTCGATACATCAGTAGGTCTCGTGAGACAAACTAGTGTCTTGGCACGAGGCCTTGACAAAATCTTATTTGTGGTCTTGGCATGAGGCCTTGGCTACGTGGTTATGATAGTCTTGCATTATGCATTCCATCATTATGAAAGCGGTTATTGATATTGCATTTGATTATTTGACCAGTAGAATATCCATATGAAGAATTGAATGGCATTATCCCATTTTACTTTTTCCATATTATGTTGAAGTTCATGTTTAAAAGAATTTTGTTTTAGTTATACATTGACTTAAATGTTTATGTTTATTGATGAAAGCTTCCTCAATATTGTTATCCTTACTGAGCATCTGTGCTCACCCCTTTCAATGTTTTAATATTTTCCAGGACGTGAAGAAGTATTTTATGAATGACCTGCATGGATAGTCAGAAGAGGATATGAGTGTGGACTATGGAGACTTTTTTATTGTAGTTTTTCACCTTATGTTGTAATGTAACATTTATGAATGTATCTAGTGTTTCCAAGGCTACTAAACTAATCGGCCTTTTGAAACTTGATCTTTTGTGATCATGCCAATGTTACGAAGTAATGCACCGACTCTGGGTAGCTGGGGTCGGGGCGTTACATGAAGTGGCAGTACATGCAAATTATGGAATGCATGGAGGTACCTCCATAGTTAAAGGATATCTCAATTGCAATCATGCACCATGATATGGCGTTGTAAAATTATCTTACAGATCACATTAAAGTGTCCATGCAACGTTATTCTTTCATCGGCGTTGACACCTTGATCGGGACACCCAACACATGTAGAATCTTCACATCGGGGGAGTATTAAGGGGACTTATATGGATGAATTGTGGCTTCTCATTTGTGGCTATAAAATTTAAAAAAACAATTCATATCCTTAAAAATACATGATGATATGTCGGTTTTGGAATGTCAGGATTCCAGTGCAGCACCTCTTACAGATAACGGACATACATTTGGCCTCTTTCTGCTATTTTTGCATACTAACTGAGTAAAAAATTCATCATATTTTCTTTTCCTAAAACTTATCTTTAAAATTTTACGAACATCAAAAAGATTTATTTGGGACTCCATTATAAATGGACAGTCTAGATGAATTCATGATATCAGTCACCACTGCTAGTTAATTTCATCAGATCTTATCACTTCATCACATTGTGTTTTCTGAATCCTTTGCTCTGATTTTGATGGTGGGAAACCATGTTATTTTTGAAAACTGCAAGCCCTCTTTGAAGGATGGTCTGGTTGTTGCCTATAGGGATATGCAAGATTCTTCAAAGATACAAATAGTTGCAATGAATACTTCTATTTCTAATCTTATTATGATAAAAGATTTTGGTGTATCTAGTAGTATCAAGAAACCATTGATGTTGAAATCAATTAGATAGATTCCTCAAATCTCATCAAGGTTGGATTTTAATGTTTATGGTGCGAAATCTGGTACACCATGACCTTTGGGGTTTGGTGGGCATTCTGTAACTATCAGGGCTTCGTTACGAGATTCTTCTATAAGTATATTGGAATTGGTTGTGTGATTGATGTTGAATTATGGGTTATGATTAATGTTTTCAACTATGCTATCCATCATGGTTGGAGAAATATATGGGTTGAATTTGACTCAAGTACATTAGTGCACATCCTAAGGACAAGGTCCATGGATGTTCCTTGGAAGATTCTAACATTGTAGATTTCATTCCTGTGTCCTCTCAAGAATCTTCAATAGAGGTCAGTCATGTCTATAGAGAGGAAAACAGATTGCTAATGCTCTACCCAAGAGGGTTGTTATGGGGGACTCCTCATGATGGTCCTTTCTCATCCATCAATTATTCACACATATTATTGAAATGGACACATGTATTATGCTCTATTATTTCCATTGTAAACCCCATTACACTACAACATTCTCAGTTTTATGATTTTTTTGTAAGGAGTTGGCATTGTTTAAATCCGGGAAAATATTTTATTTTTATGTATCCTTAGATAAATATTTTTCATTCATATCCATATTTTATAAATAAATTAAATATGATTTTTATTATTATCATTTTATTCTTAAAAAAAATTGAGCATGTTTTCAATTTTACACAATTGTTCTAAGCTGGTCATTTTTTTCATATTTTAAATTGTTTACATTATGAAATTTCAGAAAGTATTATAGAAGAAATGTTTTCTAAAACTATTTAAACCAAAATTATTTACCAAAATTCTCACTTAATTTTTCATTGATTATTTCATATAATTATTACATTTTATTTTTCAAAGAATTTTTTTTCGATATATTTGTTCATTTTAAAATAGTTAACCTCAAAATTGAAATGATATTTTCTTCAATAATTATACAATTTTATCTTTCAAAATAATTTTATGTCTATTAAAGTATTATTATAAGTAACTTATATTAAAAATTGTATACGATCTTAATGATAAAATATTTATTCTTTATTTCAATAGTTTATATATTGGATGAAAATATGTTTATGATATTGGTAAAATGTTTGTGGGTTATGTAATGAAGAATTGTTTATGAATCCCATTTCAATTCTCTAGGTTATGATATGATGAAATGTTCTTAATAACCTCTACCATAAATGAGTTTTTTGTGATGATTTATTTGTTATCCCATGTCACAAATATGTATGATTTTCATTTTGTGACTGGTGGAAACTCTTTATCCCACAAATACATTGGGTAATGGCTGCAATATACTGAAATTTATATTATTGTAATGGGGTGTGAACCCGGATCAATAGAGAGTATGTACAGTATGGTATTATTTGGAGTGATTTTTGAATACAATGAGGTATTTTTGGAGAGATCTCATTCCACTATGATTTGATTGGAAATGATATTTGAGTACTAAATATAATATTTTTCTATATATTTATTTATTCTACATTTCAATTTCATATTCCATTGTTTTGTTGTCATGATTCATGTTATTTTAGTCCCTTATCAATTGCATTATATGAACTAATGTTATTAGGATAGGAAAAATTACTATGATCTTGGATAAATATTTTTATTTTTTTAAATGACAGTATAATGATATTATACCATTATTCTCATGTTATATTTATGTTATCACTGACACCTCTCTAGGTTGCCCTAACATAACTTTTGATCCCATACTTCTTTATGTTTTATTCCCCATGTTGAGTAGATATTTATAATGTTGGATATATCTAAAAATTATGAAGGTTATATAGTAATAAGTTGGAGATGATGTAGTGATTTTATGAACTAATTTTTTATTATTCCAAGACTCCAATGATTCTATACCATATTAAATTGTTCATGATTAATGATTTTATGTGATTAATATTTATATATTTAGATTCAATATCTACATATTAAATGTTTACTTATCTATACAATTGGACCAAAATCTCAGTTTAAAAATATATAGTGTGATTATAATAGGTATACATTGTAGTATCCTCCTCAAATCCTCTCTTATAAATGAATGAAAAACCATATTAGATCCAAATAAACAACAAGTCAAACATAATCGACAATTAATCATGTATTATATGTTCCAATATTCACAATTACACTATCACCATGTATCAAATACATGATAAATTTAATATCTAACAAAAATAAAAGTTATTTTACCCATAAACACTTACCTAATGTTGTGTTTTTATTCCCTAATATTTTATTTCCTCAAACATTAATCTCTAAAAAAATAATCCATTTTAAAGACAACATGGAATCAAAGACATATCATAAATCCATCCATCGCACCATAACTATACATAAAATTCACCACATATATCATAAAATTATCACATGAATGAAAAATTTTATATATTGTATCTTATTTTATTCTAAGGGCCAACATAGAACGTAAATCTTATATTATACCTCATGGAATAACAACAGACACCCAACATATAAAATTTTATTAGACACTAAATACGATTATTGATGTGTTCATAATAACAAAAATTCATTAAAACTATCTATACACATATATTTCACAGATAATAACTATGAATACGATCACAATATTAATACGAGGTGATGGGTGTTTGATATAATGTTGTTGGGAGACATTTATTACATCCCAGACAACACATTGGAAAAAATAACTACTATACTCTGTTGAGTGCTATTCGTACTACATACTTGTTTGGTGTATCATATGAAATAAATTATCATTGGAATATACATACATACACACAAATAAATATATATATTTATATGTGACACATAAACTATTGGAAACAAAATATCATTACACTACTATAGAAATAATCCCTTATACACACAACATCTATAGTTATGGACCTAATATTTTTTTTGCAAACCTTCATTTCATAGTAACTAATTAATTATTTTTTTAAATTATTAATATGTAAATTAACTTACATATATTTTTAATTTCCTAAAAAAATTATCCAACTTATTCAGTAGTTCATAAAAATATAGTAATTTTTAACATTCAAAAAATCTTTCAGCTCTATGGGTAAAAATATTCAAAATTATTTCTCATTATCATTACACTATTAATGGTAGAACAATACATTTAATAATATATAAAGATTATTTCTAAACTAGGGTAAATTAGAAACATTAAATAGTTTGGGATTTAAACTTTGAAATAAGTATCCTAGATATATGTATTTTTTAATTTGATTCACATGAATGCATTAATGTGAAATTTTAAAAAAAATTACAATGGGAATTGAAATCATCAACACATTAAACTAGCCCTATTTCAATTTCCGAAATCACCATGTAGTTCTCCTTGATCCCCCATTTCAGGGGTAAAATTATTCTAGAATCATAGGAACCCAATCCCATTCCATTTTGTTATATCAAAAATCCCATGAACTCATTATTGAATATTTAAAGGAACTTAATATATAGAAACCACACAAGGAAGCAATAAAATGCTAATAAAAAAATATGGATATGTTTCCATAAAATAGAGGAATCTGCACTTCATAAAAAATGAGTTCTTCTTTACTCCTATATAATTATCATTATCAAAAAATTAAATTTTATCTAATTGAAATAATTGATTCATTTTTTATAATATATAGTGAATTGAAACTTACGTAATCACATAAAAACAATGAAAATTTAAAATTAGAATCATGGTTATCTGTCAAATTATAAAATCATTATGAAGAATGGTTAATGTTGCAATGTATCATTATTATTTATCCAAAATATATACTATATTTATGACTTTTTATAAAATTTGAAATAAAAAATCACTATATACATAGAATTAAAAAATAATACCACCCTATCATGAAAAATAAGTGGAAATATATTAGTCTTTACTAACTCTTTATAAACACATGCGATCACTAAAATAGAAAAAGTCATGTATTTAACCTAGTTTAATCCTCATCAAGATTAATATTAAAATTATATAAATAGATAAATCAATCTAACATCAAGAATTATAATAAAACCAGTGATAAAATTAAGTCCATTTCTTGAAGGAGAAAAATAGATTTTCCAAATATATGTAATATGGAATATGATATTTCTAATTATATTCCATGGTAATATGATCATAAAAACTCATAATATTACATTGAATAATGAAAATACTATATAAATAATGTCCATCCTAAATTGATCAGTGATGTTGTAGAAATACATATTGTAGATTAATCTATTGAAGAATTCAGTAAGCATTATCATGAAGACAAAAGTTGTATTAAAAAAAGTAAAATACGATTAATAAGAAGAAAAAATTATATCAAGAATTCAATAAATTATAAATTGATTTGAATAAAAAAATAATTTCATTTTAGATTTAAGGAAAAAAGACAATTTATATCTCATTATCAATGATCAGTTATTAATTTAATAAAACATAATGTCATTTAATTATTAATATATATATATATACATAATAATATAACTTCTTTGACAATGTAATGATATAAATTCCATTTTTGAATAATTATAAAATATGCCTAATGTTTTGACATCAAATTAATTTCGAAAATTTAATGAAATATTTATGAAATTCAAATAATAATAAAACCTTTTTTAAAATTTAGCTACTGTCTTATGTCTTCTTATGAGAAAATACATCAATATTTATTATAATTATGACCATGAGACTAAATATGTCCCTAAGGATACAAATTATGGCGACTAAAACTGTTGATTGTGATGAAAACATATGAACATGGTTCAAACAATAATTTTTTGTCCAAATGTGATAATTAGAAAACCCAAAAACCATGATCATAAAACATCTGAACATGATAAATCAATGACTCTGAGGCTTGAATGCAACTCTAAGAAAAAAATAATTATTTTGAGGATTTTAAGAACTCGTACACTCCATTGGCACATCGAGTCAAATGGAAAGTAAAATTTGAATTTTTATTCCAAAGAGGTTCAGTATATATTTATTAAATAAATTTTATATTTATTTTATTTTTTAAAATTTTATTTTTATTATTTATGAAATTTTTAAATATTTCATGATGAATTTGTAGTTATTTATAATGGTTTAGATAATGACACTACCTTCGAAATCTTTCATTAAATCCTATAATATCATTTTTTATTTTATACATTATATGTGATCTTTTGAGTAATGGTAAAAAACACTTATTCGCAACATTATTTTATTGTTCACTATATTTATTAATTTTCATTATATTTATGATATTATTATAACCCCATTTATTTAATCAAGGGAATATTTATTTAGGATCCTAACCATTATAAAGATTCCACATAAACTTTTATCATGTATTATATTACTAATTTTTATTGAATAATTTGGTTATTGATTTTATTGGTTTTGTTTTCAGTGAATTTTTAAAAAGTTATAATCCCATCAATATCTTAATATTTGGGGAATAATTATGGAAAACTATGTGATTTTCAGCATTATACATATCACCCCATATACGATTCGCGAGTGGTGGTGTATGGTTGGACTAAATCATGCTTCCACCCCACCCAAACTATACACCCCACTGCATTTGGGTGTTGAATGGTTGGTGCCCATTTTTTCAAACAATGTTTCTTCCTCGGTGTAACCATACCCCCGACAAACAAGTGGTGGATGCTTAAGGAGTAGTATTTTAAAAAATCTGCGCTCTGATAGTAAACAATTGGATCATGAAATTAGAAACCCAATGTTTTATTTTAAATTTCCCAAAAACAATGATTATAAAACTAAATAACAAATATCATCCTACCATGATGTAACATCCTTGTTCTAGGTGCCTCCCAGCGGTGTCTCGTACCTGGTTGGTCACATGGCCTTAAAGGAATTTCCCCAAACTCTAGAGGCTATATACTATCAGTGAGGGCTATGGATTTGATATTGGGGAAGTAATTCCCTCATTGGTAGAGTAATGTAGTGGAATGAATCAGATAATATTAATCGAAGTAGTAATAATACCGTACAATAGTAATCCGTGAATAATGAAAGTAAAAAAACAACGGGAGAACATATATAATTGATGCATGTTAAATATGTCGTGGAATGTAGGAAAACAAGACCCAATTATGAAAAACATTAATAATCCAAAGTACAATGGAAAAACTAGTAAAAAACTCTAAAGAATTGCAAGCCTCATCCTAGTCCCATGCTCCAGAGCTCTACCGTAGTGAAGTACCTAAAGTAGAAGGGTGCATTCCATTATCTATACCTATAGTAATATAATCTGTTTGGGCCCAAAAGCATGACCCAAATAAGGTGTGATATGAATCCCAATTTGGAACCACCTAATGATATATGCCTAACAGGATGTGAATATATATAGTAGGCAATAAGAAAAATGAGGCAATAAATAAGGAAGTACTCAAAAGTAAATAGTCTTACAGTTTCAATTACATTCATTAACATTCATCAATTATTTAAAAAAACTAAAACAAGAAACCCTCTAAGAAGTTCTCATATCCTAACCCCTCTAGTTCAACCAATCAATTTTATGTAACACATTGGAATAGTTATTACAACATAACCCCTCTGGTTCAACTTATACAAGGATGTAACAACCTCCTAGGTATGCTCACACTGTCTAACCCCATAGGTTTTTTGCAAACAATATCTCTCTAAGGAAGCACTCACCATAAATTCCCCTTTTAGACTTTTAACATTAAACTATAGACTCTCTGAGGAATTTCTAGACGTCAATTCCACCTGTGGTCCCATAACGGTAAATTTAGATACTCTAACGGAGCACTCTACGTCAATCAACCATATGGTCGCAAAACATGATAATGAAATAATAGAAACTTTGTGGAAGCCCTAAAAATAAATCCCTCTTATATTATCACTACACTAGTATCCCACAACCCTATGTAAAGAAATCTTGCATGAATGATGTTCAGCTGCCAAAGTATTCCAAAATGCACTACTTGGATAAATAGAAACAATTCATACCACAACATTAGATAAAATCACTCCATCCTAACAATAATAGGCCTAGAATCAAAGTATCCCAACATGGAAATTTTGATAAAATAGTCAATATCAAGCCAAACATGGGAAAACACCTCCATAGTTTGAAAAACAAACCCTATATACAAACAAGATCCCTAACTCAAGAAAACAAGAACAACAAGCATCAAAAGGGTTTAAATCACCTAACACGCAATATCCCAATCAGGGGTAATGACACATTTGCCAATAAAATCCAATGAATAACTACAGAAAGGCACAAGCCACTGCCTTTCCATTGTAAAATCTATATAATCCAGCGTTGGCCCTTGAATAGACCTAGAACATGGTAGAAATAAAAAAAAACATAAAAAATGTGCAACCGTGGATATCACACGAAATAGGGTAAATCAAGGAAAAAGGCTGCAAAAGAAGTTAAAACTCACTGTGCTGATTTCAACAGAGTCGACAATAATTGATTTAGTGAACAGATGGTCGAACAGGGGCTCAAAGAAGATTAAAACACTACGATCACTCCTGGATGAGATGAGAAAAAAATAAGGTGTTTTTTCCAATAAGACATGACCCCATTCTTATTTGACAAATAAAAATAATTACACGGAGTTTATTTTAAAAGTACACAGCTTGTATATTCCTTTATCGGGGCCTGCTTCAGGTGGTCTCCAGGACAGCCCACACGACCATGTACTCTGCCGTTACAAGACCGGTACATGGTCACCCGTGACAATAGGGTACACTGCATGTACTCCATAAATTTACTGATTCTGTTCATTTTATAAAAAAAATATAAAATAAAACCCCAAATCTGACAAGAAGGTTTGAGTTCTTACAAAAATCCCCCCTCAAAGAAATTCATCCTTGAATTTCCCTAACAAGGGGGCATAGAAGAAGAATCCTCGAACAGATCTGGACACTGCGATCGTACATCAGTATCCCTATCCTAGTTCTTGTCTTATTCTTGCACATGCTGCTATATCACTCATACTAGAGGAATAGATCATCAACAATGAAACTTTTCACATTGATAAATAATATATATAAGATGCTCCTCAAATGATGTGTCAAACTCTAGATCAATCTCCTCTGGTTGATAAACACGAGATGGATCTGAGAAGTTACATTATAGCTAAGAAACATGGAAGATGTTGTGCATTTCCTGATACTGTTGAGATAACTGCAACCAATAAGAAACTGCCTCGACTCTCTCGAAAACCTCAAATGGTCCCACCTATCTTGGTGAAAGTTTTCCGTGTATCCAAATATCTGATGTCCCAACCTCAGTGTGACACATAGAATAACTTAATCTCAAACCACAATATCCAGATGTAATATTATTATATCATCAAAAGAAATATCTTGTGGCTGTGCAGTTTCTATACTTTTCCGAATAAACTCCACCTGATATGTGGTTTCCTGAACAATTTGTGGTCCCAACATATCGTCCACTCCGGTCTCCATCCAAAAAAAGGGTGATCGACATGACCTACCGTACAAATAACCATAAGGTTTCATATGAATAGTTAATTGGAAAATATTAATGCTGGAAAATTCATAAATATGTATGTTCATCTACCATGAACATCCAAAATCTTGGACGCATGCTAGAAGCATTTCCACCAACACCTAAACAGTAACATCGGACTGACCATCTATGTGGGGATGGTAAGATGTACTCATAAGTACATGTTTTTCCAACACCGTATGTAGTCCTTGCCAGTCCCAAGACGTAATATGGTAATCCCGTTATAAAACAATGGATTGTGGAACCCTATGTATGGAAAAAATCTAAAGAATGTACAACTTTCCCATCTCATCAACACTGAAGGTCTCCATGATCGTCATGAAGTGAGAAACCTTTGTGGTTCTATCAATGAAAACCTATATTTCATCATTCCCTTGATGTGACCATGGTAATCTTATCATGAATTCAATTGTGACATTGTTACACTTCCCCTCATGAATGGGTAACTACTGAAAAATTACTTCTAGTTGTTGATGCTTTGCCTTCACCTATTGACAGGTGGAACACCTCATGAAAACCCATAAACATCTCTCTTCATTCATGGCCTCCAATAATAATATTGTGGATATTAATACATCTAGGAGAAACCAATATGATCTTCCCGAACATGGGAATGAAAGTCCCACATCAGATCCTCACATATGTCTGTGGACACCCATATGCGTCCATGAAAGAGAACGATTTCATCCTCAATTACGGTCCATCGAGGAATTGGGTCAACTCCTGACACACTCTCCCAACAGACTTGTCCTTCATAATAGGATATATACCTCATTCCCACTCAATTAATTTGAATATCATTAACAGATATAGAAGGAAGGAACATCTACCCATGTCTATTATGCACCTCCAAAAGTATCTCAGAGAACGTATCAATAATATTCAACTCACAGCTGGCCTCCAGATCTACCTGTATCTATGTCCTCCTACTCAATACCTCATCCACTACATTTAAATTCACAAGATTATTTTCATGATCAAATTCAATTGAATAAAGGTATTCAACCCACCTTCACTGTCTAATATTCAAATCATGTTGAGTGAAGATATACATGAGACTTTTTTTAGTGAAAGCCATAAAATTCTCTCCCAATAGATAATGTCACCAACAGCGTAAGTCATTAACAACTGCATCCAACTCAAGATCGTGCATCAGGTAATTATTATCTTGTGGCCTCATCATCCAATAATCATATGAAACCACTCCTTATCCCTACAAAAGAACTGCTCCTTAATGATACCTACTGCTTCACAGTAATCTATATAACTCTTTCTTGGATTGAAAAAAAATTGTATTATTGCAGAAGTCAGCAACTGTTTTAGCTTATAAAAGGATGAATCACAAGAATCTGAACACATGTACCTCACACAATTCTTAGTCAGGCCCATTAGTAGTTCTTCTAAGTGTTAAAATTCTTATATGAAATGAATTTAGTAACCATAAAGCCCTATATTACTCCATACCACAAAGAGGTTCTTCGACTGCTCCTAGGATATTACCTCACTCACCTTCTCTGGGTCAACTAAAGCATCTATCTTTGAGATAACATGACCCATGTATTGAATCTGGTCATTCCAAAAGTAGAATTTTGAGAACATAGCATATAAATGTTTCTCTCTACGTGTACCCAAAACAATATGAAGATGTATGGAATGGTAGTGTCGAGTATTTGAGTACACCAATATATCATACTTAATGAATACCATGAAATAATCAAATCCTGGATGGAACACTCGGTTCATCATTTATAAAAAAAACTACAGGTGAGTTCGTGAGGCCAAATGGAATAACCACATACTCGTATAGACCATAACAATTCCGGAAGTCTATATAGAGTATATTAGATGGTCTAATGCACAATTGATGATAACTAAATCTCAAGTCAATCTTTGTGAACACCTAAGATCCTCAAAGATGATCACATATATCATCAATCCTCACCAATTGGTATTGATTCTTGACCATTAACATGTTTCACTTCTGATAATCTATATGGAGTCTGAGGGTACCATCCATATTCATCCCAAATAGGATAAGAGAACCCCAATGAGATGAACCGGGTCAGATGAGACCATTCAACTGTAGCTACTCTAACTGCATCTTGACCTCCTGTAACTATGTTGTAGCCGTCCTATAAGGAGTAATGTGCACCGATTTCACCCCAATCACAAGATCAATAGAAAAGTCTAACCATAAGTCTAGAGAAAAACCCAAAAATTCCTCTGGAATGACATCCACGAAACTATAGACCACTGGAGGAAAATCCATAGGTGTTGTCCCCTATTCATCCCCATATAGACTAGGAATATGGGTTGTAACTCCTCCCAACCCATGATTCTTGAGGACTTCTCGGCTCGATTGGACATCCCATTCACCATTTTGTAGAAACAAACCACCATATAGAGATGTTAATCTCACCCTGCAGAGATAACAGTTGACAATACATAGAAGGGAACTAACCAGTCCATCCAAAGAATTAAATCATAGACTTTTATCTCTAGGAAATAACGGTCCTACAAGAAGTGATTCCCAACAACCAAAATAGGTTACTCCTTTCACTAATGTATAATAGATGTTCTTTTCCCCAACAGAGATTCCAGTGTTAAGTCATCAATAGAAGAAAATTTATAGAGCCCAAGGCTCTCCAAAATATGAACCGATATGTAACAATTAAAAGTACTTATATAGAAAAGTGTTAAAGCTAAAACTAAAGGAACAAGGATCTTATTTCAAACTGTAGAGGGTTAGAGGTGCTGCTCTTGTTGGGTATTCACCACTGAAAATGTCTGTAATATACCATTAACTTGTGATCCTGCCAGACCACCTAGACGTGATCCAACCTGTTGTCATTATATTTTTACAGACTAGAAACCATGGTCATGACCTCCACCTCAGCCTGAATGTCTGGAAGAACTCTAGTTCCTAGACATTTGAGAAACTGGTAGTCCTTCAAATGAATTTGGATTCATAGAAGAACCCATTTCACCAGCTGTTGGTGAGAAAAAATGATAGAATTTTTGAATATGACATATCTTTCCACAAATTGGCATTCAATTGGGTCACTTAGGCATTATGGCCTCATATTCCCGCCCTTCCCAAACTAGTATCATACCACATGGAAACCAGTAGGTGTGTCATGCCAACTCAGATCCCCCTGTGTAGACTCTATACAACGATTCATACTACCAGTCATAGAGGCACTATCTATGGATGTTGAACATCCTTGTCCTAAAAATCCATAATCTCTCATGTTGTGCTCTATGATCAGAGCCTGATTGAATATAGAAGATGTGAAAGTAAACCCGAAGATGGTCACCTAAGATTGGATGTCATATTTGAGACCATCCAAAAAAATCCTTGCTAGGAAGATCACATAACCCCCTAGAATTGGAGTGAAACACTATAACTCTATGAATAGATAAGAATACTCCATTCCTGAGAGAGTACCCTTATCAAAATTCATGAAATCATAGACTTGATCAGCCCTCAAAGTCATTGGGTAGAATTTTTCATATAAGGTATGATGGAACTCACCCCAAGACATAACTTGTTGGTGTCCATCCTATGAGATCACATCCCACTATCTCTTGGATGTATCCTAAAGCATATAAGTATCAAGATTCATTATACTCTATAAGGGAATCTCCAGAAGCTCAAAAATCGACATCCTTACTTATAACAATGATTCTGCATCCTATGGTCCCCCATCCCCTGAGAAAGTAGGAAGATGCTGCTGCTGAAAGACCCATGTCAGTTCTTCCATAGACAGGGAAAAATTCGGTGCTCCCTAAAATATTTTCACAAACCTCATGAAGCCTTCTTGGGACTTTTCATTGGCACCTGTATCTAGAATGAAGGATGGTACCAAGATAGGCACGACGAGAGGGTCTACGGGTAATCCATGATCTACCATGTCTTGTGTCTGATCATTTCCATGTATCTAGCATAGAACTAGAAGACATCTTGGTGGCATGACAATGAACTGTAAATTACCCCCCTTAGTTCATTATTATCACGGACTGAAATGTTTATGTGAAAGAAGGGAACATAAGAAAGAAAACACTCATGTTTTTCAAAATAGGATTACACGGCCGATAAAAAACCCTAACTGGTGTGTTCCCTTAAGCCTTCACTTGGTTGTGTTCTCATTCCAACCTTGGTCATGTAACACCCAATACACATGGTGTGTTCTCCCAAGACACGGTGTGTACCAGAATCGATCTCCCCTGCTTGAGTTCTCACACATGACTAACTGACAAGGTTATCCTAGAACTAGACAATATAGTGTGTTCATGAAAAACACGGTGTGTACTAGAAGGATTCCACCGTACTGTGTTGTTAGTCACACGACTAGATACATGGTCCTTACAACACGATGAGTATGTCTGATACACAATGTGGTCCTCCAAGGATTTCACAACCCATTTTCTCTTCCTACAAAGCCAGCGACATAGTTAGAGACTGCAAAGCATGTATATATAGTATATAGTCTACAATTAAGAAAAATATTTTTTTCCTGAACAGAAGGATACATGGCGTGAATTCTGCAATACACACCTTGTATTATGGGGTTTTCCAAACATTTAGCACCAAAAACTACTCCAGAATGTAGAAAAATAATAAAATAAACACTAGAGTGATAAATTATGATATGTGAGGGCCCATAATCCCTAAAAATCAATGATTGACATATTATGCATGTCATCTACAAGGAATAACAAATCAATGATCGACTAAATTCTGACCCATGAGGGACCACAACATCTCAAGAACCAATGTTTAGCATTCATTCATATAAAACCTTTCAAAATACAATACTCTATCAAATAACAGGTATTTTATCAATGAATCTATCAAAACAACATGAATATCTAGAAAAACATCTATCACAACAACATTTAATTAGTAATGAATCCTAAATAGAATGGAAAAAATGCATGACATGTGATCTCTAGAATGTTCATATATGATGCATGAGATATTATACCCTAATCAAGTTGGGTTGAAATAGAAATAGAACATTAATATAATCAACGTTAACAACAAAAATAATATGGATCACCTGATGATGAAGTCAAATCAACTATAAAACTATAAACCATAAAAATGAAATAATCGTGTTAACTTAGATTTTACCAATTCACGGGTTAACAACTCTCGGGAAATTATTATTTCTGAATACCTATTAAATCTACTCCCTGATAATAAGCTCCAAACAGTAAGACAAGAAGAAAATAATTTTCTTTTATACCACTCTGTAACATCCTGGTTCTGGGTGCCTCTTAGAGGTGCCCCGTACCTGGTTTATCACAAGGCCTCAAGGGCATTTCCTCAAATTCCATATGTTTCCGACTAGTATATAGGGACTTGGATGTGATAGTAGGGAAACTATTCCATCATTGGTATAGTAATGTAGTGGAAAGAAATAGATAACAGTACTGGTTGTAGTAATAATACCATACAACAATAATCAGTGGAATACTGAAGGAAAATAAACAACTAGATCACATATATAAATTATACATGTTACACATGAATAGGAAATCCGAAAATCATATCACAATGATGAAATATAGAACTAAATAAAAGTAAAATAGAAAAACAAGAAAACAACTCCAACAGCATCATAAGCCTCATCTTGGTCCCATGCTCTCCAGGTCCACAACAATCAACTACCTAAAGAAGAAGGGTGTTTTACCTTTTCTATTCCTACAACAAAATAATCTATTTTGGCACAAAAGAATCACCCAAAAAGGGTGTGAAATTAATCACAGTAGGAAAACACCCAATGATTTGTGCCTAATAGTTAGTGGATATATATGGTAGGCTACAATAAAATGTATGAAATAAACAATGAAGTACTCAAAATTAAATTGTACTACAGTTTCAATTACATACATTTACATACGTCATTTACTCAAACAAATGAAAAAAAGAAAACCTCTTGGAATTTCTCATAGAGTATCCCCTATGGTTCAATCAATCAATCTTATGTAACCCTTTGGGTGTTTTCTCACAGACTAATCCCTCTGGTTCAACTTATTCAAGGATATAACGACCTCCGGGGTACGCTCACATGGTCTAACCCCTTGGGTCTCATGAAAACAATGAATCATTGAGGAATCAATCACTATCAATTCCCCCTATAGTATTTTAACAATAAAATATCCACAACCTGAGGAGTCAGTTAATGAAAATTACCCTTGTAGTCTCGTAATGATAATTGTAGACACTCGTAGGGAGTAGTCACTATCAATTCCCCCTATTGTCTTGCAACACGATAAGGATATATTAGACACTATGGTAATCCCTCGACATTAATTCTCCATATCATATCACTACACGAGGTTCCCATAACCCTCTATAAAGAAATCATTCATGATCGACGATCAATAACCAATGTAAACTGAAAAGTACTACTTGGATGAACAACAACAAGGCATGCCACATCATTGGATAAAATCACTCCATCCAAACAGTACTTGGCAAGGAAAGTAAGATACCTATCATGAAAAGCTAGAAAAGTAGTCAATATCAAATCAAACATTGGAAAACACCTCCATATAATTTCAATATAAACCTATTTAAAAAAAATACCCATTACTTAAAAAAACAATCATAACATGAATAAATAGGGGTAAAATCCCTAAACATACAATACCAAAATCTTTTGTATTGGGATATTGTGCATATAAAATTCATAGACTAACAACAGAAAGGCACAAACCACCAAACTTGACATTGTAAAATCGATATAATTCATAGTTAATCCTTGAATTTACCTTGAACCCGGTTGATCTATAAAAATGTCTAAAATGTTTAATTAAGGATATCTCATGATAAAAGAGAAATCAATGAACATGGAACTAGAAGATGGAATAATTTAACATGATGATTCAAATGCTATTGACAGATTTTGATTCAAACAATGTAAGGTCGATTAGGAGCTCAGAGAAGAATCATACTCTATGGTCGCTCCAGGGCAAGATGAGTCGAGAAGAGGGAATTTATTCCAAATAGGAGCAACACCGGTCTGATTTAACAAATAAATAGAAATGTTCATGGTATTTTTTTTAAAATTACACAAAATGTATATTCATTTACATGGCTCCACATTAGGTTGTCTCCAGGACACCACACAAAACCTTGTACTCGGCAGTTACACGGTCACCCGCGACAACTGGGTACATGGCGTGTACTCATTGGTACACGACATGTACTCCTTAAATTTCTAGATTATCCTCATTTCTAAAAAATACCAAAAAACAAAAACTAATACCTAAAAAGAATCTCTTGGTTATTAAACATGATATCACTCAATTTCAGAGGTTTTATCAAGTATTCCAAGGCACCTTGAATGTCTTCCTCTATGAATCAAAGAATCTATGAATGGATCGAATCCCTTATGGTAAGTTCTTTATACATCATTTGTATTTTTCACGAACTAGATTGGGTACCTTGGTAACCCTATAATTGATCTGGTCCTAAAAAAACCTGATGGGAACTCCCAATACCCATGGTTTGATGACTAGAACCTGGAATCATAAAACATGCATTCAGGAAAAAATTTCCCAAAAAAATATAGCAGAAACAATACAAATAATACAATATGTAGAAAAAAAGAAACTCCAGTGGGTGTAATGTAACAGAAGACAACAAGTAATTAAATTCAAATATACTATTACCCAAGTACCAATATAGAGATGAATGAATTATGTCATTAATTACAGAACTCCCAAAGTCCAAGGATCAACAATTAGGTCCACCTCCAAGAGATCATTTCACCTTGCTCAATCCTAGGTGAAGATAATCTACAAACAACCAAAGGAAAAATTAGGGTCTATCATTAAAAGACCATTAGTGTCTCATCCAAGATTCAAAAATAGATTCCAATAATTGATTAACTAAATGATATAATTAAATTTTATATTAATGAGGTTTATCATTTTGAAGAATATTTAAATAAATCATGCTATGCAGTTCAATTGATATAAGATACTTAAATAGAAGGATTACAAGTAATGAAATAATTCTATAAAATGAATTAAATATGTTTTTCTATTAAATTGTATATATAAATTTAGAATTCATGAAAATATGTTTAACAACATTGGTATGAATTTATACCACAATTATAATGTACGCAATCAACATGGTAATCTTCCATATAGGCATGAAATTTTCAGGCTATAAGACATTGACCCATCTATGTGATAATGGAAATATGTTATATACATGTCCCTCTATCGATGGCCAATGATGACTCATCATCATCCCTCCACAGATGTTCCGTGCTGAATTTTTGTTTAATAATGTTGTATACTCATAATGTGTTTCTAAATAATTCACAAAGAACCTACGGATTACATGTTCCATAACACAATCAATGATGGGTAATTTATTTTAACACTAAAAAAATAAAAATAAATCTGATTACTACCTTTTCCAATTCTAATTTCAATTTAAACCCAATTTTTTTCAAAAGTATTCCTTTTTAACAAGATAAAACCACTGGGTTTGTATCAAAACATATTAATCCATTTTAAAAAGATTGAAATCAATTAAAAACCATTTACATAACATTCAATAATCACTTCATATATTAAATGAAAATTTTTAATTGAAACCATTTCATTAAATTTAAAATTTTAGTTAAAAAATATAAATCAACCAATTTCCACAAATAATCGCTAATTCAATGAAATTGTGTGTTTCACCAATTCTCATGGAAAACCCATTACAAATATCACAATTAACTAGACTTTTTTTATTGAATAAATTGAAATAAATATTGATCAATTTAATTTAAGTCAATAATTAAAACAATTAAGGAAAATAATGGATAAAAAATTTGTCCAAACTTGATGGAACCACATACCTTTTCCCAAAACTCACACCCGTAACTAAACCCACTAATCAAAAAAAAAAAGGCAATGAAGACCCCAAATCATAACCTAGAAATGAGATCTTACATAATAGAGCATAGATCCATCAATTTCTGGATGATCTATTAATATCTCAAATGATGATAATGAGTGAAAGATGAAGAAAGAGGGAGAAATCATACCTAGGAATGAAACCTCTAAAATAATGATGATCGAAAACCGAATAAAGGGACCTAGAAGGGTTTGAGGGGTATAAAATGTCATGGGGAAGGCCTCATGTCAGTAGAACTAAAATAATATTAGAGAATGAAATATTATCTTAGTCTTGATTCTTGTTTAAAACCACAGTCATGGTATTACATCATTTGTTACCCCGTTACACGTTGTGAAATAGTTAAATTCAGAAACTCATGAAAGACTTGTCTCTTTGAATAAAAAATAGTATATTAAATAACTAATGATCTATAATTTCTCATCATGTAATGTAAATTTCATGGTGTGACCCTTTCATGGAATTCTCCCAGAATCAAAAAACCCATTGTGAAACCATGTTACATGTCATTTAACATTATTACACGACATGTAACCCTTCAGGTTCTTGTAGAAAAGGATGATTAAATAGATATTCTAAATGATATTTGGCTTCATGATTATAGGTATCCTCCGAATTCATTATCATCACTACAATATAAACTAAAAGGAAATACAATGACATGTTAAAAATCAAAATTCACTGATAGGGAATGGGATGTTACAAACTCGCCACAATAAAACAATACATTCCATAGATATCATATAAAGAATATTCCAAGAAAAATATCAGAATCCACTGATCTCTAGTAGTGCCTCGCATTCCAAAATATCATGATTATCATAAGCATGATTCCATAGCACAAGAAACAATGTTAACATCATCTAATGATGTACATTGGTCTCTGAATCAACAATTCTCACTAGCCGCTTACTCAATGAAAAATCATGTTCAATATCAACATCAATCCAACTAAAAATGTGAGACAGACCAGAGAGATACATTCTTAGATTCAATAAATGAACACATTATATATTGACATCATCTTCCGTGGAAGTGATAAATTGTATAATAATTACTCCCCTTATTTACAACCACAAACGGTCCCACAAATCATGGAGGAAGCATCCCTTACCTCCCCATCCATCGATGAACCAATCATGGTGAAACACTCAACAATACCTAATAACCAATAGATAATTCCAATGTTTTATGGTGACAATCCACACAATAATTATTTTGGATCTGGGTTGTTAACAATATATGATGAATTAACTTAGCCTTTTCTATCATATTTTTTTTCCAAACATCATCCAACCATGGAAAATTCACCAATCTGTGAAAAACACAATAAATAATTACAAGGATTACAATACATGGCCTCAAATGTATCAATTCTAATCATGGAATAGTAAATACTGTCATAAGATAACTCTATAATATCAAAATGGTCGTCCCAAGCCCAACTGTTGTTGATAACACAGATGTTGAGCATTTCTTCTAGAATCATTATTACTCTTTCTATCAATCCATCTAACTATATTTGGAAGGCCATGAAAAAAAAGACATGTGATCCATGTCCCTCATGATGGCTTCACCAAAAGTGATAAGTGATCCAATGATCCCTATCCGAAACTATAGAAGATGGAACTCCAAGAAAATGGGAAACCTTATCCATGTAGACATTACCCAACTCCTCAACATTGCTGGTATCATGATTGGTTATGATGTGATACGACATGGTAAGCTAGTTTATCCCAAACCCAAATACATTATTCTTTCTCTGGGATGAGGCAACCCCACCAAAAAATCTTTATAGATTTGATACCACATCTAAGGAGGTACTGGAAGTGGATGAAGTAAAATTGATGTTTTCTAATGCTCGACCATAACCCATTGGCATGTATAATAGTAGGAAACCATTATAGAAATTCCCCCTCTTATACTTTTCCATGATAACTACCACCACATGTCATTGAATGTATTAGTGGTTCCTAGGAACATAACCTATTTGTAATTATGAAAGTCCCCCATCAAAGACTAAAGTTATGCTAATAACACAATAATAATATTACAATAACATTTAAAACCCTCTTTGGAGAATTACCAATGAAAAAATATATCCCCACTATAAAGAGTGTCTCCAATTCAATGTAATTCATCACCAAGTGATCAATCCTGAAGAATCATCTTTGGAAGGGTGGATGAGTACTAGATACTAGAAAATGAAACCACATCCCTTGATTCCTAGACTCCTACATGAAACTATTCAAAGAGATCCATCTAATTCCCCTCTTCTAAAGATTCATCAACTTCATGGATTATATGTTTCCAACTCAATGAATATACTAATACATCCACTTTTCCCAGTGTATAGGTGATGTCATATTCAAATGATTTCAGGTACTACCCTAAACACCTATGGCAGAGATTCAAATATTTTTGAGAAAATATATTAATCAAGATCTTTTGTTATGAATAATTAGTAAACTTTTCTCTATAAATATAACCACACAAAATCTAAAGTTCGTGCATCAAAGGTGAAATTCCAAGGATATGGGTAGGATAATTATTCTCGTGTAGCCTAAGATGATGAGAGTTATAGGAAACTAGATGTAACGTTATATAAGAACCCAACCCAATATTGTACATGATGTATAAAAAAAATACCACATAGCCTGGCCTAGCCTCTAGATGATTCAAAAATAACACTATTGTAAAAAGGTATTTTATCTCAATAGAAGAATTTTAACATCAATCTTCTCATGAAATGATCACTCTATTCCGAGATAGAGTATTAATTGAAGAATCCTTCTTTGAGAATTCATTCATGAACTGATGATAATATCAAAATAAATCCTAGAAGCTCCGAATCATGATGACAATATGTGGTTCCTCACAAGTTAAAATAACTGTATCCTTCTATGGATCATTTGACATTACTTCCCTTAACAACTCATTTCCTAAAACATACACTTCCCAAATAAATAAGTCACACTTCAAATCCTTGTCATAAATTTGATGATTTCTTAACATACTAAAAAATGTTCCACAATGATATACATGATCCTCTTAGGAAATAGATTAAATGAGGATGTCATCCAAAAATATTACCACAAAGTTATCATGATACTCATGGGAAATCCTGTTCATCAAATCCATGAAAACTATAGGATAATTTTTTACAACAATATGGAATAAAAAGGCACTAATAATGGTCGTACCTTCTCTAAAATTTCACTTTCTGAATGTTAGATTCTGTTTTCTTCAAATGATGATAACAAGTTCAATGTTTGATCATCGAGACCCACTTCATATGTTCCAACTCATAAAATAGATCATTAATCTATGGAAAATTATATTTTTTCATTACCATATCTCAATTGATAATTCACTAATAAAAACATAAACATATATAAAAATATTATTTTCTAGTGAAGAGAACATGTGCCACCCAATATGACACAATCAGGCTAATAAATCCATTCTCAAGGAGATCATCAAACTAGGAATTCAACTCCTTTATTTAATCTAGATCCACATGGTAAGAGGGAAAATAAATTGTTTAAATTGTAGGAATTATTTCAATAAAATAATTGACTTCCCATGCCAGTGAAAACCAGATAATTAAAAAGAAAACACGTTAGGAAAATCAATAAAAACTATATGGAGATAAATACTAAAATATTCCCACTCTAGATATAAATACCACATTGTTATTACATTCCACATCAGAAGATAAGAACATCTGATCCTGAATGACATTGGATCCCATTATACTTGAAAGGAAATTGACACACCACATGGTGTAGAAATGTAGACATGTTGAAGATAAAAATTAATGTGTGAATTATCAGAAATGATCTAATAAATCCAAAAAATGATGTCAAGGGGTTTCGTGTCAATAACCAGAAATCTCCAAGAAAACTCAACATCTGATAGAGAGATGAATAAAGAGGGACTAAAAAGGCCATACTCTCCCTCATACCAATGGGTGTAGTAATATCCATTGTAGAAGATAGAATATCCATATTATTATTTAGATATTAACATTACTAGTTAAAATAAATGAATGAGAGGAACTAGTATCATATAGGGTAGTCACTAATGAAAAAGCTATAATAATGATACCTATCACAAGTGTTGGACATGTATCCTATTCATCACGATAATCATCCACTTAGTAAATAAGATTTATTCTATATTTTGATGGTTGAGAACCTATTATACATGAATTATTTAATTTCCCAATTGTTTTAGGATGATATGATGATCTTGTACCACTACACAGTGAGTAAAATAATAGGTAAAATCTCCATCTGTGTCCTAATCAATCGCAGGAGCCATAGTTCTTGGGTTCCTCAGTGAAAAATCTATTTTAATGTCCTAGCATGGAACACAAATATGAAATCAAAGGAATTATTCCTAGCACTATAGGAGGACTGGAAGGACCATGTATTTGATAAATACTTTGAGAATCATCATGCTTCCATTTTCCCTTATAGGAACTCATGATACCAATAGGAGAAAAAATTACTCCCATATACCCCAACATTGAAACGAGTTCAATATCAATCATAATTTCCCTATCCTGCATAGACACAGGAGTTGAAAGATTAAGAAAGAGAAATTGAAAATGAATTTATGATTGAGATACCAACATGAAATGTATATAATTCATCCTATCATTAGATAAAATATCATGAAAAAAACATACGAGTTTAGAAAAGTAATTTCAATACCATTCCTGGTTATTTCGTCTTGATAAGGTTTGAAAAACTCTACATCCATGGACAACACAATTTAATTTGGAAATATATGGCCAGTGAAAAGAACCTTGAATCTGTGAAAAACACCAAGCCATCATCATTCTTTCCTGTCACCATAATCTCCCACTATCTAATACTTGATCCCTCTAATTAAAAGCTATCATAATTAACCTTAATCTCATCCACGGTCTCTAAGAACTGAAATATATTTTATATCCTATCCAACCATTCCTCAGAACAATGTGGATCAGCGAATCATTTGAAAACTAGTGTCTACTGGAGAGGGAACTCTTGAGAATGATTTAAAATAACATTCCCTCAGGTTCCACACTGGGATCTTGAACAAGGAATGGAGGAGGTTCATATCCCAAATCATGGACAATGCACACATTTGACACAACTTTATTTAGGTCCACTAGAGGATTCACTTGCAGCGTTTTAGTGACATCAACCTACAAAATCTGATTCATATATATTCTAAGAGGCATGATGCTATAAAAAATATGTAGAAAAAATTTAAGAGATTATATTTAACACTCAGACATAGCTATAATGGAAATTAATACCAACATAATGACTAGATAAAATTTGTATTTCAATCCATCGCAATAAAAATGGGAAAAAGAAAAGAATTAATCCCCAAGACTTCTTTCCCTAAACACCCTTGGCGTCTTTACGTTCATTGTAGTGAGATCTTGCCAAGAACTCTATTAAAACTACTTCCTAAGTCTTGAAAATAATACTCACCATCATACTGACAACAAGGAATGTTCAAAAACCTGAACTTCCGATACAAATTTTTCAAGAACCATCCTAGGTACATTTGTAACCCGATAAATGAGACAATACTGACATAAGTCGAAGGGTGTTCTCAATCCCCATGTATCTATGAATAACAGTTTGCATCAAACAACATTTATGTTTGAACAAATTTTCTTAAAAACATTACATATGTAATAAAAACAAGAAAATATATAGAACATACAATACTCCACTAGGATAAATGTATTATAAGTCAACAACACATTAAATCAGAAATTACGACAACCGAAATACAAAAAATAGGGAAGAATATACAATTTCACTAAGGAAACAAGTCACTAAGTCCAAGGTTCAATAGCTAGATCTTACTCGATGAGATAATTACCCCTTGCCCAATCCTAAAAGAAGATAATATATAAACACCCAGAGTCATAAATAGTTTGAGAGATAAAAAGACCAGTATGTTCTCACCATGGATTCTATTATAGATTCCAATAATAGATTAACCACAAGAATAGTTTTAGTTAAAAAAATGAATATATAAACAAATAATTCTCTATAGTTAAAATGATAGAATATAGGATAATAAATGTCTTACAAGTTATGGAATATTTATAAAAAAATTGCCATTTTCTTTATATAAAATAGTTTATATAATTCTCGGAGGAATGTAAATAATTTTAAGAACAATGGAATTCATTTATATCTCCAATATAAAGAAGTTGAGTAACATGGTCATCTACCAAATAGGTATGAAATTTCTATGTTAGAGGACTCTTCACTCTCTAATTGATCATTAAAATATCTGTATACACATTTCCCCTATGATACATTCCAATAGCTATTCTTCACCATCCCATTAGGGATGTTCCCTGATGAATTTATGTTTTATAGTACTGCATAATCATTGAGTGTGTCCAAATATTTATCAAAATTCATAAGCCTTACATGTGGTTTTATAAAATCAATGAGGGGTAATTTATTTTTATACTTATTAAAATACAATTCTATATCATTCCTCTCCTTTCAAATATCAATTTCCATTTAAAACCAAAAGAGTTATTATTCAAAATCATTTTTTACATGATAAAACAAGTAGTTTTCTATCAAAACATTTTACGCTATTTTTACAAGTTTGAAATAAATTAAAAACAAATTCCATAAATTTCACAATGAAATTAAAAAAATATAATTTAATTTGTTACTATCAAATATTATTTTTAAATTAAACAACTTAAATCAACCATATTTCCATAAACACCACAATTCAATGGAACTAGTGGTTTTTACAATTTTTAGGCCAAAACCATTCTAAGTCCCCCAATTTAATGGTATTGGGTTTTATTAATTCAATTGAATGAATGTTTGATAAATTTAATTTAAATCATCCATTGAAAGAAACCATGAAATTCAAGGTTAATGAATTAGGAAGAATAGGAAAAATGGCATATCTTTTTCCAAAAACTCACACTCATAATGAAACCTGCCTATGAGAAAGAAGGCACATGAGACCTAGAAACATAACCTAGAAATGAGATGAAACATCAAAATGATAGATATATCAATTCTAGGGTGATATATTGTATTCCCAATTGAGGATAAAGAAAAAACATTAAGAGTTATGTGGAATGCATACTACATAATCACACTGACAATAAAATGATGAGAGAATACTAAACGAAGGGGTTCATAAGGGTTGTAGGGATCCAATATGACATGGGGAAGGAATTAGGTAAAGAGAAGTGAAATTGGATAAATGTAGAAAAGTGTATCTTAGTACTGATACATATTCAATATCCATAGTCGGAGTATTAAATGACATATAACACCATTATATGTTGTGAAATAGTTAATTTACGAAATAGATGAAAATCATTTCACTTCTAAATAAAAACTGATCAATAAATAACTTTCTATGATTAAATGATATTCAAATCATTTACGTATCATGGTGTGATCCTTTCCTGGTAGAAACCAATCAACCATTAAACATCATGTAACCTTTTTACATGGTGTTTAACCCTCCGATAGCCTGCATAATAGGCCTGTTAAAGATGATAGTCAAAAAATCATTGATTTAAACCTTATTGGAATCCCCTCAATTAAAAATGAAACCTACATAGTCAATGAAAAGGAAAAAATTACATGGTTAAAGGAAAACCTCTCGGATCGGTAATGGGATGTTATAGGTTTCCTCTATCTCTCATGTATTTATTTCCATTTAGGGAGGATTGATTTTCATACATTTTCAATGGTTTAGATAATGGTTTTGATGAATATTTTTCATTAAATATTATTCAAAGGTTATGATCCAAGATATCCTCCAATGTTGTGATTTCGTCTATTCCTCATAATGTTCCCAGTTATTGTTTGGAGAGAATTCATTAATGATATCAAGGTATGTTGTGTAAGTAATTTATCCACACACATGATTATGATTCACTTGTTTTATTTTTTTTCTTTTCTTTTCTATTTTGGTCATTTTAAATTTCAATTAAATTAAATAATTGATTTTACCTTTTTATATCAAACACCTTGAGGGAACCCAGTAGACCCATTAGATATGATGAATCTGGACTAAAAGAAACTCATGGGGTGTGATAAGTATCATTTTTTGATAATCATGAAATATGAAAAAGGAAATAATGGTTGTATGAAGTTGAATTAGTTACATTATTGATAGTCGGATAATGTGGTTACGTTATTAGTTGAATAATATATTATAGAAAATGTTGAAAAATGGGATCACGAAATTGTATGAATAATGGATTATGAAAATGTTTGATAAATGTTTTATGAATAGAGAACCATGAGATGTGATATTTTTCAATTAGGTGAACATTGAGTTCTGTGTTAGGGATTGCTACTCCAAATACCCATGGGATTCCAGAATACTTCTCTAAGACCCTGATATATATATATATATATATATATATATATTTATATATATATTTAAATTCATGTTATCATTGAGTTGTGGTCTAGGGAATAATTCCTTATACACCCTCAAGGATCCAGAAAAATGCATCAGGCACCCATTGTTTGAATGTGAATTTGGAATAAAATGTATAATTAAATCAATTAAGAAAACGATTTTTTAAATTCCAATGGCATATGGTTTAGATTCTAAAATTGAAAAATATGTATTTTTTGTTCAAGTGACCATGAGCCCAATATCCCATGTGGTTATATAATTAATAATTAAATGTCATTCCAGTTTAATTTTTATATGGTTTTTTATTCATTATAAATATGAATACACTATTATATACTACATATATCATTATACACCATTTATGGAGGCCTAATGAGTTGTACTCACACCGTATATGAGTTTCTTGATCATTATATGAATATATTTATTCATTACTATTTTGTATTAGTGAATTAACCCAATAATATATGGATATGTATGGATTTTGGATAGATCAGGAATGAGGGGACGAGACAAGATGTTGGGATCTATATCAGAGTTTTTAGTTTGTATTTATTTTAGGTTTTCATTTGAAAATTAAATATATATGACATGAAATATTTTCTTCAATGGTTTTGGTTATAGTGTTCTTATTATGGATTCATCATGTGATTATCAATTTTCTATATATTTATCATTTTTATGGGTTATTTTTTACCATAATGTTGCTACAGTTTTATTTATTTCCACTATTTTGGTACATTTATAAAGAGGATCTAGTCTCCCTAAAATAAAAAGTAGACCATTTCTGATAGTTGATAGCCTCTGTAAAACAGGGAGGTGTTCCTGAGGACACATTTTAAATAGGATCAGGGAATCATTTTGTGGGTTCATGGTAGGGAGGTTAAAAAGTAATTTAAAATTAGTTTCATTTTCATTTTAGAAATAATATTATATGGTTAACATAGAAAGGGGACATGGATGAGTCAATACATGGTTATGAGGTCATGCATGGGAGTAGCTAAACTATGTGTAGGGGAAAAACCAAGCACATAGGGTGGGATTGGTATTCATTAATGTTGACACTATATTTGGATGTTTCTTCACCTTCATTGATTACCTATTGAGTGGTGTTATCATTTTTGATGATTTTCCTCATGAAATGGAATGGAATTAGTGTAAATTATACATGAAACATTCTAGGCATAGAGGATAATATTTTATATGAATTGTTTTAGGAATGCATATAAAATTAGGTTTTGGGTGGGTTTTCTAATGTGGAAATGTTTTTCATTACTTGTTTAATTTAAAATATATTATCCTGAATAATGATTTTAAAAGGTTAAAATGTTCTTAGACATGGAAATTTTGAAGGTATAAATTCATGTCTAATGTGAAATTAATGTTGTGAAGGTTTTTTACACTATGTTTTCTATGGTCTAGCAAAGGGATGATTAGTTATAGGGATATTGTCATGGTTTTCACCATGTAGTTGTGCATTAGGGATAAAATGATATAGTTTTATGTGAATTCATATTTTCACTTTTTATAATAATTTTTTGTGTACCCTATGATGTGACTTTGTAATTTAATTGATATACCTATATATGTTGTTGTTTTATGATGGGATGATACAAGGAAATTGTTGGAAATGATCCTCTATTAGTGAGACCAAAGGTTATAATATCATTTAGTTATGGAGAAGATGATAAATTCTATGAGAAAATTTGTCCCTATATATAGTCTTTGGAAAGATAACCATGGTGGGATGTGTCAAATATGATTGATTTTACATGGTAATCATAGTTGTATCACCCTCTAACAATCACTAGATATAGTGTACATGATGAAAATGAGTTATGGATTGAGCTTATCCTAACAATCCTCCACCATTTAGAACTCTCATGAAAAAGTGTAAAATTGGATTATTATATGTTTTATTAAAAATCAATATTATAAAGGAAAAATCAAACTCAGGAAGATTTGATAGGTAACATGGTATTTAAATAAATTTCCTATATTTTCCTTGAAAACATTAATATGTTGACACTTAGAAGGAGAGGACAATTGAGTTTATATAGTTAACGTATTCAAGTATGTCTGTGAATGATTATGTTGGTCTCTTAAATAATTTTTATTGTTTTGATGAATTTTTTCATAGGAATAATTTACCATTTTTGGAATGTTTTTTGGATGGACTTAAACATGTTATAATGTCCCAGTTTAACATCTTATTATTGATGATGTTTTTTTAGTTGGTTACTTAAGATATCATTTATGAGGGGATCTAAAAATGACTTCTTATGGAATGAATTTCAATTCTTTTGGATGACCAAGATGCATTTATTTCATGATTATGAATTTCCTCTATGATAATATAAACAATGGAAATGAAAAAAAATATATGGGAGAAGGAACAGTTATTGAAATTAATAACTTAGTGTACTTCCACCAGAGTTCTAGGTCATGTCACATTTGTAGCGGGTGTCTACGACGATTAGTGTATTATCAAACCTGATGCAGGATGGGTCACTTACAATGGTGCTACAGATACCCTCAAAATATGTGTAATAATAATGGAGATTGAAATAATAATATAATTGGATGGGGTTCTTCTACCCTATATCATATGGGATGTATGATTTATTCGATCCATGGAGGTAAAGGTGGTAGATGTTGTACTTTGGGGTAAGATATATTGTTTCATTAGAGTGTTGAAGCTCATAGAACTTATAATTCATCATATGTATGAGGGGATGTGAAATTTCAAGCAATTCCAACTTCAATTTTGGATAGTTATTTTGTGCCATCAATATTTAAAGGTAATAATCAGATATCTTCTATGATTTTAATTTCCTTATTTCAATCAAAACCTTCCAATTATTTTATATCTACCTAACTTGTAATTTTTTTGAGATTGATGCTGGATGGGTGAGTGAGTGATGATGATTGACACTCAATTGGGAGAATGGATTATGGTAATATTTTTATGTAATTTGTTATCTCTCAATATTTTGGTGTATCGATATCTTTCAGATCTCTATATACATGTAATTTTCGTTTTCATTAGATTTAGGGTATGGTCAGGTTGGTATCAAACAAATCCCACATCGATTATTTCAATAAGAGCATAACCTTTATGTATCATGAGGGTAAATTTATATTCATCCTGAAGAGTGGGAAATCAGGGTAGGATATATAGGTATATACCATAATATACCAGATGATCTCACATCCTAGGAATCTAGTATATTTTGGATTATGATAATGTGAGGACGGATGCATTTCCACTAATAGTATATCAGTTTCTAAATATATTTTATGAACCCCTCACAAGGAATCCTCCTAGGACAGACTGTAAGTTTATAATTTATCTAATTACTAGAGCTAAACCATTTTCTATTACACCTTACATGATGAAAACAATGGAGAATCAAGATATTAGGAATCAAATTGAATATTTAATGGATAAGTGATTTATCTTTTAGAGTACATCACCTTGGGATTATCTAATTTTTTATTCAATGATGAAAGAATATAGATTTTTGCAGTGTTGATTATCAAATGTATAAATGGATGATAATGAAGAACAAATATCATATTCTATGTATTGATGATCTCCTTGACTAGTTGATAGTAAACTATTATTTTTCCATGATTTACTTGAGATTAGGGTGTCATAATTTGATATTTAGACCTTCAAATATAGCATGGATTTCTTTTAGAATCAGGAATGGCCTATACAAGAATTTCATGATGTTGTTAGGGTTAACGAACACTCTAGAAATTGTTATGAACTTCATGAAATGAATCATTACCTGATACATAGATCAGTTTTTGGTTGATATTGTAGATGAAATCATGGTGAACTCGAAGAATCATAATGATCATTCCCATCATCTTGACATCATACTAAGTATACTAAGAGGGACTAATATATACTCCATGTAATATAAGAGATAATTCTGAAAATATATAAAGACATTTAATGGATCACATAATATCTACATAAGTTATGTTAGTGGACCTAGAGAATGTTCATGGAGTGGTTTTTTAGGATCATAAAAAGAATGTTTTTTAAATATGAATCATTCTAGGGTTTTCATGTTATTATCATAGGGTTATCTAGGACTATTACCATTCTAATGAATTTTAATACTCCACTATGATTGATTATTCTTGAGATATGTGAGGAGTACACTATGTTTTATGATTCATCCAGGATTAGACATCGAGCACTATTGATGTAGGGGGGTAGATTTTTAGAATATGGATTGATACCATTATTTCCACAAGAATGTAATTACAGTACTTATTTTATCATGTATTTCATTATAGTTTATGTTTAAAATTGTTTGTGATGTTACATCTAGAGTGAAATGTGTTTTATTTATACAAACTAGAAATGAATAATGTATATCATTTCAAAGGTAATATTTAATCTCCATGAGTATAGTTTATTTTATTATATGAATACTTTTTTCATTAAGCTAAATTATAATTTTATGAAAGGAAGGAGTGTTCATGACTATTTTAGTAGGAACACACAGACTTAGGAATCCCAAGAGATTAGTTATGACTGCATGATGATGAATATACTAGATGAGATAGATTTTTATGTCCCAAAGGGATAGGAGAAGATAAAAATCCCCTCCTTATCAATTAAGTTAACAATGATGAGCCAAATCATATAAAATATGTATGGGGACCTAGAGTGTGTGTCCATAGTTAAATACATTAAATGTTGGGAGTCACCTTTTGATTATACAATAGATGATGATGAGATCGTTTACATCTAGAACCATATTGTAATGCCTATGTTTTATTGTGGGTATATTATACATGATTTTCATGAATCTAATTGGTTTTATCCCCCTAATATGAAACAATGTACAATTATCATTAGAGGTAGTATTAAAAACTTTCCGTGAAAGGGGACATTGCATGTTTTTTGATGTGATGCTACACCTGTCACCTAGTGGAGGATGATAAAAAATAAATATTTTTTATACCACTATTGAAAATACCATAATGGAAATGTGATCATTCAACCATGGAATTTGTAGCGGCTCTTATGAGTATCCATAATTAGAATGATTTGATATGGGTAAATGTGTAAAAACAGATAAATCTATCCAATTTCATTCCAATCCATTAATATTTTACTTTTTAATTGGTGGGTGATCTATTTGTTCCTTATATAAACCATTTGCACAAGGATAAAAAAATTATAGTTCCTCATTGTGACTCATGTTTAAATCTGTGATTTATGGAATGGATTGTAGAAGTCATTTGTAACACAGTTGTTTCTATGTTTAGATTTTCATATATATAAAGATTGGAAATCATATTATACTATTCAGGAGTTTTGTTTGGAGTATACATCCAAGATTTTTCTTTTCTTTGGGAGAATCAGTTTACTTTCATTGAGTTTTCCTATAAGAATAATTGTTATAAGAATATTTGGACGAAATCATATTAGGCTCATTATAGAAGTCCACGTAGGTATCCATTATGTTGGATAGAAGTGAGTGAGCCAATTTTTTGGGACCCAAGTCTAATGTAGGAAACATCAATGAAGGTTACACTAATTAAGAAATGTATGGATACATCTCCTTGAAGATAGTTGGCTTATGTTGATAAACATTTTTAACCCCTTGAGTTTATAAGTTTTGACTCAGTTTTCCATTGGGTTTCACAGAGATTCGGTTAACATAAGATTCAGAGGATTGTAAATTTAGAAACCATTTTTTTGTGCAATATGAAAATTTGGAGAGGACAAATTAGTTTAATATTGATTGAATTTTCCATAGTGGTATCTTTCTACAAATGATGATTTATACAAGTCACAACTTCGTCAATATCACTTTGCAATTTCTCATGTTATTGATGTAAATGATGATTATCTTGAGGGTGATGTGTCCTTTGAAAAGAATTTTTTTTTTGGGATCATAGTGAGAATTTGTTATGGGGAAAGATCATATTGATAGCCCCAGTGACATGGAAATGTGGTCGAGATTAGGATGAAACATGGGATGGGGGAATATTTTTCTGGGTCAGTGGATAGACATTTTTACCTCTAAATCATAGTGATGCTTTGTAGTACAGCTTGTGACTGATCTATTATAAGGTGTGAATATTCTATATTCCCAACCATTATGGATTTGACAAATACTATTTTTTGGTATTTCATTTGATGATTTTTTGAATACATCGGTTTAGACTTGTGTTCTTGGTGTTTTGGTTATATTTTGAGAAATTTGGAAGCATATAGGGTTGTCTATGGTCAGTTCATGGTCAGGGAAAACATTATTGTTTTAAACTTGAAATGATGTTCCCCTTTATGGATACATAGTATATGGACCTTGGTTCGTCCAAAACAAGTGGCCACCCTCCACAAACAATTCCCCTCAATTCAGTGTGGGTTTTCATGGTTGGAATATGGATTTCCAAACCACGCACCCACCATATAGTAACTGTGTACCACAAATTTTATGGGCACACAGTTAGGGTGAATAGTTTTTAATACCATGATTCCTACCCAGGAAAAAGTTCACTTGGTAAATTAAACACCAATTTTTTAGATTAGAATTCCCAATCACATGGATTATAAACCCCAAAACACTATTTCTTCATAATATTGTTTCCATTGATTATTGAGGTATCATAAGGGTTTCCAATTCACCTTAAACATCATCCTATAAAAATACACGATCTACTTGAATGATAGAATCCATTTTGGTATGTGATTTATTTGTCATATGGGTTCCACTCACTATCCTATTATCCTATCCCTTTGTAGAGGAAGTATTTTCCTTCATTATCGATAGATTTGTTATAGGTGGTTACAAATATCATTTCAATTGATCTTTTTCATAGTTTTAAATCCAAGATAACCACCAACATTTATATTATGTATATTTGATAACAATTTGAAAGGTACGGTTTGGTTAATGGTTATTAATGATCTAGAGTTGGGTGTTCTAATTACATTTTCTCATAATATTGATTTTGATTCACATGTTTTACTCGTACCATTTTTTTACCAACATTAGTAAATAATAATTTAAATAATATTGTCAAATTTTATTCCCATGATATTACGTGACCATCATGGATCCCATTAGACTTATTGGAGATGATGATACTGGGTTGATGAAAACCCATGGGGTGTGTGAAATATTATTGTACAATATAATGAATTTTGATAAAGAAAATAATGGTTTCATGAAATTGAAATAAATCCATAGTGCATGGATGGAAAATTAAATTAAATTACTTTTTCAATAAAGGATTGTGAAAATAATGAATAAAGTTAATTATGAAATTTATTGAATAATGAATAATGGAAATGGATAATAAAAGGATCACAAATGTGAAAAAAAGAGTTTTGATATTTGCTAATGATATAAAAACTGAGTTATGTTGTACACACTAATACTCCAAACACCATTGAGGATCTTGAATACTACTCATAGCTACAAGTATATATATATATATATATATATATATATATATTTATATATTTATATTAATGTGATCTATGAGTTTTTGGTTGGGGACTAATTCTCCAAATAACCATGTGTTTCCAGAATGCTTTTCATGGACCCCAATGTACGAATGAGAAATTAGAATAAAAATGAATGATGAAATTCATTGAACGATTGATTTTTGAAATACCAATGGTATATGGTTTAGAATCCAACAAGGGAAGAATCACGTTTAATTGTTTTGGGTGTTAATGTTAATAAGGGGATTTTGTGGTTAATTATGGAATAATTAAATATTAATCTTATTTATCATTTCTTTATTTATTTAATATTTATAAATATGAAAAATCATATATAGACTACACATTCCATTAGATACTTTTAGGGGTTAAATATTAAGTTGTACTCACACACTACATGGCCTTCATGAAATGTACTCGAATATGATTCATGATTGTTGAATTGGGTAAGATAAAGAACCCTATGTTAAATGGATATGTTGAGATTCCAGATGGAGAGTACATGGGGGAACAAGATAAGATGTTAGGACCCAACTGGTATTTTTCAGTCAGTCATCATATTTAGTTTTCATTTGATAGATGAAACTGATATGAAATGATATATTTACCGCTTCTTTTTTGGTTATTGATTTCTTGTTATGGATTCATGATGTTATGCATAATCTTATATTAGGTTTTGGATGTTTCTTTGTTGGGTCCTAGAAATTATGTGTTCATGGAGTAAAGAATTCAAAAAACATATAAAATGGTAAACATTATCATACAAAATAGTTTTTTGAAAAATGTTAAATGGTTGTGCTGTTGTGAAGGGGAGACTATGGTCTATGTTGAAAATCACTTCATCGACCAAATCTCCACATGGAATTCCTCCCATTTACTAGTTGTCCCACAATCTAAATATTTCATGGGATGAGATGGTACAACCAGACCCCATGAATGAAAACAAATCATTTGAGATGATGGATTGTGATTTCCCACCTCGAAAACATCCATCCCTATGAAGGTTAATGTGTTCTTAGGAAAAGGTCGTGATTTTGATGTCAGTAACAAAAAATCACTCACGGGTCAGGTAATGCTTTTTGGGACATAGTAAATGATGCCTCATGGCCCACCATAGATGGCTGAACATCTTAGTTTTTTGATCTTCTGTTAGTATATAATAGAATACCAAGGGATAATAAAAATAAGACATGGATAATACAACAAAAATTGATCCCTCACAAGAGTCGAAACATGGAGCCTTTAATTCTTCATAGCTAAATAAATCACATTGTGTCGTGGAAGATACAAAATTCATTTGACCTCTACAAATCCAATAATACTTTGTGTACACAACACCATAGATCCCAACCAAATGTCCCTTTTTGAACAATCATATCTTATATAAATACTCTATATGAGGGAAACCCTACCCTATGCAGTATAACACTACATATGATGAAATTCTACACATGTTGCAACACTCTTCACAAATGGAAACTAGAACAGCGTTGTAACAAACTACACAGAAGGATCATGGGTTTGTGTAGAAACAAGAAATATAGAGGGTAACCAGGCCTTCATAGAAAAAGGATATCACCCTTACAAACATTCAAGCATTCTATGAGTTGGTAACCCCATTACACATAAGAAAATTAAATGTGAAATGTGTCTTCCTTGGGTGTTTTAGTGTCTTTGTCCCCTGAAATCCCTTTGTCACATCTTCGGGGTTCACTGTGTCCCCTCCATAAAAAATTATAATTGAATTAGGAGAAGGACCCTTCCAAATACACCTGATAAGTATGATCATATCATTAGAAGCACGAGAATGTCATACCAAGTCTACAAACATGTGGTAAGATGAGTTGTTATGGTAAACATATTGAAAATGTAGAACATCATAATGTTTTATAGTCCAAATTCTCTTTGTAATGAGGGTACTGAAATTTTATGTGATCATTTGAACCGTTCAATTCTATGAATATATAGGAACCAAATTCATATAATTTTTATTGGGGATAGTGAAAAATAATTCTCTCATACTACCAAATATCGTGGAAATGGTATCCCTCCTAGACTAATACCATAACCATTCATGCTGGAGGTTGAAGAGTTTCTCATCTTTATCATCCCAGTTGAAATTCAGATAGATCACCAAATGTGACTAACCTTGTTACAAAAATAAAAGAAGATTCATGAATCCTCAAAGCTCTACCCCCATTCCTTTGTGATGTAGTATCCATCACCCATTGGGATGATGTGGATCATATGATCTTCATATCTACTACATCCTATTATTTCTCACACCCAGAATGAATCATGTGGTCATAAAGGTTAGTGTTAATCATGACATCCACATTATTATAATCCTCTTAGTGTCCTATAATATGGTATAAGACCAAATCATATTCAATGGGAATTTTTCTGAGTTTATTGACCATTCAAAACCACATTTAAAAAACCAAAAGACTCCAATATGTTATAAGAACATACACCATTCATCAACCTCCAAATTTCCATACGCCTTATGAAAAATAAATTGAGGGGGCCTACGTTTTTCTATAATCCCCCACCATATCTATTGTAGAGGGCCTCTGACTACTTTATTCCCTAACCCATTTCAATCTACATGGGATTTGATTCCCTACTAACTAGTTTATGTTGGAATCCTCTATGAGGTACAACCCCAACACCATATATGAAACTAATGTTTTCTATTCCACACACCTTGTAGGGTCATATCCAACCATAGGAGATATATTCCTTTCTGATAAATTTATGACCATCCATATTTGGTCATATCCCCATTACTTTTTTCCCCAACATGGGTCACTATCTATCCCTTATCCCTTATCCCACCTTGGAAGATGTCCCAAAATAAATATGGCCCATTCTACTATATTTTTTATCCAAATTGAATATAATATACATGGATTGGTTCTCATCCAATGACCTTAAAAAGTTATGTTTCTTATTATGTATCACCAAACTACATGGATATTTATTTATCACATGAGTATAAGTATAAATCCCATCTTATGGTTTCAATCATGAAATGAAAAAAACTTCTATCTCAATGGATGGTAATAATCTCTAGAGAACGCCACCATATGTCTTATAAGCACCATTTTCCTAATGAGGAAACAAAAAATCTTTGATCCCTATGTGTAATTGGTTATTTTGATAGATAACCACTTATACACATAGATCCCTGCATTGATAGAGAACTTCAGACACATACAGATGATTCTGAACCCATTCATGTTCATAATTGATCATTTATTTTTGGATTTCTTCACCATTCATAATTTTTAATTTAAAAATGATTCCAAAATATACCATAAATCCATATGCAAGTCCCATGATAGTTAATAACACCCCCGAAAGGGTTTTTTGTGATTGAATTCCAATCAAATCGACTAATGGAAGTTATTATGTGTCATTGACCATGTTCCCCAAAAAACTCATTTCATTAGAATGAATTTATATGATTCTAAATTTATATCAAATCCATTGATTGTTTCCATATCCACAATCAAAACCCATTGGATACCATTTAGAAATGGTGCACTGCATGAGATTTATTATACACAATTCAACCCCCTACAATCAATTACCCCACCCATTTGAAACCATTTAACTAAAGTGGTATTATTATAATCTACCCATAACATTTCATACTCAAAAAGAAATGGGTTTCCAATTAGAATTATTGATAATGCACGTGTTCATTTATGGATATGATAAATTGACATTTTTATTAAAATATGTTTTTCCCCATATATATGGTAGGAAAATCTCACCAGAACACTCTTTAATCCAATGGACTCTCACAATATCTCATAGACATGTGCATCACCCACAACATAGGCCAGTTTAATTACTAGATAAGGGAATCAATCACTAAACTAGAATAATTAATGTGGGGTTTCAAATGCCAATGTCATGGATTACCCATAGATTGGTATTCTCCCCACAATAGAGGCAACTAGACAGGACCTTTAGCTTTTGAATCCTCAGCAACCATCTGCATAATGATGGTTGAAATCCTGGACCAGATGAACCTAATATCCATATTAAACCATTATGGGAGCATATCTATATAATTCAAAAAATATTTCATCACTAATCAAATGGTAGTTAATGATGTTCTCACCTGCAACATCATCAAAAAAACAGAGGGTTCACTACCTAGGGGATACTTCATGAATTAATTTCTATTATTCCCTTGGAATAAATTTCCTCACTCTAAATAGGATACCATCCCACAAAACCCAAACAATATCATGTGGACCTGGGTCCCTATGGCATCATTTAGAGTGATACATTGAAATAATCAAAAATAGGATATTTTCCTCATTTATTTTAAAGAAGACCACCATTAAAATATATTTGAAAATATGTTTAGTTGAACATTACTACTAATTCACATCATGAAAACCATTAAAATATGATGGAAAACTATAATCAAACTCACATTCATGAGGATTCATATCAATCCCATCAGTAATATACAAATAAAACCTAAACGAAGATTAATATACCAAATATGGTACATCAATCCTTCTATTTAAATTCAATGAAATTTGGATACTATAGTCAACATTTCATGGAAACAAATCAGGGGTAGACACACATTCCAACCTCAATGATATAATGTACATATATTCATTTTCCCACTAATTAATTTATTTCATAAAACCACAACAGTGGTGGAGGGTTGGACAAAACATTATTCACATATCCTACAAACCATCCATTTTGCAATTGGATCAGTTGTAATATAAAGGATTTAGGACCATGAACCACCACCCCATGTGGTCGAATCATCAGTAGAACAAAATGATCAATTGAGATTAAAAAATCATCCATGCTATAATTCAGTACGATCTTAAGAAAATTTATGATATAAATGGAAATATTATCATGAAGAAATAAATTCTCTAACTAGATGAAACCAATACACATTGGTTCCCACTACATGGAATCCATATATCCATACAAAACTACAGAAGAATACTAGAATATCTAAAGAACACCATGGTATCCCCTATAATAATAACCCATTATATGAAGGTCAACACATATAACAAGAGGCCCGTGTCACCCTTAAGAAATCCCCTAAAAATAAATTATTCCAAAGGAATCGTGAAAATTGATAGTAAAATCATATATCTAATATATTGGAATATAGAGTTATGGAGGCCATAAATCTCCAATTAGTGGTTGATCAAGATCCTTAGAAGTAGATACCAAATTATGGGAGTTGTTGTTGTTGTTGTAAAGGTACACCCTAAATGATTTTTATGACCAACATTGAGGGTCCTCTCTAGAGTATTGACAATGATGACTTCCTTCGTGGGAAAATCCAATTGACTATGGGAGTTTATCTCTTGATGAAAATCAATGTTTACCTCTTTTTGTACAGAAGATCAAATAGTAAAAATGTAATCCCCTTGCTACTCTGGGCCTAGAAGGTCTTCCCCATGTATTATTCTATAGAAATTACAATTTTAGTTGGGCATCGAGATGTGATAGTATTCCTTATCATGAAGGAATTCACTGTGAAGGCCCTTCCCACAGTAAGTAATCATTTCATAAATAATTTCACCCCCTTAAAATGAAAAATAATTGAATTCCCACATAGTATTATGCATTTTAAAGATGGATAAAGACATTATAGATACCCTATAAATGACATGAAACATATTTTCTCAAACATGATATGGAATGAAGAAATAGTCATCCACCAAGACACCTCGAAACAATTCCCTTACAAACGAGACGTCTACTAGCAACACTAGTTGAAACTAAACCATTAATAAGCACTCATATTTTGAGGATCATGTAGTGGGTTCTTCGATATATGAATAGAATTATATTTTTCTCATGTGAATAAAAATTTCCATGGATGGTATATCTATTATGTTTTTCCCTCATCAACTTCTTAGTTCAACATTACAAAAGAATTTATGAATGATTCTTACAATACATCCATATGAATCATTGGACAAATCTCTGACACCTGAAAGAAGAATTAGAGACTTATAATAGGTATGAAGGCCATGTGGAAATATTGTGGAATCTTCTTAATCAAGTCGGCCTGTAATATCTCACATCTTCATGACAACCCTGATCGGAGAAGTGAATGAAAGTCCTCAATTGGAATTCCTCAATGTGTTGCATGAGTTTTTTAATCTAATTGTTGATTTCATGTACTGTGTTCACATCTAGAGATGAGGGGACATAGAGATTTTAATTTTTTCCCACACCATGTTTAGAAGAACCCACTAGAAATGAAATCATATAGTGTCATTAATCTAATAATATGTCAAGAAAACAACATTCTCATGAAATAAAATACGTTGTACAATAATTATTTTTGAATTATTATTAAAAGTGAAAGTAATGGTTATGGAAATCCACCAAAAAACTATTAAATAATGAAATATATATCTTTAATAAGTAATTTCACTTAAAGTATACCAAGAATCAGATAGTATTCATATCCATTGAATCTGGGGGTTCCCATGGAATCCCAACATTGTACCTTTCCCATGTTCACATTGGGATGCACATGATCATAATAGGGGTAGTTGTAGAAGAAACCACCAAATTATGGTATTATACCTATCCTAAAATTCGAGGACTATTTTCAATACAAAAAACCCTTGTAGGATCGAGAAATTTACACTGAGGAATGAAAATAATAGATTAGGAGAAAAACAATCCTGTGGGGCTTAGGTAATTTTTCCATATAACATACCCAGAATGGAAATCATACTTTTCCTATATAGGGAGTAAAATAATAATTATGGTATCCTATTTTACCCTATTTGAAATATTAATTCCCATAAAAGGGAGTTATATGACCTAGCTTTATGGAGGATCATTTTGAGTCAATATTTGTCAAAAAAACTCAATGTTGACCTCATAAAGGATGGAAGAGATCAAAATGGGGATGCAAGAAGCCCTTATATCATTCAATAACAAGTAAGACATCCAAAAATAATTATGTCTCGGTGAAATTGTTTGAAATAAGACCAATATACCACACATAGAATGATGCAAATGCAAGAGATCAAGGGGAGGATGGTTCCATCCAAAACATAGTCCACACCATGAATGAATGTATGCATACCCAAAACCAGAGAATTTCCATGAATTTGATTGGTCCATAAATAAATCTATATCTTCCTTACTAGTGAATCCCTATCAAAGAATAAAATAATTTCAAGGTCATATATATTCAACATCCCCCTCTTGAGGTTCATGAGATCCTTATGCACAATGAATGATTCATTTAATATTAGGGGGAAATGAAATTATTGAGGAGATTCAATGCCAATTTTCTATGAGGTAGCATTCCTAGTGAATAATATCTATTGGTAGAGAATTAATGTATAATTAAAATATGTTTACTTACACATGGTTTCATCCCAGTGACTAATGTATGGCCACCTCATCCTCCAAACTCAGCTACTACACCATTGGTTTGTGTGGAATCGAGCATGGGATGAAATCATGATCTGACTCCATTAATTATTTGACTTGATAGGGTTAAATAAAATCATCAAATGATATACCTGGAAGAATATAAACCACAAATAATGGATTAATTGGAGTTTTATGTCAATCCCACTTCTTCGCATTAACATTTTCTATTTCAACTGAACATTCATCAAGGTCTTATTGACACTATCAGGTCATTGGATGCTCTGTTGGAGTCCATGGAGGTGTGGTGTGCACTAATAAAACTAGAATATAAAACTTATCTAAAATGGGTGTGTGAATCCTTACCATCTGAAAACATTGAGATTCCAACATTTCTGATATTCAATGGCTTGTATGACCTAGAAGTACATATTGGGAACTTTGCAACACATTTGAATCCAATGATGGTAATTTCTACAAATAATTAAGTAGTGAAACTTAGATGCTCTATTAGAACATTGCTATGGCCATTTATTGTATGGTATATCGGTTTTCTAGCATAGAAAATCATAGAATGTGAGGATCTTTGCCTGTATTTCATGATTTAGTTAAACTCAACACTAAAAACAGATGATATTTGGAATGTAAAATTTAATATTATGGGGGGGTAGAGAGTGTTTTGAATTTATTTTTATTTAAAAATGGTGAACCATTCCTATAACTTAGTCCTTCGCCTAGAAGATCTTCATAATATTTTCATTTATCACCATCACGATTAGTTTTTTATGCCACTTATCATGGTGAAATATACTTGTATATTTTGATACTTCACCACCATTAATCAAATTAAAAAAATTCAATCCAACATTCTATGATGATGTCAAAAATGACTCCATAGTTTCTAGGGAAAAAATAAGAAAGGAAAATATGACATTTGTCACACTTAATCTAGCCGTTGAACCATCTCCAACACCAACAACTGAACCATACCAGGCAGTACCCCTTGAGCATCAATAATACCCCCACATCCCCTAGATTAGTAGAGGATACCCATTCAGAATCAATTTGATTATTAATTATTTTTAGACGACTAGGTTGATATATATATTAATCATTGGTTCTCTTGACTTCATTCATTTAATGGACAGAGAATCCAATACTAAGCATGGATATGAACCCGTGTTTACAACTATCTGTTGAGGAACTAGATGAAGAGGTCACATGATATGTGGATTATTGTGAAGATGTATTCATGGAATATACCAAAATTCGTGCAAAATACCTACATTGATGTTCTATGTTTCAAAAACTCATAGAATATCCCTTTAGTGGTCCAAAATTGGTAATAAAATACCATACACCACCCATAATCAATCAAACTCAAATCCCCAGACAATGATGAGTGATTGGATGCAAATTTCTTCATTACATCCTAATAGCTCCATGAAAAACCTTCCCCAATATGAGAGGATGATTAGATTGTCTAGTTACCTATATAGAATGAATACACTTATCCTACATCATCCCCATAGTTTTGGGGAAATCCCAAACAATTAGTTGGATAATAATATATCACTTCATCATTTATATTTTAATACCTCGACTCATATCTAAACATAGGTGCGATTTCCCACAATATTTTATACCTATAGAACAAGATAATGATGATGTTTTGGAGGAGGATGCTTGAGATGCGACTCTATCATTAAAGGATGGTGTATCTACCACCATTTATGATCATAGAGAATGAAACCATTGTACAAAAGAAGACACATGCACCACATTGATCATTGTGGTCATGTCTTCTGAAGAGAATGAGGAATTTTCCACCTTCCTGGGGAATCAAAAGTATATTTTCACCTATAACTATAGAAAAATTTCCGGACTTGTCCCTGGGGTGGCCACTCATCACACGGTCTTACCAAAGTACCATTAAGGCTACACAATGGTAGCCAGAAGGATGCATCCGACAATCAACCCCATAATGATCATCAAAGATGACAAGACCATCATATCCAACAAAATTCAAGAGATACAATATTGAAAATGGTTTTCTAATATAGTCTTTTTTAGTTACAATAATGGGGAAATTACAATCTAAATCTATTTCATATATGATAACAAACACTTCTTGAAAGATGATTTCCCAATACCGATAATGGAACTAATGATCAATAAAACTAACATATACCAAGATCTCTCCATCAAGGATATCAGTTCAAGATACAATATAATTAAAATTTCCAACGATGATGAGGAATCCTATACCTTCAAGGATACACCCTGATTTTTTTTCTATCATGTAATACCCTATTACATGAAGAATGTTAGTTCTACATACCAATAGGCCATGCATTCCATCTCCAAACCCTTCATAGAAATGTTCATTTAATTCAATATTATGAATCTATTGGTTTAATATCAACAACTATTTAACCACTTTTATGAACATGAAACTTTATTCAACAAATTGCGACAGTTCATCCTAGAAATGAACCCCTTGATGTGTGATGTTTGGAATTAAATCAGTGAAATATCATAGATTCATCATATGAAACTGTGTTATCAAATTCATCCCTAAGAATATAAATGATATAATTTTCATCTCACTGCTTCACAAACCCATAGAGTTTATAGGACATCAAGGACACTTAGCGTCTATATAACGCTTTATAGCCAACCTTGCAGTAAAAAAGATTTTCCATCACCGGGTTAATGAAACAATGGGTCACATATTTGTGGATAAATGATTTTAAGGAATCATTTGATAGCCTCATGAAATATATCTTGATCCCAGTGGTGATGATGCCTCCTGTAAATAAATGGACAATTATTTGTTAGGAGACAACAACTGAGTGATCATTGGGTTCCATCTATGAAAAAAATAAATAACATTAGTAGTAAAAGAAGACATTATTACCTCATCCAAACATTTATAAATATTTATTCATGTATTTAAGATATATAGAAGAGTTTTCTAGAACCCATATTTTCATTTATGAAATGGAATTTTTACATAAATAATCACAATATCTATTTGGTCTCTCATAGAATCCCACTCAAATAAATTTTGAGCCTTCTGTTGTTTACCGGATGTATGTCATAATGGGAAGTCACCCTATAGTAGTTTGAAATTCAGTTTTTTCCTCATAAATTAGTCAAAATATAAGCATTATCAAAAATCATAGAAGATCACTCCTCTAAATAAATGACCTCATTGAATGATTAATTAAATGATTAATGGGTTTTCTCTATTAATGATGGCACCTAGATATCGGGGGTACATTTCTATAGTGAATTAAGAATCCTAATACCGAAGATGATGGATGTCACCGTGATAATCATAGTGGGGCTGGGAGTCATAATCATTTCTACTACAATGTCAGTCCTTACATACTCCTTCCTACTATTATAAGGGTTCCAAGACATTGAATCAGAATATCAAACTCTTATTATAGGGATAGTGTAGGTACTTTGGGAACATGTTGTTAACATTATGATAAAATGAGATTTGTAATTGATAACCAAAATATTCTATGGTGATTATTACATAAAAAAGAAGAGATAATTAAACAACCAAACCATGATAGAGGTATAATGGTGGAATTCCATTTGGATCTGACATTAAATCATGTCCCATGGTAAAAAAAATCACAGGAAGATTCCCTATTGAAGGCCACCATAGCACCAAAAAATATAAATTGGGATGAAATACTCATCATAATTTAAAAAATCCTAATAGTATCCCCATTTCATCAAGAATATACTAAATAATTTATTCCCCTCATTGAATCATATAGTCCTTCTCCTGTCTAGATGATAAACATTTTTGAATATATTAAAAATTGATAACTCCCACTCGAATTATCTGGAAAATAGAATATCTGATAATGGGAAATTAACAAAATTTATTATGAAGTATAGAATCATCAAATGATTCACATTAAGGTGATCCTTGATGGAGTCTATCTTAGAGTCATTGATGGAGAATAGACCGCTTCTTTGAAGAAGTAAGTGAACAATAATGATTACAGAGACCACTAAGCATGATTCAATATTTCAAATAATATTAAAAATATTGGGTAAAACATCCCCACTATTACAAATAACTTCCAAAAAATTTCAAAAAATTGGAATTCATGTAAAGTTCCTATAAATATAATTCATCAAACGATAGTGTTTATACAAACATCCAAGTACTCATGGAAATTTTCAAAATTGGCAATAGATATCATGAGAAATTATCCTCCACCTATGTCCAAGTAGTTGAAGTACATTTATACTACATCTTACATCTTCTCTAACTAGGCTGAAGCTATTTCGTTCCCAATTTTTTTGGAAAGGAACATTATCAAATTTGTAAAGCCAACATCATCAATAGATTTGGTGTCCCTCATAAAATAATGATAGGCAATGGAATAAATTTCTGTTTTGTTAAATTGAAGACTCTATATTCTCGTAATGAAATCATGTCCAAAAATTCATCCCAATAAAACACATGGTATAATAGATAGAAAAATTCCTTTGACTAGACCATATCAAATATATTATATTATATAGTAGATGAGGATAATAATTCATAGACGAATAAGAGCATGTACGCATTTTGGGATTACTAGACCACTACCCATGCATCCACAAAGGTGACCTAGTATATATTATTATACTGGAAAGAGGAGATCCTTCCCATCGATGTTCAATTTTTCTTGATAAACAATTCCATCATCATTAAATTATCCATAGATGATAAATTCATGAAAAATCATGAATAATTAGAGTAACTATATGAGAAAATATTACATACCGTGAATCATTTCGAATTCCACCAACACCATCTTATATGGGCCTTTAAAAAATGGTTATCTTCTAATCCTTAAATTAAGGATATATGGTATAGGTGCTTAGGACACAAAATATAAAAGGAAATAAACCTCCAAATTTGGAATCAAAATGGGAGGGAACTTTTGAAATACATATTTTTTACTCAAATATAGCCTATTCTTTGATTTTGAACAAATAAAATCTTAATGCAACATTCACCAATTGAATGATAATAATGAATTATTTATCATAATCACATGGTAAATATATTCGTTATCACATAATGTTAAAATATATGGTGAATTTCTTCCCGATCAAATGACATTATACTTTGTGGTAAATATTCTCAACATTTTAATGTAAAAATACATAGTCGGCCTTTGTCAGATGACCTTAAAATTAAAGATATCATTTTCATGATCATAATAAAATAAAATAAATGATACCAAAGTTGTTTATACATGAAAAAAACAGAAAACACAATATTTTACTCAATAGAAATGACATCTCATATGCCATCATTCACCTACCATGCCATATTTATGAACTACATGTGGCTAGACTCATATCAATGCAAGATACATAGTGGAACCTAGATCTCATGTATATGAACCATCTATAAATTTCCTTTAAATAATAAAATTATTTACATACAACTCTTTAGGATAAGGGCCTCTATTAATTTCCATATTTTCTTTTTGAGGGTCTAAAAAATCAACATTAACATAAATAAGATACAAAATATTCATTTGGAGAAAGGAAATATGAAATTACCTTATCTCTATTTGATATTTATGTCATCATACTAAATCTCTTCACATAATAACTATGTGTGGCAGGATTATTGTCATCACATGATACATAGTGACATTCATACCTCTAATCTTTATCCCAATAAAAATACTATTTTCCTTCCATGTCTACTCACCCATTCCCATTCTGTATGACGTTAATTAATATGGTTCCACCAAAAATATGTATGGATTGAATTTCAAGGTAATGGGATACGTAATGACTTCTGAACCATACATCTTTGTCCTAGAAGAGAAATATTTGAAAAATTCCCCCTCTTTATATAGATCATACATGAGTACAATGTTCTTATTGAGAATGATGTATTCCTTTTTTCTTATTATCAGAGGATACATATTGATTCCAAGATTTCCATTCTTATGAATAGTATTAGCAAAAACCATAATTCACATTGACTCACATTCATCATCACCACATTTTGTTAAATATAATGTGGTCTTAGAGATATTTGTGTTTTGATTTTTATCCACAATAGATACGTAGTGATTCACTAAATTTCAATCTCGATTACATCCAACACATATAATAAAACCAACGTGGAAAATTTCCCCTTACCATGTGTATGGGTAAGACCTACATAGGGAGCATGTTATATAAATTTTATTGGATTTATTTTCTCTCTAATGGGATATTTTTTGAAAAATAGATCACCAATCATGGTACATCCACATTGAAATCAAAATAATCATATGGTTAATATTTATCACTTCTTTATGGAGGATTAAACCTCCCCCATCAATTATTTACAAGATTAAGAACATATCATGTTGGATTATATGTTTTGAAATGGAATTACCCGAATCTTCATGGTATATCATTTTTAATCATTGATACTATGGTCGTGGTCACAAACACATAAAAATAACAATAGTTTTCTTTATCGCAGGATGTTGAAATGCACCATTAAGGTCATATCTGAACTATGTATTGATTGATTCATGATGATGTAGGATACATAGTTACACACATGTGATTAATCGTAGGTGTATCCAAAATTTTTTTTCTTCATGTCTGGGAACCTTCATCTTTACTACATGACATTAAACTATATAGAGAACATCCTATCATCATGATATTATACTACAATGATATTTATGAACTATGTGTGACATGATTCTCATTTTGATGAGATATGTAGTGATTCTTAGACCTAATGTCCTAGTTCAAACCAAGTGGTATGAAAAAAATATTTGTTCCCATATCCTGTATACATCCAATGATCTATGAAGGAGATATCAAATTTTGGTTCCATATTAATGGATGTTTTGAGGAAATGGAAAATTCCCCATATGTTCGAATTAGATCAATGTAGGGAACATCATACTCAATACCCAATAATTGTATGGAATATTTTATTGTACTTAGATTCATATCATTAATTTAGCATACTCTATGAACTAGGAAATTTTAGATCTCCCCAGTGCTTCTCTGGCCAAGGAAGTTATAGGGTTAGTGTCCTAATGATTCTTTTGATTGACTATTCATTATATTCTTATGTTGGATCTACATATGATTCCAAAAAAAAGTTCCATAATACATAGGATAATCAATCCCCTTGATAATCCTCTTTAATCGCCATAATCCCCAATGTGACATTCTTTTTATCATTTATCCAGATAGAAGAATACTATGAATCATGGTTTATATATATATTTTTCCACTCATTTACAAGAAATGTTGGAACATTTGTGAACAATGGGCTTCATTTTACATATAATTTGTATGGAATATGATCCTAGTTGTATGTCCTAATGTTGTAAGACCTAAAGTTTTCCATATTAGATGACAATAAAAAACATGTTTGATGTCATAAGAATATAACAGTGAAACTACACCACATATAAGAAATATGTATGGGTTGATTCTTATTATCATAGTATAATTAGTTTCTCCAAACTCATCAACATTGTTTCCAGATATAAGATAAAAATTATACCACTTTTACTATGTATATTCCAGACCTGCACATGATGCTTCCATTTCAACAAATACATATATCTAGATTCTCAATTTGATTGGATACATAACAAAACCCAAATCTTATATCACGATGTGACCATTAAAAAAACAAAAAATTTACTCACATTCCAATAAATGTGCTAGAACTTCATAGGAGGGTGCAATACACATGTCACCTATCTTGTGAGCCAGTATTCAAAAGAAGATGACCCTTTACCCACAAAATAGTTCGATTTACGTATGTTTAATCCTTCTCGGAACTATATATGGATTTATTATTACCATCACAAGATAAGTATTGATTCCCTGATCTCCAATAATAGGTATATCCATAAAAATAGTAAATAATTTCCCCTACCCAAAAATATGTGAAAATTACACAGGGAATCATCCCAGAACTACATATAGATTGATTTTCATATTAAAAAATACATAGTGACTCTTTAACCTTATATATTAAGACCATCTATAAAAAAGAGATAAAATCCTTCATATGTATGGGTTAGACCAACATAGCAGAAATAATTCTACCAATTCTTGGAAAAATTATACTCTAAATTCTCTTTTCATACCCAGGTACATTCCATTCTTTGAAGAAACAATATGTTTGTGGAATTTTGTATCTTCATTAACCTCCCTGACCATCAGAAATAGATGTTCAATGTCCCGGGGACACATTTTTTTAACATTGAAAATTATTCCCTAGTTGGATATATATATGTATCACACAAAAAAGTCCATTCAAGAAAAAGAAAGTTTTCCCTCATTAGAGACATTCAGATTTTTTAATGCCCTAATGCCATTTTCACCCATATCACCCCTTAGATTATGAATGTCTTAAATTATTTATTACAACCATTATCCATTATTCACATACATTATATAATATTCTTGTATAGATGACCATGTTAAGGTAAAATCATTCATCTCAAGATCAAATATAAGTATCCATAAACGGTAGCCCCCAAACATCCTTACTGTAAGATGTTAAACAGAAGGGTCCATGTCCCTCTTAGATGACATTATCCTACCCTAATATCCAACCCTCTATAGGGCAATACAAATTTGTATAAGGTATTTTTTTCATTTACGTATAGATCCTAAATAGATTACGTCATCATTTTTGTATTTCATTTCCTATTCATTAAACACTTTTAGTTGTGGTGAAATCCAAATTTTTATAAAGCTAAATGGCCATCATGATGGAGGGAAAATATTTTAAGGATTCATTTATTACTATATAGAATATTACCTATTTGGATCTATGTAAGACACTCACACAAAAGGATCATAAGCCAAAGGAAAATAACAACCAGAAAAAAAAAATTCTACCTTTTCGTGCCCCAAAAAACATCATGTAAAAAAACTATTTTTATATTTACTCCTCACGTTCTTGTAGAATATCACATCTCATTTACAAAAAGTAAAAAGCTGGTGTCTAAAACACCCATTAATGTCTGGAAAATAGGTGGATATTCTTGTACCCTATACCATTTTTTAGTCATTACACAATAATTCACATTCAATGTTTTTTGACATAAAACTTAAGTCATATCATTCTAATTAGTAGAACATTATATTACCAAAAAGAAAAGAAACTTAGTAACTCATTCTTCTGAAAACACAAAAAGGTAACACAAGAAAAAAAATTATTCTAGCTCACTGAACCAATGCTTTTTATGTTTCTGGAAACAATCTAAAAATATAAAAAAATGTGACATAGAACTCACTAGGTAAAAAAACCACTAATAAAGGACAAATAAAAAGATATGCTACAATCATTAAGCCTAGACCACTATGGGAATAGAAAACAATTATGGTTCTAAAAAAATAGACACAAATTTTGAAGGGGTTTTCTTAAAACCATAGAAATAGTTGAAAATGTGATTATTGAGTCCCTTTGATTTAGATAAATTTAACGAATTACATGATCGTATCAATTTGGCCACCTTAGACACTGAGTTCAATTGATATCATGTGGATATTACCTTTGATAATATAGCTAGTTATGATTAATTTTCTTCGTAGGATAACATAATGGAAAATATTTAGAAGAAAAAATCATTTAATTTATCGATTAAAATAGTATAAAGGTGTACCCATAGCCTAGAGTATCTCTATATTTGTAGGATAATGGGATTATAGAGACTACTAAGCAGAATCAAAATTATAACATAGTGTGTGTTCTATGTACTATATGTCTTGGGGGATCTCATAAAAGGTTTCATTTTCAACAATAGAACAAGAAAACAGAGTGTCCATCATCTTAATCACACCCAATATGGCCATATATTTCTTCTTAACTAACTATTGACATTCATCAACACCTTTATACAATACAATTAATTCATGAGACACTCTAGTTACTTAAAATGATGCTCCACCTCTTGATTAATCCTATACGCCAATTTTTTCTACTCAACAATATTACCCCGTCACCACATGATAATCTCAATATGATCATCATCTTCATTATGACGGATCTCACTAGCTGCAAAATTTTGGGACATTAACACTTCAATTTAAACAAGATAGTGGAGTGTTCATGTTCTCTCATGGGAAACAAAACTCTATTTCAATATTACTTTTAATAATATTTTATGAAACTCCCCATAAAAAAGAACTGAAAATGATGTAATTTGGGTAGTTTCATCATCTAGTTTTTCTAGAGAATATGTGAAATCTGCTTCAAGATAGATTTCATGATTTAATGTTGGTAAATGGGGAGGTAATCCATATAATCCTAGTATACCTCATAACCACTCATGGATTGAAGAATATATTTGGGAATAACTTCCACCAGAGAGGATGTTGACTCAACAACCATAGTGTGTCTTGATTCTACTTCTTCTATATCACTTTTGATTTAACAATGTTTAGGTATTGGTGTATCATCAACATATTCAGAGACTTGTGGTATAAATATGGAATTCAAGGATTTAAATTATTAACACCTCAACCAATAATGGAAATGGAATTGATTGAAGTGCGGATAAATAACCTCCACTTTTAGGGATATCAATATCCATTTACAACATTTTTTCATCATCACATGGAAAATGGATTCTAAATATTTTGTTGTTATGTTTTCTTCGGTTTAATCTAGATACACCCTTGGTGTAGGACCATTCTTGGGAAGGTATGTGATCTCAAAAGATTACTCATGGAAGTTGTGCATACATGAATTATCATCTCATATCTATAGAAGACATCTCATTCTGTTTCTCCTTGATCCTGAATCACTCCCTCATCTATTTTTATTCTCCCTAGAGGGGAGGATAATTATTCTCCATGGAATTTTTACCCCTTAAGGCACACCTTATACTGGGGGTTATGTTTTTTGGTCAGGAAGGGTTGACATTATGGGGATTGATATCTCCCATATATCATCCATTTTCTTGGTTTAAAAACAATTTTTTCTATAACCACTGATGTTATCACATTCACCTATTTTGATGGTTAGTTTTCTTCCATGGAGATTATCCCTTATAAAGAGATGTGGGTGGGGTTGGGGAAGAAATTATACTTCTGGACTTGTAATAAAAACATCCATATTCCCTATTAAACTCTGATATCATTCTTTGATAGATTTAACATTAGAATGAATATTACCCACATCACTAGTTCCCATTTGGGTATACATTGGGGATGAAATAGGATTCCGAGTCACCCACATTTTTTATAAGCACTTGGAGTAGGGATTTATGGACACAACAATAATAACTAGTTTATTTCATAAAAATAATCATATTAAATCCTCTTTAAGATCCTCTAAAAATTCCATGATTACCACCATATCATCTACATGGAGTGAAAATTAAATACCATCATTTCCTAAGTTGATGGTGGGGTCTATATCTTCCAGATATATACCTAATTTATGTGGATCTTCTTGTGAAAAGACCCACATAATATTTGTGATTATCCTGAAGCCTGTAAGATAAATGGTTTCTCGCTAATTATCTTCATATATATATTTGAAACATGTTACTTTTATTTATGTATCCCATATATTCCACGGATATAGGAAGGATGCTGCGAGGATAATTCCTAATGCTAGAATATCCAACCATGAATGTGAGGTGGGGTCTATAAGCTACAATTTCATTTTGAGAGGATGAGTTTGGGATATGCCTAAGACTGAAAATGGGGTGAATAAGTGTTGGGGATTTTTTAACCCATTTCATGTTTTTATCCATGTACCTATTGACCTATTAGGATCATGATTCTCTTATTCTTGGTTCAACGTCGGATGCAATAATATAAAATGTAGTAAACATATGAACATGAAATTTTTTCAAGGTTCACTGCTCTATAAGAGAATCTAGTCCCTTCTCGTGTGTGGTAATGACCCATGCACGGATTATCAAATATAATATAGTAAATGTTACACTGGTTGACTAGGAATACAATGCTTTAGTAATTGTGTCTCCCTATAATTAGAGGGGGGAAGGAAATAATCTCTTCCCAATGTTTCTCCCTACACAAAGAGGGGGGATGTGAATCAATCCACTTCTAACATGTAATCAGTAGGATATACACATACACTCACTAGTTCATTATAATTCCAGGGTAGATAGTTTCTTGTAGCCTCTAGCTGGTTATTTATACTGCCTCTGAAGATAGTATTCTCTCAGTTAAAAGAGACCGCAACACCAAAATAATCATCAACCTCTTCAGACGTATCATATTCCAAAGTTCTAGTTTCATCTTCAAAAACCTTCTTCATATCCCTGTTACATTCGTAGTAGAATACATGTAACCAACCTCTTCTTTCCCTAATTAAAATTGGTAAGATGAAAACTCTTCTTATTCTACTTCTTCAATGAAAGACCACCTGCACCGAATCCTTATCTTCTTCACAATTTCTCTTTAAGTGAAAAACCAACTTCACTTAACCCCTCTTATTCATCATTCTAATATGACATGTTTTATATGTGAATATTAATTCAAGGGTGTCTAACTCTAACTTATCATCATCATAGTTGACCAGAAGCTTGTAAAAACTTCTAGCAGAAATCACAGCTTGTGTGCCAGTCCCAACCTTCTTACCCTCCTGCATGCGTTCCACCATCTACTTGAGCACCACTATGGTACCCAAATCACATCATGAATACCTCATAAATTATAGAGACAAGAAAATTATTTCACTAAACTCCCTTATTGTGCGCCTCTTAAAACTTGTGTGCCACTTCTGATGTGCTTCACTCTTCTTGTGCATCTCCCTACTTGCATGAGTTATGAGTAAGTCACAACTTGTGTTCCACTTCAGCTTGCATGACACATTCTACAAAATTCATGATCAGAGATGCAATTTTATCTTAAGTGTTGTGAATTAAAAATATGAGGAGTATATTAATCTATTTTTATGCATTTTGGTGACTTGTGTGCCATGTAAACTTGCACATCATTCCTACATGCGCATTATTCCATCACCTGTGTGCCGCTATATCACATGTGCACCACTCCATCAGTTGTGTGAAACATTCATTCCTTTGTAATATTTTGATGTGTTGATGTTGAAATTTTACTTGCATTCAATATAAATATACTCTCCACTGATACGTTCACACCACATCCCACTTGCATGACACTCTTGAACATGCACACCACGTTCATTCGATAGTCATATTTTGATGTGTTGATCTTAAAATATGATTTTTTTCACATCATACACTTTCACACCACATATAAATGCACACCACACTTGTGGGCCACGTATAATTGCATTCCACACTTGCGCGCCACATATACATGCGCGCCACATTCTTTCTTTTTCAAAAAAATTCTTTTTTACTCCCTCTAACTATCATAAGGCTTTAATAACAAGTTATCTAATATTTTGGAATTTTTAAATAAAAATCTGTAAACCAACGTCATAGTTTTGGGCATTCACATAGTTCCAAACCATTCACTACATCATGTCTTCTATTCATCTTCAGAAATCATCCTTGCTTATTATTATTATCTTAGGAATATGAATTACAAAGTACTTCATTATCCTCACATCAAATCATCAATTTTTTTTGGGTGTTAATTCAAAAGAACACCAATCATCTATCTTCATCCAAAAAATGAGTCTTGAAACTTCTTCAAACACCATCAATGTTTTAGAAAATGTACCACCTTTGATACATGGATTTGGAAATTTATGAACAGTTCAACAATAATTTGATATTATAGAAATATGTAATTCATGACCATCTTAGAATTCCAAGCCCTTCCACACTATTTCTGCTTTTTGAACCATCATTATATACTTTACGCAAATCATATGATTATTTTCTTCAAGTAAGATCTTGCATGGTTCTCATGCTATCGTGAAGCATTTCATGGTCTTCTTCGAATCCTAATTCATCTTTAATCATCCATAGATGAATGATAATTCACCCTTATTATTTGTTGTAAACAAAGTGTTACCATTGAAACAACTTCTTTGAACTTATGATCAGTTCAACAATCATCTGAATTTCATTCTCCATTATCTATGGATACCTTCTTCATATCCTTTATCAATTTGACTAGTATTTACGACTATTGACAACAGATACAATCTTTATACACAATTTGGTCCCAAAAATCTACCCCTTTGTATTCTATTTTCAATACCATAAATATCTCATCAAATGATTGTGTCAATATCAAAATGATTATATTATCTCTCCCCTTTGCTTCATTCTCTCCCACATCACTTTCCTAATGTTCATATCACTTTATCTCACCCTTATTGTATTTAAATACAGTGTCCATATGAAAAGGGTATCAGTCATTTATTAAGAAATGTGCCATCAACCATTTTACACTAAGTCTGCATGAGCGATGATCAATGTTAAAAACTAGTGGATTTAATTTAGACAATAGATATATCCATTATCCATTGATCTTGATACCTCATTATATGAGAACTCATGTAATTTGTCTTCCATGGATTTCCAGATTCATTTAAGTCTTAGGATAATAATTTTTCTATGAAATAATCAACCTGAAACTCATGTACTCACTTAAAATAGAATATCAAAAGCATTCAAGTGTAATTGGAAGGATAAGTGGACTTGGGGAACATTCATTCTTCTTATGTCACTGATTGACTTAGTTACCCCACCTTTGTAAAAATATCATTATTTCTATTATCCATGGATGAGATATTAAGAAACAACATACCTTTTCAAATGAAATTCTATTCATGAAATATCCATTGTAATTTCATTTTATACAAACTCAAGTTGATACTAATTGAAATAATAACTCTGGAAGCTTCTTCATATGTCTCTGATTAATGGGAAAAATCCTCATCATCTTCATCAATGGCAATCAATCATCATTTTTATATTTCAATATCATTTTACAAATCATCAATGGATGGTAACTTCTTCAGCTTTTCTATCAAGAGTATATAGAAATCACTCCTTCTTAGGTTCTCCACCTAAGAGATTTATTCAACTTAAATTCCTTGTATTATATAAAAAAAGACAAAATGAATTAAAGGAATATGTTGGATCCTATTTTCTTATTCAATGTGAGCATGAAGGATGGGATTATTTTCTCAGCCAAGATGCTCCATTTTCTACACACCTCAAACATGCACATATAATCATCAATTATGAAAGTGTTTTTGTGGATATCAATACTTTTTCCATTTGATTTTGTGTGAATCTTTATTATTCATGAACATCCCAAGCATTAGAATCTCCTAGAGAAATTTTCTTCCTTTTGATAATTTCTTATTGGGCTGGAATATGTTCAATGATATTTTTAATAGGGTAACCATACATGTTTCACCTCACACACATAACATCCTAAAATTAGGGTTTCTATTTGCTTTCATCCTATTATTTACCTTTTCTTCGTCAAGTTGAATATTATAAATACTTTTTTTACAATCCTTGTCCAATTCATGTTCCTCAATTCTAATTTTTTCCAAATATTTAAGCCAAAAACCCAATATTTCATTAGGAACTGTGGATGTATGTTTTTAATTTTCACATGGCTTCTTCTGAGTGTCATCATTCTTGATTGTTATTTTGGATGCACTACCCCTCAACTTCTCAGGTTTTGAATGAATGGTCTTCTCAGTTTTCCTCCATGTAATATTATTGGGATAATTTAATTTTGAAGCATACTTTTATTTACTTCCCATGATAGATTCATTATTCATCACCATCTACTATGGTATTCTGCTATTATTTGTTTTGAATAAATTCTAAGACAACCATACATTATTCTTGTGACCACTCCAATTTCATACATCATAGATGTTTTATAGAATTCCTAAATAATAATCAGTATAGATATGCTTCATGATATGTAGATGTTTCATCGTATATTCTATATTTATACCCATTGATATTGGATTTATTTTTTATTTTACATTTTAAGGGATTGTACCAACAATCTAGTGCACAGTTCCAAAATCTGTTGGAGCACCAACACCTACCCACAAATCTTGCCTTAATGATGTCTTATGTATTCGATAGAAGAGCTTTATTCGTGATGTGTTGTGATTTATCTAGGGAACCATATTATATATTCTTCTTTCAATCCACACTATCCATGTTCATAGGAATCAAATAAACTTTCAAATTCAGTCTTTTTTAGAGTATTTCATCCAATGTGCACTTTTTATAGAGATTATTTTAGAAATATTATTACCAATTTTCATTGATGGTACCTTCACTATCTAAACTATTTATGATGGATCAATGAGTGAATCCATGATCTTATCATTATATTTTGGAGTTCTTTTGACTATTTATTTGTCTAGTAAACATTGAGTATTAGAAAAAACTATTTCCTTCTTTTGTGGAGACTTAATATGTGTATTCTCAAGACTATTCAAGTGAGCTTCAGACTCTAGACATCACATATTGAGGATTAATTTTTGTTCTTCAATCATATTCCTCTTATCTTCACAATACTTCTTCAAACTTTCAACTTCTACTTCATGCATCTTTACTTTGATTTCTAACAAAGAGTCAGGTTCCTTGATTTTCATGAAATTTTCTACCAGATATTACTTTTTGACTTTGGTTTTCCTTTTCAAATCATCATCAAGTGAATGTATCTTCTCTAATAGAGTCTTATTGACCCCCTCTTTCCCGTAAATATCTTTGATCCATTTTCAGGAACGTAGTTCAAATTCCCTCTTTGTTTTTTCAAATGATCCAACATGTTTAGAGAGCATTAGACTTTCAACAATTTTTTCTTGCATTCCCTTCTCAAAAACATTATTTTCTTTTCCAACCGGGTAACATATTCCTGCATACAAACAAGGGATGATCTCTCTTCAAGGATATCATGAAGAATAGCTCTTAATCAATCAACTAATACTTCTTGATAGGTTGTAGATTTATTATCAGCACTTCTGCTAGTATTTTCATTATGATAATAGTTTTCAAATGTACAAACAGATATCTCCTGATCACTATATACAAGAAGGTAGTACATATTCCTATTGAAAACATGATCCACAATCTCATTACATTCCATGACCGATATTTCCTCATTATCATCAAGGCATGGAGATACAGATACTTCCACTTCTTTAGATAATAGGGACTTCTTCTTCACCTTTCTCTTCTCCTTATTTTTCCTATTCATCATGGTTTGGGTAGATATTGAATTATTCTCAGAGATAACTGAATCTTCATCAAAAATACACTTTATTGTTGACTCTGGATGGTATCTCATTTCTTCATAAGAGAATATATTCAATGTATAGAATCCAACAGAGGTGAACCTTTCCCATTGGAACCATTTGATATGACTTGTTTGGAATATTCCTAACACTAACAGGTGGTGAATAAATTTTTGGAACTTTTTAATCCTATTTCTTATTTTTACCATTTTACGTCTAGACTTATTTGGATATAGATTCTCTTATTCTTTTTTCCCTCTCTCATGAAATAATATGAAAGTAGTTAAAATATGAACATGATATTATTACAAGGATGACCACTCAATAAGACCAGCTATTTCATTTTCATGTATGGTAATGACCAGTAAAAAAATTCTCCACTATAATGTAGTAACTATTGCACTAGATGACTAGGAAAAAATACACTATTCAGTGTGACTCCCTACTCATAGAGGTGGGAAGGAAATAATATCTTCCTAGTGTTTCTCCCTACACTAGGAGGGGGAAACAGAAAAAATCCACATAAAACAAGCAACGATTATGTTATACCCCTACACCCTCTGGGTTTTTATAATTCCATTATAGACGGTCTCTTACAGACTCTAGATTGTTCTTTATATTTCTTCTGAAGACAATCTTCTCTATGGTAAAAGTGTTTGGAACACCAAAAGAATCTTTCACTTGTTGAGACCTATTAGATGCTATAGTGATACATTGTTCTTCAACAACCTTCTTATTCTCCTTTTTACTTACTTATCATCAGGAATGTAGCGAACTACTTCTTTCCCTATTGAAAACCTGTATGTTTCACAATCTTATTATTATTCTTCTTCAATACAAGACCAGCTACACAAATACAATATCTTCTTCACAATTTCTTATTCAGTGAAAAAACAAATGCCCTGAAATATTCTTCTTCTTTTTTTCTAAAATCACAAGGTCTCATTGTGTTTCTTAAATGAATGAAATCCATCTCAAATTAGAAATACAACAGTTGACCAGATGCTGGTAATAACTTCTATCACAACTCCCATCTTGCATGGTAATCCCTACTTGTGCTCCACCCTGCATGTGTGCCACCCTGGTTGTGCGCCACCAAATACTTTCATACCACTATTTGTGTACAAATCACAACATGCACACAAATTTAATATTAGACAAAACACACTTGTTTTGTATAAAATCTTTCATGTGCACCTCTTACACAGTGCACACCACTTTTGATAGTGTGCCACTTTGATTTCATGCCACTGTTCGTGCATGCCTCCCTACATGTGTGCTTTATGAATAAATCCTAACATCCACAACACTGTAGCATGTGTGATGGTTTCTACCACTTGCGCTATTAGAGATAAAATTTTCACTTAAATATTGAGATTTAAAAAATGAGGAGGGTAGTCATCTATTTATTGGAATTTTGGTGACTCGTGCGCCATATACAATTGCCTGACCTTCCTACTTTCACATTGTTCCATCACTTGTGCATCGCACAATCACTTGTGCACTGCTACATCACATGCACTCCACTTTCTATCAGTTTTTATATTTTTATGTGTTTATGTTGTAATTTTACATGCGTGTAACATAAAATTGTGCTCCATTGATACTTTCACACCACTTCATACTTGTGCACCACTCTTGAACATTCACACCACTTTTATTCCTTTTTCATATTTTTATGATTTGATATAGAAATATGCTTTGCGCATAGCATATACTTGCACACCACTTATACTTGTGTGCCACACTTGCTCGCCAGTTATTAATGCATGCCACATTGTTTACTTTTCCAAAAAAAAATCTACTTTACTCCCCCTATCCATCATAATGGTTTCATCACAAGTACACCAAAATTATGATATTTTTGAAATACAAATCATCAAAGCATCGTCAATGATTTTTCCATTCACATAGATCCAATCCCTTGCACTAATTAACGTATTCTCTTCATATTCAATAATCATCTTTTTTTCTCTTGTTATACTCTTTGGAATTTGAATTCCAAAGTACTTTTTCATCCTCACTTATGATCATCAATTCATTTTTAGAGTTTTAATTCCAATGAACTCCAATAATCTATATTCATAATAAATTGGAGGTCGGAGGATTCATCAAATAATTTCAATGTTGTATTCATTTTAATACCAATGATTCAAGTATTTTGAACATTAAGAACAGTGAAACAATCAACTAATCTCAAGGAAATTTGTAATGCATGTACATCATAGAATGCCAAGACATTCCACTCTATTTCTTCTTCTTGTTCAACAATCATTCTCTCCTTCATGAAAATCATACGACTATTTTCATCAAGTAATATCATGCATGGTCCTCAAGAAATCATGATGCATTTCATGGTCTTATTAAATTCCTCATTCTTCATCAATCATCCTTATATGGATGATACTTCACCATTCTTCATTGTTTTAAACAACGTTTCCACATTGACACAAGTTATTAGAACATAGGATCAGTTCATCATTCATCTGAATTATATCTGCCATTAACAATGGAGACGTTATCCAAGTCCTTATTCATTGTTACCAATATTGACAACTATTGATAAGAAATACAATATTTATACACATAAGTTGTCCCAACACATTTATTGTGCCTTATTGGCCCTAGTACATTTTGTGGCTAGAAAATTGTGAGTCCTCTTCCGGAAAGAATGAAATTTTTTAGCACCAGTTGCATCATGGTTGATAGCTTCATCATAAACCAATAAAGTGAAATTAACATTCCTCATCCCTATAGACAACCTCATGCCTTTCCATTTAGAGGAATTTCCTAGAATATCTATAATGGGTATGTATTGAATGAAGAGAGGCATCGAGATTGAAAAGATAGGTGTCCATTGTGTCAGGGTTGTGGGTGTATGAAATAGTGAAACATGCTGACACGTATCCATATATACACAATTGATCCTCTTTATCATTCAAAAAATTCTGTAGAGCATGGAATGAATGTGAACACCATAAAGATCCCCATTTTCATCATGCTGCTGGAAAGGTGGAATTAAGAGGGATGGATACTTAATAATGAGAAGTAGCAACAGAAACATTGGGGGCTGAACCCCAGGACATGAAAATATTCCATGTGAGTTTAGAAATGATAGTTTTTTATAGATTCATAACAATATTTGACTGTCTTGATTCTTCAATTTTATTACCATCTATCTTGAGTTATGATGTACCATTGACAGTAGGAATTTATTGTTCATAATGACCATAGGGGTATGATTGGTTATGGAATTTATCATAAGATATGCTAAGTGTGAGATTATGACTCTCTGGTGGTGGAAACCCAATCTAGAATCTCATGTCCTCTCAAGTGAATATAACCCATATTTTTTTATCTATGATTAATTGTTCCTCTTGATGTGCATTATTAATGGCTAGAGTACACAACACATTAACACATATGAATCGACGTACAAATATCAGGGTGAATAGAAATTACATATAATCTTCCCATAAATATTATCATCCAAGATCCTTTTTCTTATTGAAATTACATACCCCCATATGGATTGATCCCTAGAGACATAATTAACCAAAGTAACCATGGGGGGGACGTAAGGAACATAAGTGAAATTTTCATTTTAACTGAGTCTATCCTTAGTATAATTATCTATGTATTCTAAAACATAATCCCATAGTGTGATCATTACATATGGTATGTAATTATACCCCCAGATCATTTGGGTGTTGATAAATATCTATCATCTCATATGGCTCCTACCCTTCCACAGAAAACATTGAAGGGGCCCACTATTCGTTTTGGTAGCCTTCCCTCACTGATTCATCTCAAAATAGTAAATATTTTTAAACACTAGGACATAAAGGATAATAAACCTTTCATTGGATGACTGATCTTCCATTATAATGATTGTTACTCTATCCCTAATAGAAAAATCATGAACCAATAGAAACAAGACACTGTGAAACATTCCAAAAAAGGCAGTTAGTCCGAACATATAATCAATGTTGGGGATGACATTCTAGCCCTACTTGTTAAACAGTCACTCATCATGTGTGGTATAATAGGAACTAGTATTCCTTATCTTCTCAAGAATTTGGAATGTAACCAACCAACTCACACAAGGACCATGTACCCCGAATTTATAAAATTCATTCATCTAATCAGAAAATAGGACATCCCACCTCAGATGAGGGTAACCATTCAAAATATAAATTTCACTATCAATTATATTAATGGTTGGTAGTGGGGGTCCATTCCATGTCATCACAAGCCAAATGATTTGATAAAATACATCATACATATCACCCATGATGGGATCAAATAAAATGAACTGGACATCCTACAGACTGATGTTGACCTCCCCAATAACTAGGTGGAAAATATTATTTTCCGAGATCCATCTTATAAGTATCTATGTAATAATATTTTGGTATGAGTGAGATTATGCCTTTTATTCCAAGACTCCCTCGTACATACCCACATCCTTCAAACCTGTCATAAATTCCTCTCATGTTTTGTGGACTGAAAATGTCCACCCCCAATACAAGATGAACGAGACCCCATTGAGATGTTCCTAATATATTATGATGAACACACTAGATCTTCCCTTATTTGGGTTTTTCATTCGATGATGTGATAGTAATTAATGATTCCATTTGGATCCAATATGATTTCATCTGGTAACTGAGAATTTTATATCATACTGAATCTGGAAACTTGATTTTCCCAAATTTATGATCCCTTCAATGAAGTTTTCCAAGGGGAATATTGGCCTTCATTAATCTTGGATGAAAGTTATTTTAATGCAGGTGGTTATATTATTTAAATGACTATTGGTATCTAAAAATCATTAATAAGAAGACTATATTACACTATATATTCATTTTGACTTGCATAAATATTTTCCTCTAAGAGTTGATGGAGTCTTTTCACATTTATTTTAGCATTATTATCAATAGATTCAACCATAGCATTCCTCCTATCATCAGAAGAAGAGAGATCATCATAAAAAGTAGCAAAAATATCCTCTATTGGGACATCATATTTTTAGAATTAAAATCCTTAACTACTAGTATTAGTCATCATAAAAATTGAAATATATAATTATCCAAGAAACACTATACTACGAATCATTTGTCCACGTATTACTGGTCGATGATGTGTTGGCCCAAATGGTGCTCATTCCAAGTTGCATATACCCCACCAGGCATCAAACCATGTTTTGATCAATTTAAAAACATCCTATCACATATGCATGTGATTTTAGTTACCATTCATTCATAACAAATATTGTTTAAAAAAAACATCATATATTAAAAACTAATGCTTCATAGAAGAACCAGAATCCTGGGAGAGTTCTTAGACAAGTGAGTTAGCCGATAAATATTGTGATGGAAAATTTTTATTTCCCCACTTTATTGGTGTTCTAACATATGTAAGTCCACAATAATAAATTTTTTTAATAAAGGGTCCCTTTTTCCCTTGAAATCATGTCTACATTGTATCGATGAAGGAAAATTATTATTGGAGTCATTTATTGGGTCCTGGAAATTTGTAAAGACCTGTAAAATTCAAGGGAAATTTTTCTTAAATTTCTTTAGAATTTTACAAGAGCGCGGTTTCAGACGGCACCTGATTCTGAGGCCCGGAGTGCCCGGAATTAATTTCCGAAGTTTGGCTCGGGTACGTTCAGTGAACGAACGAGCGGGAATTCCTAACTTTTGATCCGGTGCTCGGAATTGAAATCCGAGGGCACCGATGAACTCGCAACGCCGATATTCGCTTAAAGAGACCTTTTCGGGAGTTGCGTTTGTTGCGGGTTGAAAGTTAAGTTTTGGGGTTTTCAGTTGAGTTAAATAAAATTTGTGTAAGACAAATTTTATTTTTAGTTTGTTAAAATCCTACCAATGGGGGTTGGAAGTGGGACCCACACCCACTTAACCTCCCTTGGGAGGATTAAGTGTGGTGGGGCCCACACGAACCCCTAGACTTTTCAAGTTCCCTTAACCCCCTCTTAATTGACTTAAGTTACTTAATTAATTATGGGAGTTAAACCCTTTTTGAATTTCAAACTTTTGAAATTCTTTATGTTTTGTAATAATAAAATAAGATGTTATCTTATTTTATTATGGGTTGTTTGTTTGTCCCCTTGAGAGCTTTTTGGGAGCTTCCTCTTCATCTTCAAGCTCTGACGAAGAACGAAGAACGCTCAAACTCCGACGAAGAACGACGCCTATCTTCTTCATCCTCGGTGTCAACAAGAGGGAACACCGCTTCCTCCTCGGACCTTCTTCGTCGGCATACGAAGATTCGCCAACGACGTATCTCTTCGGGCATATCTCTTCGTCAACGGATTTGACGAACGACGACCGCGACGCCCGACCTCCGCGACGCCGTCTTCCGCGGAACGTAGACGAATCTTCGAATCTTAAACCCGAGGTAGGGGTTGTTAATTCAATATTTATTTATTTCGTTCTTGATCGTGGATCTAGCACGTCTAACGTGAGGCACTTGATTATTTTAAAGTTGCGTTAACGTGAGGGGGCCCGGACCGCATGAACACGGCCGAACCCCCCTCCATCGTTCTTGTTTAATTTTGCGGAAGAAAGCAAGTGGCGTGGTGCCGTCGCACCACGCGGTTGATCGTGCATATATTTTACGTGGCGCCGTCGCGCCACGACGAGGAAAAATCTTCAAGAAGGCGACGCCGTCGTGCCGCGTTGAAAGAAATCATGGCACGGCGAAAGGGGCGCGGTGCCGTCGCACCGCGCCGGACGACGAACACCGCGGCCGGTTCCGGGCCGCGGCAGAACGAGGAGACCGCGGCCGGTTCCGGGCCGCGGCGGAAGAGCAGACCGACGGCCGGGCCGCCGGCGTCGGAAGCCGAAGGGGGGACCGGAAATTCCGGTCCCGTTGGAGAAAACCGGCCGGCCAGCGGGCCGGCCGGAAGGCATTAAACCGGGGGAATTAATTCCCCCGGCCATCACCCAAAACCCCCTCTTTATGAGGGGGGCGTTTTAATTTTTTTTAAAGGGAAGGGGGCAGCCGGCCTCCCCTCCCCGTTCCGTTCAAATCAGCCCCCCCCCCACGTGTGGGGGGGCGTTTAAAAAATTCTGGGCGCGGCACAAAGGCCGCGCCGCCCCTCAAACAAACCGCGGGGGTTTGTTTCCCCGCGTGTCGCCCCCTCGCGGCGCCGGCCGCCGCGGCACCCCGCGCCGCCGCGCCGCCGCGCCGCCGCCGCCCGCCGCCGCCGCCGGCCCCCGCGCCGCCCAGGGGGGGGGGGGGGTCGGGCCGGGTCGGCCCGGACCCGGACCCCCCCATTTCGAACCAGAATTGGTTTTTACCCCATAACTTGAGGCTCGGACCTCGGATCGACGAACCGTCAGCGGCAACGCGATCCTTGGATCGAGACGGTCGTTTCGGTATATCGCACTCAAGGTTTCGGGTTACTTTGAGTTCGGCCGGGTTGGTTCGTTCACGAAACCAACCGGGCCCTCGGAGCGGAAACGCTAATATCTTGAGTTCCGGACGTCCGATTGACGTGCCGTCGACTTTGATGGAATCCTCTAAGTGAGACGGATCTTTTGGCATACTCCGCCTGAGGTTTGGACGCAGGTGGAGTACGACCGGGTTGGTTCGTTCACGAAACCAACCGGGCCCTCGGAGCGGAAACGCTCATATCTTGAGTTCCGGACGTCCGATTGACGTGCCGTCGACTTTGATGGAATCCTCTAAGTGAGACGGATCTTTTGGCATACTCCGCCCAAGGTTTGGACGCAGGTGGAGTACGGTCGGGTTGGTTTTGCCTTAAAAACCAACCGGGCCCCGGAGACGAAAATGCCAATAACTCTCAGACCGGGCGTCCGATCGACGCGCCGTCTGTTGCGTTGAGTTCCTATTGTCGATACGGAACTTTTGGATACATTAACTCTGGTCTTTGTGACAGTTGATGTATCAGCCTCTCGGCTCGTGGAGTGGACCCTCCGAACGAGCTTGCTGTGTGCGGGAACCCTAGTGCTGGCTGCGACTGACTGCTACTGCTACTGCTACGACAGCTACTGTGACTGCGACGACGACAGTACAGAGATCCTGTGTGGTTTCGATGACGACGACTACAGCACTCAGCGATCCTACGTGGAACAGTGCTATCGAACCTGTGTGAGCTGAACCTTCTTTTTACCTTGAGCGGTGGAGCGCTTGGGAGTAGCGGCGGACCCATGGTACTTGACAGTGGTGGTGCGCTTGGATGTAGCAGCAGACCCTTGGCGGTGGAGCACTTGGTTGTAGCGGCAGACCCGCGTTACTCTACGGAGTGTATGCGCTTGGTTGTAGCGACAGACCCGCGACGGTGGAGGCGTGCGTGCGGAGTACGGAGACCGTGTAGTCGACTGAGACCTGATGACTGCTTGACCGACTCGACTTGGAGTGAGTCGACTAGCCCGGTGGACGGAGCGCCCGGTATTTTGCGGCAGACCCACGGCGGACGGAGCGCCTAGTAGTTGGCAGCAAACCCACGGTACTAATCAGGAGGAGTACCTCAGTAGGCTATCTGGGTGAGCGCCCGGTATTTGGCGACAGACCCTTAGCGGACGGAGCGCCCGGTAGTTGGCCGCAAACCCGCAGTACTCGACAGGAGGAGTACCTCAGCAGTCTTAGGTTAGTGAGCGGCGACCTCGGAGTCGTGACAGGACCACTGTACACTCTAGAGACGGAGCTCTTCAGCAGATACGGTTTCGATAATGAAAATCCTGGTTTGAGCTGAGTCAATGATCTTTGTGTTTCTCATGATTGAGATGGGTCACTTGATAACTTAGGTATATGTATGGGCATATACCTGGGTAATGGTTATCCGTTGATTTCATAAACTTGTAATAAACTGTGTAGACTTGTACTGTTAACCTCTGTGGATTTTACTGTTCACTCTTCATTGTGGATTGGATTGTTCTTGGGCTCGTGTTGGAGCCGAACAGAAATTGGTGACATAGGTATATGTATGGGCATATACCTAATCAATACTGGATGTTACTTCGTGATTGTTACTTTTCTTCGTGGTTTATCCTTTGTGGATTTGAGAGACCTTCAGGGGTATCGGGGTCCCTACTGAGTAGCTTATACTCACCCCTGCACGGGCTATGCCCGCACTTCGTTGTGTTGGTTGCAGACGACAGACAGCGCTGACTGCGGTTGAGGCTTTCGGAGTAGGTCGGTACCCAGAGGAGGACCACTGAGCGGGACGTGCTCGGAGCGGACAGTTGGACCGAGGAGTTGTGGAGCTATCTGTACCTACCCTTCAGGTAGGATCCGTGGTGGACGATCCATGATCTGAGCCATCTGTACCTACCCTTCAGGTAGGAATCGAGGAGGACGTCCCAGGAGCCGCTTGTACTTTCAGTTGTTCTTTTCCCTTTCGAGTTGTACTTTACTTTACAGTTGGGCTTGTATTTCCGGCCCCCTTTACTTTTCTGCACTTGTAGTTACTTTCCGCTTGCTGACTCTGTGGTGGTTGTTTCACATAAAGGCAATGCCTTCCCTGTTTACCGAGATTTTACGCCTTGGTGCTAGTCGCCAGCCCCTGGCCTTTGGAAGGCGGGCTTGGGGTAGTCACGGCACGGGCCCCGAGGGCGGTTCGTGACAAATTGGTATCAGAGGGGTCGGTTCTACCGCAGACTCTGATCTTTCTGCTATGTGAAGCAATAGTGTTTAGTGTATTGAGTGTGGTTATCAGTCCAGGGAGTCCAGTGTTGGTGCGGCGGCCGACGTATCCGTACACCAGGACCCTGACTTCTGATTTCCGACTTAATGCACGAAAACACTGATTGCGTGTGTGTTTCCCAAAAGGTTTAAGTCAGCTCAAACCAGGTAATCTCACCAGGTATAAATCGTTGACCGTGACACATCTGTTCAGGATTTCACCATGCAGATAGTTAGCTGGAGTTCCGAGAGAGTTCTCGATGATGGCCCACCGAGCAGCGAGACTCCAGTGCATGGCCCTTTTTCAGTGTTGGCACCTTCGGGTGGTGTACCAGCAGCACCACCACCCGTTAGGCAGCAGATGCCACTAGCTGACGATGCACGCTAGCAGAGCGCGATGCACGAGTTCCAGCAGTAGAGGCCTCTGAGGATACGAGGCGAGATAGATTTCCCAGGCAGCAGTGGACTGGATGGAGGCAATTGCTAGAGTTCTACGCCTAGCTTTGATACTAGTAGAGCGGATGATGATCTTAGCTCTTGTTGTTTCCAGTGAGTGACCATGAGGTTGGTCCTTATAGTAATGAGGCTTCGTTACGCGAACCGATACCTGGGATAGTACCTACGGGTAGTGCGCCAGCTATGTCACTACCTGTTGGTCAGCAGACACTACCGGCGGTACCGGTAGCAGAGACTCACAGGCTTAGTGCCTTACATATGTTTTAGCACCAGATATCCCTCAATTTTCGAGGTGAGCCTGACTCGTAGGCGGCTGAGGACTGGCTTGAGGAAGTGGTTGTGAGTTTTCTGGAGCTAATACAGCTTCGACAGTACGACATGTCGGAAGCAGAGCACTCAACGTGGCTTACCAATCAATCTTGGTACTCGTTGGTTGCGTTGTGATCAGTTCTTTAGACTCGAACTTCTGAGCGAAGTGTGTCTAAAGGACATCCGAACCAATTCTTTTCCTCTATGCATTCCTACCTATGTTAGGATGCTAGAGAGAACCTTTGTGGTTGTTAACGTTAGCAGTGAAAGGCAGGAAACTAGCGCCAGTCTCAGAGACTCGGGCGTGTAAAAATGTTTCAGGAGGAGGAAGTGCTAAGGACAGATGAATCTGCAGGGTAGCAGACGTGGAAGCGGAGCTTGGAGAGCAGCATGTGGTGGTGTACATTTCGACATGTTACGACCACCCGACTTAGTAGTCCCCGCCAGGCTCAGGGAGCAGGAGGGCTGGGGAGGAGAGTAGTTGCATTACGGTCAAGGAGTGTGACCCAGGAGCTCTAAAAATGATTCGGGGTACGGATTATGTCTACTACGAGCTGCCATATCTATAGACATAAGAACCAATCATTCTACCCTTCCACGAATCATGTCGCAGACCAAGAGGTTCCGGGTAAGCCGTAGACTTGACCCTCACGTCTGGAGATACCTTTGAGAGGAGACTCGATAATCACACTTACGCCGACGGTGTGATTTGACCTCGAGGCGAGAGTTTCGGTTGGAATCTCTTGTTGGCAGTGTAGAGGCCTTACGACGTTGATCTGGGTATGGTTTTGATTCACAAATCATACCCCGGTTGACTGTTTTAGGCAAACGTCGGAATGGGTTTTCCTTGGTCGGCGAAAAGGAAACCCTGGGTAGCACATGTTAAACTCAGGCATAAGAGGGTGTGGCCGATCACTCTTGAGTTGGTCAACCCTACCCTTGTGGCAGCAGGAGTTTTGAGTTTCAGTTCTAACCTAAAGAGGGAAACCTCTTGAGTTCGAGGGTGACGAACACGTTCTTATACGGTCTCACCCCAATGAGGTTTCAGAGATGTGGCCGAGGCGGCATGTTATCTCCGAAGTTCGATGGACCCTTTTGATCTTCAGCAGGGTAGGCGAAGAGGTTTACCGCTTGACCCTACCACCTCAGTCACACCGGGTGCATAAAGTCCACCACGTGTCTCAGTTGTGGAGATACGTGTATGTTTCTTCACACGTCATCGACCCCGGGGAGTTGGACGTCGATGACAGGGCGACAAGCACAGAGGTTCTAGTAGAGATCGAGGATCGACAAGAGCAGGTTCTACGTGAACGGTTGCTTCCTCTGGGGTGCTTCTCGGGTAGCACGAGATCTTCAGGTGAGCATATGGGAGCGTAAAGCTCAGTTGTGTGCTCAGTACTACCTTGTTTCCCTTAAGTGTGAGTTGAAGCTTTACGGGGACGTAAAGCCCTGAGGTGGGAGTAATGTAAAGACCTGTAAAATTCAAGGGAAATTTTTCTTAAATTTCTTTAGAATTTTACAAGAGCGCGGTTTCAGACGGCACCTGATTCCGAGGCCCGGAGTGCCCGGAATTAATTTCTGAAGTTTGGCTCGGGTACGTTCAGTGAACGAACGAGCGGGAATTCCTAACTTTTGATCCGGTGCTTGGAATTGAAATCTGAGGGCACCGATGAACTCGCAACGCCGATATTCTCTTAAAGAGACCTTTTCGGGAGTTGCGTTTGTTGCGGGTTGAAAGTTAAGTTTTGGGGTTTTCAGTTGAGTTAAATAAAATTTGTGTAAGACAAATTTTATTTTTAGTTTGTTAAAATCCTACCAAAGGGGGTTGGAAGTGGGACCCACACCCACTTAACCTCCCTTGGGAGGATTAAGTGTGGTAGGGCCCACACGAACCCCTAGACTTTTCAAGTTCCCTTAACCCCCTCTTAATTGACTTAAGTTACTTAATTAATTATGGGAGTTAAACCCTTTTTGAATTTCAAACTTTTGAAATTCTTTATGTTTTGTAATAATAAAATAAGATGTTATCTTATTTTATTATGGGTTGTTTGTTTGCCCCCTTGAGAGCTTTTTGGGAGCTTCCTCTTCATCTTCAAGCTCTGACGAAGAACGAAGAACGCTCAAACTCCGATGATGAACGACGCCTATCTTCTTCGTCCTCGGTGTCAACAAGAGGGAACACCGCTTCCTCCTCGGACCTTCTTCGTCGGCATACGAAGATTCGCCAACGACGTATCTCTTCGGGCATATCTCTTCGTCAACGGATTTGACGAACGACGACCGCGATGCCCGACCTCCGCGACGCCGTCTTCCGCGGAACGTAGACGAATCTTAGAATCTTAAACCCGAGGTAGGGGTTGTTAATTCAATATTTATTTATTTCGTTCTTGATCGTGGATCTAGCATGTCTAACGTGAGGCACTTGATTATTTTAAAGTTGCGTTAACGTGAGGGGGGCCGGACCGCATGAACACGGCCGAACCCCCCTCCATCGTTCTTGTTTAATTTTGCGGAAGAAAGCAAGTGGCGTGGTGCCGTCGCACCACGCGGTTGATCGTGCATATATTTTACGTGGCGCCGTCGCGCCACGACGAGGAAAAATCTTCAAGAACGCGACGCCGTCGCGCCGCGTTGAAAGAAATCATGGCACGGCGAAAGGGGCGCGGTGCCGTCGCACCGCGCCGGACGACGAACACCGCGGCCGGTTCCGGGCCGCGGCAGAACGAGGAGACCGCGGCCGGTTCCGGGCCGCGGCGGAAGAGCAGACCGGCGGCCGGGCCGCCGGCGTCGGAAGCCGAAGGGGGGACCAGAAATTCCGGTCCCGTTGGAGAAAACCGGCCGGCCAGCGGGCCGGCCGGAAGGCATTAAACCGGGGGAATTAATTCCCCCGGCCATCACCCAAAACCCCCTCTTTATGAGGGGGGCGTTTTATTTTTTTTTTAAAGGGAAGGGGGCAGCCGGCCTCCCCTCCCCGTTCCGTTCAAATCAGGCCCCCCCCCCACGTGTGGGGGGGGCGTTTAAAAAATTCTGGGCGCGGCACAAAGGCCGCGCCGCCCCTCAAACAAACCGCGGGGGTTTGTTTCCCCGCGTGCCGCCACCTCGCGGCGCCCGCTGCCGCGGCGCCCCGCGCCGTCGCGCCGCCGCGCCGCCGCGCCGCCGCGCCGCCGCCGGCCGCCGCACCGCCGCCGCCCGCCGCCGCCGCCGCCCAGGGGGGGGTCGGGCCGGGTTGGCCCGGACCCGGACCCCCCCCATTTCGAACCAGAATTGGTTTTTACCCCATAACTTGAGGGTCGGACCTCCGATCGACGAACCGTCAGCGACAACGCGATCCTTGGATCGAGGCGGTCGTTTCGGTATATCGCACTCAAGGTTTCGGGTTACTTTGAGTTCGGCCGGGTTGGTTCGTTCACGAAACCAACCGGGCCCTCGGAGCGGAAACGCTCATATCTTGAGTTCCGGACGTCCGATTGACGTGCCGTCAACTTTGATGGAATCCTCTAAGTGAGATGGATCTTTTGGCATACTCCGCCTGAGGTTTGGACGCAGGTGGAGTACGACCGGGTTGGTTCGTTCACGAAACCAACCGGGCCCTCGGAGCGGAAACGCTCATATCTTGAGTTCCGGACGTCCGATTGACGTGCCGTCGACTTTGATGGAATCCTCTAAGTGAGACGGATATTTTGGCATACTCCACCCGAGGTTTGGACGCAGGTGGAGTACGGTCGGGTTGGTTTTGCCTTAAAAACCAACCGGGCCCCGAAGACGAAAATGCCAATAACTCTCAGACCGGGCGTCCGATCGACGCGTCGTCTGTTGCGTTGAGTTCCTATTGTCGATACGGAACTTTTGGATACATTAACTCTGGTCTTTGTGACAGTTGATGTATCAGCCTCTCGGCTCGTGGAGCGGACCCTCCGAACGAGCTTGCTGTGTGCGGGAACCCTAGTGCTGGCTGCGACTGACTGCTACTGCTACTGCTACGACAGCTACTGTGACTGCGACGACGACAGTACAGAGATCCTGTGTGGTTTCGACGACGACGACTACAGCACTCAGCGATCCTACGTGGAACAGTGCTATCGAACCTGTGTGAGCTGAACCTTCTTTTTACCTTGAGCGGTGGAGCGCTTGGGAGTAGCGGCGGACCCGTGGTACTTGACAGTGGTGGTGCGCTTGGATGCAGCAGTAGACCCTTGGCGGTGGAGCGCTTGGTTGTAGCGGCAGACCCGCGTTACTCTACGGAGTGTATGCGCTTGGTTGTAGCGACAGACCCGCGGCGGTGGAGGCGTGCGTGCGGAGTACGGAGACCGTGTAGCCGACTGAGACCTGATGACTGCTTGACCGACTCGACTTGGAGTGAGTCGACTAGCCCAGTGGACGGAGCGCCCGGTATTTGGCGGCAGACCCACGGCGGACGGAGCGCCTAGTAGTTGGTAGCAAACCCGCGGTACTCATCAGGAGGAGTACCTCAGTAGGCTATCTGGGTGAGCGCCCGGTATTTGGCGACATACCCTTAGCGGTCGGAGGGCCCGGTAGTTGGCCGCAAACCCGCAGTACTCGACAGGAGGAGTACCTCAGCAGTCTTAGGTTAGTGAGCGGCGACCTCGGAGTCGTGACAGGACCACTGTACACTCTAGAGACGGAGCTCTTCAGCAGATACGGTTTCGATAATGAAAATCCTAGTTTGAGCTGAGTCAATGATCTTTGTGTTTCCTCATGATTGAGATGGGTCACTTGATAACTTAGGTATATGTATGGGCATATACCTGGGTAATGGTTATCCGTTGATTTCATAAACTTGTAATAAACTGTGTAGACTTGTACTGTTAACCTGTGTGGATTTTATTGTTTACTCTTCATTGTGGATTGGATTGTTCTTGGGCTCGTGTTGGAGCCGAACGGAAATTGGTGACATAGGTATATGTATGGGCATATACCTAATCAATACTGGATGTTACTTCGTGATTGTTACTTTTCTTCGTGGTTTATCCTTTGTGGATTTGAGAGACCTTCAGGGGTCTCGGGGTCCCTACTGAGTAGCTTATACTCACCCCTGCACGGGCTATGCCCGCACTTCGTTGTGTTGGTTGCAGACGACAGACAGCGCTGACTGCGGTTGAGGCTTTCGGAGTAGGTCGGTACCCGGAGGAGGACCACTGAGCGGGACGTGCTCGGAGCGGACAGTTGGACCGAGGAGTTGTGGAGCTATCTGTACCTACCCTTCAGGTAGGATCCGTGGTGGACGATCCAGGAGATGAGCCATCTGTACCTACCCTTCAGGTAGGAATCGAGGAGGACGTCCCAGGAGCCGCTTGTACTTTCAGTTGCTGTTTTCCCTTTCGAGTTGTACTTTACTTTACAGTTGGGCTTGTATTTCCGGCCCCCTTTACTTTTCTGCACTTGTAGTTACTTTCCGCTTGCTGACTCTGTGGTGGTTGTTTCACATAAAGGCAATGCCTTCCCTGTTTACCGGGATTTTACGCCTTGGTGCTAGTCGCCAGCCCCTGGCCTATGGAAGGCGGGCTTGGGGTAGTCACGGCACGGGCCCCTAGGGCGGGTCGTGACAAAATTCTTCACACAAAGAGGGAAAATCCCATGAACATGGACAGGATAAAAATAATCCGGAAAATTATATTTAAGAGTAATTTTTAATAGATGTGACTATATAAATGGAGGATTATGGTCCATGTAAAAATATATCATCATTGACCGCCACTCTTCATAGCATTCCACCGCACAATGAGGCATCTCTTGAAACAAAAATTTATTTGGATGAGGCATCACTACTGGTCCCCATTAATGAAACCATGTATTTTGCAAGGCCAAATGGTAATTTCAAATACAACTAATGACCATCACTAGTGAACGACCATCCATAAAAATGATAAATCACTCACGAAAAAAGGATTTGATTTTAAAATTCGGCAAATGAATTCTCTCGTGGGCCATATAGTCCTTTTTGGGAACTCACATAAGAAGCATCAAACCCAACCATAGATGACTAGTTATCCTAGTTAGTGGTCCCATAGTTACTCTATAAAAGACTCCCAATGTGTATCTAAAAATAATAATTCAATGATAATAGATGGAGAGCCTACATGAGATATGAAGCAAAAATCTGTCAATTCTAAATTGGTAAACACAAAAAAGTCATTGAAAAAGATGATAAATTCCTCTAGCATCTCAAAACCCCTGACTAATTTGTAAAAACCACACTATGGGGAATAATAAGATGTCACTATTGTAGACCACCAACCCATAGAGAAAAAACATATTCGGGAGAAACCCTACCCCATTTATTAAATGGGTATGTGGTAGGATCTCTCCCTTGAATTTTAGTATTCCACACGGATGGAACCTATCCCCTCATAAGAGAATTATATATAGTTGAACAAGGGTCTTCATAGTAACATGCTACATGGATGGAACCCAATTCCATGTATCACAATGCTAAAAGGGAAACCCCTTATGGACATTGAAACATTATACATCAAGGTTTCCCCATCTCATAAAAAAATATTCTATAATAAACGTGGCATCCTTGAGATTTCTAATCTAACTCTTTCATAACATCCCTCCGTCAAACCCTAAGGCTTCACATTAGACCATATGTGAACCATTGTAATGGTATTCAGTAAAGGTACCTTCCAATGCCACCTAGCATTTATGATGAGATCGTCAGGCTCAATACTGTGTCATATCAAGTGTACATAAACATGGTAAGTTGAGTTCTTGATGTATCCTCAATGAAAAGGTAGTCCCTCAGTATTTTTTACAGGCTTCATAATCATAGTATCAATTCTCCCAACCATTGATGTTGTCACATGACCCTCATAATTGAAGAGACTTAGGGGAACCATTGGCCATTCCATTCAATGAGGGATAATGTTCAATCCTTCTATTGTCCTCCCTAAAATACAGGGAACATAATCCTTCATGGAGTAATACCATTTCCTTTAACCATGAGGTGGAACTCTTACTCCTCTCCTCCAGCTTAGTTCATAGTAAGATAGATCACTAAATGTGATAGTCTCGTTTACCAAAATAAGTGAGGAGACAAGGACACACAAAGTCCTCTTCATATCACATTATCCTCTAGTATACATCCTTCATATGAAAAAACTAAATCAGGTGATCATCAGATATAATTAATCCCCATGATTCTCACACAGATCATTACTCTAATGGATTATATGTTATTGTATATAATGGTCTTGGCACAATCCCAAACCTCCAATGTTGCTCACAAATGGTAAAATCCCTAGTCAAACACAATGATAATACATCTATGTTTAATCCCCAATCAAAAACACCCAATTCGGAAATATGGGCCTCCTATACAATATTATCATCAAAACTAGGACCCAAAATTCAAAGGTCCATATTCCCAATGAATAATAACCTCAAACGGACTAAAATTCGGTATAGTCCACAACCATATACATTCCCATTAGTTGCGTATTATGTCTAAGACCTATCCCATTTCTAAAAAAATAGTATTTGATTCCCAGATAACTATAATATGTAATAAGACTCACTAAGGTTCAACCCCAACACCCATGTTAACTGAAATGTTCTTCGAGCAACACTCCTGAAAGGATCATATCCAAAATTGGGGCACATTCACTTAGGGTCACTTCTAGAAGAACCCAAATGGTGTGATGAGCCTAACTTCACATCCTCTAGACGAATGTGTGTTCTTAAGTTTATTTCGCCATATTCCATAAAGAATTTCGACATTTGGAAATTAGTTCCATGAGTCATATTCGATATGAGAGTCATTCGGTGTTTTCAGATGAATAAAAAAACCCATTGGGGATCATTTAGAAATTGTACACAGTACGTTGTTAATTTTACAAAATTCAACCCTACAATGAATCCTTACTCCAACCCCACAAAAAAATAATTGATGAGAAACATCCATGGTCATTTTTTATTAAAATTTATGTATTTTTTAATTATTTACACTATTTTAATTCTTTTATTAAGAGTGTGCAGTATCACCAAGTTACAAATTCGAGCCTCACTACTAGTTCGAAAACTCAGTCTTATAGGGAGGATTACCAAATGTCAAATAATGAAACATATTTGAGAATCAGTATGTGGCTCCTATGTTATTACATTAAAATTTATATTGTTATTATTATTGTATATTTATTTCCAATATAGAGATAGTATTTATAAAAAATTTACAATATGATGCAGTGGGAATAGTTGAAAAACCCTCTAATACATGAGTTAATGTATGATATATATGATATTCATCATTTATTGACAATATAATGTCACTTGTAAAATTAATTTTACTTATGTACATGATGAAATCATATTTTTTCATTATGAAATGATGTCATTGTAGGAATCCTCTACGAATGAAATTTATTTATTTTACATGTTTCTTAACAATGTGCCTAATTAAAATGAAATACATATGGTTCCAATTATAATCCTATTATTAAATTTTTATACTGATTATTATTACCATCCTTAAAATCATATTTATATAACTCCATTTTTTTAATCTTCATATCCTTAAAAATTTTTAACTCATATGTTCCTTAATGTATGTGATCATGTGATATAATGAATTTCAATGATTCTAATATACATCAAGACATATATGTATGATTTAATAAATATAAATTTTTATCAATAGTTTTAATTAATGTTTCAAATTTTACATGAAAATAATCATATATATTTTCTGACTTGTAATATTTATTCTAACACTAATAAATTACATAGTGAAATAATGAATTTAATTCATGGTTTATAAGTTTTTTGTATCATAAAATGTCTTGTTATATTGTTATATGATATTATATTATTTAAATAAAATGATTATTCAATATATTAGAAATAAATTTGATGTATATTTACAGGTGGTGGATTATTATAGACATCTCATCAATGAATTGATAGTTCTCTTGATAAAAAATAGTTCTTAGGGCTTCATAAAGGGTTTTTTGTATATGAATACACATTTATGGATGTGATTCAACATAATTCCATATTAAAGAAACTCAATATTAATAATTTCATTTATTTTGAATTTGTTCCTTATTTTCCATGAAATAAAAAATTTAACATTATCCATGGATGAATTTCATAATCAAGCTATTGATAAAAAGATTTTTTAGTTATCTAAATTATTATATTAACCATTATTTATTTACTCATGAAAAAGTACACTATATGGAACCAATTATAACTTTTTATTTCACTATTATTTTGGTTTCCTTTCCCATACATATAATGACATAATCAAGGATTTAATCTCAAGGATTAATATTTTCTATTATAATATTATTTAGTTTTCATATCTATTATTAAATAGTGATTTTTTATATATAAGGTTCATTATGACTATTAAAATGATCGATACATGGTCATGTGACCCTTATCATACTATATTACCCCCATAATTTAGACACATACTGTAGTTATATGGAGTAATGTTTTAATAGGTTTCATCAATGGTTTCATAGTATGACACAAGATAATTAGATACATGAGACATATAAGAGAGAAAATAACCCTATGATACATAATGGACAGGATACTAAACATCAAGGACCACATCAATCTCTATGGAATAAGATATTATATGGTTTTCCTAGAGAATAAATCTAAAACAATATACATGGAGGTTAATGTGTCTTGTGAATAAATGTCTATAAATGTAAAAACCTAAAAAGTAGGATTGTGTATTAGTTTGATTATAACTGGTGCATTATGAGTTAGACTAAGACATAATAATTGGCTAGACGCTGTCTGGGGATATTATTTAGTTGATTGAAATTCTGAATAAGAACCATTATGAATCATATGCAATTTTAAGTTAAATATAATTCTTTAATTAATGTAACACTATTAATGGGAATAATAATATATGATATGAATGCGAAACTAAGCCTTAGGTACGTAGGACTATTTTAAAATCAAAACGGAGTTGTATTTTTTCATAACATTTGGAAATTTTTATGATCACCTCTATTGTAAATGATTTATTTCATATTTCATTTTTAATGAATTATATTCACTAACCCATGAAATTTCTCTCGTATGATGAAATTGATTTTCATCCAGATCTATCATACTGTCATGTTATTATCTAGATTATTGAATGTAGAGAACATGTAATTCTTAATGAAACCATTATTACAGTTTATGGAATTTGGAGAAAAAATAAATTTGAGGACTCAATGTGGGATAAATTCTATGTTATTACAATAAACCACCCACACTTGTTTATAATTTAATAACGATGAAAAAACTATCGATTTAAATTTTTGAAATAGAGAAGAATGTAACATTGAAGAATAAATTATAATTGGTGAATATTATATCTTAAAAAAATTATAATATATTTTACATTTTAATTTTACATGGAATAAAAATTATTACTAGATATTCTGTAAATAAATTTATAAAATATAAATATCATAATATTCCAAGAATTGTTTTTTTAAAATCCCTAGAAATTATTATTTTATAAATAATTTAAAATAAATAATTTATCTATTTTAAATTTTATTTGAAAAGTGTAATATAAAATTTCAATCTTATTTTAATAATTAGATGAACATTTTTTGTTATAAAAAGATATTTTTTTAAAACTATTTTTTAAATTCATAATGAAATTGAATTTTAATTAATTAAAATAAATACTTATGATGAATGATTTTGAAGATTGTTATATTATATATACATGAGCCAATTTTAATTAAAATTCATATTAATATTATTAAATGTAATATATTTAATTTAAGGATATTCTAATCTTGTAAAATGAATTTTCTAGAAATAATATTATTGTCATGTTTTGAAGGTGTATTTTTAAAATAATTTCCATGATTAAGATAAATATTATTTGAAAAAATGGATTTAAAATTTTTAATATGGTATTTTAGATTAGGTAAATTGGTCCCACTATCTAGAAGAGTTATTAATAATAATAGTTTTAAAATTTATCACATTAGTAATGGGTAATGTTGGATAAAATGATAAAAATATATAATAAAGATTTAAAACTATCAAACACATTCCAGTAATTCATTTTAAGAGTGTAATTTTAATATATTGTTTTTGTATTCATATTTACCAAATATTGGTTTTATTTTTCTATAATAAAAAAATTATATTAATTTTTGTAATTAAAAATTAAAAAATACCACGCATATTAATTTTATTACACTTATATTTTAACATATATCTAAAAATTATATATCGGGGTATTAAAAAGTTTATTATAAATGTAATATATTTATTTTCATTATGGTAATATATTTTTAAATTTTAATGACTTTATAACTACCTTCAAGGCATACATAACACTGAAAAATTTATTCTAGGGGAATTAAAAAAAGTAAACTATATTAATAAACATATATATTTATATATATTTATTGATTTATGATGTAAAAATAATTTTATACTTAAAGAAGTTTTATAATTTATGTCTTTATAATCTATATTTTAAAACCACCCATATATATGTGTCATTAATAGAAAAATATTTTAATTGTTCCTCAAATCACATAAATGGCAGTTAATAATATATATTATTTAACAAAAAAATTCCAAATTCATAATAACCTTATATTGGCATATACGAAAGCCAAATATTTAAAATTTTCATCTTATATCAAAATTTAATTGATTTTTTTATAAATAAATTTATAACCCTATAATAATGAAAACATGGTTATAATTGTAATGGTTATTATTGATTATTGAATTGATGAAAAAATGGTTTTTTTTAAAAATTCCACATATACTATCCAAATTCTAATTTTTAATGGTATCAATATTAAGCTGTAAAATATTCAAAATTTTGGCCATTTCATTTATTTTTTACATGAAAAATAATTTATTAAATTTAAATATATTATATATTTCTAAACATTTCATTTCATTCACTATAAATGAAATAAAAATATCCTATATTTTTCCCACCACCTACAGTGAATTACATTTATGAAATTATGAAAAAATATCTCCCAACAATATATATATATTTTATATAGGTGTTGGTATTCTGAAAATATTATCACTAGGCTCTTTATGTGATGATCTAAGGGAGGTTCCACAAAGAATTGATTACAGTGAAAATAGAGTCCACCCTTGTTCATATCTTTATCCAAAAATAATAAATCATTCAATAAAAATATTTAGTAATAGTTAAAGTATCATTATATGACTTCACTATTATTAATTTTTGGTTTCTACCAATTTTCATATACTCATCAATATAACTGAAAATATAAACATTGCATGCGTGTATGTGCAGAATATGATATCAAGAATCGATGTATTAAATTTTATTTACATGGAATCTCATGGATAGTAAAAATAGGTGTATTTAATGAAATAAAATTTCATTTATAAAATAAATATCACCAACATGGTTATGAAACAATAACTTCTGATATATAAATAGAATATCTATGTTGAAACAAGAATTATAAGACTAAACAACCATCACCAATTGAATTATTTTATAATTAATTTTAAATAATTGATTTATGGAAATATTTATCCAATATGATAAATATGATTATGGTATGTATATGTATTAATAACTACAATAAAAATTATAAATTACGTCAAATCACAATTCATGTTATGGAAGATTGAGATAAGGATTTTCGTAACTCAATTTCCATTCTTAGTGATATATATCTACATCATTGAATTTGTTATGGAAGAAATATGTGTTGTAAAGTCCTGGATTTTCCAAGTAATTTTTTTAATTATATGGAATTATTACAAGTCTGATAAAATTGATGGTGCGTTATTATGTGGCCCAGTGTGCCTGGAATGAATTTCTAAACTTTTTTAGGTACGTTTAGTAAAAATGAGAATATCAAATACTAAAATTTTAAATGGTGTTCGAAATTGAAATATGAGGGCACCTTAGAACTTGTTGTGCCAAGATTTGCTTAAAGGAGCCTTAACGTTGACAGTGGGATGAGTGTGGAAGTTGTATTTTTTGGATTTTTGTGGAGTGTTAATAAAATAAAACTAATTTATTTTTAAAAGGATTCCACATTCTTCTAGGTTTTGGTGGTGGGGATCACAAGGGGTGGTCTGGAATTTAATGAAGTACATTAAATTCCCGATTAACAAAAATGTGTAACCACCATATATGAAATTAAGGAGGTTAATTATTTCACCAATTAATGAACCTCTCTTATTTGGGTTTTGTTGATAACTCTCCACTCCTCTATCTCCCTTTTTAGTTATTGTTTTCATTGGAAAAGGAGAGGAGGATTTTGGAGCATCCCCATAATGAAGAAGGAATATATCATGAATGATCTAAACAACATTGTTGGAGAGGCATCATTAGAGTGTTACTTCATGATCAAATAACACTTTCTAATCTTCAAACACATGACACTCTCCAATGAATCTTGAGGTAGGGATATATCTCATTTAATTTTCCAATTTTTTTCGAAACATATATCCTCACACTTTTTAAGACGCTAATGCAGAGGGCACATGCCATGTGAACAATGCCCAGTCCCTCCACCACTTGTTTATCGTTGCGTTCTTCATTGGTAAATTTTTGCATTGGACAAAACCCAATTATGATGGTCATGAAGCGAAGAGATGACCCGGGGAGCCTGTTGGTGCGATCGGTGAAAAAACGGTCTACCAGAGCTCACCTTGTGGATCATGAAGACTGTCAGCGCAGAACCGGTGCGACATCACTGATGGCCGGTGTGAGTACACCTATGACCGACGCCATTAGTTGATGGAGGCAGTCGACATCGGTCTGCTGCGGTAGAGGCGGCACCCTGGCGCGTGCCATAGGAGGAGGACGTGGTGGAAAAAAGAGTGGCCAGTCGTGGTGGGGGTGCGGCGCGCCGTCGCACTCCACAAGAGGAGGAGGACTTGGCTTTTCCACCATATTGGTCGCATAGGGCGGCCATCATCGGCCTTCAACGTAGACAATTTGGCACTCTATTTCGCGCCCCAGGAGATGGTCGTAGCTCAATGTCACGATGGAGGTGGAGGGACCCACCCCTTTGGGTCCCATGGTGACCTGGTGTTTCCACTTGGAACCACCACTCCAATTACAAACAGTTGTTCCATTCAAGAAAAAAGGGGAAACGCCTCCCCCCCATTCCAGCTTGGGAGGGCCCTGCACCCTCCATCCGACTCGTATGTGCCCACAGTATGCTAAGGAACAACCCCCTAAGGGCTGGGCGGTGACCAATATTTGGCAGTGTGGTGCCTCCCTTTGGGTCGGGCCACACCCCCTATGGGCCTGACGTTGCCCCACATTCGGGTTGGGCCATGCCCCCTGCAGGTCAGGATGTGCCCTACACCAGGTAGGGCTATGCCTGCCTGTGGGCCGGGCCCTACCACCCACGAGCCTGTGCGGACCGCGGACCAATGGGTTAAGTCTCCTACGACCCATCCCAAAAGGGTCGGCCCATACCAGTTTGGACCGAGACGTATCAGACAGGTCTCAGTCCCAACTAGAACCAGTTTTTCATTAATTTCCATTATAAGAAATCCGGACATCTGTTTAAATAACCTTCTATGGAGTGGGGATCCTTGGAGTTATATGGTCCTTTTGGTATACTCCACTCAATTGTTGGAGAATATTGAGTGTACTAATAGGTTTGATCGAACCCGAATCCTACCAAGCCAGCAAAACTAAAAATATTATAAATCACAGATAGGATGTCTGATTAACACATCTTTTTTCATGTTGGATCACTTATGACATGGTGGTCCATTTGTTTTATCCATTGTGGAGCTTAGTATCAATCAATTTATGACCGATATCTTGAGGATCAGATTCTATAGAAGTCGAGTGCACTTGGAGTGAGGAATCAAGTGGTTGGATGTCCTGGAAGTATGACCCTGTGTGGATCAACATCGTAGCGACCCTATGTGTATTAGCAACAAATCTTCTAGACAAGGACTAGTTTTAGACATTCCTATCATGGATCAAAACCTAGCGACCCTGAGTGGACCATAATTTCAACGACCCCATGTGGATCAACATTTATGTGGATCAAAAATCCAATGACCATGTGTGGATCAGCATTCTAGTTACCATGTGTGGATCAACAGAAGCATGAACTGACGAGGACCCAACTTACAGTGGAATGTCATGGAACAAGGACATGCCTCCACGAGTGGACCGATAGTAGAAAAACTTCTTGTGGATCAGTTGTGTAACTTCTAATAGAACAAGATGATATATCTTCAGACTAATCATCTATATTCTTAAAATCTTAATCATATTCCTGGTGTTAGATTATTATTGCTTCGTGCATTGTGATTGAGGTCTTGCTATGTTTTTCTTCTTTTGTGGAATTTTGTAAGACCTTTGGGGGTGTCAGGGTCTCTATTGAGTATTGTTATACTCTCCATTGCATGGTATTTTCCTGTACCTTGTTGTGTCTGGTGTAGATGAGAGACAACATTGAATCAGGTTAGGGAGCCAGGTTTGGATGGTGCTCTGAGGTGGACCATTAGATGTGGCATACTGTGGTGTCAACTGACCGTGATATGTACCAACCCTTCTACTAGGAACCTTGGAGGATGATTCGGGGAGCTGATTTTTCTATTTCTTTTGTACTATTCAGTTGGGATTGTATTTCGGTCCAATTTTTTTAAAGTACTCATCCTTTTTTACTTTGAATACACATCTTATTACTAATGTAGTTTTACAACGTAGGTTGTTCTTGTTGTATTCATGGACTCTGTGTTTGCTGGATTAAAGGTAATGCCTTCCCGTTTTTCAGTAACATGGATTTTATTCTAGTCGACAACCCCTGTCCTACAGAAGGTAGGCTTGGGGTCTTCAAGGCATGGGCCCCGAGGGGCAGGTCATGATAATGTGGTATTAGAGGTGTCAGTTCTACCAAAGAACTAGGACTCTGGTCATTTTATTCGTGCAATTGTGTTAAGTGTTTAGAGTGTGGTTTTTAGTTTGGGGAGTCCAGTGTTGGTCCGGTTTTGGATGTATCCATACACGAGGACCTTGAATTATGATTTATGACTCAGTGCATGAAAACAATGATTGCGTGTGTTTTGGAAATGTTTTTACTTTGATCTCTTTTGAGTCATATCACCATGTATAACTTATTGTCTGTGAGAAACATGATTACTTTCAGGATGCCACCACAAAGAAAACCAACCTGGATTCCTGAGGTAGTACATGATAACGGCCCAATGAGAATTGAGAAATTGGTGTAGGGCCCTCTTACAGTGATAGTACCATCGGGTGGTGTACCAACAGCACCACCGCCCGTTGGGTAGCCATTTCCACCAGCCCCAGCAGCAGACGGTTCACTTTGATTGAGTACATTGTATGAGTTTCAACAGTAGAGGCCTCCAAGGATCTGAGGTGAGAAATATCTGCATGCAGCTGATGACTGGCTGGAGGCTCTTTTTCTAGTGTTTTTTTCCTGGATGGGACACTAACCGAACATATGGTGATCCTAGATGTCATTATTTTCCAGAGAGATGTGGGGAGATGGTGGATCCTAAAGATCTAGATACACGATGAGGTGACGTTCACCTATGTAGATTTCAAGGGCCTCTTTAAGGAAGTTTTTGTTCCAATGACTATATGATTTGTGCTTATACAGGAGTTTCTGCACATACAACAGGGAATCTTGGTCATGGCCTAGTACTCGGAGAGGTTCACTAACCTCTCACGCTACTCTACTGACATGGTGTGAGACACTTTCTTGAGGTCCTATACCATAGTACATGGCCTCCGATAGGAGATCAGAGCTTCGATGGTATCTCCCAGCAACCTGACGCATGCTGGAGTACTGGAAAGAGGACTCCAGGTATAGAATTTTCATGCTATGCAGACCCGAGTATCAAGAACAATCATCGGGTGACACATAACAGAGTCATCTGCAGCTGGTAGTAGATAGATGACATAGAGGTTCAAGCAGACAAGACCTTATGGTGAACAACCCCAAGACGTAGGGTCCGAGGTTTGAGGCTCACAAGGTAGATTATGCCAGTAGAGGAGAAGACAGATATTCAAGTGATGCGGTCATGGTCACATGTACCGTGTCATTCTGACCAGCCGCACTAACAACCAACACATGATCGATGGAACACTGAGGCATAGGAAACAATTGAAGAAAGGATGTTTGTTGGGTGGCATACTTGGAAGAGGAGCAGGTCATGTAGGAGGTGGGGGAGGAATTTCCAAGGTTCTACCCCCACCACCTCTAGGTGGTCCACCCTAACAACAATGAAAAGGTGGATAGGGAAAAACGCAGCACCATGCAGTTGGTGCCAATGACCATGGTGATCCCGAGATTATTCGAGATATGACCTGTGTCTACTCCACCATTGTTTCAGTACTTATATTCACAGGTTCTAGTCACTCATTCATTTCTACAGCTCTTAATCAGAGCTCAGATATTTCAAAGGACTCATTGAACTATAGTAATGATTAGAGGCTCATATGAGAGAAGATTCGATGACTATAATATGGTACAAACAGTGTGAGATCACTCTAGAAGGATAGATCATCAATTGGGATCTTCTAGAAGAAGAGTTGATGCCTTATGAAGTCAACCTAGGTATGGACTGGATATCTATAGTCAATGCATTGATCGACTATTTTAGGCGCATTTTGCGGTGTGTCTGCGAAGATGGGACCATGTTTTCCTTCACCAATGAGAATGGATCCATTATTGCACAGGATGAACTTAGCTTGAGTATGGTGAATCCAATCACACAATAGTTTACTAGCCTTACCCTCAGAGCAATTGATGTTGAGAGTCCGAGCTATCCTGTAGTGGTGGACCAGTATACTTATGTCTTTCTGGATGATGTTTCATGACTACCTCTTCCAAGAGAGGTGGAATTATATATCATCATGTACCCTGAGATAACACTGATATCTACACCACCATATCAGATGGATTCTATAGAGCATCGTGAGTTACGAGTACAACTGGAGGACTTGAATGAGAAGGGATTCAAGAGGGCCAGTGTTTCTCCATGGGCAGCCTTGAAATTGTTTGCCAAGAAGGAAGATGGGTGTTCTATGCTCTGTGTGGACTATTGGCCCCTGAACCAGGTGATCGTGAAGAACAAGTATCCACTTATCAGGATTGCTGATCTCAGTGATCAACTGAATGGAGCTCATTGGTTTTCGAAGATAGACAATAGACCAGGATATCATCATCTAATGGTACGAGATGAGGATGTGTAGAAGACGACATTCCGATGTCAGTATGGTCACAATGAGTTCATTGTTAAGCCATTCAGTGTTACTAACAACCCTGCAGTGTTTATGGGACACATTTATAGGATATTTCATCCATCCCTCGATCATTTTGTGGTGGTCTTCATTGATGATACCTTGATATACTCAGTGTCAGATTAGGAGCATGTCTATCATATTTAGATAGTTCTAGATACACTCTGAGAGCACCAGGTTTATAGTAAGCAATAGATGATCCAGTTATGGATACGCGACGTCAACATTTTGGGACACGTTATCTTAGAGGCTGGGGTTGTAGTGGATCTTTTGAGGATAGAGGTTTTTCTTTCTTGGGAACCACCAAATATTGTGACCAAGGTATGGAGTTTCCTTGGGTTTTCTAGGTACTATCGGAGATTCGTACCTGACATTTCCAGAGCTATGGACCCCATGTCAGTTTTAATGAAGAAGGGAAAGCCATTCATGTAGATGGAGGGATTCCAACCAAGTTTTCAGGTGCTAAGGTATAGACTAACGAGTGCCCCCATCTTGAGGCTACCAGAAGAGGGAATTTGGTATGTAGTCTACTACGATGCATCAGGCACCAAACAAGGATTTTTACAAATGCATGAGCAATCAATGATCACTTATGAGTCATGATAGCTGAGATATCATTATCAGAACTACACTACTTGTCACCGGGAATTATCAGTAGTGGAATTCTCCTTGAAAATTTGGCGACACTATTTGATTTGAGAAGTTTTTATAGTATACTCTGATCAAAAGAGTCTCAGGTATATCTTCTCATAGATAAACCTGGACATGAGTCAGTAATGATGGATATGGTTCCTCTAGGACTATGACTTTGAGAAAGTATATACTCCTCAGAATGGAAACGTGGTTGCAGATGAACTCAGTAGGAGGTTTGGTCTACAATTGATAAGTGAGGAGATTGAGTAACTAGCCACGTTGCAGATATCCATTATCGATAGAGATGGATTAGATTACCTTCATTATATGACTATCACTCCCCCAAATCATCAGCGAGTTTGGGGGGCAAAACATGGGGACATAGACTGCGAGGTATGACATGCTCATATATCCTTATGAAATGCACCAAATGAATTTTCTAAATGTGGGGAGCACGTTATAATTTTTAGTGGAAGCTCCATGGTACCCATGGATCTATGAGAGGAGTTGTTTATGGAGTTCCATGTGTCCCATTTTTAGGTACATCCTAGTTTGGAGAAGATGTACCAGGACCTCCGGCGTTAGAACTAGTTTCCAGTGTTGAAGAATGTAGTGGAAATGTTTGTTTGACGATGCCTCACTTGTCAGCAAGTGAAGGTTTAACACCAGGCTCTAGCTAGCATAGTGTATCCACTAGAGGATCTGTAGTGGAAGTGTGATGGTATCTCCATATATTGTTTGAAAAGGCTACCATGAACATATAAGGGACTTACTTCCTTTTGGGTGATCATTGACTGTATTACCATGTCGGCCCTCTTCCTACTCATCTGAGAGAAGGGATCAGTAGAGGGTTTGGGATGCCTCTATATAAACAATATTTTATATCATCAAGGGGTGAAATTGACTTCCATTTTTGATCATGATACATGTTTTACATCGTAGTTGTGGAAGGGATTACAAGAGGTGTTCAAGAATCAGTTATGTTTGAGCACCGCCTTTCATCCTCGCACAAATGGTCAGATGGAGCAGACCATTCAAAAACTGGAGGACATGCTACATGCTTGCATCCTAGTTTTTGGCCGCATTTGGGAGGTTCATTTTCCATTGGTGGAATTCATTTTAAAAAACAGATATCACTCCACCATCAGTATGGCAGAGTTTTAGGCCATGTATGGTCGACCATGATGATCACCCCTATGCTGAACAGACCCTAGGGAGTCACCACTAATGAGTATAGAGTTGGTAAGGGATACCACAATAAAGGTGAAGATCATCTTGAAGTTGATGAAGACTATAAAGAGATGGCATAAGTCTTATGGTAAAAGGATATGGTGACCCTTGGAGTTAGAGGTTGAATACCATGTCTTCCTATGGGTCTCACCTCATCGAGGATTGTATAGATTTGGCTCGGACAACAAGCTATCTCTGAAGATCTTCAGACCCTTTCAGTTTCTCAGCAGAGTTGGAGAGTTTGTGTATACCCTAACTCTTCCCCAACAGATGCATCAGGTGCATGATGTTTTCCACATGTCATAGCTGAGGAAGTACGCGCATGATCCATGACACATTATCAACTAGAGCGATATAAACATTGATAATGGGGAGATGTTTATAGTGGTTCTAAAAGAGATTGAGGATTGACAGGAGTTGATCCTTCATGGATGATCGTTCCATATGGTGCCCTTTGACTGGAAGCATGGGAACCTCCAAGAAATCGCATGCAAGTGGGAGGCTCAGATTAATGCTCAGTACCCCCATACGTTTCCATTAGTCTATTTTGTTGATTTCAGGTAAGAAAATCCCAAAGGTTGAGAGAATGTAAAGAACCATATTTTCCACATAATTTTTTTAATTATATGGAATTATTACGAGTCTGCGAAAATTCACAGCACATGGTCCGAGGCTTAGTGTGCCCGAAATGAATATTTGAACTTTTTATAGGTAAGTTCAACAAACAAGTGAATGGGACATCATAAACATTGAATCAGTGCTCAGAATTGATATTTTATGGCTCCATTGAACTCGTATCACTAAGATTCTCTTAAGGGATCCTTAACCTCAACAATAGTGGGTAGAGAAAGGAAGTTGGTTTGTGAGGTTTCCATGGAGGATTAAAAAATAAAACTAAATTATTTTTAAACATCTTCCACCTCCCTTTAGGTTTTTGGTGGTGGGGACAACAAGGTTTGGTTTGGAATTTAATGTAAGACATTAAATGCCCAGTTACAAAAAAATGTGTAACCACCCCACATGAAATTTAGGAGGAGGATTAATTTCACCCATTAATTAAACACAATTAATTTTGTAGTGAGGTAAACTCACCTCAACACACTATCTTTTTTTTATAGATTTTTTGTCATTAGAAAAGTATATGATGATTTTGTAGGATCCCCTTGATGTAGAAGTGATCCATCAAGCAAGATTTGATGAATGACGTTGGAGTGGCATCGTGGGTGGTATGATTTTGGATTGAAGAAAACAAACTCATATTCAAATGAAGGATAAACTCCAAAAACTCTCAAGGTAGGGATTTTCATGTTTAATTTTCATGATATTTATTATTCCTATATTCTCTCCCTTATAAAGATTCAAACACAGAGGGGACAATCCAAATGAACAAGGACTGGTCCCTCTTCCACTTGTATATATTTGCATTCATCATGGGAAAATTTTTGGGTTGTATGGAACCCAAATATGAGGAATAATAAAGGAATGAGATGAACTAGGAAGCCCATAGGTGTGGTCAGTTGAAAAACAGACCACTAGAGCTCACCGGGTGGTCTATGGTAGACCGACAGTGCGGCACCGGTGCGACGACAATGACGACTGGTGTGACGAAACCAAACACCAGAGTCAGCAGGTGATAGCAGCAACCAGAACTAGCCAACCGCGGTAGAGGTGACACACCATCACTAGCTGTTGGATGAGGACATGACACTAGGCCACGACGGTCAGAAGAGCGGTTGGCACCGGTCGGCCATAGAGGTGTTCCAGCGTGATGTCGTGTGACGAATGAGGACGCCACAAATTTTCAGCCGCGGATGTCAAGCAGGGCAGACGACATCAGTCGACCACATCTTGAAGCCATAGTAGAAGAGGAGGGACCCACCCATGCATGTCCCACGGTGTCCTGGCGGTGCCCTGTGGCACTTCCACTCCATTTATGAACGTTTGTTCCATTCTAAAACTAGGGAAAACACCCCCCCCCCTGTGCCAGATAGGGAGGGCCTCGTGCCCTCTAGCGGGTTGATCCGCACACCCTATGGTTTGGGTGACACCCCCACAGTCCGCTGGGCTGCCCACTCTTGCTTTCTAGATGGTTCCGCCTTGCGGGATGGGATACACCCCCCCTGTGGGCCAGCCTGGGCCCCCTATGCGGGCAGGGCTATGTCACCCTATAGGCCGGGCCGTGCACCCATGTAGGTCGGGCTCCGCAGCCAATACTGGTTGGGCCACACATTTTGCGGGATGGGATGGACTGCATCCCACCATGCTAAATCTGCTTCGGCCTAGCCAAAATGGGATTACATATATCGGTTCGGGCCGGGTCGGTTTAGTCCTCCCAAGTCGGACCAAACCTGAACCCAACCAGGCCCAGTTTCTCTTAAATTTACAGAACAAGAAATTCTTACATCTGTTTGATGAACCAACTACAGCACATGGATACTTGGAGCGAGAAGGTCCTTTTGGTATAATCTACTTGAATTTTGGAGAATGATGGATTACGGCCCGGTTGGATCAAACCATAATCCAACCGGGCCCTCAAAACTAAAATGCTTATAACTTAGAGACCTGGAGAAATATTTATGCACTTTCATTCACGTTGGAACCCTTAAGACGGTTCGGTAATTTGGAAAACTCCTTTGTGTAGATTAGTGGAGATTGATGTACGACTATTATCTCATGGAGAAAATTCTATGAATCTCAAGCCACTGGGTGCGAGGAATCATGTGGCAGGCTGTCTTGGAATTAGCGACCCTGTTTGAATCATCATCATAGAGACCCTGCGTGGATTACCTTAATAACTACCCGATGAGGAATGGTTTTATAGTGGCCCATCATGGGACATCTGCTAGTGCACTGAGTGGATCAACATTTCATTGACCCTGTGTGTATCAATATTTCAGCGACCCTATGTGGATCAAAATTTCCACAATCCTATATGGATCAAAATTCTAGAAATCCTATGGGGATCAGCCTTCTAGAGACCCTATTTGGATCAAGAGAAGCATGACATGACGAGGACCCTTCTCAGAGTGGCCCATCATGGAACAGTAACTTACGTCCAAGAGTGGACCGATAGTAGAACATATTATTGAGGATCAATAATGGAACATCTAATGGAATAAGATGATATAACATAAAGATAATCATCTATATTTCTAAACACTAAATTGTATACCTAGTGTGATACTACTATTTCTTCAAGCATTGTTATTGAGGGATGGATTTGTGCTTTTTCCATTATGGAGCACTGAGAGACCTTTGGGGGTCTCGGGGTCCCAACTGTGTATTGTTATACTCATCCCTACATGGGTTTCCCCTGTACATTGTTTTGTCTATTGAAGGAAAAAGACATCTCTGACTGAGGTTTAGGAGCAAGGACTGGATGGTACTCGGAGGAAGAACATTAGACATGGCATTCCATTGTGACGAATGATGTGAGATATACCTACCCTTCACGTAAGATCGTTGGCACACGATTCCCAGATCAGTTTTTCTATTGTTGTTGTACGTTTTAGTTTGTCATTTATTTCGGACCCCATTAATTATAGTGCTCACCCTTTTTAATTTCATTACACATATTTTTACTACTGCAGTTTTACTATGTGGGTTCTGATTATTGTATTCTTGGACTTTTTTTGCAGGTTTAAAGGCAATGCCTCCACGTTTTTCAGGAATATGTCTTTCGGTGTTAGTCGCCAACCCATGGCCTATGTAATGTGGGATTGGGGTATTCAAAACATGGTTCCTGTGGGAAGGGTCATGACATGTGTGAAATGATGTATAATTTTATAATTCTATATTTTCCAAATTTCTGTGTGTTTTTATAATTTCAATAAAATGCATTATTTATTAATTTATATTTTCAATGATATGGTAATTTGATTTATATTTCATCTCAATTAACAACACATTGATATATATTTTTCATTATGCTCTAATTTTGGGTTATTAATTCTATATATTTTCCATTTATATATATATATAATTAATATCCATTTATTCAAGGGATTTATTGATTCACTTCAGTATTATTCAATTAAGTAATTAGAATTAATATGGAAATAATGTGGAATGAATTTATTTTTATACATTCTCATTTTTATGTGTGATTATATTTTTTTTGAAGGAATATTATAATATATCATTTATTATCCCGATACATATTATTATCCTTAGAGTAATTTAGAAAATTATATTTTTTCCGTTTAAATTTTCATCTATATAGACATATAATGATGAAAATAAATTTCTAAATTATATTAGAAAATATTTCACTCCATAATCCAGAATAATTTTCATTCAAATAAATAATAGTTACAAACTGGTTTACATGAATATTTTTTTATTAAATAATTTATTATTGAAATAATTTGAAATCATTAGTTTTAGTTACATGGTTTAAATTACATTATTCAAAATATTTCACTTTAAAATGTTCTTTGAAAAATTAACAAGAATTATTTTTCATTAATGTATATATTGTTAACAAATTTACCAAGTTGTATCCTTTTTTATTAAATTTATTTAAATTTAATAGCATCCAATGATTTTCCAAAAAAAACTATGATAATTTTCATTTAAATTTTCACATCCATTTTCTTCAATTCTGTAAAATTTATTATTTTATTAAAAAAAATTATATTTATGATGAATATTGGGTCATATATTATCAATTAAAAATTATATAGTTATTAACATTCTCTTGAAACATTCACTTTCATATGATAAAACTTCAAAAAAAATTAAAGATTCCATAAAATTAAATTTTATTTTAATGATGGATGTTATTAGATTATAAACTATATATAATATCAACATAAAATGTTTTACATGGATTTTGTTTATTTAATTGCGAAATCGTGTTATTATATATTCTATACAAAATAATTTTTTTACCCCACATAATATATTTCATTTAAATCGATCATTCAATATATGAAGAAATCAATAAAATTTCAGTTATGGAAAGGTCATTGTTAAAGATATCCCCTCAATTAATCAACACAACACGTGTGAAAAATCATATAGTTTATTAACTTTATTAAATTTTATTTTTTTATATCTAACTATATTGGAATGTGTCATGAATCAATTCCTTGTTCAAGACATCCAATATTATTCATTTACAATTTTCAAAATTTATTTTTTTATTATCAATGATATCACAACATAGATATAATATGATAATGAATTTCATGTTCAATTTATCAGTTTAATGGAATGTACATTCATTTTTATTTCATGTCATATTGACATTGAATTATTTAATAATTATATATTCAACTGAATGTAACCCTTAGAATGAATTTGAGTTCATCATATATTTTTTTCTATTGCATAGGATCTGATGGAGGAATCAATGAATAAGTTTCTATGATTCATATTATTTACTTTTACATCGATTTATATTTTATTTAGCATGTAAGAAAATTAAAATGTATATACCCTATTCTTCATTACTACAAAACCGATTAGACCTATTTGATTGGAAAAACACTCTCTTCTGATAATGAGATGATTTTGAAAATGGATAAGGGTTACAAGAGTCGGGGTTTATTAATAAATATTTGTAATTTCTAGAAATTAATTTTATAATAATCCATTGAAGATACTTCATTTTATGTAAATAATAAAATTAATTTTTCTATTTATTTCAATATTTAATGCTAATATAGTGACCTCCAATTCATTCATAATAATTTTAGTAAAATCTTAAATATTATTCAGTTTTATCCACAAAATGTTACTATTATAATTATTAAAATTCATATTCCATAATATATTGAAACAATAATAAAACTTTACATCAATATAAACGGAAATTCATTGACCTCCACATATTAATAGATAATAGAAACCATAGCAACCACACATCACATTCCCTTTCCACATGAAAAATTGAATCATTGAACATAACAAAAACAATAAATCCCTATTCCATCCTAGGTAAAAAAATATGAATTACCCAACACATAATCTATAACACTACTACAAAAAAAAGCATTAATATATTATACCACGATGATACTATCTATAGAATCCTAATAATAATATAAATTGAAAATGTAACATATTTAGACAAAAAAAAATCTCACGCTATTCTCCTTTTTACGGAATAAACTCTAATTGTGTCAACCTCTATTGTAATAAAAAAATTAAAAAAAATTTACATTCCAAAGGACATGTTCAATAATATTATTAATTAAATTAGAAAAAATTATTGTTATGTAAATTATTTATATCAAATTAATAGGGAAGTTCTCCATTTAGCACATCAAACATTCAACATCATTGTAAAATATTACATATAGCAAATGAAATATCAATATTAAAAAATAATATATTAAAATAACACTCACGATATAATTTATATTCATTCCATTACACAATTCTCTTTATTTTAACTCACAATACCCACACAATGAAAACCATATCACGTCACTTTTATATATTGAAAATAATTGAGTGTGAGAAGTCTATAATTACTTAAAACTGAAAAAGATTCAATCCATTCCAAAAAACATGGATGATGAGTTTGTTGTAACCCTAAAATAAATTCATCAAGATTTTTTTAAAATCATATTCAATCAATTGACTGAATATCCTTACCAGAAAAATGAAACCACTAAATATCTTATATTATGTAATTTAATGTTGTGATAAAAATTAATATAATGTTGAGAATCATTACTATGATGAAAATAATTCGATATATTTATTCGATTTAAAATAAAAATAAAATGTATTAGAAATATTTTCAATAAAAAACCTAAAAAATATTAATTATTGGATAAAATGAATTAATTTTATTGTATTTAGATAGTTTTCTAAATTTTTAATTACTAAAAATATTTAATTCAACACAAAATAACATATTATGTACATTTTGTGATAGGGAGAAAGTAAAAAAATTATTATACATCACACATTAAAGACCATTCCATCCAAAAATTCATATATAGGCTAAACCTCTATATCAATATAATTATATAATAGCCATGATATGATAAAACCAATTTTTAAAATATATAAGAAAAAAAGGAAGAACCCCAAAACAATTAATTCAAGTATCAATCAAGGATATATAAATATATTATACTAGTTCTACTCAATAGAAATTTGAACAACCTCCACAAACCCAAATCATTATGTGAAAAATTCCATCATTTTATGAATTGAGAAACATAAATTGCTTATTAGAGGAAATTTCATCCATATGATTATTCTACTTTGTGAATATATTTTAATACAATTCTTGAAAATGCACTTCAAAATCCTTCATGACATAATGGAGAACAAAAAACCATGACTTTAATTTTAACAACATATTATAACTATTCCAAACTACCATGGAAAATAACACCAATTTGTAACCATTTTTTCGCACCATTTAATAATTATAGCATAATGAATTTAATAAATTCTCTACATGAGAAAACAATATAATGAACAATCTTCTCCACTTATATGTCCCCAATCCAGGACACATAAGACCATAACTTGATAGATTTTATTAGATGTAATCAAAACACATTCCCAACTTAAAACCATCTAATGTTAACCTTGAACCTCTAAAAATAATAATAAAAAATTAATTTGAAGGGAAATTATAGTCAAAACTATTACATTCCTATTAAAATTATTTATATATTATGAATAAATAATATAACTCAATTGAAAAGAATAACTATAAAACCAACATAAAACTATAGATACTTATATAAAAGAACTGTGACATCACCAATAATAAATTAGAAAAATATACAAATAATTAACATTCTAATAGAATAAACCATTCTTATGTACATATTATAACAATTATGTTAAAAATTGATGATACATAACATGAATCTTTGAATTATTGTACCACATACATTCCACAATGAAAACATTACTCAAGAAAATTTTTTCCAATATAATGATAAACACAGACATCTAACCCACTATCCATCAATATAAATTAAAAATTATAAATTATAGCACATCTTCTTATCCTTTAAAAAAATTATTGCCCAATCAATTTCATTTTAATTATAATGATGATATTTGTGAACATGTCATAGATGATAAACTTCTTAGAGCATGTTTAATAAAAAAATTGCATTAATCAAAATGGAACATTAAAAATTCTCCACAACAGCACCAAAGGAAATATAAATAAATTATTAAGATTACACCAAAACCCTAATAACCATTATAAATTATGATGAGATACCCATATAAATGTGCAATATATAACCATGATATCGGCAAGCCTCCTAAATAAATATGAATGAGACACATGATTTTGTTGAAACCCCATTGTCCCCTCTAGGATCATCTGCATTACATCAAATATGATAGATTACAGTCCATTTCCATGGAATATAAAATCCCCATGCAAGATATATCATTATACAAAACTATTTCTAAGCCCATAAAATATTTCTAACTATGATATGCTAATATAAATGTTGGAAATTTATTTTTGGGGAAATCAGGTCTATGGATAGGTGAATAACCCATGATCTAAAAAACCCAAAACCCGTAAAAAGAACACATCCACCATCATCCTGAATGTCTAATATATATTAATATATATCTAGGGTTGTAAGATAGTGTTATGGGAAATGTGATATCCAAAATCTAACTAAATTATTCTGTAGACATGTAATGGAAGACGATAATGAAATTCAGATATAATGTTATGGACTTCCACAAAATTATTTACAATCACATATCCATGTCAAGTCTATATTAGATTGAAATAATCTAACTATCTTCAAGAATAGTAATACATTAATTTCATAAACTAATCAACAAACAATCAAAACTCGTCATATCATTATTTAAATCAATGAATTATAGTGACCGAATCCATATTGAAATCCTCAAACTTCCACTAAATGAAATTCAATGGATGTAAAATACTTTTAGGAATGAAAAACACATCCATCACATACTACTATATAAAATATTATTATAGATACATCTGCACTAACTCTTCCAGCCCTGACCATAAGAAAAGGCTTCTCAAGACATATTATTGTAAAATTATATGATCTTATACTTACAATGATGAAACATTATCCACATATATAGATTCCATAAGAATATCCAATAATATAACAAAATATATTTAGGAAACATATAATTCCAATGATCCTTCATATAACCATAAGTTTATTTACCAGAAAAAGGTGTGCATGTGTCACTTATCCTTCCAATTAATCCGAAATGTACTCATCTATATTATTAAAAAATTAATTATACACTCATATGGTATTATAATCAATTACCATAACCATAAAATATATCATAATTAATCACTAGATCATCCTCCATCACTATATAGTCTATTATTGAATGAAAATTTTAATATATCCTGAAATTCATAATCATCACATTACCCACAACATTTCTTTTCAATTTTATGAATGGGGTCATTATTTCATAATTATCTAAAAACACTAACCACCTACATTTATTTGTATTGAAATTATATTAATTTAATACATAGATTAATATATTTTAATCCATGAGGACCTAAACAATATTTAGATGATGTAATTTCATTAATATTTTTTTTCAAATAACCATTGTTTCAAATATGAAATCCTAGGGGGAATTATTATTCTAAAAGGAATGTGTGTACCTTGATCTACATGAGATCGAAACCTTATACTAAATAATTATGAAAAATAATCCATGATTAAATGTTTAATAGAAATAAATAATAACAACTCAGTCCTCTAGAAATTAATGGACAATGTGTGTGTTCAACTTATCATTTATATAATTAAATATTTCATGATGTTAATCGATTTATATAAATATTTTTTTCTTTCATAGTCACATCTATCCCTAGTTAAAAATATTATGATAAATATGAAATAATCCCTATAAAATATCCTGAATAAACTTGGTATCAATAAAAGTCTGTAAAATTATCAAGATCATTGTTAGAATCAACTACAAAAATCCTTATTTTATAGTCAAATCATGTATATAATGAAGAAATACAGCAGATTAAATAATAATAATAATTCCTTAATATTCAGTTATTTAAGTTACCATTAACTTGATGGTGTCGATTTACTTTTATAGCATCATTATGATTCTCATCATGAATCTCATCAAAAATTGAGTATAAGAAAACATCTACATAGAATTTTAACAAAAATGTGTCCATGTTGTCTTGAAATAATGAGTTCATGAAACTTATAAAAATAAATATGATGTTCCTCACAAATAATGACATAATAAAAAACATGATGTCCCAGTAATGATGATAGAATGTAATATTTTTGATATCATCACCCAATTCACTCATCTAATGACACAAAGACCTTACATCTATCCTTGAAATCATTCAATATCCAATTATCATATACTAAAAAAATTAAACATTAATATTGGAATTATGGTTCTTTTATATCACATAATTCATCTATTGGACTTCTATATGAAACCTTGAACTACCATCAACAATCATGAAGAATAACAATTAAGAACCATATTATTAAATAGTGGACTAGTTGAAATATTTCATCATCAAATAAATGTTCTGAAGCGTTGAATCGCATAACTATGAATGTTTAATATGATTAAGAGCCATCAAAATATTACACTAAAAATTTATAACACTATCAAAAAATAAATATAATGTTATGCGTGTACTTTCATAACCTCTATAGAAAATTAATTCATAATTTTGTTTCTTATATTAGAAAATAGAACAACATGGTATCCGAAAGAATCTAGAAACAACTCAAATAGATAAAAAATAATCCCCTTGAATTAGAATGATCTATCAAATGGTATTACTTTCCAACTATCACCATGAATTAGACTTCCTCATTATTGAAAAAAATAAATTATGGACATACATAATGAAAAAAAAAGAAAAATATTTTTAATAAATATGATACATGACATTATATGGTTTTAGTAGGAAGATATAGAAATATAACAATGACTGAAGATTCCATTTCATCAACTCAGAACCCAATACCATGTCATGGAGTTTTGGATTATCTTAAACTAACAATTCCAACGCTATTTTAATATGACACCGTTTTCACATAAGTCACCACCCAAAAAACAATGTGGTTTTACAGATGGAGTGAGATAATCATTGATAAAATAATAACATATTAGTGGTAGATGATATATATAAATATTCCTGATTAAATTGTTGGTCCATTGGCCACTAGAACAACCATTATTAAATCATACCAATCCAATAATCTTATTTTCTCTCAACTAAATAAAATCCACCACCATGAATATTCTTTTCCATATGTGTTTGAGAAAGGAGAGAGTAGTGGGAATGTCCCCTGAATTATATATATTAATTATGTTTATAAAAATACCATTATCAAAATGGTTTATATAGCTTATTAGGATCTTTCAATTGGGGTTACGATAAGAAGTTTATGCTTATAAAATACTAGATTTCATGAAATATCATGCACTATAACTGCCACTGACTATAAATTTTTTTTTAGGAAATTGTAATGGATATGGTACTAGGTTCAAAGTAACTGTATAATCATAAAAAAAGAGCAACCTTCTATGCTGACTAATATATTTTGAAATCGTTATGTTCATATATTATAGATCCTCCACAATTCACTATTCTCATCAATAATGATAGGATAAATCCACTATAATGAATATACTAGTTAGGGGTGAATCTTATAACTAAATCTTCCTTAATCTATACTATAAAATAATAGAGTTAAAAATAGAGAATCCTCCTAACATGAATGCTGAGATCCCACCAGATTAGGTTAATAAGTATAATAGTGTAAACCCCAATCCTTATCCTAATATACACCATAATTGATAGAAACTATAAATTTATCTACATTTATAAATGATACCATGAATTCTCTTTCTTCATACACTCTTAAAATAATTATTTCAACCAATGTGTGTAAATAATTTGTTATTAAAATCTAAAAAAGAGTTCTTATTTTATATCTGTTATGAAATAGTGTATGAAGTGACCTTGAAAACTTTTATTCTAAACTCTAATTAAATTTCCTTTTTTCTACAATTAAAAATTTAAAAATATGAATCGGGAATTCATATATATCTTCCCCTAACATTCTTCATCCGAAAATGTGTCCATCATCAAAGAGTCTATCAGATCATCCCACCACACTTAACCTTCCCAATCTAAAATGGATAGTTAAAAAATACATCAATGAATTAATTAAATAGAAATACTAATCAAAATACCACTTAATTAATTACAATTAAATCATTTATATTCATTTTACCTTATAATAAAACCACTCTAATTATAACACAAGAATAATAAGATTTATATTTATAATAATATAGGGACTCTACCAGATGTAATTATTGTTTCACCTAAAATAATCATTATGATTATGGTCCACATATTATATAATAGGGGTCATTCACTACATGTTTCATGGGTATAATCCTTTTCCATAATGATTATTTTGATAATAACATTTTTTTCTAACCAAACATAATAAATCATCCATGCAAGACATTCCAAATAATATATCATAAATACCATTAATATAATATATATATATATCAATCATGGAATTCTCCTTATGACCAAATACATAGTTTATAATAATGTTAAAACTAACCTTGTATTCCATCCATTAGTTTTAAACTATACTTTGATTATATATGATTCTATAAAAAGGATAAATGAGAGAAATTGGAATAATAAAAAAATCTAAATTTAATAGAAACAACCTATTATCTCCATAAAACTAAATTATATATTTATATATATCCATTATTAAATAAACTATATATAAATCAAAATAAAAAATATAATGTACCATAATATGGAATCATAATTTAAAAAATCAACCATAACATTATTTTAAAACCTCATTATATATTTCATAATTTCGATTTATATTATTGAAATCGAAAAACTCAGTGTTCTATAAATAGTGGTGAGAATACATGTATAATTTATAGTATTATAGAAAATAGTTCTAAAAAATATTTTAGGAACCATGATATACCTCAATAATGAAAACAATTTTCAAAATAAAGATACATTTGTTCATATTTTGTAAAAACACTCCATGTAATTCATGGCTAATATAACATCCATATACAATAGTACAATATAGATTTCATTATTTCTCCACATAAATACTTTTAATTGTAACACCCCAGGAAAATGAAGAATATGATATTTTCATATTTATCCATATTTGTGAATAAAATATTAATATTACTTTATAGGGGACTTTATTCATGATGGCGTACCCAATACAAAACAATGAGTTTCTTGGGAATCTTGCGTTGCACTATAATAATAAAATAATATTATTTTAAATGGTAGTTAACGACAAGCCGTTGTAATGGAGGGAATGAACAAAACAAACTAAAAAATGACTATATATTTTTGTCAAACAATTTTACTCTTTACAATAAATGTTATAGGATTAAAAATGCGAATGAATCCAATTTTAGGCGTAAACATTCCAATATTCATAAAAAGGTAGATTTACCACCTTCTAATGGTGAACCTCTTTTAAATCCACTTATTGACAATTTTATGTGTTATATTTGACAAAATGAAATTCTTCTTTATAATCGGGACATCAAAATTTTCTTTCTGTAATTTTTTGGAATTTTTCCGAAAAAGGTCAATTTTTAATGAATAGTAAAAAATGTTGTATTTTAATTCAAAACCTCTTTTTAATCTAATTTATTTATATGATTATATTATCTTTTGATTTTGTTTTAAAGTGAAATTAGAATATATTTTTACCATTTAATCCAATAGTGTTCATTGGAATTAATTTCACTTTGAAACCAGACTTAAACTAGTGTCAATCTTCTGATACATTTTGTTTCATAAAAACACGCTATTTGTTTTGACAGTGGGAATTAATTATTAAGTTAATTAATGCAACTTATATGTTTTGAATTTTGTCAAATAGACATTATTTTTGAATTCGGAATATCAAATATTTCTTAGGGTGAATTTTTTGTAATTTTCTGAAAAACATCAATTTGTGATGAATAGTGAAACCACTAAGTGGTACTTATGAAAACTGATTTTCCGTATAAATGAAATTTTTTCTTCTTTGTGTTTTGAATTTTAAAAATCCGACATACATTGTTGACATTAAGAAGTAAAATTTGGTTCAATGAGATTAAAATAATTTTTTGATGAATAGTAACTTATTAAGTTTTTAATCGTTATTACAGGTGATTAGTGTAGTTTAAGGTAAATATAATGTTTTAATAATATTAAATGGCCTAGACACATGTTCTACCATAATTGGATGAGTCATGGCCGACCGAGAAAATCCTTGGGTCATCTTGGAGACCCCATGGAGCCACTTTGGTAGGAAATGACATAAATACCTTTTTATTTAATGTTAAAGTAAAAATGACACAAACATGAGTTGTTTTACTAAACCAATTTTTACCTGGGGTTATACAAGTCAGAATTTTGACTATAAATATTCATTATAAATATAAAAAGATTTCCTAATCATGATATTTGTTTTATAATTTTTGGAAATTAAATATATTAAATTATTTATGACATCATGATGATGTAGTGATTATCTCATTAATAAAGGATTTAAATAAAATGAAAAGATAATGTAAAATCTAAGACCTAAACATGTCCAAAAACTATTGTATGGGTGGATTTATAACCCTTATCACCTTATCCTCGAAACACATGATTTTGGGACCATTAAAATCCGAAACTCATTCTAAAATAAAATAACATTTCTTTACTTTCCAAGAGTGCCCCTCCTCTCCTCTTATAAAAGGCCCCCACCTCTACCTCCTTACCCAAACTTCCAAAGCATTTGGCTAGGCCAAACCCTGCCCATTTTGTCTCTAGACATCCCTCTATAACTCCTTGAAGCCTCACTTTGGGCATAAGTCTTCCCAAGGAAGCCTTTGAGCTCAAACTAAAGGGAGTAACCCGGTTTTCAGGTAATGTCTTCACTTGAGTCCTTTTGTTTTATTTTGCTTCTACAACCCCCTAAACTCTTTTTATTCATTTCTTTTGTTACAACTCCAGTATTTTAAATATATTAGGATGTTTTTATAATAATTATTCGAGCTACACTTACACACACCTTCATCTAATGGTTAAAGAACATACTGTTTCTGTGGATGGCGAATTTCTGCCTCACGAAACGATGATTGTTCAACATTCTTCTGACACCTTCAAAGGTGGCCATTAATATGACACTATATTTATATATTATACATTATATGTTTATGTTTTACTTATGATTATGTATTTTTCATTTATGGCATACCTTTATGGTTTCCATTATGGGTAAACACGATATCTTCATTTAAAGAAGTGCGGACTACTACCCCCCTCATAGTGATTTTATTCGTTAATACCATATGTGGTACGTATAAAGAATATATTTAATGATATTATATATGATACCATACTGGAATTAAAATACTATAATGTATCATTATGTTTTAATTCCATTATATATGAAATAGAAATGGAAGTAGCGTTAATGCGTACGTACGACTTACAGTCTCCATGAACAGTACGTTTCATTTCATATCTCAAAATGTTATGTACTATTATAATTACATATATATATTGGATATATATGTAATATATTAAATATAAATTATGGATATCATTCTGGAATTATAACATATATAGATTTCTCTCTCATTTTGTTTTAATTCCATTAATATGACAAAAAATGAATGTAGCGTTCATACGTACGTACGACCTACTGTCTCCACGAACGGTGCTTTTAATTTTTATCTCCAAATGCTATGGAATAGTATAAAATGAATATAGACTGGATATATATGATATTTAAAACATCAATACTATTCTGGATATGATTTACCTATAACTACATGGAAAATTATTTTCCAAAAAGTTCAATTTTTGACTCATTTACCAAACATCGACAAAAGCGTCTGATATGAACTCATATTATTAACCAATTATTATAACATTAAAATGTGTGATATGAACTGAATAATATTCATTATAAGAGGTCCTTAAGCAATTATAAATGGACCAATGTTTATTATTCAGGAATATAAAGAAACGAACAAGACAAGTTGGACTTGAGGTAAGGGATCCTACTCCCCTCTTTCTTTTTAAGTACACTATTTTATGTCATTCCTTTTAAGCTCATATTTCTTGTGATCGGGATGTTCTTTTATATTAATACTATAGTATAATTTATGTTCATATGATGAGAGACTCTATTCTTTCTCATCAATCCATTTTGGATGTTTTGAGTGGCGCCGTTAGGCTGCCGAATTTTCGTAAGAGATCTAACACCTGTCTTTCTTTTTAAGTACTCTCCATTATTTCACTTCTTTTAAGCTCCTATTTGTTATGTTGGGGGATGTTATTTTATATTACTCTTTCTGTAAACTTTATGTTAATATGATGAGATACCCTATTTTCTCTCATCAATCCATTTTTTAAATTTTTATGTGGCACCGTTAGGCTGCCGAGTTTTCGTAAGGGATTTTTCATCTCACTTTTATTCTCGTGAGATTTATGCTACATTTGCAACAATTTCCTTTGATTATTGAATGTAATGCCCATTATTTTACTCTTTGTTTAATATACATTCATTTATGAGTATTTACATCAATGTTGTATTGTCCTTCTTTCACGGGGTGCATGTCTCGAAAGATACCCATGTCGGTAAGGGAACCTTCAACCCTCCTCTTTTTAAAAGACATCTATTGTTATGTATTTTAATTCACATACTATTATGTTGGGATATGTTCTTATATATCCTTATTGATTTAAAATTTATGTCCATGTGATGAGATACCCTTTTTATCTCTCATAAACTAATTTTCTGAATTTTGTAGTGACGCCGTTAGGCTGTCAAATTTTTGCAAGGGTACTTCTTAACCCAAATTTGATTCTTTGGGATAAAATTGTACTCCTTGAATATGTCGTTCTATTAATATGTCTGAATAAACTCTGATTGTTCTACACATAATATCCAATTATATTTTATGTATTCGTTTTTCACACATAATTATGTACTTGATTTATCCTTAAACCAAGGATACTGTCTTTGTACGGGACTTCGTCTCAATCTCCTTTTATTGAGGAATATTTTATTTTATACAGAACCTTCTTTTATACGGTGTATGAACCCCTTTGAATTTTACGTTTATCCAAAAGGAATCTTTTTTATACAAATCTTTTTACAAAATGATAAAAGGGAATGTTTTTGTCATACATCTGCACCGACAACGACTTCTCCACTGCCGTGACCATTATTTGAGTTTAGGATTCCTCTACAAGCAATAGCTTATTTTTAAAAGAAAAATAAATACCATGTTTTACATTTAATTTATTTTGGTATTGAAAATGTTTTTCACAATGTTTTTATATCAATGTGTTGTATTGATATCTTGTGATTGAAAGGTGGAAATGTTATGTTTCCTTTATACATGTTTAATGTGATACAATTATGTTATGGTTCTTGGGAATTGTTATGAAGACGGGTGGTTCAGTGATAAACTAAGGGTGGGTGAGCCCGATATAGCTCTCCAATGCATTGGGAAACGCGAAGGAGTGAAACATTAAGGTTTCTTCGAAGATATTTAGGGAATATATTGTGGAGGGTATTAGAAACGTAACCAAGAGGGTTACTCCCTACGTAAGAATGTTATGAATGCCTCAAGTTACATTTTATGTCTTATGATTTATATGATTTATTCATGATTTTATGATGTATGTTAAAGTGCTTATGTTTTATGAGTAAAGTATGATTTCATTGATTCTTATGTGTACATGTACTCAAGTTTCCTTTCAATATATTTTTATATCCCTTACTGAGATTTTTATGCTCATCCCATGTTTTTGAAATGTTTTTCACAGGTCAAGGTAAAGTTACATGATATGATGATGGTGTCAAGGAAGTGTCAAGAAAGAATCCAAGATTTATTTTTAAATATGTTTCCGTTGATGGGAAAAAATGAATACTATATTTTATGTAACCACTTTGTTTAAATGTGGAATGTAATGTATGTTTTATAATCTAATTATCTAAAACTCTAAACCTGAAAAGATCCTCAATGTGTAATCTTTTAATAACTAAAGATTAAGTATGGTTTAAGGCTGAGGCCTTATAGTTGGTATCTGAGGTCGGTTTAGACAACTTTGGGGATTAGGAGATTTTTTAGACACATGATTAGTCCCTATATCTATTATTTCAGTTAAATACTTGTTTTATAACTTTTTTCAGGTCATGTAAAGTCGGTTACGAATGGAAGGAGAAGGATATCAAACGAAATTCCTATCTCTTCCTGATGACATGCTTGAAATAATTATTGAAAACTCATGTTTGGATGACTGTGAAACTTTTTCTAGCATACAACTCACTTGCAAGCTGTTGTTTGAGATATCAAACACCTCCACTATACCTCGTTATCATCATGGATCATGGGTTGTTTTTAGAAAAATACTATTTTCACAATATTCTCATATTTTCATGGAAGGTAAATATTATCAAGGTATTTTCAAATATTTTACCTTATCACAAGAATTTGAGGCATATTATGAATTTAAAAATGGTTTTGAGGAAGAAGACCCTTGCACAACCTATTTATATTCGCATTTAAAATATAGTCTCTCAGTACATACTTGTGGTATTTTAAAAGGACCAATAATAGAAAGTTTCAACTCAAATTCTGTCTGACTATTTTATAGAAATCATGTTTTATCAGATGTTTTGGAATTATATGTCATACATGATTATTTCCCAAAACTGTTTTTCTGTGAACACCCATATGACCCATGTTCCACAAGGTGTATTTGGATGGAGGAAGAAAATGATTTTGAAGGATCTCTAAATCATTATTTTAATGCATGGGACTTCTACCTACATGAGAAAGATGACGATGAAACCGAGTGGACGCCATGATCAAGGTATGATGTTATTCATTTTGGGAATCGTTTTATTTTATCTTATGGTGGTTAAATAAGACATCAAGAATTAAGATGTTGATATCACAATGAATTTGGATGAAAATGAGAGGTATAAGGAAACTATTGAGGTTAAAACATATTAGGTTTATTTTTGGAGTTTTATAAAAAGGAAAACACGCAGACCATGGGACAACCCATCGCGTCGGACAAAGCTGCGGGAATCGAACCCACAACCAAAGTGCAACTGGTATTTATCGCCTTCCAGTGGACTATGTGAAGTACCTGGTTAGTTTTACTGATTCTTTTTAGTTAGATTATTTTATGAATTAAGAGTAATTTGATTTTGGTTTTTCTATGGAAATTTATTAACATATCATGGAGGATATGTGATTAGGTTAATTAATTTTCAATACGAGACTTTAGGAGAAACTGATGTTGTTTGGAGATAAATGTTACAATTTAACTTGGAAGACTATTTGAATAAATCCTTTAAATATTTGGGTTTCAATCATAGTTTGGTTTACTTTGAAGAATTTTATGGGCAAATTGTTTGTCGAATGGTCCTCGTTGAACTTTGGGTTTAGTTGGACAAATTTTGGAGATTAAGAATAGATTTTGTTTTTATAAAGGGTTATCCTTTTCTGGATTATCTGATCTTGTACTAACCTTTTTTGTTTTGGTTTTGGTTAAAGTCTAAAGACATGAGAAGTATATATTTATCTTTTATGGATTAGGTGATTCTCTAGAATTTGATTATAGTACTCTTAATGTGAACAAGTCTTCCTAAATACTCGTCTTTTGGGGAAAGTATGAGTTTGTGTAAGAAATATAGTAAAAGTTGAAAGACAACAAGACAAGTAAGTATGTTTCCTTAAGATCAAAAATAAATTGCTCAGTGAAGAGTAACTTAAAACAAAAATGTTGTTTGTTAAATTTTCCTACTGGGGAATCGAATACCATTTAACCCATCACAAGTTTGTGGTTTTATTATGGTTAACATTCTTCAAGACATGTTTACTATCACTCTCCATCAGAACATGACCCTTTGTTTTTTCCTCCATGTCCATATTTTCATACTTGGAATCCTAGTATGGGTTAACTCGGGTGACCTTTGTACTTATCTTTCTTTATTTTAAAGTGATTGTTTTACTCACTCTTGTTCTGATGTGGTATTTTCAATGAAGTTTCCAAGCCCAATTTTAAAAATTGCGAGAACGCAATTCCCAAAAGGGGGGAAGGATGTAACACCCCAGGTAAATGAAGAATATGACATTTTCATATTTATCCATATTTGTGAATAAAATATTAATATTACTTTTAATAGGACGCTATGCACGATGGCGTACCCAATATGCAACAATGAGTTTCTTGGGAATCTTGCGTTGCACTCAAATAATAAAATAATATTATTCTAAATGATAGTTAACGACTAACCGTTGTAATAACGGGAATGAAAAGAACTAACTAAAAAATGATTATATATGTTTTTCAAATATTTTTACTCTTTACAATAAATGTTATAGGATTAAAAATGCGAATGAATCCAATTTTAAGCGTAAACATTACAATATTCATTAAAAGGTCGACTAACCGCCTTTTGATGGCGAACCTCTTTTAAATCCACTTTTTGAAAATTTTATGAGTTATATTTGACAAAATAAAATTCTTCTTTAGAATTGGTACATCAAAATTTACTTTGTGTAATTTTTTGGTATTTTTCCGAAAAAGTTCAATTTTTAATGAATAGTGAAAAATGTTGTATTTTAATTCAAAACCTCTTTTTAATCTAATTTTTTATATGATTAGATTATCTTTTGAATTGGTTTTAAAGTGAAATTAGAATATATTTTTACCATTTAATCCAATAGTGTTCATTGGAAATAATTTCACTTTGAAGTCAGACTTAAACTAGTGTCAATCTTTTGATACATTTTGTTTCATAAAAACACGCTATTTGTTTTGACAACGGGAATTAATTATTTAATTAATTAATGAAACTAATATGTTTGGAATTTTTTAAAATATACATCATTTTTCAATTCGGAATATCAAATATATCTTAGGGTTAATATTTGGTAATTTTCTGAAAAACTTAAATTTTTGATGAATAGTGAAATCACTAAGTGGTACTTATAAAAATTGATTTTCTGTTTAAATGAAATTTTTCCATCTTTGTGTTTTGAATTTCAAAAATCTGACATACATGGTTGTCATTAAGATGTAAAATATGGTTCAATGGGATTAAAACAATTTTTTGGTGAATAATAACTTATTATGTTTTTAATCGTGATTAGAGTTAATTAGTATAGTTTAAGGTAAAAATAATGTTTTAATAATATAAAATGACCTAGAAACATGTCCTACACTCATTGGATTTGTCATGGACGACAAATAAAATCCATAGGTCAACTTGGGGACCCCATGGAGCCACTTTGGTTGGGAAATGACATAAATTCCTTTTTAGTTAATGTTAAAGTAAAAATGACACAAACATGAGTTGTTTTACTAAAAAAAAATTACATGGGGTTATACAAGTCATAATTTTGACTATAAATAATCATTATAAATATAAAATGATTTCCTACATCATGATATTTTTTTTATAATTTCTAGACATTAAATATATTAAATTATTTATGTCATCATGATGATGCAGTGATTACCTCATTAATAAAGGATTTAAATAAAATGAAACGATAATGTAAAATATAAGACCTACACATGTCCAAAAACTATTGGATGGGTTTATTTAGAACCCTTATCACCTAATCCTAGAAACCCATCAATGTGGGACCATTAAAATCCGAAACTCATTCTAAAATAAAGTAACATTTCTTTACTTTCCAAGAGTGCTCCTCCTCCCCTCTTATAAAAGGCCCCACCTCTACCTCCATACCCACACTTCCAAAGCCTTTGGCTTGGCCAACTCCTGCCCATTTTGTCTCTCCACATCCCTATATAACTCCTTGAAGCCTCACTTTCTGCATAAGTCTTCCCAAGGAAGTCTTTGAGCTCAAACCAAAGGGAGTTACCCGATTTTAAGGTAATGTCTTCACTTGAGTCCTTTTGTTTTATTTTGCTTCTCCAACCCCCTAAAATCTTTTTATTCATTTATTTTGTAACAAATACAGTATCTCCAATATACTAGGATGTTTTTATAAGAAGGATTCGAGCTAAACTTACACACACCTTCATCTAATGGTTAAAGAACATATTGTTTCTGTGGATGGCGAATTTCTGCCTCACGAGACGATGATTGTTCAACATTCTTCTAACACCTTCAAAGGTGGCCATTAAGATGAAACTATATTTATATATGATATATAATATTTTTATGTTTTACTTAATCTTATGTATTTTTCATTTATGGAATATCTTTATGGTTTCCATTATGGGTAAAGGTGATATCTTCATTTAAGTGCGGACTACCGCCCCCTCAAATTTATTTGCTTCGTTAATATCATATGTCATACATATAAAAGAATATATTTATTGATATTATATATGATACCATACTTTAATTAAAATACTATTATGTATCATTATGTTTTAATTCCATTAAATAGGAAATAGAAATGGATGTAGCGTTCATGCGTACGTACGGCTTACCGTCTCCATGAACGGTACATTTCATTTCATATCTCAAAATGTTATGTATTTATTATAAGTACATATATAAAATGGATATATATGTAATATATAAAATATAAATTATGGATATCATTCTATAATTATAACATATTTATATATATATATATCTCTCTCATTTTGTTTTAATTCCATTAATATGACAAAAAATGAAAGTAGCGTTCATACGTACGTACGACCTACCGTCTCCATGAACAGTGATTTTAATTTTTATCTCCAAATGATATGGAATAGTGTAAAATGAATATACACTGGATATATAAGATATTTAAAATATCAATACTATTCTGGATATGATGTACCTATAACTACATGGAAAATTATTTTCCAACAAGTTCAATTTATTACTCATGTACCAAACGTCGACAAAAACGTCTGATATGAACTCATATTATTTACCAATTATTATAACATTAAAATATGTGATATGAACTAAATAATAGACTTTATAGGAGTTCCTTAAGCAATTATAAATTGACCAAAGTTTATTATTCAGGAATATAATGAAATGAACAGGACAAGTTGGACTTGAGGTAAGGGATCCTACTCCTCCCCTTCTTTTTAATTACACTCTTTTATGTCATTCCTTTTAAGCTCATATTTCTTGTGATCGGGGTGTTCTTTTATATTACTACTACTGTAGTTTTTATGTTCATATGATGAGAGACCCTATTCTCTCTCATCAATCCATTTTGGAAGTTTTGAGTGGTGCCATTAGGCTGCCGAATTTTCGTAGGAGATCTAACCCCTCTCTTTCTTTTTAAGTACTCTCCTTTATGTCACTTCTTTTAATCTCCTATTTGTTATGTTCGGGGATGTTCTTTTATATTACTCTTTCTGTAAACATTATTTTAATATGATGAGATACCCTATTTTATCTCATCAATCCATTTTTGTATGTTTTATGTGGCGCAGTTAGGCTGCCGAGTTTTCATAAGGGATTTTTCATCTCACTTTTATTCGCGTGAGATTTATGCTACATTTGCCACAATTTCTATTTATTGGTGTATGTAATGCCCATTATTTTACTCATTGTGTAATATAATTTCATTTATGAGTATTTACATCAATGTTTTATTGTCCTTCTTTCACGGGGTGCATGTCTCGAAAGATACCCATGTCGGTAAGAGAACCTTCCACCCTCCTCTTTTTAAAAGAAATATTTTGTTATTTCTTTTAATTAACATTATATTATGTTGGGATATTTTCTTCTATATCCTTTTTGATTTAAATTTTATGTCATGTCATGAGATACCCTTTTAATCTCTCATCAACTCATTTTCTGAATTTTGTAGTGAAGCTGTTAGGCTGTCAAATTTTTGCAACGGAACTTCTTAACCCAAATTTGATTCTTTGGGATAAACATGTACTCCTTGAATATGTCATTCTATTAATATGTGTGAATAAAATATGATTGTTATAAACTTAATATCCACATATATTTGGTGTATTAGTTTGTCAAACATAATTATTTAATTGAATTATCCTTAAACCAAGGATACCGTCATTGTATGCGACTTCGTCTAAATCTCCTTTCATTGATCCATATTTTATTTTATACACAACCTTATTTTATACGGTGTATAAACCCATTTGAATTTTACGTTTATCCAAAAAGAATCATTATTTATACGAAGCGTTTTACAAAACGAAAAAAGGGAATATTTTTGTCATACGTATGCGGCGACAACGACTTCTCCACTGCCGTGACCATTATTTGAGTTTCGGCTTCCTCTACAAGCCATTCTTTCTTTATAAAAGAAAAATAAATACCATGTTTTACATATCATTTTTTTTGGTATTGAAAATGGTTTTCATAATGTTTTTATATCAATTTGTTGTATTGATATATTGTGATTGAATGGTGAAAATGTTATGTCTCCTTTATGCATGTTTTATGTGATACGATTATGTTATGGTTCTTGGGAATTGTTATGAAGACGGGTGGTTTTGCGATAAACTAAGGGCGGGTGAGCCCGATAAAGCTCACCAATTCATTGGGTAACGCGAAGCAGTGAAACATTAAGGTTTCTCCGAAGAGATTTAGGGAATATTCGGTGGTGGGTAATCCAAACATAACCAAGAGGGTTACTCCCTATGTAAGAATGTTATGAATGTCTCAAGGTACATTTTATGTCTTATGATTTCTATGATTTATTCATGATTTGATGAGGTATGTCAAAGTGCTTTTGTTTTATGAGTAAAGTATGAGTTCATTGATTCATATGGGTACATGTACTCATGTTTCCTTTCCATATATTTTAATATCACTTACTGAGATTTTTATGCTCATCTGAAGTTTTTGAAATGTTTTTCATAGGTCAAGGGAATGGTACATGATTTGATGATAGTGTCAAGGAAGTGACAAGAAAGAATCCAAGATTTATTTTTAAATATGTTTCCGTTGATGGGGAAAAAATTAATACTATCTTTTATGTAACCACATTGTTTAAATGTGGAATGTAATGTATGTTTTATGATCTAATTCTCTAAAACTCTAAACCTGAAAATACCCTCAATGTGTAATCTTTTAATAATTCAAGATTAAGTAAGGTTCAAGGATGGGGCCTTATATTAATAATGTATTTTTCTATCAATACCAATAGTATTTGTGCATATTCTTGTTTATATTTTATATAATGTATCACTGCGAGAACAATGAAAATAACAACATCATCAAACAATATAGATTACTAAATCATGAAAAAAACCCATATCCTAAACAAAATAGTAATCTAAGAATAGGTATGGTGTCAACAACATTCCCCTATACTTATTATTAAATAATATAATAAAGCGTTACATCAAAATTAACCAATCATCCAATTATATATTATGAACATATAATCATAAGCATTAGAATTTAAAATTATTCCAAATAACTATTTTTTCATACCATTTTGAAATCATGTATAATACTACATCATATAGATGGGGGTGGAAGATGGAGTACTATCCTTTAATTCAAAAACCAACATTGATATTAGATAAAATCTATATTATATTAATAATTTCTGAACTGTTAGGGTTATATATTCATGTTGAGGGGTGTTAAAATATCACGGAAAATTAATCACATAAAAAACAACATATACAAAATTACTATGAGGTTTTAAAACTAAGACAACACTATTAATATAAAAAGTCACAACAACATCTTTTTTACTAATAACTAAAAATTATTTACATTCCAAATACAAAACTATCAAATAAACCCACAAAAAACATTTCTAATATAATTTAAAATTTTCCTTATTAGATATACCATTATCTAATGAATATAATGAAAATGGTTTTACATTAATTGTTATACACATATATGGACCTTCCAATCATATTGATGATATAAAATTATGCATGAAATATTTTAAAAATGATTTTAGTCATATTTTTATGGTGTGTGGTTGAATATATGAGGCTCTTTTCAAAGACATATTTTCAATGGGTGCTATACATAGGTGGATCGAATATGATTTTCCATGTTATGAAATGATGTGTGGAGGGGAAATGAATGTATGCACTTTTTATCATATTTTTATGAAGAATTATCTAGCAAGGAAAAAAATATATCAATTTAGTTACATTACTTTGGGTTATCGATGATTCATTACAATGTAAAATCAATATAAGAATATTCATCCATGGATTAAAAAATAATATAGAGACCAGAAATCTATAACATCAAATTTATGGAACTGGTGTTAAGAAATAATTTCATGATGTCATTATTTTATTAGATAATTTTTGAATGAAATATATATATTTATAAAATAATTTATCCATTGAATATAATTAATATTTTATCAACAATAGTATCTAATCCCAATTTCCATATCATTCCAACGTGTTTTTATGTATGTGTTTATACATAAATAACATTAAAATTTATATGTGAAATTTTATCATTAAATTAAACTAATTGATAAGGGGAATAAAAATAATTTTTGGTCTCGATGTGACTTGGTAGATGTGGGTATGATACAATATTTTCATCTGGTGTAAATCAGTGAAAATAAATTTAATGTTTTATCTATAGCTTATATAATGGATCCCATAGATAAGAAATAATTTTTTTGAAGTAGCAGAGGTGATAAATATTCATAAATGATATTCATGAAACTTATCAAATGGGTCAACATAAGAATACTGAATTTGAAAACATTTAAGACACATGAATATCATATCCTTATACCTTTTTTTATTCTAATATAAATACTTCTACATCCATCAAATAGTGCAAGGGTAAAACTAATTCAATTTCCTCATTTTTATATAGATATTTATATTAAAAATATATCCAATCCCTTCATAAAAATGTTCTCAATGAGGAACAATTATTTTATGTTGTGTTATTGAAAATGAAGCCTTATACATTATTCCCATGTATGTTGCATCAATACATACATCATCCCAATGGAAAAAATAATGGAGGACCTATAGAAATTAATTTGATATTTCAAACCAATTGATATTTATATACATTCATATATAATGTTTGGAATAAGAATCATCACAATGTCTCAATTTTGAATCGACACCTACCTCATTAATTTATAGATTTCTATTCCATTTATTTGTTTGATGAGAGCCCATTATAGAACCAACGAATGTGGAAAAAATAAGGTAAGTATGAGAAAATCAAACCCCATATTGCATCATTTCCTCAAATAGAATTAATTCATGGATCATATACGATTATGAAACCATTTATTATAGGGATATGGAACATCCAATAATTTTCTTTATTATTGATTTCCTTGATTACTACCTCATGTATGTATATTTAACATTTATATGTTATCTAATCCAATGTAATTGTACATACGACTTAATATATATCAATTTTGTTTCTATAGGGGTAAAATATATAAATAGAAATCAAATATCATTATATTTTTTAAGGAGAAATTAATTTCATTGAAAATCATTTTCTTCATGGTCTGAATTTATGTTTGATGTAATAATGTAATCATAGAGAAAATTTATTATTTATTAAATTTTAATATTCATTTATATTTTATATATTGATTTTTAATACTAACTCATCCTATGATGAAATATAATCAATTTATTTTGGTCCAAATTCTTTGTATTGTGACTAAAAATCCATAGTGATTAAGTGATACATGTTTATTTTCACTGAATGATCAATGAACATGAAAATTCTAGGTGATGGTGTTAAGCGATCTATGAAGAGGGGTTTTTTATCATGTTAATTATATATTAGATATTGATATGATAACATGTATTATAATATATTCATTATGTAAATACTAATATTCAAATATTACTCACTTTTTCATGGGGCATGGATGAAATGATTGTGGTTTGATTCGATGACAAGTCATGGAGATTTTATTTATGTCGGTAGATTTTGAGTTTTTAACATGAATCATAAAATTACTTCAAAATTACCCAAACATATTGTCATAATTGGTGGAAGAATATTATGTGAATGATCAATCAATACATTAATATCATTCTGTTATTGATGAAACCCCATGAAATATTTTTTATAATGACTACGATGAAATTGACACTATTATTCCCCATTTCTCCCCAAAAACATTCTTATATTTGATGACACGAACAAATTAATTTTCATATTTTAATGTAAACATGATGTTTTGGTGGTTATTATATAGAATAAGAAATATGTGATCTCAATTCATTTAGTTTATATTGGATATGAATGTTCGATTTGTACTGTTCAAATGGCATTATAGTTGATTACATATATTTCTTTATCAAACTTGACCTTTATATTAATTTTCAATATAAATTGGTACAATTTATATTTAATTTAAATTTATAATATTTAATTGATCATTAATATAATGAAAAAACCAAATAGATCAAATATAGTCAATAAGGAATAAAATTTAAATTGAACGACATGAAATTAAACTAACTAGAAATAAAATAAAAACAAAATAAATGAATGACATACCAAAATACTAAAAACTTGAATAATTACAAAATATAACCCAAATTAACTAACCATAAATAAGTATAAGGGAAATATTTTTTTTACCAAAAATGATCTAAATTAACTAACCAATTAAATATGAATGACTTGAAAATAGAAGAATTAAAATAAAACATACCCATGCTAAACATTTCAATTAAAATTTGTTGAATTCTATATAACCTGTCTATTATGTTATTGTAATCATCTCAATTAATATATTATGATTTATTTGAAAATATGAATCAGTTATTTTGAATGAAATTTGGTATTTCATAATTAAATATTGTTACATAATCTTTGTAGTTTACATTAGGGATTAGTTATGTACTTATATGTAAGTGAATATTTTTTTTGAAATTCAGAAAATGAAGAACATTTTAGATATATATAAGGATTTTATTTCTGATAATAATCTCTCCCAAACATATTTTTTTACTCCACTATTTAATTTTTTCTTTATTTTATCTCATTTTTATATATAATAATAATGAATAATGTCAGTTAATTAAGATTTATTATAAATTTTAATCATGATCTTCCTCCATTGAGACAAATATTCTCTAATGAAACAAATTATAGTGGAGATCACCAATATAATTCAAGTGGAGGTACATGATCTTCTCACACGCCTCATCATAACTGATTACACTGTATCCCTTAATCTTATATACCATCTGCAATACATTGATATCCCATAGTGTTTTTAGAGGAGTCTAACATATTTACAACTCCTATAATGTCACCACCATTTCTATCTAATACCCCTTATTTTTTTTCTATTATCAGAGGATTTCCCCCACTCCCCATCGATATTATTCCTTTTCACTGAAATCTATCCATATTCTTTTCCTTATACATTCTTCCATAAATATTTTATGTTACATTTACATTGGCTTCCACACGGGCACATTTTGAGCCTCACGAGACAACATGGGACGCCACTCCAACTATATTGGTCAATGTTCCTTTAAATACATGATGTCCTTTAGTGCCTATTTATTAGGATATATCTAGACTAATTAGGGAACCTATGCAGTGATTTTTAACTATAAATTATTTTCTCGTATTAGCTGATTTCTCCCACTCCCCATCGCTATTATACTTTTACACTGAAAGCTGTCGATATCTTTTCCTTCAACATTATTCCATAAAATGTTTATGTTATTTGTACTTTGGATTCCACAAAAAAACATTTTGATCCTCACGAGACAACATTGGACACCACTCCAAATATATAGGAGAAAGTTTCAGTAAATCCACAGGGTCCTTCAGTACCTACTAATTAGGCTATCTATGGACTATGTATGGTACCCTAGTAATCATTTTTTACCAAAATTTATTTTCATTATATGATGTATTGATATAAGTTTTTTCTATTTTTTATTTCACAACTAAATATTTTACTATGTGGAATGGGAGTACAAACATGCATGAAGTGGGGAACCACCACACACAACAGATGGTTAAGTATAAAGAGGAAAACCAAATTATAATTAAAATTAGTATGGATTTCAGAAGATGTATGAGGATTCTTTCCAAATACTAGGTATCAATCCCATAATACATCTTTTCTAAATGAACCATCAAAAGGATGCAAGGGATAATTTGTGGACACAAACATGTGTAAGAAAATTCATTTGATTTAATGATATAACATTATTTGTTTATATTATTTAATATTTTAGTAGCATCTTTTTTTTTCTGGATTGTGAGGAAGTGTGGACTACACATATAATGGACTTTGGTGAGATATAGATGGAATATTACAATGAGTTCTATAATTTATGTCTTTCTAGAACTTAATATGGTTGATATTTCATACCTATCAGGAATGAGTGTATATTAAAACATTATTAGGAAATTGTTTCTCATTAGAAGAATACTATGTTTTGTTGTTAATAAAATTTATGGTTTTTGACCAAACAAATATGACAATTTAAATCAATACATTATTTTATATTCATGAATATTATATCTTAGGAAACATCAATAAAATTTTAACGTATTGATCCTATTACATACCTCTACAAATTGTGGTGGAAAATGATGCCAAACCATGATTGAAAGTAGTTATTTTTCCTATACACATTCATTTAATTTGATATAATGGTTGAAAATATATAATTCTTGACATCTTATGATTTAATAATTTAGTTATGATGTATTTGTTATCCATATATTTCCATACGAATTAATTTATCGAATTCCAAAAGATTATGAATGCTACATTTATTTCATGAATCATTCCTCAAGAATTTCTAATTCATTTATAAATCATTTCTCATTATTTGTCCACTCTTTAATTACAACAACATTAATTTTCATCCCATTATTGAAAAGTTCTACGAATTTCCCCCTATTTTGTATAAATTTTTTACTTAATAAATATTTTTCACTCATACTTGAATTTTTTACATATCTATGGGTTCTTTTTTCATCTATCTCCCACTTCATCAGCCATAAATATGCAACCCTATATGTATCATAGATGTTAATTTGACGTTGGAATCATAATCCCCGGGTGGAAAATTTCATCATGAGGCTATTATAAGTATATTTTAGGATTTAAATAATTTTAATGAGATTATTCTACATGAAAATAATTATTTTAATGTCTTCATATCCACTTATCATCTTTGTTTAGTATTTTATAGTCTTGAAACTTAAATTCAACATGTAGTTTTAGATAACAATTAATATCCTTAAAAACAAAACTTTATTCGTCTATAGTATTTTACAATGAATAAAACAATTCATTAGGTCCATCTTTATTATATTGTAAAATGATACTTTTTTGATTATTCAAATTTCGTAGTGTTATTATTATTTAATAGATCATAAATTGATTCACACATATTTCCATGCTTAGTGACTTATTCATTCTATGTTTCCTTGAAACATATTTTTACTATGTGTTTCAACAATCCTAATCTAATAATGGTTTTTTGTGGTACAATAATCTCATAATAAATTCAATTACTTTAAGAGAAAACTGTGGAATAGTTTATGGGAATATAATTTGGCTCAATGAGAATTAATTACTTCCTCCATTCACTATTGACTTATTCAACTTTTTACCATAGAATAGTTTTCAGATTATTACCCATTATCATGTGATCATAATGTATCAAAATAGAAAAGAAAGAAAACATAAATTCCCTCAAAAATCACTTATATGGATTACCCATCCTAATAAAATGTCGTAGTCCAAACCTCTCCCACCCAACCCACTACAAAGTACAGTAGACATTCCATCACACCACAAACCAACACCATCGAACATATTACCTTGTATCACAGACATGGATTCACAACAAGAACCACTAATTTTCTCATTGAGAGTCAAATTTATTTTATCATAATCAACTCATAGTTGTCATCATTGTTTAATCCTTCATCCAAAATCAATATCTTGAAACCCATATTTTGAATAAAAAAAATAAAATTATACACTTTCTAAAATCATATATTATGTATATTTCAGGGATGTGACTTTTAATTTCTAGTATAATTGAAATCTGATGAACACCAATGTTATCCTTACAACATAAAACAAAAAAATATTTTGACATATTTATAGTGATACATTAATAATGATGACCAATATAGAATATCATGAAAATATAATTTAAACAAAAACTAAAGGATGAATTTTAAGAAATAGAAGACTAATACCATGATTTAGTGTTCAAATTTCCAATAATTTTTCTTTATAACATAGTATAATATTTTCAATATCATCTTATATCATATTTAAGTAAAATTATTATTTGACATAATTCATGGGTGGTGATTTTATCCTAGAAATATATTTTTTTGGTAATTTTAATGTTTTAATATTTCATAGAATGGTTACGATTAAAAATTAATTAAGGATTTAAAATTTAATAATATATAGAGATGAACTATTTCTATATTTTTTAAAGGAAAAAACATTTATGATCCATTTATGATTTTAAATGAGTCTTTTACATATAAAATTAATGAACAAACATGAGGAAATATAAAATTAATGGTAAATAATGAACCTTAATAAAAATTCATTGATTAAAAAAATTTAATAGAAAATGATCATGGGGTGGGTTAGAAATTATAAATAATGATAAAGTATAAATTAAACCGGCGATTCAAAATATTCATGAATTATTTAAATTTTTTCAAAAAATTTGTTTTAGTTATGAATATACAGTAGAAAATTCAAAATATGATATCAGTGATCTGAAAATTTTGGAATATTTTTAAAACCAAGGATTAAAAATTGAAACAAAATTAAATTTATTCAACTAAAAACAAAATGGATAATAATAATGTTTTCAAACTAAAAATGATGGAATTACCCTCATAAAAACATTTAGGTCTCATCCCTAGTTGACTGCGATTTAAATTTATTGTCTTTAATTCAGAATGAATGTAGATAATGTTCTATTTATTTAATTTTAATCACATAAACAAAAATATAACATACTACATAAAAATTAACATGTATTAAAAAAAGGAAAATATGTTAATATTAAAACACTAATGTTCCCTCCAAAAAATAAAAAATTTCTCGAGATAATGGTTTAATTTGAGAGATTTATTCATTTTGATAATATAAAAAATATATTTGTAGGAATCCCAATCATTAGGATTATACTATTTTTTTAAAAATATTTGTTATACATAATTTCATCTCAAAATATGTTCAGGCATTGAACAGAAACAATAAATTATATACATGGTTGATAAGACTATTAACTGTATTGTAATTAAATCTTTAAATTAATAAGTATTTAATGAATAAATAAGTCCCCCATAGGTATTCAGTAATGAATGTATTCCCCAAAAAAATTAAAAAGATAGTAGGTGTTCATGTAGAAAACATGATTCACAAATAAATTTTCACGCAAACAATTATGATGTTATCCTTAAATATAAATTTAGAAAACCCAAGGTTTCATAAAAAAGAAAAAAACACATAAATTAGACAAGATGTAACTAGAAAATTAGTCCCATCATAGAAACATGCAATTCCACATAGATAGATAAAACTGCATAAAATTTGATAAATCCTCCCACCCTCAAATTCATCATACATTAACCATTCCAACCTATTTTCACCATAAATAACAAATCACCATTCAAATTCTAAAAAATGTTATAGACATCCAATAAAATGATAAAAATATTATAGATAAACATAAAAAACATAGAATAAAAATTTAATTACAACTATATACATAGTTATTATACACATCTATCTATACTAATATAAACATTACAAAACAAAAATTCACATTTTCACAATCAAATATCTTTAATAATTCCACATTAAAATATCATAAATATGATGTTTGGAATTAAACCCCTTACTATATTTTACTATTCAATAAATATATCACTAGGAGATAGAAAAAAAGTATTATCCATCACCATATATAAAGTGATCCACAATAGGAACCAACTAATGAAAACATTATTCATAAACATTTCTAATCATATAAAATTGAATGATTCACCTTTTTCATAGAAACGTTAGAATAAATAATTATATTGATATTATGATTATATTATGAAAAATATAATTATATGTCACTTGAATGAATGTAATTTATTATAAGAATCATTTTAATCCCATTCCTTACAACCATAATGAAATAAAATGATGAAATTGTTGAGATCCAATAGTTAGCTTCAGTTTTTATATTTTAAAATGGACTAATCTATTAAAAAGTTTCTAGTTAAATATATAATGATATTATAATAAACCCTTGTATATTATGGTGATGACCTAATTGTGAAAAACCTGGTGTCATTAAATGGAACCCAATATTTCCATGAATTTTATATAAAATATCATATATATCATTATAGTCATTTTCCAATTTAAAAACAATGTTAACCTCTTAAATTTAATATTATATTCATGAAAATACATTTTATCTATTAATCATAAAATCTATCATAATTATATTTATTCCATTTTACGTTAGCTCAATTTAATATAAAATTATCTTGTGATCATTCATAATAATATACTATTTTTTAAAATAAATAACCCCATATTCCCTGATATCTAATGTAATGTCCCAAATTCCAAAGTAGGAACACTATATTTGATAGCACATATGATATTTAGCACCAAGAATGTAGGTGAATATAATATACCTATAATTTATAATATATTTACTATTAAATAAATTTAATATATTATATATATTGAAATTCAAATTACACTGAGATGGTATACATTGCACGCAACAATGGGTTTGATTAATGGATTGTGTTACACGAAAGAATGTGTTTAACAAAAATAAATATATTATTATTTAATATAATAATATAAAACATATCCATTATGTTTGAGGATATGAATATTACTAACTAAATTATAAAAAATTATGGTTTAAAAAAATATAAAATTAATTCACCGGGTTCATGTTAATTAGATATGAATATAAGAACAGATTTAATTTAAAAATAGACTTTTCATTGAAAAATATTATTACACTCAAATAGAAGTTTCATTTTAATAAATAAAATTAATTTAAATTCGTGAGTGACATTAGTTTAATATATATAATATATATTCAGTAAATTATTTTAATATTTATCCAATATATTCGATATATACAATATATTAAAAACCCAATATTACACCTAAAATACTATATTTTTACTAAGGAACATTTACCATATTTTAATGGATAAAATATATCAAATCAAAAATTTTAAAATTTTATAAAAGTTATATGTCAAATTTAACATAAAATTTTATATAGGAAAATAAAAAATTAGGTTAGGGTGAGTTACTATTATTATTTTGTGATGTTTTAAATTTTAATAAATAGTGAAAAATACTGAATTATAGTTCAATTTTTAGATTTCATCCAAATGGTTTGTATGGTAAAATTTCATTTTAAATTTGTTATAAAGTATAATTGGAATAATAATTTAACCATTATTCCAATTTTGGTAATTGTAATAAATTTCACTTTGAAATTTGATATAATATCTCAGTGAATGTTTGGACGTTTTTATTTTTAAAACATGAGTTGTCATCCCATATGCATGAATAAATTTAAAATAAAATCTAACCTATATGTTATTGGTGCTTTGAAAAATTGATTCCTTATTTGGAATTTTAATTATTTATAATTTATAATAATTTCAAAAAATAATTATTCCAAAAATATTAGTGGATGAATCTAAAATTTATTATGACATTTACGGTATAATTACTCATAACATTAAACTAAACATTAATATTAATGCCCAAAATGACCAATAAAATTCCCAATATCCATTTAATGGTCATATATAAAACTTATATTCTATTTTATATAATTATGATAATTAATTCATACATATTCAATTGAAATAACATAGGTTAAATTATTTTTCCTAAAAATTATACAAGTGACCCTCCTCCTCCATTATAAAATGTCCTCATCTCCTATCACTTCCTCACACCTATTAGGACAATATGGATTAATAAATATCTTTTAAAATACCTGCACAATATCCCTATTTAGAACATTGAAGAAAAACATTGGTCAAAAATCGAATAATGAATATCTTTCGTGTTAACCAAAAAGACTTACACAAATAAGAGGAACCATCATTCCTCAAGAACTTTAGTTTAATTTCCACTGTCCACCACCTAATATCATCTTATAAAATTATTATATAACAAAAAAGTATCCAAAATATATTTATATATTGTTATTATATTTTTTATACCTACAATCACACACACACCCATCTAATGGGTAATGAAAATATTGTTTATTTTCACGATGAACTACCACATCATGAAATAGTGATTGTTCATTATTCTAGACAACCACACATGGTTTGGAATAACGATGAATAATATTTTTAAATATGTTATATAATGTATTAATAATTTCCTTATACTAAATTAATTTTTACATAACACATATATACTGGTACTTCATTCTATATGAATATTATAACATTTTTTGTAGAAGTGTAGACTACCACCTACTAAAAGCTATGAGATTCATGAACATGCTATATTAAATTTATAAAGGATGGTTTCAATTATAAATATTTGTAATAGAAAATTAAAATTATATTCATATATAAAAATTGTGTGTAGAATAAATTATATAATGTCACACGACATGGGAATATTGGTTTTTCTATTGAGGTAGATCCTGAAGCCCTTCAGAAAAGGATTAGTCTTTTTACATTTTCAATTCTAGGTCGTTTGATCTACTCAAAGAGGGATAGACCCTGGTCGTATGCTGAGCTTAAGAATCATATTTCTCATTGATGGGGAAATAGGGATTGGAGGCTAATTCCCATTGGGATAGGTTTTTTCATATTATTTTACAATATAGGGAGGCTTTGAATTCGGCATAGAATGCTTCCAATTTGCAGTTGAATCTTGGAATTATCAAGCTATCTTAATGGGTTGTTAATTTCAATAACATTAATCCAAAAAAATATAATGCCCATATTTTTATTAGGATGATTGGTCTGAATTGGGTGTATTGGAATCCAAGGATTCTTAATGATATAGCCTCTTATATTAGTACTCTTATTATATTAGATCAAAGGACCATGGATGGAGAACATGGAATCATTGATCTTATATTTGTTGATGTAAATCTCGAAGTGAAGTGTCCTAATAGTATATCCTTTCTTGCTAAGGGATACATAACATAGGTGAAAGTTGAATATGAGAATTTTCCACCTTTTGAGAGGTTTTCAATATGGTGGGTGATTCTGTTACCAACTAATGAATTCTACAAAATAAGGTTATTGTCCTGAATGCCTTGGTATGGAATGATGTCAACAATAGTAAATGATCAAAAAATGTCCATGTTGACAATAAAGGATTCATCAGGGATCAAGTTGGTCCTTCTAAGGTAACTGAACGAATTCCACCAGCTATTTCTACTGCCAAACATGAATAGATCCAACATGATATCTCTCAAATGGAACATACTGGATCACCCATCAGGAAGCATACCTGGGCTGACATAGTTGAAGAGGAGGAGGCCCAAGATGTTGTACAAGTTCTGGATTCTGATATTTGAAATGACATTTTCTATCTGTCTCCAAAATGGCAGCATGAAATGGACTATTAATTCATTTCATTGGAATTGATTAATGACATATTCAATTTGGTCTGCTCTTTTGGAGATGTTCATAATCCAACTTATGATGCACAAAAGGAAATTCCTAATAGGGAAGTGTCAGTTGGTGACACTCCCTATTCTGGATAGATATCCCCGGAATCTTCTCTACCAATTAATGAATCTATATCCAAGGGTTCAGATTCATGAAATATTACAGATATTTCAGGCACATTAACTCATTACAGCATTGTCACTACCTTGAACATGCAGACATGGGAACACATTGGGAATAAAATTAATGGATTTGAATCTACAGGTAACAGGGAATCTGCTAATTTATGGGACATCATTTGGACAGAGTTAATAAAATTGGAATTGGTAATGAGGGGTGTGAAGTTATTACAAATCCTACCTAGGAAAATATGATAGATAATAGGAAATCAAATCTGAATAAAAATGGAAAATAGGTGATGAACTGCATAGTTGATGTAACAGATCTTTTAGACAGTTTTAGAGCTACCAAAAAAGAAGGCTAGACGGCCACCTAAGAAACTAGGGAACAAGAGGGGTCCTAGCCTCATAGTTTGTTTCAAATGAAGATGTTGTTTGGAACTGTTAAGGCCCTGCTTTTATGGAAACTACTATATCAATTAATTTATTCATCCAGAGGAAAAAAACTATTCTTATAGGTCATTCCGAGCCTAAAGAGATATTCCTTCCAAATATTTCCAATTTACTGATGTTGGGTTTCTTTTTAATTGAAACCAATAGGTGTTCAACTAATGTCAAAAGGATATGGGTCTTAGCTCATTATTCTCTCACCAGTACATCCATGGTTGTTTCATTTGATCAGCATGTCACTTGCTACTTCAATTATCTAGGATCTGATTTTTTTTGTACATTTGTATATGCAAACAATAGTTTCCCGGATCGTATGACTCTATGGGTGAAAATGGGGTCCTTGAAATCAGGCATCTCTAGTCCCTGGATAATATTTGGGTTCATTAATTCTATTCTCAATCTGGATGAAAAAATCATAGATTTCAATAATTGAATTTCATCGAGAGAATTCCGAACATGCATTGAACAAAATGACTTTTTTGAGGTTAAATTGTTAGGTTCCAAATATACTTAGAACATGAGGCATCTTAATAGTTATGTGGAAAGAAAAATTGATAGGTATTTCATCAATGGAGATTCTATGTATATATGGGGTTAAAAATCATGTTATAATCATGCTAGACTTAATCTAGATCATCATCAAATTCTGTTAGACCTCAGAGACAAGGAACCTAAGCACCCTCTTCCTTTTAGGTTCCATAAATATTGGGTCACTCATCAGGATTTCAGGACTATCAATTAACACACATGGGATTATCTAAATTATAGTAATGATGCTTTTTCTTGCATCACCAAACTCAAAATACTCAAAAGGAATATGAAATTCTAGAGAAAGGCTCAATTCACCACTCTTTATTCAGATATCCATTCACTTGAGTCATCTCTTCAGAACATCCAAGAGATCAATTTGATTAATTATTTCTCCTATGGCTGCTCAGATGAATCTGAGATAATATTCAATCTCTAAAATCTCCTCATACATAAGGATGCCTTGAAAAAGGATTCCTTCAAGACAAAATGGTTAAAATATTGTGATAAGAACTCCATTTTTTAATGCTTTTATAATATTAAAAAGATATCAAAGACACTTTCATTAATCCAAAATGGGGAAAACCAAATTGATAATATAAAAGATCTACTGGAGCACATAATACTCTACTTCAAAGAACTTTTAAATGGCTCAAACTCTACTATTAATCCTTCGAAAGGGGTGATTATAAGGCTTGTGAACCAAGAGGATAATTCTATAATCATTTATAATCCTCTTGAGCCAGAAATCAAGGAGGCTGTGTTCAGGCTCAACTCTGAGAGTTCTCCTAGTCTGGATGGCTTTGGAAATTTTATTTTCCAATCTTTTTGGGATATAATTCATGAATATGTTTATAGGTTGGTTATACACATTTTACAAGGTGGGATCTTTCCCAATGGTTAGAATTCCCAGTTCCTTGTCCTTATTCCGAAAGTGGAAAATGAAAATGAAATTCATTTATTCAGGCCGATTCCCTTGGTCAACACTATTCAAAAAATCATTTGTAAAATTCTTGCTAGTAGGCTATCACACATTTCTTTCAAGATTATTTCTTCCAATCAGTTTGGCTTTATCAAGGAGAGATCGATCTAAGATTTCCTTATAACTGCCTCAAAATGTGTGAATCTCCTCAAAACATTCAATAGAGGTGGTCACATTGCTCTCAAATCGGACATCAAGAAGGCTTTTGATACCATGGAATTTGGCTTCATAAAAAATTTTCTGTCCATGTATGGCTTTGATTATGTTTTTATTAATTGGATCAGGTCTATTTTGAGCTCATCTCACATTTCAGTTATTATCAATGGATCTCCTGAAGGACACTTTGAGTGTTCATGAGGTGTAAGGAAGGGTGACCCTTTATCAGCAATCATTTTCCCTATTGATAAGGACCACCTCAGTAGGTTCATATTTCTCATGGATGGTAATGGAAAGTTGATAACCATTCATGATGGAAGAGTGTTGGTTTCTCCATAGCATCTTCTTTATGCTGATGAAATCCTCCTCTCCACTAGAGGGGACATTGTAAATATCAAGAACATCATGAAAGATCTTTTTAATTATGAGATGGATTCGGGACAGGTGGTTAGTTGGAAGAAATCCCTTGTTTACATTGGAAGGAACTTCTAATCCAATGGAACGAATGACATCATTAGATAGCTAGGTATTCGAGAAGGTTCCCTAACCTTCAGTTACTTGTAAGTTCCTTTATTTTGGGGGAGACTAAAGGCTTGCTATTTTTCCATCATTATTGGGCTGATTTAAAGACAAATTTCTTCCTGAAAGGGTAAATCATTATTAATGGAAGGTAGAGTATGTCTTTTTGTGTCTATCATAATCTCTATATTCTTTTATTCGTTCATGGTTTATAAATGGCTGATTTACTTAATCGAGAGAATCAATGTCTCTACGAAGAACTTCATTTGGAGTGGAAGTGTCACTAAAAAGTGGCTAGCAACGGTCCCTTGGAATTATGTGTGTAATCCTTATGATGATGGCAGTTTGGGCATAAAAAATATGGGTTTTTTTAATGATTCTCTGCATGTAGGATTTATATGGAGACTGGTCAACATGAAATCTGATGCTCTCTATTTTCATAGAGAATGATTTATTCAGAGACTCAAATCTGGAAATATTAATTGCATCAATTCCTCTATTTGGAATTCTTTCAAGAACATATTTTTCAGAATTGATGCAGATTCACATTGGTTGATTTCAAAGGAATCCTCCCTTCCTTTTTGGAAATTTAATTTCATTGTTATGTGCCTAGAATACATGGTTCCTGGTGATAATCCTAATCTGGATTTTGATCTGTTAATTAAAGGTCAACTTTTTGCATGGAATTTATTCCGAATAAGGTTACTTCTATTGTTTGGAATTACTTTTTCTCTTCCAGGGGATACTTTTTCGCATGGGATCTAGCTTCCAATGTTATCCTTTCCTCTAATGGTATTTATAAAAATTCTGTGGGAAATGTTTTTGGTTCTCAAGGGATTGGTATCTTTGACAGGGGTTTCTTAAAACCATCTCAGGCCACCTTTTCAGGGAGTGTAGTGCACAAGAGGATTCTAATAGAGGATCATCTTCAAACATGTGGGATCTCCCTCTCCTCTAGGTGTTTCCTATGTCATCAACACAAGAAATACATTGATCACCTTTTTCTTAGTTGTGCTACTACACCGGCTATGTGGGTGGCAGTCTCCAGTATTTTTGATGTTCACGTTCCATGGATGAACTCTATGGAGTATATTATGAAGAGTTGTCCTGATATTAATATCTCAGTGAATATTTTCTCCCTTATTCTCACTTTTTGGGGAGGAATTTATCTATCATATTTGGTATTTTAGCAAGAAAATCATCCATGAGAAGCATGTTCTTTCTATAGGTGCGGTTATCTCAAGAATCCTCACAGCAATTCGTGAGGCTCCCATTCTGAAAGGAAACATTTGTGGGAATTACTTTCATGATCTGTCTGTTATAAATAGTGTGTGTGTCAAGGGAAAATTTCTTTTACCTCTTGTAACTATTAAAGTGTTTTGGGAGGCACCCTTTCATGGTTAGATCAAGGTAAATTAAGATGGCGCTTCACATGGTAATTTGGGTGATTTAGTCTTTGGTGCGGTATTTAATGTTCCTCAAGGATGTGTTATAAGTTTCCCTTATGGCTCATGTGGTTTTTCATCTACTCGTGATGCAGATATGTGAGGTGTCATTGGGGCTGTTGAACATGCTTATAGAAGATGGTGGAATAAATTATTGATAGAATGCGATTCCACAAACTAGGTGTTGGCTCTTATGACTTGTTCTCTTCATCTCTCATAGAAGCTGACTAATAGATGGAACAAATGTTTGGATAGACTTCATTCAAAGGAACACATTATTACTCATGTGTGTAGAGTAGAAAATTCATTGGCAGATCGTCTTCCAATCAAAGGTATTATTAGCTCTGATTTTCGTTGGGGTAATCAAGTGCCTAGTGATCTTCTTCCCATTATAAAGAGGGATAAATATAAATTTTCTTCTTTTAGACTGGTGTAAGTTTATTATTTATTTTTTCTAATAAAGTGATTTTTCATTTCTGGGCATGGTCTAATTCTATCATTAAAAAAATGATGATGTTATAATGTAGTTCGTGGATTTGTGGACTACCACCTCCTTGACACGATGTGATTCATTTTACATAATAATAATTGTATATATAAGAATATAGAAATAAATAATATATAATTTATGATCTAATTATCATTATATAAATATTGATTTTATTACCTTATTTCTATAATGATCATTGTTAATAGGGAATGTTACTCATGAGTATGCACAACCTACCCTCTCCATGATTGTAACTTTTTTTTATTACCATATTAAATGAATGGGTTTTAAATTATAATTGATATATAATTAGGTTAATCTTTTCATTTATATTATTTGAATATTTTATATAATGATTATTTAAACCATAGTTTACATACATATGTTTTTTACACATAAACATAATTTTTTCAAAACCCCTGATGTAACATTAATTATTTATGTAGTTGTATAAGACATGCTAATATGTGAAATAAAAGATATTATAAGCATTAAAATGTTATAAATCCTGTAAATATATAACATATCTTCTTTATTCATGAATATAAAAAACAAAAGTCTTGTCAAACATAAGGTATGATATTTTCATCTAACATTCTACATCTGAGAGATAAAAGCCTTGTTAACCATTTACTTGTTTTTTATGATGTATATAAAGACCATTTAGATATATTATTTCAGAAATTTTTTATTTTAATGGTATTTAATATATTCAATTAATATTTTTCATCATTAGGATGATGATTTAAAATGTTTCAAAGTGGTATGGGACACTTTCATATGTTTAACAATTATTTTCCTCAATTATATTATTAATGATATATAAATGGTATTTTTATTAAAGGAAGTAATATAAACATTTTTCAATAAAAATTTTCATTTTATAATCCATTGGATATTCATAACCATTTTTATATATTAGTACCATTGTTAAACTGTTTGGTTTTCATAATGGTTTAAAATTGTTTTATGAAAAAAATATTTCAATTATCTCAATAGTTGAAGAACCCATTTTCTTCTAAATAACGTTTTTAATAAATAAATCATAAATGTAATTAATATTTTCAAAATGATTCCGTGAAGAATTTTAACCCCTTTTTATTTTCCATTTTTTCAATGGAATCATCCTATTGTTTTCCTAATAAGGATTTTTTTAACTTTTTACTATGAAAAAGAATATTCTTTGACATCATAATGAATTTATAGAAATATCCACCGTTAACTCATTGAATCTTACATTTAATGTATAAAATGATACGTTTTAAATATATTTTATCAATGATTATTTTCTTTGAAAATTATTTTCAAATTTATTTTCTAAACAACATGGATATTCACTTCATGAATGGTTTTAAATTATATTTTTATAGATTTTACAATTCGACAATAATAAGAATACTTTACTTTTTCTCCACTTGGGATATTTTGTATTGATTCTATCCTTTTTAGTTATTTGGATGGTTTATTATTTTTTACCAATGATAGTATTCAAATTCATTTCCTTGAATCCATTTAATCACCTTAAAATATTAAATTTTTATTAATCATTTGAACTTTAATTTTACCTAAATATTCATATAACATTTTATGGATATATTTTTTCATGAACCATATACCATTTTTCATATGGTCTCTATTAGGGAAGTATTGGATACATGGATTGAATCCTTGAAATAATTAGATTATTGGAATGGATCCCTGAAAGTATTAGATTCATTTCATGATGTCTTCACATTACTATATTTATTGAATGAATCCTTAATAGAATTATATTCATGGAATGAAGCCAACATAATATTGTATTCTTTTAATGAATCCTTTAAATTATTATATTATTCAAATAAATACATGATGATATTTTTCAAATAACAATATATATATATTTCACGCATTTAGTTTTTATTCATCCATGAGATCTTTCATTGACAAATCTATAGATACATATCATTTCCAGTTCATTGAATAACTAGAATCTTTTTTAGTTCCTTACCATCTCATATTTATTTTTCCTTATTAAGTTATTTGAATTTAAAGGGTTTCCATTTATTACATTTCTAATTCCTTATTATAATTGAATGAATACTGATTCCATTGTAATTTACCCTTACTAATAATTTGAGATCACCCTTATTATGTTTCCATTCCCCAGTAATCTAACAAGTGAACTATGAATAATATACATGGATATAATTGATGGAATGATGATATCCTGGTTGTTATTTATTTATAATATTTTTAAATGGTGTATTAATTGTTAATAAAAGACTCCGTTATGTGTATGGTTTACTAGGAATAATAAACTATTGGTTCTTTGAGATTTGAATTGTTGTAATCTTGAAAATTTATTTCATAGAAGACACCAGCTCTGGACATCAGGGGTTCTGGTTGCAATAATTGATATTATAAGATGTTAATTACTAGAAATATAAACTATATTTGAAAAAACATAGATTAGTGAAAATATCCATGAGATATAATTTGAGGTTAATTATAGAAGAACACCCCATATTTTTAGTTATTTTGATAATATCTGGGTGTTTCTAAAAATAAATCCATTTACGGATAATACATTTGGACATGGTTATTGAAGAAATTTACCTAGGTGTAAAAAATCTAATAAGGTGTATTTTCATTGACTCAGTGTAATATAGTACATGACAACATGCCTTATTACGCCCCTAGTTTGACACTCATGAGGGATACATTTAAAATAATTCCCAATTTCATTAAAAATTATTCTCTATGATTTGAATATATAATCAAAATAAATGACGTAGTATAAACATAAGGTATCTTAGGTTGATGAAAAAGTGTCAAGAATAATAATTCATAAAAATTATGTTATGGTTAATAATTATAACAATGTTTGACCTATGTGGAAATTAATGGATGGAGTATTTATGTTTTATTGTTATTTTGAAAATGATAGTTAAAATGTTATATTGAGATTAACCTGATTTCATTGATTTTAATAATATTGAATATGGAAATTATATTAATCTGGTTTTAGAAAAGGATAACTTTTATTCGGGGTGATATTAAATCAAATTCTGTAAGGTCATACGTCGTAAACCCAAGACTAAAGGAATATAAGTGTTTCACTCCATCCACAGTAAATTCCTGGAATTAACATGTAATGTTTTTAAAATATATTGGAATTTGTTGTGTCCGCAAAAATTGAAAACACATGACATTGAGGCCCGAAGTTCCCAGAAGAAAATTTTGAACTTTTGTTCCGGAATGTTCAATAAACGTACGAGCGAGGTTTTCTAACTTTTGAACCAGTGCTCGGAATTGAAATCGGATGGTACTGTTAAACTCACTGAGCTAATATTCTCTTAAGAAGACATTCACCTCGATGGCAGTTCGTCGAGGGTAAGATTTAATTTTTAGTTTTTTAATGAAATGAATAAAATAAAATAAATTGAGTAACAAATATTATATCATTGTTTAAAACCTCCATGTGGATGATGAGAAGTGGGGACCACCAGACATTATTTTCTCATGGGTGGTCATGGTGGTGGTGACCACCCACGCCAAACATCCCATGAGAGGTTATAGTGGTGGGGACTACCCGAAACCTAAACCTCGTCCACTCCCACATTATTGTGGGGGAGCCTCTTGAGCATCCTCCATATTAAGTGTGCCAACCCTCTATAATTAATTTTTCAAACAATCCCCATATTAATTATGCAAGTTAATTAATTAAAACAATTTTAATTTTAATCCAACAAAAATAATATATATTTTAATCTAATATTTTTGGGTTTATGAATTTAATTTTGGTGTAATTGGGGAGAAGAGGATCTCTTGGAGAATGAATGCGAAAGAAGAAATTCTTCATAAAATGAAGAATTTCTTCTCCGAACAAAGAACACTGACCTCGACTTCTACCTTCTTCCTTGAAACATCCTCCATCGGTGGACATCATTAACCATGAAGGATAACTTCCATCGAAGATAGTTAATCTGAAGAACGAAATCGGGATCAAATGCGTGTGACAGGCATGACGAACGTCAACAACTTCGAATTCTCTCATCATCATCGAACAACCCGAGGTAAAATTTTATTTCTATTTTATTATCACATCCCATGTTCTCCCCTTCTAATTATTTTGCGGGATTGGGAATATAAATTGACATGGACTGTGGGAAATGATGTTTTAAAATATCTTCCACACATGTTCATGCTTCGTACTTTGTGAACTGCTTGCTACCACTCTAAACACGGAGGTTGCGTGCCAAAAAAACATGGCCCGACCCCTTTGTTGTTCTTATTTGGTGTGTTATTTGAAATGGAGGAAGGTGTTGAAGACGATGAAGGTGATGAATGAAACAACACCTCCACCCATGGGCTCCGCGACCCACGCCGCCGTGCGGCACTTTTCCCTCCCGACTGAACTGGTAGTGTGCCCTAGATAAGCACCCCGACCGAGCTTCCCCGCTGTTCTCCGACCGAGCTATCGAACTGCCCTCATGCCCCAGCCAAACAAGCCGAATCGGCCATGAACCTCGGTCGAGCCCCTGATGTGATTTGCCCTCCCGGCCAAACCGGTCGCACGCCCTGGATCCGCACCCTTGCCCTACCACTATGCGGTGCTCCATCCTCTCGAAAAAATTGGCCTCCCACCTTGGTCGAGCCCCCGTGGTGCTCCACCCTCCTGGATAAACCGGCCATGTGCCTCGGCCCCAAGCCATGGCCGAGCCGCCGACGCCCATGGCCCTCCGAGCCGCCGCGACTCGTGAGGCCTGCCGGACATCCGAGCCTCCCCGCGACATTGTGCTCTCACAGAAACCCCTATCTTAGATGCTACGCACCCTCGTTCCCTCACGACCACCTGCAGCCCTCCATAGCCACTCCAGGGGGGTCAGGTAGTATCTAGTGGGCTGAACCAAACCCAACAGGCCGGGCCACGCTGTGGGATGGCCCAGACCCAGCGCGTCAGGCCAAGTCATCCCAATCTAGGTCGGCTCAGGTCGGGTCCGTCCAGGTCAATTTGACCGGGTCGGTCCAGGTAAATCTGACCAGGTCGGACCGGACCCTATCCAACTATGACCCACATACACTCTTTCGGCTATATCATTGGCACCAGATGTCTGTTTGACGAACAGTCAAGGATATTTGATATAATGGAGTCGGACAGTCCCTTTGAGTATTCCCCACTAGAGTTTTGGGTATAGTTGAGATACGGTCAGTTTGGATTGAGCATGAATACAACTGGGCCCATGGGACTAAAAGGCTAATAACTCACACACCTGGTGTTTTAATGACGCTCCATCTATTTTATTGAGACCCCTATGATGTGGCAGTCCTTTGAGAATATTATTTGTGGGACTTCGTGATAGTTGAAGTATTGTCTAGTAGCTTGTGGAGTAGATCCTCCCAGAGATGAGAAATCATAGTGCGGACCCCTAGTACATCGCTGAGACATGACAACTGCTTACCGTTTCGACTCGGAGTGACTCGACCGGCCCATTGGGGAGTGGCTTTGTGACATAGCAGACCCACAGTGGGGAGCGCCTTGGTTATGCAGCAGACCAATGGTACTCATTAAGAGGATTATCTCAGCATTCCATGAGGGGGAGCGCCTCTATGGTATGTGGAAGACCAACGGTGGGGAGTGCCTCTGCGTGACACCGCAGACCCACAACACTCGACAGGAAGAGTACCTCAGTAGTCCAAGGTTAGTTGGAAGCGCCTATGTGTGATGCGGCAGACCCACTGTACTCAATCATGGAATAGTATTCTAGTAGCTGAGGTGTGTGACGATGTGACTGGGGATGTTACATGATAATACCCCTAGAATAAATCCTAGTGTGAGCTAAGTCATCACCTTTGTGTTTTCCTCATGATTGAGATGGATTACTTGACAACATAGGTATACATATGAGTATTTAACTAATTAGGGTTATCTGTTGATTTCATAATTTGTGGTTTATCATTGGTGGATTTTGGGAGACCTTAAGGGTCTCGGTATCTATACTATGTATCGTTACACTCACCCCTAAATGGGCTATAACTGAAGCTTGTTGTGTTGGATGAAGATAACAGATAGAGATGAGTGATGCAGAATGTACCAAGACTGCCTGGTACCAGGAGATGGACCATAATGTGTGTCGATACATAGATGAGATGGAAGAACGTGGAGTGCTAAGAAGGTGATCTGTACCTATGCTTCAGGTAAGAACCCCAGTGGATGATCTAGTAGTCGTATTTTCTCATTTTTACGTTTTATTGTATTTCAATTGTACTTGTACCTTTACTGTTGGGATTTTATTCCGGCCCCTTTTTCTTTTTGCACACTATTGGCTATATAGTTTTCTTTTATTCGTATCTTGTTGTGTTTTTGGTTAAGCGAGTTTACAATTTATAAAGGTAATTCCTTCCTAGTTTTATGGAAAACACCTTTATGTGCTAGTCGCCAGGACTTGGCCTATGGAAGGCGGGCATGGAGTAGTCACGGCACGGTCCCCGGGGGACAGGTCGTAAAAAATTGGTATGAGAGGAGTCAGTTCTACTGAAGAACTAAGACTCTAATATTTTCTATGAAGTAATAGTGTTAAGGTTAATGATTTCGTTTTTTACTTCAAGGAGTCTAGTGTTTGTGTGGTGGATGACGTATCCAAACATCAGGGCACTGACATCTTAATTCCAACTCAGTGCACAAAAACACTGATTGTGTGTGTGTTTTCAAGATTTTCCTTTGTGATCTCTTGAGTACGCTCACCCGATATATCTTAATAACCATGGAGCACCAGTTCCTTTCAGGATGCCTCCACGCAAACAGCCAGCTAGGGTTCGAAGAGTCGAATTCCTTGATATCCCACTGAGCGATGAGGCCTCATTGTAGGGCCCTCTTCCAATAGAGGCACCGGCTGAGGCAACAGTGGTACCATTACCCATTGGTCCGCCGTTGACACCAGCCCCTATAGCAGACGGTACACACCCTTTGAGTGTGTTTCATGTGTTTTGATGCTAGAGGAAACCCAGGTTCAGGGGAGATATGAACCCAAAATCACGTGAGGATTTGATGTATGTTGTTGTGATAGTTTTACTACTGGTAGGGACACCAGCCGATCTCGTTGTGATCTTTACCGCCAGCCTTCTACATGCAGCAGTAGCCAGATCGTGGAGCTTGATGCTCTAGGTTAACAATGAGGTGACTCTTCTCTAGGTAGACATTGATATCATGTTTCAGGCAGAGTTTGTTCCAGCGACTCTTCACACACTGTGAATTTAGGAGATACTTCATCTACAGTAGGGCATCATGATTGTAGATCAGTTTATAGGGAGGTTCACTGACCTATAACTCTACTCAAAAAATATTGTGTGGGACCAATTGTTCAGGGTATGGACTATTTAGTATGGGCTCAGGCGGGAGATCAGGGCTTCAATGGTGTCACTCAGCATTCCGATGTAGGAAAGGGTGATTGAAATATCCCTATTAGTGGAGATTATTCTTGCTTATCACTCACCAGCAGCAAGTACCAACACCAGTCATCACGTAGCAAAGTCTTCTGCAGCTAGCAGCAGACATACTTCACAGAGGTCTAAGAGGAACAGATCTACTGGTGGATAAACTCATGACACAGGAATAGTTTTGTGGGGCACCCAAGGAAGAACCAATCTTGCAAGGAGCTGACATTGTTAGTCATGCGATGGGTCGGGTCAAATGGCTCATGACTGTCTGGCCTGTCATACGTATGATTAGGAGATGGTCGAAGGACCACATTGATAGAGACAGAGGTATGACTGTAGAGGTCCGTAGAGAGTAGGCGGACGTGTCAGGGGAGATGGTCATGCAGCTGGTAGTTGGTGACGATTCAAGATGTTACTTCCACCACCACCAGGTGGTCCACCCTAACCAAAGATAACAGGAGGATATGGGAGAGCTGATTTTTAACCAGCTGATCCCTATAATCACAACACTCCAGAGATGATACAAGGTATGATCTGTTTCCATTACACCATTTCTACAGTACTTATGGACACAGGTTCCAATCATTTATTTACTTCCACTACAATCATTCAGAGCAGGGATATTTATATGGAGTTTTTGGCTCGATCCTTATAGATAGGGACTCTTATTGGAGAGGATTTTATGATTACCCACTAGTGTCGTCACTACGATCTTACTCTATGGGGCGAGATATTAGGTTGGGAACTCCTAGTAGCAGCGTCGAAGCCTTACGATGTCATCTTGGTTACAAACTATTTATCTACAATCCATGATCACATAGAATCTATTAGTGGAATGTGTGGTGTGTTCGCACGTATGGGACAAGGTTTACCTTCATATGTGAGAAGGGAGCCTTTGCTGATGATGATGGACTTACCCAAAAGAGATTCAAGCCGATCACTCATCATTTCTCTAGCCTTACCCTCGGAGCTATTGATGTGGAGAGTCGGAGCTATCCTATAGTGGTGGAACAGTACGATGATGTCTTCCATGATGATTTTTCGGGTCGACCTCCTCCAATAGAGGGGGATTTTTTACATTGAATTGTACCCTGTAACAACACTGATATCTACACCATCATATCGGATGGCACATTCAAAGAATCATGAGCTATGAGTACAACTAGAGGAAATGTAAGGGAATGGATTACTCTGGCCCAGTGTTTCACCTTGGGAAGCCACAATTTTATTTTCCAAGAAGGCAGATAAGAGCTTGAGACATTGTGTCAACTATCAGTGTGTGAACTTGGTGACCATGAAGAAAAAGTACCAACTCCTCAAGATTGAAAACCTCTTCGATCAGCTGAATGGAGCACAATGGTTCTCGAAGATAGATCTCAGATCAGTTTATCACCAACTCAGAGTGCAAGATGAGGATGTGAAGAAGACGACATTAATGTGTTGGTACTGCCACAATGAGTTGTTGGTTATTACATTTGGCATAACCAATGCTCCAGTAGTGTTCTTGTGACACATGAACCTGAAATTTCATCTGTACCTTGATCTCATAGTATTAGTATTCATCATCGACACTCTGATCTAATTGACTACTGAGGAGGAGCATGCCTACAACTTGCGGTTAGTATTGGACACACTCAGAGAGAATCAGCTTTATAGTAAGCTCTCAAAGTGTTTGTTCTAGATCCGAGAGGTTCACTTTCTGGGACATGTCATCTCAAAAGATAGAGTTGCAGTGGATCCAGAAAAGTTTGAGGTGGTACTAGCTTGGCAGCCAACCAGAAGTGTGATGGAGGTATGGAGTATCCTGGGTTTGGCTGGATACAACCAGAGGTTGGTTCTAGATTTCTCTAGATTTTCAAAACTCTTTTCAGCCTAGAAGAAGAAGTTAAACCCTTTGTGTGTCCGGGGAGATTCCAGCAGAGCTTTAAGGAGTAGAGGTTGAGGCTGACTATTTCCCCCATCATGAGGCTTCTAGAGGAGGAAGTAGGGTTTGTAATTTACTATGACACATAAGGGATTAGTCTTGGATGTGTCCTGATGCAGGAGCGAGCGGTGATCACATATGTTTCTCATCTGTTGAGACAAAATGAGATGAACTACACTACCCTTGACCCGGAGTTAGAATTAGTGGTATTTTTCATGAATATGTGGCGACACTATCTGATGGGAGAATGTTTTACAGTGTACTCTGATAACAAGAGTCTCAGGTAAATCTTCTCTCAGAAGGACATGAACTTGAGACAACGATGTTGGATTGAGTTCCTCCAGGACTATGACTTTCAGATAGAATATATTCCTGGGAATTGGAAAATTATAGTAAATTCACTCAGAAGGACATATGGTATATAGCTTCTAGGAAAGGTGACAGAGTAGCTGGCTGCCTTGCCAATATCCTTTGTGGATCAGGATGGAAGAACTTTTCTTTAGTCTCTTACATTATCTCCCCCACATCATCAGCGAGTTAGAGAGGTGGAACGTGGGGACACTGACTATGTGGTTCGACGTGATCAGATATCCGCAGGGCAGGCACCTGATGGATTATTTGAAGGTAGGGAGAACATCATTCTCATTAGGAGATAGATCCTGGTACCAGTGTCACTTCATGAAGAAGTTTGGATGGAGTTCCACACATACGCTCTAGTGGTGCATCCAGGAGTGGAGAAAATATATCAGGACCTCTGACGATAGCACTGGTGGCTTGGAATGATGAATTTAGTAGCAGATTTTGTCACTCTATGCCTCAGTTTTGAGCAAGTGAAGGTAGAGAATCAGGTACAAGTAGTCTTGGATCAACCTTTATAAGTCCCAAACTGGAATCAGGATGGGATATCCATGGACTTCATGACAGTTCTTGCACCTACATCCAAGAGTCATGACTTGATTTGGGTGATCATCAATTGACACACCATGTGAGCCCACTTCCTATCTGTCATAGAGTATGGTTCAATAGGGAGATTGGGATGCCTATATGTGTAGGAGATTGTGGGGCTACATGGAGTACCCTTGATGATCATCTCCAATCATGATGAACAATTTAAATCCCGACCATGGATGTGGTTTCAAGAGGCTTTCAGGTTGCAGCTTCGTTTGAGAACCACCTTCCATCCACAGTAGGATGGTCAGACTGAGCGGGCCATTCAGATCCTCAAGGATATGATGCGTGCTTGTGTCCTCTACATTAGTCATATATAGGTGGATCACATTCCTTTAGGAGAGTTTTGATGCAATAACAGTTGTCACTCCACCATTGGGATGAAACCTTTCGAGGTTTTGAAAGGGCGACCTTGCAAATCACAATTCTGCTGGACTGACCCAGGGGAGTCAGCACTAGTTGGACTAGAGATGGTTCGGGCTAACACAGAAAAAGTGCAGATCATCCAGGAGTAGATGATGACTATGTTAGAGTTTGTATCCTAAGAACGAACTGTTTTGAACTGTGATTAAATGAATATATACTTATTATATATTGCTCATTGCTCTACGTGATTATAATATAATACTATCGTGGAATATTTGTTGAAATAATAAGGTCATGGAAGACTCCCTCTATGATGATAACATTGAAATTCTATAATAATATTCTTAAATAAAGTTATGTGGTTGGATGAAATACTATGATAGGACACATAGTATATAGACCGTCATGTGTGAGTACACGTAAGAAGAAGATACTCTCTGTCATGGAGTTCACACTTGATAATCTTCAAGAAGGGAGATTATGAGAATAGACCCACCAGTAGTAGTTCCTCATGCCTTGGGGTCATTGGAAATCTATATCTTTGAGCGTGTGTAATGGTCCTTATACTAGAAGATTATCATTAACTCATGTCATGACTCACACACTTAGATTTATTGACGAAAACTGTCATGAAGACATTTGGCAGGAAGTAGGGTACGTTGGGTGCATCATGAATGAAATGTTGTTAATGGATAATTCGAGGAAGGATTTTTTCTATTCCATATTTATAGAAGTAGATATCTCAGGCCCTTGAATGAAATATAACTGTCACCCAAATTCCATGATCATGGTGTAACCACGAGTTTATTTCTAGATGTCAAAGAATGAAAAATCAAGCATGTAGGTTTATCACACTTCCATGAAACCTTCTTGATGATATATTGAGACAATGGAATTAAATTACACTATCATCATTCGTATGAGGTGACACGTCAATGGGGTTTCAAATTCTTTTTCTTTGGTTCCTTGACCCATTACTAGACATTAATCTTGGACTTTTGGCAAGCCCGCCTAATGCAAATAAAAAGAGGCCAAGAGGGTCACACACTATATGTATCCAATTATCTCAAGTAGAAAAAATGTTATTCATGTACATGGTTTAATAATTATTCAAGGAAGCCTAAATAATTTTAATGATGGAGAAAAAATAAAATGAAAACAAGATATACACGTCGTGTATTAATGATTACACGTTGTATAGTTTTCATTTTGGAAGGATAATGTATAACAAGTACACACCATGTATTAATGATTACACGCTGTATAGTCTTTATGAAAAACAAGTACATGCCATGTATTAAGGATTACAGGCTGTGTAGTTCTTCCAGTTGGGATTTTGAGGAAATAATATTGTTTTATTAAATAATATTTATTATAATCAGCGTGGGTTCATGCTAAGGAATTAATGATTCGACATGGGGGGGGGGTTCATTAAGGGTTAATGAAATATATAAAACATGCAATTCATTTATTTATTCTCATAACTCTATGAAATCAAACCTGATTATAAATATCCTCACAACCGAACACTTTTCCCTAATTGTTTTTCACAAAATTTATAGAGAATTCTATAAAGAAAAAAAGTGCTCATTCCTCTACGAATACTATCAAGACATAGTGTGATCCTCCTCCAATGGATCAAGTAGATCTAAGGCCGACAACACAAGAGAAGGTTTCTCTACGCTAGCACCCGTATAATCCTTTGATGATGTCTAGAGATACGTGGCGCACATGTGGATCACAGCTATAGGAATTATACACTTCTCTTCTGTGATGCAACAAAAAATCACATCAGAGTGTGATCAGAAATGTCAATGAAGAAAGAACTCCATAAATGGTAATTATGTTAAATTAATTAAATTAATTATAATCTACCTATGATGATCCTCCATTTTGGTTATGGGACAATTCTTCTTCTTTTTCTATTAATTTTATTCAATCTGTGGAGTGTGGTATTTATCATCGTATTGATCCCTGATTGATCATTTCTAATGACAAAAATACAAGTGGGTACATCCAGCCACGAACATACACTGTGCCCGGCACCTTCTAATGGTATCAGAGGGATTTCACAATTTTGATTATAGTTATCTAATTTTTTATGATAATTTACGCATTTATATTTGATTTTATTTTAGATAAATCATCTTACATATCTGAATGAATGATATTTGATAATCCTCCTTCATTTATCAATTCACATCACAGAAAAGATCGTTTGATTTTAATTTTTATGAAAATAAAAATGAGGAACTCATGCGAAGGATCCTCTCTTTCTTTTTGTACAACACAAGAATACACAGTTTGTAGTGAAAACTACACGATGTGTACTTACGTTCAACGAACCGGTAAGGGTACACCAAACCATGCCTTGTGAATTGAGTATACCTAAGTATTTATTACACCGTGTTGTCCATAACATAATTTCATGTGGAAACTGGAATACACGGTTTGCATGTTGAATCAACATGAAGTGTAGTCCAATTCGGCCCAGGTGAAACCACGTACAAGGAGAAGTAGGGTACCACGTACACGGGATTTCCAGGATGGTAACCGCATAACAAGGAAGTCCATGCCATATTAGATTAATCTACATGTCGTGTACCCCAAAATTTCCAAAGAACAAAAAACCCGCCAACGCCCTGGAGTGTACTTTGGATAAAGGGTGAAAACTGGTACACATCGTGTAATATAGCCTACACACCGTGTAATTTCAAGAAATGGAATTTCACTAGGTTTCTTATAATGCACAAAGACCCATACATGGAATATGTATGAGAAGAATCTCAAAGAAATTTTGAAAATAAATTACAATAAATAATTTATTAATTGTTTGATAATAATTAATTGAAATCAAGGGAGAGTTATCTTCAATAATAGAACAATTATAAAATTTTGAATAATACATATGGGTAAATAATGTTTCATTCTATTGATGATCATGAGATAGACCAAAAACCTTTGGGTGTGTATGGTTTAATTTAAATTTACCTAATTTAAATTTTTTTGGCCTTCAAGCCCTCATCCAATAATATGTAGGGTCTGCGTGCCCATGGATTATTTAATGTAAACCCCATGTAATGGAGGATCTCCTATGCCCGAGGAGATGGTTTAAAATTCATAGTTGAGGAGTAACCAACACAGGATGATTTAAATTTGGAGAAGTGGGAGCTGAAAAACATGAACCATCGGGTTCATGGTGTTTTTCCCTAGGTTAGGGTTAGCATGTCAGAACCACCAGATATGCTAACCAATAGAAGCTTGTGATCATACCTTCTTATTTTATTTTATTTTGATTTCAAGGGTTATTTATTTTTTATGTGTTTTTGCGAACACATAGTTAATTAAATAAACAAGGATGAAAAGATGGAATAAAATAAAAACCGGACAAGGAATAAACATTATCAGAACATGGTTAATCACTTATGTAATAATCACATAATATTAAAAAGCATATGATAATGAGAAACAATGCATAAAGAATTAAAATCCCTCAAAACCCATATTAAGTCACACAATGACTTCCGTTAATTTATTAAGGGAAAGACTAAATAAAACTATGTGTTTGACCAACCCTTGTTGGAAAACATACTTTTATGAGGGAACCACTAATGAATGTTTCGGGTTGACTTAAACATTTTATATCAGGAGGAGTATCCCTTGCTAGACTTGTTGTAATATGGTGCCAAGTGTTGAGGAAATCCAAGTCAAGAGTTTTGGATTGGGGAGTCCACCAATCATATCAAGGAAATGTATGCTCATAGTTGGAAAATACCTAACTACCTAAATACCTTTAAATAGTTTGACAAACCATTTTTGGGGTTATGCGAAGGGGAATATGGATCCTTTCCACTAGAATGTCAAAGAAATTGGACCTTCTTAGTTCAATGGTGAGGTCCATTGGGACATGATAAAATAGTGGGAGGCTTAATAAAAATTTATTATTTCATATAAAATGTTATCAATATTGTACTAATAAATCTACACATTGAGTTTGTAGAATCAATATGAGAAACTCCTCAACCACATTTTTTCTGTGATCAATTCTGGATAAAGAAAATATCATCACCGGAAGTATCGTTCAATAATGTATTAGGCAACTTTTGGTTATCCTATGCCATAAACGAATGTATTACTTGATGGAGTCTTCGCTTCCTGATTCCCATTCCCAAGGGGTGAGTGATGATGATTTCCTGGCCTATGATTGACATCTGAACAATGCACTCGATGTTCAATTTTTTATGTTGTCATCATTGTCTAGTGAGATCATGATGTCTCATGATGACATGAATTACTATAGAAAGCTCGAGAACCTCTGTGGCCTTTACAAGGAGAGAGCAAGAGAGTAATGTTTTGAGATCTCCAAGGCTCTATTTCAGAGAATGCTTGGAGAGGGTGCCCCTACTGGGCCTCATGTAGCCAAGCCCTCTAGTTTCATTCAGCGATTGGTGGTTCTATAGTTTTAACTCCACGAAGAATTGTGTATAGATATCATTCTTGTATCGCTACCCCAGATCTTCTATAAAATTGTTTTCAATTTATACATGAACAACATTGAGAAGTCTCTGTCTGATCTTCTTGTCCACATTCTCCAAGTGGACAATGATATAAAGCATGAAAATCATTCTATCCTTATGATGAATAAAAGGAAATGGAAGGATAAGAGCATTAAGTCCAAATATTCTTCAATCCCTTCCAAGAAAAATCATCAAAGGTGAGGAAAGGGAACATAAGTCTATTTGTTTCGCATATGGCAAGAAGGCCCACTAGAAGAAAAGCTACACCTAGTCATTGAAGCAAGGGGAAGATTAAATTGCGTTTTTTATCTAATACAGTCTATCTATATATACGAATCGTGTATTAGATACTAGTTGTGGTGCTCACATCTGTATCTAATTGTAGGATCCAAGTAGATTCAGAAAGATTTACCATGGTGAGATGGATCTACGAGCAGGCAACAGATCTAGACTCGCGGATGTAGCTATCGGAGACTACCACTTCACATTGCCTATTGGGATGGTCTTTGAAATAAAAGGATGTTATTATGTACCCTTTGTAACAGAAATCATTATTTTAGTATCCATATTATATACTAAAGGATTAATCTTCTAACTTGGAAATTAATGTTGCTACTTTTATAAAGATAACATTTTTTTTGGTAGGGAAGATTTAAATAATGGCCTTTATGTGTTAGACTACACAAACCATGTAAAAGAAATTGATGAAAAAGTTAATTCACATGAATCATACGACACCCATCTTTGGCATCATCTGATTGGTCAAGTCAATGAGAAACCATTGACAAAATTACATCAAGATGTGTTTTTAGATTCTTTAGAACTAAAATAACTTGGTGTATTTCATGCGTTTATACATGGAAAAATGACCAAATCACCATTTAGTGGGAATGGTGAAAGGGCTAAACATCTTCTTGAATTAGTCCACATAGATGTGCGTGGACCGTTTCCAGTTGGTGAAATGGGTGGGTTCTTGTAATTCATAACCATTACTGATGATTTTATTAGATATGAGTATATTTACTTAATGTGGTACAAGTCAGATTCTTTTGATTGGTTCAATGAATACATGAATGAAGTTGAGAAACATCTTGGTAATAAGATTAAGAAACTCTGCTCAGACATAGGAGGGGAATATCTTAATTTGGACTTTATTTATTTCTTATAGGTGTTTGTGATTATATATCAACTCACTCCACCATATACGCTTTAGTGTAATGGTGTATGTTATAGGAGGAACCACACCCTATTGAACATCATGAGATCAATGATGAGTCATTCAAGTCTTCCATTATCCTTTTGGGGATATGCATTAAAAATAGAATCAAAAATACTAAACCGAGTACCTACTAAATCAATAAATGGTATTCCATACAAGTTATGGAGTGGTTTCAAAGACATGTTATCATATTTACATGTGTGGGGAAGCGAAACATTTGTTAAGGCTTCTTTAGGTAAAAAACTTGCCCCCCAAGGAACAAAGTTTACCTTTATAGGATATCTTAAGGAAACAAGGGGATATTACCTATTCAAACCCTCAGATAAAAATGTTGTAAAGAAAATACACACCATAATCCAATAGAAGGAGTACATCTCCAAAAGAGATAGTGGGAGTGAGATAGACTTCGATGAAGTCAAGGTTCAAGATACATAGGAGTTGGTACAAGAACAGATTCCACAATTCCCCGTGGTAGAATAATCTGTTCCAAAGAAAAAAGAATATGTAGGATCATGAGATAGGTGATAGAACCTGAATGATATAGTTTTCTTGTCACCAAGGATGGTGTATCATAATTGGTTGACAATGATGATCCTATTACCTACAAGGAAGCAGTTGAAAGCACAGATGTTGCCAAGTGGCAAGAAGCCATCAATTATGAAATGGATTACATTTACGAAGACCATGTTTGGATTATGGTAGATCCTTTTGTTTATGTATAGAATATTGGTAATAAATGTGTATTCAAGAAGAAACTGGACATGGAGAGAAAATTCAGCACCAATAAGGCATGACTGGTTGCAAAAGGTTTTAAACAGTGTCAATGAATTCTCTATGACGAAACCTTTTCACCGATTGAAATGATGAAATCAATCAGAATCCTATTGGCCATTGCTGTTTAAAAATACTATGAAATTTGGAATATGGATGTCAAAGAAGAATTCCACAATGAGTACCTCTGGGAAGATGTCTATATGAGACATCCTGAAGGGTTTTTTACTCTAATGAATTCCAAAGAGGAATGAAAGTTACAGAAATACATTTATGGATTAAAGCAAGGATCATGTTAATGGAAAATTTGTTTTGATGAAGCCATAACAAAATTTGGCTTTGGTAAGAATGAATGTGAGCCTTGTGTCTACAAAATGTTTAGGGGAAGTGCAGTCATTTTTCATATAGAATATTTTGATGACATATTAATAATTGAAAAAAAATAAATTTCATAAACTCAGTTAAAGCTTGGTTTGATAAATAATTCTCAATGAAAGGCTTGGGAGAGGTAGCATATATTTTTGGGATCAAGATCCATCATGATAGATCCATGAGAATGCTGGGTCTAAGTCAAAGTACATACATTGACATGATACTGATGAAATTCAGTATGGAACAGTCCAAGAAGGGATTGTTTCGAGTGTCACATGGTACTCATCATTCCATGAAATTGTGTCCTCAGACACATGAGGAAAGAAAGAAAATTGAAAAGATCTCTTATGCATCAGCTATTGGGTCAGCCATATATGATATTCTATGTACAAGGCAAGATGTTGCATACGAATTAATTGTAGTAGGAAGATATCATGCTGATCCAGGAGACCGCTATTAGATGGATTCCAATATTATTTTTAAGTAAATGAGGCTTACTAAAAATATGTTCCTGGTTTATCGAGGAGGTGATAAAATAGTAATCAGAAAACATGTACATTCTAGTATCCAGACTGATCAAGAAGACATGAAGTCACAGACTGGATACATCGTTAGTTTGAATGGAGGTGCATTGAGTTGGAATGGCTCTATGAAAGGTGTGGATATAGATTCTATAGTAGAGTCTGAGTATATCGCAGCTTCTGAGGTAGCTAAAGAATAAGTATGGATGAAAAGAAACGTCCAAGATAATGATGTAGTGCCTAACAGTAAAGATCCAATCACACTCTATTGTGATAATACCACTGCGGTGGAACTTGCAAAAGATCCATTGTCACATCAGCGGATAAAGAACATACTTCAGATGTATCTTCTCTTTAGGGATTTTTCTCAGAGAGGTGAAGTTGCAGTGAGAAATATTTCTAGGGAATACAACGTGGCCAACCCCTTGACTAAATCCTTGACTCAGTAGAAAAATAATCGTCGTGTGAGGTCTGGCAGACTAAAAGTCATAAGTAGTTGGCTCTAGTCCAAGTGGGAGTCTGTTAGAGTTGGTGTCTTGAGAACCAAATATTTTCTACATTGATTATGTGAAGTTACCCTTATTATATATTGTTCATTATTCTGCATGATTATAATATAGTAATGTCCCAGAATATTTGTTTCATTAATATGGTCATGGAAGATCCCCTCTATGATGAGAACCTTGAAATGCTATAACAATATTCATAGATAATGTTCAATAGTTGGATGACATATTATGATAGGGAACATAGTATATAGACATTCATGTCAGAGTACTCGTAAGAATATGAGACTCTCTCCCATAGGGTTCACACATGGTAATCCCAAATATGGGAGATTATGAGAACAGTCCCGCAAGTAGGAATTCTTCATGTCTTGGTGTCATCAGACATTTCTATCTTCAAGCGTGTGTAATGGTACTTAGACTTGAATATTATCATGAAATAATGTAATGACACTCGCACTTAGATTTGCTGACACAAACAGACATTGTGTAATGACAAGTTTATTTCTGGAAGTCAAAGAATGAAAGATCAAGCATATAGGTATATGAAACAGCCATGAATCTTTCATGATGAGATACTGAGAAAAATGGATTAAAATACACAGTAAAAGTTCATGTGATGTGATACGTAAATATGACAAAAACATTTTTCTCTTGGGTGCCTTGACCTATTGCTATATAGTAATCTTGGACTTTAGGAAATCACACCTAATGCCAACAAGAAAGAGTCCTAGAGGGTCACATACAATGTGTATCAAATAATCTCAAGTAAAATAATGATTATTCTATTATGGGGTTTAATAATTATTAATGGAAGAGTAAATAATTTTAATGATGGAGGAAGAATAAAATGAAAACAAAATATATACTCCATATATTAATGATTACACACCGTGAAGTTTTCATTTTTGGTAGGAAATGAAAATAAATTACACACCGTGTATTAATTATTACATATCGTGTAGTTGTTATGAAAAAAAGTACATTCCATGTATTAATGATTATTTGTTGTGTGGTTTTTTCAGTCAGGATTTTGAGGAAATATAATTGTTTTAGATAATGTTATTTATTATAATCAGTGTGGACACCTATCATGTAATTAATTATTCGACCTAGGGGTTTTCAATAAGGGTTTAAAAAATAAATAAAACATGTAACTCATTAATTTATTTCCAAAATTGTATTACCTCATGCACGATTAAAAATAAATTCACACCCAAACACATGTCCCTATTCATTGTGAACAACAAGTATGTAGAATTATCTCAAGGCCTAAATAACTCCTTCCTCTTAGAATTCTCTCAAGGACAAGAGAGATCCTCCTCCAACGGATCAAGGCGATCCAAGGCGGACAATGCAAGAAAATGTTTCCCAATGCTAGCACCTGAAGACCCTTTTGGAAATGTCCAGAGATACATGGTGCACATGTGGATCGCTGCTAGAGGATGTCTACACTTAGATTCTACGACACAATGACGAATCACATCGGAGCGTGATCAAAAATAACAAAGAAGTAATAATTCTATATAATGTTCTTCTTGTTAATTAAATTAATTAATTATAATTAACCTGTGATGATCCATCTTTGTTGTTCTATGACTATTCATCTTCTTTGACTATTTCTATGATTTGATCCATGGAGTCTGGAATTTATCATCGTATTGATCCTGGATTGATCATTACTAGTGACAAAAATCCAAGTGGGCATATCCATCCATGAGCTTCCACTGCACCCAGAACCATCATACTACATAGAGCAGGCTGAAGTCATATGCTGACAGGAGATAGAGACATCTGCAGTTTTAGGATGGAAACCATTTCTTTCTACAGGTCCCACATCCAAGAGGTTTGTGGAGATTTGTCCGAGGTGGAAAGTTATTTATGAGATTCCTCAGTCATTTTTAGGTCCTCAGCAGAGTTGGCGATGTGGCTTACCACTTGGATCTTCCACCACAGTTGCATCGGGTGAACGACGTCTTCCATGTATCCCAGTTGAGAAGATATGTTCATGACCCTTCCCACATCATTGACCTTGGTGAGATAGACGTCGAAAATGGGGGTGAAGTTTACGGAGGTCCCAATTGAGATTGAGGATCGACAGGAGTGGGTTCTATGTGGGTGGTCGATACCTCTGGTGTGAATCCGTTGTTAGTATGGGAACCTCTAGGAGATCACATTAGAGCAGGGGGCTCAGATAAATTCTCAGTACCCCCACTAGTTCCTATAGTTTGATTTATATCTTATGAGGGCGTATAACCCTAAGGGGGGGAGAATGAAAAGACATGGAATTTTTATGTTATTTTTTAATATATGTAAATTTTATGAGTCATTGAAAATTAACGACACGTGATTCTAAACCCTAGTATACCTGGAATCAATTTCTGAACTTTTGTTCAGCTATGTTCAGTAAACATACGAATGAGTTTTTCTAACATTTGAATTGGTGCTCGGAATTGAAATATGAGGGATCCATTGAACTCGCATTTTCGATATTCATTTCAGAAGACTATCACCACGACGACAGTTGGATGCAGGTGAATATTAATTATTGGGTTTTTCGTGAAAAGAATAAATTATAATAAAGTGTGTAACACATATTGTTTTATTTGTTAAAATCTCCATGTGGAATTTGAAATGTGGGGACCACCAGACCTTATCCACCGAGGATAGTTTATGGAAGTGTGGACCATCTGATCCTAACATCCCATGAGAGGTTATGGTGGTGGGGACCACCTGAGGCCTAAACCTCTTCCACTCCCTCATTAATGTGGAGGATCTTGTTGATCTTCCTCCAAATTAATTGTGCCAAACCTCTATAATTAATTATGCCAACCCTACCCCACTTAATTATGCTATGTAATTAATTAACCCGATTTGAATTTTATGCCAACAAACATAATAGATATCTTAATATATTATTTTGGGGGATATAATTTCATTTTGGTGTAATTGGGGAGAGGAGGAGCTCTAGGAGAATGAATTCCAATGAAGAAATTATTCTTCGAATGAAGAACATATTCTCTGAACAAAGAATGCCGACCTAGACTTCAACCATATTCCTCGAGACATCCACCAACGGTGGAAATCATGAACAATGAAGGAACACTTCCATAAAAGAACGTTAATATGTTGGATGAACTATGGATTGGAGGAGTGTGAAGGGTGATATGAACCTCATCAACTATGAATTCTCTCAATATCATAGAAGTACCTGAGGTAGTTGTTTATTTCTATTTGATTATTGCTTCCCATATTCTACCCTTATAATTCTTTTTTCAGATTGGGAATAGAGATTGACAAGGGTTGTGGGGAATGATGTTTTAAAATATCTTCCATACTCGTTCATGCTTAATTTTTTTGAACCCAATGCTACCATTGTAAACGTGAAGGGTTGAGGCCAAACAAACAAGGCCCGACCCCTTCGTTTTTCTTCTTTGGTGTGTTCTTTAGAATAGAGGAAGGCGATGAAGGTGATGAAGGCGACGAAGGCAACGCCGCCACCACTTGTGGCCTCTGCGACCCATGCCACCCCACAGCCCTCCACCCTCCCAGCTGAACTGGTCGCGCGCCCTGGCTTTGCTCCCCGACCGAGCCTCCCCTCGGTGCTCCAACCTTGTACACTAGCCTAACCCCCATGGATCTCCATGCTCACTACTAAACCGGTCATGCGCCCCTGCTCCGCACCCCAGTCGAGCCACCCTACGACGCTCTAGCCTCCCCGTTGACCCGACCTCATGCTCTGTCTGATACCCCGTGGTGCTCCGACCTCTCGGCCTAACTGGCAGTGCGCCCCGGCTCCAGGACCCAGCCGAGCCGCCCTCACACGCGGACCATTGAGCCGCATCGTCTCGCTCCGCCCAACAGCACTTCGAGTAGCCTCGCGACCTCATGCTATTGTGGAATCCCTTTTCCGAGTAACTCCATTGCCATGCACCCTCATGGCCACCCACTACCCTCCGCGGCCTCAAATGGTGGGTCGGGCCAGAACAAGAGGGCCGAATAGAACACAACGGGCCGGGCCAGGTCTATCAGACCGGGTCAGACCAGACCTAGGCCCACTACGACCCATTTACTCTCCTTCAAACATATCGTTGGCCCCGAAATCCTTTTGAAGAACTATCTACAACATTGCAAATTATGGAGCGAGAGAGTCCCATTGAGTATATCTGACTAGAGTTTTGTGTATGTTTGAGGTACAGTTGGGTATGGATCAAGAACGAATATAACCAGGCCCCTTGGACTAAAAGGCTAATAACTCACATAACGGGCATCTGATTGACGCATATTCTACTACGTTGAGACCCCTATGATGTGGTTGTCCTCTGAGATACATCATTATGGGACTTTGGGAATGTTGGATTATCGACCAGTAGCCTGTGGAGAAGATCCCCCTAGAGACGAGTGAGAATAGTGCAGAGACCTATTATCAGGCTGAGACTTGACAACTGCTTAGCGTTTCGACTCGGATGGACTCGACTGGCCCATTGGGGATTGCCTTAGTGACACTGCAGACCGATGGTGGGTAGCGCCATGGTGACACGACAGACCCACGGTACTCTACAGGAGTAATTCAGCATGCCTTGAGGGGGAGCACCTCTATGTGGCATAGAAGACCCACAGTGGGGAGTTACTCTATATGACATGGTTGTCCCAAGGTACACAACAGGAGGAGTAACTCATCAATAATAGGATAGTGAAAAGCGCCTATGTGTGATGTGGCATGCCCACTGTACTCAATAGAGGAGAAGATCTCCACTAGTCGAGGTGTTCAATGATGTTACTGGGGATGTTACTTGATACTACCCCTAGAATAAATCCTGGTGTGAGCTGAGTAATTATTTATGTGTTTTCCAAATGATTGATATGGATTATTTTAACTTAGGTATATATATGGGAATATACCTATGTAGAGTAATATGTTCATTTCATAAATTTTTTTACCTTTGGGGGATTTTATGAGACCTCGACGGTCTAGGGGTCCAAACTAAGTATCATTATACTCACCCCTTCACGGGGTATGCCCGCAACTTTTTGGGTTGGATGCAGACGATGGACAATGCTGACTGAGGATGAGAGTACGAGCACCAGACGGTACCCGGAGGTGGACCATATGGCATGTCTATATGTGGAGGAGACGGACTGACGTGGAGTGATAAGGAGATGATCTGTTCCTCCCCTAAAGGTAGGAACCTGAGTGGATAATGTAGTAGCAGTCATTTAACTTTCTTCAATTGTATTGTATTTCTGTAGTACTTGTACATTTACTGTTGGTATTGTCTTTCGGCCCCTTTTTCTTTCTGCACTCTTTTGTCTTATAGTTTTATTGTGTTCGTATCTGGATGTGTGATTGGTTACATGAGTTTGTAGGTTATAAAGGCAATGTCTTTCTTGTTTTAAGGAAAATGCCTTTCGGTGCAAGTCGCCAGCCCCAGGCCTATGGAAGGCGGGTTTAAGGTAGTCACGGCACGGGCCCTGGGGGATGGGTCGTGATAGCCACTCACCTACAAAATTTCTTTGTTAAAATTTCAATTGTTTTCTAGTTAAAAAATATTGTGAATAAATATTAATGAGGAACATATTATTTATGGTTTTTGGTTTAGAGTTTAATGTATCAACCTTATTGACTTTGGATAGTATTTGGCGACAAATAGATAAACCGATCATTATTGTATGGCCCTTAAGATGTGTTAAAATCCTATTTTAGTGCTTTATGTAGCAAATTTAATTTTTGAACTTCTATTTAATGAATTAAGGTATGAATTAGAAATGTTCAGAAGCACTATCAATGTAATATTTTTTTTTATAGAAATAAATCAAGTAATTATATTTCATTATACCCTTAGGTAGTAATTGATTTGACAACATAGAGAAAATGTACTAGAATTTTATTTCCTAATACATTAATTTTTTTGATCCAATGGTCTTATAAATATTTTCAAATTTATGGATTTGGGGTCCTCAAATTTCAATTGATCAATCAATTGATTTGATTGATGACCACAGTCAATACTTATAAATTTTTATGTTATTCCTCCAAGTACCTAATTATTCATTCCAGTAACATTATTATAATTAGTGACCTAATTACATGTTATTCCATGTGACATTTTTACTTCCCATTCTCTATATTCTAGAAGATTGAATATGAGTCCTTCTCATGATGTGGGATTTTAAACACAAGAAATATCAAAAAATCTACCACCATGGTTGACATTAAGTTGTAATGAGTAAATTTAATAAATTTGGGGAGAATAAAATATATAAAATATTGTATACATTTGTCCAACATATTTTATAGACACACTAAAAAAACAAACCAAATATTATGCATAAAATACTAATTTTTTATTATGTCACTTTTACAACCTTTTAATAGAGAACCTATTTAAAATCAAAATTTTGAAACTTTTATAAATCCTATATATTAAAATAAATGTATTATCTGAATGAGGAATATAAAACTTATGTTTGGGTGAATTTTTACTATTTTTTTGTGAATTATAATTTTCAAATCAATAGTGAAAAATATTCAATTTTAGTGTAAATCTTTTTTATCATCTAATTAATTTATAAGGATAAATTAAATATTAAATCGGGTTTAAAGTTTAAATAAAACATATTATTATAAATTAATCTAATTTATTTCATTTTAATCAATTTTACATTGAAATTTTATATATTAACTTGCCAATATTTTGGAAATTTTTACTTCAAAAACAAGCATTATCGTCTCGTTAGCGAGATTAAATTTAATTAATTTCTTTAACATACGTGATTTTTATTATGGTAATCGTTTTATTATTTTGGATCATCATAGATTATGATTTCTATTAATTTAAACAATGTTTTTTAGTAAATAAAATAATTAATGTAACTAAAATTAATTACAATAATTAAGGTGAAATTAATATTAACATGGGAATAAACCTTAAACAGAAGAGTGAAAATTACCTATAAACATGAAAAAATCGATTGGATGGTAATATTTAGACCTTGTACTCTATTTTATGTAATTTGGAACATTATTTCATCCAATTTAAATGGGAAATATATGGTCGTAATTCCCTTTATTAATATTTAAAAGAGTTTCATTCCAACTCTACTATAAGAAAGCCCCCTCTCCTCCCACTTCCTCACACCTATCAAGAAACATTGGTTAGACCATGATCCTCCAAAAAATATTTTAGACATAACTAAAATAAACAAAGAATCCTCAAATTGTTTATAAATCCATTTAAATATTTTCATTGACGAAAACCAAATGAGTTACCTGAATAATATATTACATAATTCCTAGAGATCATTAGTTTTATTTCATTTCTCGACCACCTATGATATTATTTTCATAAGATTATATAAAAAAAATTGTATCCTTAATATAGTATATTTTTTTTTGATGAGGGTTTTCACTGCACACACAGACACTTCAATCTAATTGGAAACAAACATTCTATTAACTTGTATAGCGAACAACTGTCTCACAAAAATTTGATTATTCATTTTCATTTACTTCCTCTCACAGTTTGTAATTATGGGGAAAACCCTATTTATATAATTTTTATGTGGTATTTATAATTTTATTATAGTTATTAAATTTATTTTGCAACATAACTTTATGCACACATTTTTTGGAAATACAATAACATATTTTGTGGATGTGTGGACTACCACCTCTTAAAAGAGTTGTGATTTGTTCCGATGGAACCAGTAATTTATAAAGGATGGTTTCAAGTAAACATATGAAACATAAATAAAATATGATATTAATGAAAAAATAATTATTATATAAATAATATATATATATATATATCATTTTTTTATTACCACTTCTCACACTTAAGAAGTGAAAGGGTTATTTGTGGACGTGTGGACTACTACCTCCTTGACAATATGTGATTAAATTTAAATCATAATAAGTATATTAATAATTATATTTGGTAAAATAATACTTTATTTATGATATAACTATTAATATGTAACTATTTACATTTATTACGTTATTTCCAAATTAATCATTTTAAAATTAGAATGTTACTCATGCGTACGTATGACCTAGTGTCTCCATGATTTTAATGATGATTAATTATTCATAAATATATCTAATTAATGATTTTAAAATTATAATTAATGTATAAATATGATAATTATATCATTTTTATTATTATTTATATGTTATATAACTCCCATTTTTACAATAGTTGACCTATAAAAATTATTTTTGGTAAATAAAAAAAATTCATTCAAAACTGCTGACGTAATCATAATTGTTCAGGTAGTTGTATATGACATAGTAATATGTGAATAATTTTTTTTAAACATGAATAATGTTATAAACAATTAATAATAATAAATAGGACATTGTTATTCTGGAATATAAATACACACACAACAATTCAAATGTAAGGTTAGCGAATTTCATCTAAATTTGTACATTCGTGAGATAAATATCATGTTCATGAGTTACTTGTTTTGTACTGTGTATCGAAATAAATTTTTGATATATTTCAAAATTATTTATTTTATATTCATGGTATTCAATAATTTAATTTAATATTATTAATTCAGAAGTGTTATGATTTAAAATGATTCAATGGGGAATGGGACATTTTGTGACGTTTAAGGATTATTTTCCTCATGATTATTTCTATGGATATTTTAAAATTATTTCAATTATAGGATATTATATGGACATTTTTTAATGAAACCTCTAATATTATTTTCCTATGGTTATTAATGACAATTTATATGTATTATTACCATTTTCCCACTCTTTGGTACTAAAAATGATTTAGAATTTTCAAAGAAAACCAAACTTCATTTATCTCGTTGGTTAGAGAACCAGGCTTATTATAAAAAACATGTTTTAATAAAATGTATTCAAATTAATTATGATTTTAAAAGTATTTAATAATTTAATTTTTACCCTTATTATATTTACCAATTTTTTCAAAGGAATATTCTGTTCTTTTTATGAGCAGGGAATTGTTTTAACTTTTTATCTTACAAAACGATTATTATTTTCCCCTGTAAAACATGTACAGATTTACCTACAATAAATTATTTGAACATTTTTTCTATATTTAAAATGTCAATTTTTTTAAAAAAAATAAAATTTTATCTTCAATGGAAATTTTTTTCAAAATGGATTTTCAAATGAAAATTATATTTTTCTATAGAATGCTTTTAAATGATCTTTTTAATGTATTTCTATATATCAATGAAAAAAACCCTAATTTTTACATCACATAGGATATGATTTATTTCTAATATCTTTATTACTATTCTAGATGGTTTATGATTTATTTTTCAAAAGATTGTATTCACATTAACATCCCTAATTCTTCTTTGTGTTCATCAAATATTAAATTTCCTATAATCTTTTTACATTGAATTTACCCTAAATATCTTTATCAATTTTCATATATATTATTATTTCCTGAATAATATACCATTTATCATATGGTTTTGACTTTTAATGTATTATATTCAGATATTTACGAATTAAAGGTATTAGATTCTTATCATAAACCCTTAACAATATTAGATTCCAGGCATGACGCCTTATGTGTAAATTTTTTTAAGAATGAATCCTTAACAATATTATTTTAATGTCATGAAGATGTTATGGTTTTAGATTCTTCGCATGGAGTCTTAAAAATATTACATCTTTTCATTAAGACTCGATGATATATTTTAGATATAAATATTTATACATTTCCATCATTTAGTTATTATTGATCGTTGAGATCCTACATCGACATATCAATGGACACATATCATTTTTAGTTCATGGATTAAGTGGATTTTTTATTTCCCATTCCATATTTATTTCCCATTATATATTTATTTTTATGTAATTTTTTTTGATTTAATTACCATTACACTTGATTAGTATAATTGATTCATTTATCATACCATTATACTTTACCCTTTTTGAAAATGTGACCTCAACCTTAAATTTTTTTCCTTCCCCATGAATCCTAGAAAAATTTTATGAATTATTTTCAGGGATATACTAAATAGAATAAATTAATCCTTTTAGTTAATTATTTTGAAAATATATATTGTAATTATTATATCACTTTTTCATACAAAACTCATTTATGTTTCTAGTTTAACAATAATACTAAACTCTCGGTCCTTCCTAATTTTATCACTTTTAGTAATGACAATGTAATTATTAGAAGATGTTGACTCTCGGCTTTATGGGGTCTATTTAATACATCTAATAAAACCAATGTTGAAGATGAAATATAACTTAACAGATGAAAATAAATAAAACTAAATAATCTCATAGTGGAATCCTCCACTATAGAATACTCCTTAAATAGAATGGGTCATTGAATGTTAATATGACAATATACATACATATTCTGTTAAATAACCTCAAATATCTGCCTCAACAATCCTAAAACACCCAAGAGACAATGTACAACTTAATTTTAATTTTATAATTCTATACAAAACATATATATAAAAATGTGTCATCAAATTTTAGTATTTTCCCATGATAAGTAGGAATACCTATAATGACATGGAAATATTTATCATGAGTATCACACTATCATGTTACATACTAACTGAAATTATGGAAATTTTATTTTTTAATAATGTGTATTTTTATAAAAAACAATATCACCATCGTAGACTATTTATTATCAAAATTTTATATAATTATTATTTGTAGTTTTTTTGATTCATTTTTTTAATGGGTTGTTATATGTAGGTATACCCCAGAAAATTTCATCTTACTCTCTCGTTGTTTGATGATTCTATTCCTCTGACATTTTGATAAAAACTATTGATTGTTGAATCCTTAAATTTGGAATACATTAATATATTAAATTAATAAATTATAATTGATATTTTGAATATAGTTTCATGTGATATTCATACCAAGTAATTTTATTTTCCAATTAGTAAAAATGAAAATTATTCTGGTATTTTTTCCCAGAACAAATGGAATCGGTTAAACTGTATCAAACATATTTGTAATAAAATATTCAAATTTTTATTTTTGGAAGGATTTTATATAATTTATAATTTATTAATATCATTTTTATATTTATTTTATAAAATATTAATTTCTATTTAATTGGTCAGTGTTGAATATTGTAGTACATGGGTCTCTAGAAACATTATTTTTTACCAAGAATAAATCAAAAAGTTGGATTCAATGTAAACAAGCATACAGAATAACATATTTTGGATTATAATTTTTTAATTAAAAATTTTACTTTATATTTTTCTTCTAAATATTTCATATATATTTTCAATAGTTTTAATTTAAATCCCTTTATGAGTAGAAAGACAGAATCATTGGTTTTATTTATGATTTTAACCACGTATTTTGAAATGTGAACTATGAAAAAGTATGTTGTCAAATACTGATGATTATTTTACAAAATAGATATTGACCCACATTAGGTATGAGTTAAATTTTCCAATAGTTGGAAGCTACCTATGAATAGGTAGAGCACAATAATATACTAGAAGAAGAAGAAAAAAAATTCCATACAGAAGAGTTAATTGGTTCAAAGGGTTTACATATATTTTATCACAGTTTTGGAAGCCTTATGTCCATCACATATACTATATACCACAATATTTTGAAATACATACATGTATATGATGATTTCATTATATAATGCTCCTAGTGATGGTAATAATGGACCAAGTGGTGGTAAGGATGGGGATGTTCCTTGTAATGGAGATGGATATGATGATGGTGAAGATGAGTATAATAGAGATGATAATGATAGGATCATATTAAGGAGGAGGATGATAATGATGATAGGGATGATAATGAAGGTGATGTTTTGTTAGATATCTGAATATTTATTTATTATATTTATGAAACATGATATTTTATGCTTTGATGTGGATATATAAAAGTGATGTTACATATTTTGGTGATCACTAGTTGAATTCCTTAATTATTGACATAAATTACTTATATGGTATTTCTATGGTTTGGGGTATTTAGGATAGTATGTTTGTTTCCCATGTTTTGGGATATGGTTGGGGGCCTCATGCATTGATGGTGATCATATGATATACCAACAATTTATTTAAATTATAGGGATGGAAAAATTCTAAATAAAGAATGGGGAAAAGTGTTTTATGTAATATTAGTGTTAAACAATACCAATAGTTTCATGCATCCATTTCCTGAGTTTAAATCTTTGTCTCTTAAAAAAAATTTCTATAGAATTATTTTTAATTTTAATACCATCAACTATATTTATAAATGTTTGGAAAACTATTAGTATTACTCTTATTCTCATAGTGGCCACCTCCGCAGCTTAACAGAAGGTACCCCTCGCCAGTACTCTAAAAAAGTCATTATTTTAGCAACATAAGGAGAAAATAATATTCATAAATCCAAAACCAAGGAATAGAGTCCCTAGGTTGATCATAAAACCATCCACACGAGGATTAATCTTTAAAAAATAGATTCTCTGATGAAGAGTACTAGTTCTTAACCATGTGTCTTCAACTTACTTATTCCTATATACATTTAAAAATATTATCTAAATATTATATAATAATAAATAAATAATGTTCCATATATTTATATTTTAATATATTAATGTAATAACATATATGAATCCCTTATATGATGAAATGGAAAAGGAAACAATTAGTCATGTGTACTATAGACGACCACCTTGTGAACCAATATAAGTCCATTCACCACCTCTCAACGATGGTATACATTATGGATAAAATGAAAATATATTATATTTATGATGCAAATATATCATATTTATGGTGTAGATGTATATAAATAATTAATATATCATATCATCCATATTAATATCAAGTCCATTGGAAAAATGATAACATCATTCATAGGTATGTGTAGACAACTACCTCTGTGAACGATGTGATACAATTTTCAGTTTATTTTCAGAATGATGGTAAAAAATATTTATTTCATGAATTTATAGGATATCTATTATATAATTATTATTATAAAAAATTAATTTTTAATTAATTTTTATTTATTTCAATTCATCATAAAAAAATAAAAACATTGTTTACATGTCTGTACGACCTATTGTTCCCAGGAATGGCATAATTTAATTTTCTATCATTATGTTTTATGATTTAATAATAATATTTATATAACTAATATATGTTATTTTTTATATAAATATTAATATTTTTTATAAGATGTAACTATGATAAATATACAATCACCAAAACTAACGAACCACGACATAAATGAAAAACACAGTAGTTGTTACGTGAAATAGTGATCTTAATTTATAATTTTTTAGTAAAAAGTGATAAAATATTATAAATAAATAAAATAAGTTATGATATATATATATGTGAATATTTTTATTTAATATAATTATAGTAAATATATATTTATCATACTTCTGGTTTAAATAAATTTTCAGGATTTTAGACATTAGGTAAGGGTTTATTTCAAAATATCATCCTGATTTTGGATTGTTTATATTTAATTATATGACGGGAGAATAATATTAATTTTATTTCATAAATGAAATATATTTTATTATAATGGTTTTTTTGTTGAAGTTTCCTTTCATAAATAATTTTCTAATAACTATGTAGTAAACATATCAAAAACATGTTTTTTAGGAAAGATAACATTTTTTTAATTATATCGTAAATATTTGTATTCTATATAAATAATATATATATTTATTTAAATAATATATCTACATAACACCAATGATTAATTAAATACATTATTGTATTATTTATTACAAAATAGAAAATATGAAGATTCCTTTCATTTTGTTAATGAGTAACTTTTTGATTTTAATAAATTGTGTGAAATCAATGTGTTTTCATATTTTATGAACATAATAGAATTTTACTAAATTTTGAAGAAAAATTATTTTAAATACTCAATTACATATTCCAATAATTCCAAAAAATGAAATTACTTCATTAAAATTTTATATTTTTATATTTATTATTTGTTATTTTAAAATGAAATAGGTATTTCTCTCATGAAATTTTAAGGAAATATAATTAATATATATTTATCAATGTTATCATTAATTAGTGGATATTATGAATTATTAGGGATGTAGTATTTTTATATCATTCACAATATTATTATGTATGGTTTTAGATTATGTTTATTTTCTTTGGATAAAGAGTTGAAATTTCATATTATTGTTTTTAATATTAATTTTATTGTCTATAATATTTCACCCCATTCATATAATAAACTCATTGGATATAGAATGTGATTGGTGGGGTTCTATATTTCCCATTATCAGTCAGTATTTTTTATGAGACACATTAGAATGAATAATTGGTATTTTCCTTGCACATTTATGTATAATTTCATGTTAGGAAAAATTATTGTAATATTTATCATGTATTGAAATATACATTCCCCTATTACGATACTACATATTTATGGGAACAATATTATTTGAGTAATTATGATATCTCTGGATATTATTTAAGATAATGTGATTATTTATATATAATTTTGTGATCCTTATCTATTTCAGTGGTATTTTTCATTATGTCTATTTTAATTACTAAAATTAATGTATTTTGAGATATTTACCATGAAATATTGATTATTAAATATATATTCATGATATATTCTATTATACGCATAACATTACTGATCATTGGAGAAAACCCATTACTTATTTTCCTATATCTAAGATTTTGATAAATGTATTATGATCAATATGAAAGGATATTCAACATGGAATATTATTGTTCCATAACCGAAAACAGTTTTTTAAATTTTAGTGTATTATTCTTGTATATATCTAGTTTTACATTTCTATAAAACTACACTATCCAATTTAATTTAATAAATTGTATCTAGTATAAATATATAAACAAAACCAATGACTAGGTGATAATATACCTATGTTTATTATATTTTGTATCAGAATATGTTTTGTAGAATCCTTAGTAGTGGACTTGAGAAAATATAGATTAGGGTGTATGCCAATGTAATTTAATTTTGTAACATGATTTGGTAGATGATATAATACTAATTCCTTGGTGAGATAGATGTTTTATTGTTCTACTAGAAATACATCACTATATGGATTTAACAAGTGGATGTTGTTTTGGAAATAATTATTCTGGGGATAATAACACTCAAGAGTATTGGTTGGAGATTATATCATAAATAATTTTGGTTCACATTGTGTGTTCCATTACTGGGAAACTATTTTTACATACACAATGGATAATCTTTAGAAAATTCCAATATTCATCCAAAATCATTATGAAGGATTTCAAAATACTTTTATGACTTGAAACAATTCACATTGATTCAAAAATTATGATTTATCATAGTGTAAGACATTGATTATAAATTAAGACTAGTGTATGTAATGAAAACTATACTAATTTTCATAATCCATTTCGGGATTTACCACCATAGAATGATATTGAAGTTGTAGTTTGATCTATAGATGGGTAAGAAAAAATTACAGCATTACAGGTTTAGCCAGATCCAGATATGGCCAATAACGTTGTGTGCATAAAGTAGCCTACTGATTGACAATATATTGTAGTGATGTTATACAAATTAATCAATTATGGAATTTAATTTTTTAATGAGACTACAAATCCATTTTTAGTATATAAATTTAAAGGATACATAAATAAGTTATTTTGTTCATTGGGTAGTAATAAAAGGGACCTGGTTATCATGGATTTTTATTATCTCTCATTAGATGTGGTTCAATTCTGGAAATTAATTTATAAGACTATGGATTACAATGATTAAGATTGAATGTAATAGTAATAATTTAAGGAACATGTATTGGAATAATATTATCCTCATGAAAAATAATTAAATATGTGGAGTATTTTTTATATTCTGATAAAAATTGAAGTTGAAAGTGTCACGATGTATACATAATCCAAAGAGCTGGATTGAACATAAATTTTATGAAATAATGACACTCTAAAACGGGGAATTATTCTCATTATCATTATATTAATATGAGGATTTTTTTTGTTCTATAAATATAAAATTTGTCTATAATATGACTTGAATGTGTAATATTTAATGATCATATCTTATGACCACTATATATATGGAGATTAAAACATAGGACCAATGAAAATTCATAAATTCCATATTCTAATAAATTTTCAATAAATTCCCATAGAAATTTCATCCTAGTAAAAAGAGTTTAATACATGTGTGGAGATAAAAGACAACAAACTAGAAAATTATATGGAATGAAAGAAGCTCAGAATTCTCATTGATTCTACTAAAAGGTTAGAGGGAAAATGAAAATGATTTTCTAATTAATCAGGGTAATTTTAATTTTAATTTTACAAGGGATAAATGCTACATTTATGAAATCTCAATAGTTGAGGTTGATGTTTTTATGTATGTGATATCCTGTACATTAATTTCATCATCCAATTTATCTAAAGAGTTATCGGATTTTAGAATATCACAGTTTCTCGTATCATCAAATTTTTGTTACAAAATTATATATTTACTTAGAACATTAAGAAGATGTATATGTCTAGAGTCCTATTGAACATCTCTCTAGAAAACTTGTATGGCACTCTGTAACGATAATGATAGAAAAAATTTACATCTTTTATGACTCCAATATTACCCCTACAGTTAATTGAAATATAATACCTTGTATCTAATGGACTTTAAAATATAATGAATTAATTTATTACAATGAAAGGGAAAATACAATTAACGAAAAACATGTAGAATTTGTAATTTTAATTGATGAGAATTTATCCTACGATTCCAATCTATATGGAACCACATATATCCCTTATGAATGAAATTCATGTGGAAGAAGTGGTAGAAAATTTTATAGAATAATAAAATAGTATTTATATTGAGGATGTACCAATAATAGAGGAATGCATTGATATTTTTATTAAATAATTACATCGACAACTAGTAGTTAGTGATTTTGATATTTTCTGTGATTAAATTCTTTGTGAAGTATATATATCATAGACTACTAATTAAATAGTCACAATGAAAATATATTATTTTAAAAATCAACTGCTTGTGTGCTGTGATATGGGATTTATATATCGTAGTGTATCAACATTGGATCCCTTATTTTTTCGACAATATGAGATATGGACCTATGTGATTGTGAATTTACTATAATGAAATCAATGCTATTATGATAATGAAAAATTATCTCATATAACTCATTGTTGACATGTTCAGTTAACTCTATTGATCCCAATATTTATCAATGACTGTACAACATTTTTTATGATGTCCCAGACCCGACTACCACTTAATATGTTCCCCAATCGTTATAGGCCATTTGTTATCAAGAGCATCTCCCCTAATACTTGATAATTAAAACATGTAGCAAGGGCATAATGCATGTCTATGGTGAGGCTACGCCATACATACCTGAGTGTAGCACAAATTATACATATATAAATGTAAATAATGGAATCAATATATGTTATAGACTGTACAAAAAAATAGATACAACATTAAAAATAACTAAATTAACTATAATAAAATAATACTTTTGATGATGATATGGAATGCGTCTAGTATTCTGGAAAATGTAGATACCATATAGCAATAATACATTCAAAACCCAATGCAGGAAAATGAAATAAATAAACTATCCTAAGCATCCCTAGCTACAGCACAGTCATCTTCTACTAGTTACATCCTAGTACAATAACAAATCAAGTGTCTAAAACATCACCCTTCCCTTTCTAAACACCTGTATACATTTAATCAACCTTCGATACAAAATGCATTCTGGAGAGGGTGTGAGATAAATCTCAGAGGGACACCACCAAAAGTGTTTATAACTTCTATCCTGAGTAAAGTAAATGCAAAAGTTTGCAATAACAAATATAATAAGTAATGTATTTTAATGTAACTAAATTCAAAAGTATCTACTTCATCCCTCAACTAGTGTAGAAACATGAAACTAGTTCATCATTTGATTATTACCAATTTATAAATATGTCACATGTCAGTAATAGTAATGGTTTCAAGATGTAACAAGGAAATATGTAATTATATTTAATAGTGATTTTCCAGAGGAATAAACAAGGAAACATAGACCTTAAGTGTCTCCAATTCAGTTATGACTACATCTTGTCTAAGTGTTAGAGTGTAATCAAAAGATCAATGTCCAAGGCATTCCAGAATAAGATATATATCGATTCAAGTAGATCATCCAATGTAAAATAAGGCTAAGCAAGGACTGGCCTCTGTGAGATTTAACAAAGGAACTTACATGTCAATGATCGATCCATAGATTGTATTAAAGGAATATTGTAATAATATTGAAGGGATCCTATATTATCATAATGTGTATCAAAATTTAGATAAATATCTGTTTATAGGTGGGTCTCAACCATAGAAATCAACATTCTCGAATTGGAATAGGGTTCCCGAGTGCTGATGGAATTCCCTAAGGAATCTGTGGTGATCATGAGTCATGACACTCCTATTTGATAATGAAGTCATATAATATTAAATTTGGATGAATACATGAATATAATTAGTGTGAAAACGAGATATAGAATTAAATAATTTATTTAACATATTTATTTCATTTTAAAAAATCATGGTTCACTCCGCTACCTTCCATTTTTTTGGTAAGGGGTTGTATGCCGATAACACCTATTATTCAATTGAATTTTTAAAGAAAAATTGATATTCATAGAATAAATTCTAATTTATATTGCAGACTTTTTTATTGAATTAATGAACTTACCTCAGGTGGTTAATATTTTTAAAATACATGGTACTTTACGACATGCAATTCACAAATTAAATCAAGAAATTTATTATAGAAAAGATCATTTTTAGAATGGTCATTCCATATAACACCCGAACTATTACTCAATCATTTAAAAACACTAAAGCATCAATTATGGAAAACATCATAAATGAGATGGATGGATTTGTGGTCTTCACCACTAAATAATAATAACATATTTGGAAAGATCATAACTATACAATTATATGGATAATAAGCAAGGTATATAAATTCGGTAGACGACACTCGGAATCGGAAAGCCCCACATGTGATTTCCAAAATCAACATTCATGATTGATGAGTTATAGGCCATGAATGTTAGTCCTTTATGAATCTACTCATCCAATATTAGCTTCTATTTTTAATGGATCATAGTAGATATTAGAAAATTGTAAAAAATATTCAACCTCAACAACTAGGTTGAGAAAAAGAGAGATGGAGAATGGTTAAAACATACTCGAGTACATATCATTGTGCATACAAAAACATTAACATAAGAATGAACTGAAATCAGAATAATGATATATATTAATACATATTTTATTCAATAAAAATATAAAAAATGGGTGAAATTTAGGTCAATCTAACTATAAATCAGATTAAGGAGGGAGGGGATTAATTAAATCATTAACGGTAAAAATGTAAAAATACACATAATTTATATTGGTCATTGGTTTCAACATGGTTTTCCTACTTGGTTTCTAACAATACATGGGAATTTATTGGATGGTGCATATGGTATGGTCATGCCACGTGGTTAGGGAAACCATTCATCGACATTGAGAGATGGATCTGCACAAAAATGAAAACCATTAACATAGTTAGATCTAAATGTATAAGATATCTACACGATTTCCTCTAACCGTGCAATAGGAAACATTTCTCCAAAATAAGGTATTTGGGATTCGAACATGCCACAAGAACCCTAGGTACCATTTCTAACTTATTAGATATCCATATTAGGTACAAAATAAAGAATTAGACTGAAATACAAAGGATATATAATGGATAGAAAAAATAGGTTATTGTAGTCTCCCCCATTAAAATTACTCATCCCCTAGTTCACCTTCCAATAGTGGTGAAACACTTTCTGAGAAGAACTCTATCCACTAGGCATGTATGTCACCCTCCCTCTCCCAAGTCTCATCATGTACACGACCATGCGCCCATAACACCTGTACCAAAGCGTTATACCGGCCATATAGAGACTTAATGCCCTGGTAAATGATTCATACTGGATACTCCTAAAAGGTAGCATTATAATATAACTCATCTTCATCAACATCAAATGTATGTGAAGTATTGGCATGATACTGGTGATGTTTTGAAACATGGAAGTCATCATTCATGGAATGATACCTCTATGGTAGCAGAAACTGATAGACTACTAGCGCTAATATCTCTAGAATCCCAAATAACCCCAAACAATTATGGGATAACTACACATTCCTCTATAACCATATACTTTATAGCCTGGTTAATAACTATATGAAAACATGACCCTCGTCCATAATCTCTAGATGACGTCAATGACAATCATCATAATATTTTTATCTTGACTAAGCTGTAGTCATAATCTTCCCGATCAACCGAACATTCTATAAAGTCTCATTTATAAGATGAGGACCTTGTAGGTATGCCTCACATACTTCTTTCCATCATAGGGTTGAACATAAGATCATAACATAAAAAGATCAAAATGATCCATTTTAATTGTCTACTAAAATTTATTATTATAGGAAAACTTTAGAAGAGGAATATGATCCTTCCAAGAACCACTATAATAAAAGAAACATCCTCTAAGAAACTCTTCCAAAACCTGTATTTTCTAATCAAATAGTCTTTTTGTTAGAGGATGAAATATGTTCTTATAATTTTTTGTGTTCCCATAAACTTATGAAATCCCTGTTATAACCCCGATCGGAAATGATCATCACCATCAGAAATGAGGGCAAGAGGGACCCTATTTTGTCATATTATTTGATAAACATATAGAATTAGTATATGAAAAATAGATAGAGTCTCCCTAATAATAATGAAGTGATCCATATTTTCCATCATTTCAATGTCAACATGCAAATTTACTACTACGGGACCTTGGTAACATAACTACAAAGTCTACAGAAGTAACTTCGCATTTCAATTCTAGGAATAGAGTCTATTGTAACAAGAATTTATGTCACTAGTGTCATAACATAACCTATTAATAGGTGGAACATATATTTATAAGGACTATTTATGAAGTTTCTTCCTAGGACAAAAATACTGGCATCACATAACTCGATACATCATAGAGATACTAGGATTAATTCCCCATTGTGTAGCAAGGGATTATGGTATCAACTAATTTACCATATTTGTAGAAACCCAGAGACATACATTTATGTACTGGATGTCCTCTCTATCCACAAACCAAAACAGAGTCATGTTATATCAAGATATACTCTAACATAGAACCATTCCCTAAGGATCAGGTAATTTTATACGATTTACTATCCCAAAGAGGGAAGAGTTAACTATCACGGATGAATGGTAAAAATGCTCATGAATATCATGAAATTCCATATTCATCTCAGATATGAGTTACATTTTTTCCATTCATCACTAGATTCATGTTCATCCTATGTCTGTGTTTTTCAACTAACTACATCTGTAATTACATTACCTTTCCTAGGTGAATAAGATAGCTAAAAATCAATGGAATATTCGTATTTGACACATATTCAATGTTTGTTGTTCATGTCATGTATTGAAAGATATATTTGAGCCTATTGTGGTTGGTGAACACCACAAAGAGCTCCCCTAATTGATTATGTCTTTAGAAATGTATGGCATAGGAAAATACTAATGTCTCAATTTCATTTATTCAGAAATTTCTCTCTGGAGGCTTCATTTACTGAAATCTATACATACTAATTTTTCCCCCTCATGAATATTGCTCCTAGGATAGGCTTGATGCATCACAAAAGTCAATTTAACCTATTCAATGATCTGGTAGGATGAGAATAGGTGTCGAGACAAGGCTCACATTTAGGTCCTAAATGTATTTCTCACATTCTTCTGACCAGAATATCATAACTCCATTATTTGTATGGTTAGTAAGAGATGATGAAAGGAATGAGAAGTCTTTTATGAAATTCCTATAATATCCAGCCATCCCTAAGAATCTTTATATATCAAACATGTTAATTTGTTTCTCCTAGGAAAACAATATCATTAGCCTTTTCTAGATCAACAATTACTCATAATTATAATATTATATTTCATAAGAAGTTAACATTGTTGATCCATAATTCTAACTTAGAAAACATGACATAAATTTAATTCTCTTTTAGTGTACTCAGAATTATCTAATAATTATTCAAATGGTCTCTATGAGTGTGGGAATACACCAAGATTCCATCCACAATGATTCTGTCAATAGAATACAGATAGGGATGAAATACACTTTTCATCACATCCATTAAAATAAATGGAACATTCGAAATACTAAACAATATAATAAGACACTCATACAGACCATACATACTTTTTAGGTTATATAATGAATGTTTATAGGTCTTTATAGAATTTGGTGATATATCGACCTCAGGTTGTTCATAGATAAGACACTAGATCCTCAGATATGGTCCAAGAGATCATCTATTCAAAGTAGTGGATACTAGTTATTCATTTTTTGATGATTATTCCATTTATAATGCATGCATATACATAAGGAACCATCCACATTCTTGGATAAAATATGCGAGAACCCCAATAGGATGTATTGTAACATATAAAACCATTAGACTATAAATTGTATAACTTCCTATTAATATCCTATATCTATGTATGTTAAATCATATATAGAACAATGGACATTGGATATACTCAGGGAACTAGATCAATCATAAACTCTACTACTATTTGAGGAGGAAACTTGAAAAATTCACCAGGAAAGACATCCCTGAAACAATCCACCACTGGGGGGAAATCAACTTGATGTGATCCCAGAACCTCTATTAAGAGATTATCAATTAAGTAAGTCAATCCAACTTTCATAGTATAATCTAGTCGTTCTCTACCATCATGGACATCCCACTAAACCTTATGTAGATAATTCCTAACCATTAGTGAATTAAATAATAAATCACAATAATATCAGTCTTCCAAATAATGATACTAAAGTAACCATTCCATCATATGAATGAAGTCGAATACTATCATCTTTAGAATGAAGAGGTTCCATAAAAAAGTGTAACTACTTACCTTAACGTTTCAGTCCCTAAAATGGTGTATTCTCTCTGACCACACTCCCAATGGTGTATATAGGGTGATTATACCAAAGTAACATTGTATCTATACTCCTATTCTTTTGATAATGGAAGCATATAAAAAAGTGTTTGAATCACATGTATCAAATAAAGTAGATACTATAATAGATACAATGTGAATCGTAACTCATACAATAGATGTTCTCATAGCCTGATCCTAAAATTTTTTAATTAAATCATTCAACTGGCCAAATCCACAACCCAATGAAATAGCTAGCCAACAATGATGACAATTACTTTTTTGGAAGTGCTGGAGATCAGTGGTGTGACTACTATGACCATGACCTCCTCCTCGACTTGACCTACTAGTGATACTCCAACTCTCTACCTAGTACAGTGTAAAATAACATTCTCTTAAAGGAGGAGATGTTTTAGATCCCCTTCCAATAGAAGATGATGGAATTTTCCGATAGAAATGTTAATGACACCCTATACAGCTACATGCCCAACTCTCTATTGGGTCTCTAACACAACATGGCTTCATATGTCCCCATCATCCACACTGATAGAAATATATGGTATTATCAAAATGGTTTCTTTGGTTGTCACTTCTCGGATGATAAGCCATGATGGAATGGTTCCTATCATCAGGACACCTATTTCCCAACTGTGGAACTGATCCTCTATTCCCAGTACTATTAACATCCCTCTATATTTTCTCAGTTATTGTATCATGAATGAATATTTCAGAAAAAGTAGTTAGGTGAAAGGAATTAACCTATGTAAGAATTGTGTACTGAATCCTATCCTCAAAACATCTTGAATAGAAAAGATCTTTATCAGATTGTATCAGTTAAAGCACTGTAACTCAGCGAAACCTGAAGAATATTCCATTACTCACATTGAAATTTTCTCATGATTCATGAAATATGTGGATCTATTATCTCTCAGTTACCGAGGAATGAACAAGTCATAGAAGCCTATCTTAAAATAATCCAATAACATGCCCTAATGTTAACCATCATAGGTAATCTAATACAACTAGTTCTTGGCTGAATCTCGAAACATGCAAGTAGAAATTCTAACAGTCTTCTATGGAGGCATCTCCAGATGCTAAAATATTGATAGGATGGCCTCTATCTAAGATTTAACATCCAATGAAAATCCATTATATGATAATTTATGTCATGACCTGTCCCTCGGGGCTCGTATCATTACTACCCCAAGCCCTCCTTCCATAGGCCAGGGGCTAGCGACTAGCACCAAAGGAATAACTCCCTAAAAACTGGGAAGGCATTGCCTTTATAAAACATAAACACCCAGAACCAGAGAACAAGAAGAATCAAACACAAAGTAAAGCAATATAACAAGTGTGCTGAAAGTACATAGGGGCCGAAAATAAAATCCCAAAAGAAACGTACAACTACTAATGAATGTAAAGCACATCTAAAATGACAAAAGGTGAATGGTGAAGCAGATCCTAGATCATCCTCCGGGTTCCTACCTGTTGGGTAGGTACAGATGGCCAGCTCAACTCTCCACGTCTGTTTATCACCTCTGGGTACCATCTTGTCATGAATTCCACCTCTGGGTACCATCCAGCTCTACAAGCCTCAACCACGACTAGTGTTTTCCTTTGTCTGCAACCAACACAACGAGGTGCGGGCGTAGCCCGTGCAGGGGTGAGTATAACATTACTCAGTAGGGACCCCAAGATCCTCAAGGTCACACTAAATCCAACAAGGATAAACCATAAAGAATGATCTCAAAAGATAACCATTACTTAAGTATATTCCAATACATATACATAAGTTTTCATGTAACCCATATCATTCATGAGGAAAACACAAAGGTCGTTGACTCAGCTCGAACCGAGATTTTCATTATTGAAACCACAACGGCTGGAGAACTACTCCTCTGTCGAGTACAGTGGCCCTGTCACGACTCTGAGGCACTACTCAATATCCTTATAATACTTAGGTACTCCTCCTGTCGAGTACCGCAGGTCTTCTGCCAAATACCGGGCGCTCGGTCCGCTGTGGGTCTGACACTAAATACCGGGTGCTCTCCCCTAATAGACTACAAAGGTACTCATCCTATTGAGTGCCATGGGTCTGCTGCAAACTACCAGGAGCTCTGTCCACTGTGGGTCTGCCTCCAAATACCAGTCGCTCCATCCACTGGGCTAATCGAATCACTCCGAGTCGAATCGGTCAAGCAGTCATCAGCTCTACAACTACTAGGTCTCCGCACTTCGTATGCTGGTCTCCAGGAGGGTCCTTTCCATGAGCTACATGACTTTACATCCATGTTTCACGAATTCTGACATATAAGTAACACAATGTACCCCCTCATCCTAGGAGTCTCAATGCAACAAACATCATATCAATCAGATGCCCGGCCTGTGAGTTATTAGCTTTTTAGTCCTGGGGGCCCTGTTGGTTTCGTGTATGAACCATCCTGACCATACCTCAACTATACCCCCAAACTCCCATGGGGTATAATAAAAGGGACGACTATGATCCAAGAGTACCGACGCCGCTAACGGTTCGTCAAACGGACGTTCGTTGCCAAAGATATGGCTCATAAAGTTAATGGTCCAGTAATGTGCATGGGTCCGGTCCAAATTGGCCTCACCAAAACTGGGCTGACCTGGTATGGGTCGACCTGGTCAGACTTGATGGGTCTGACCTAGACCATTGGTCAAGTCAACCCGCTATGTTTTGACCTGGTCCGCCGGGCCCGGCCCAGTGGACCGCAAGGGCGGTTCGACCCAATAGTTTCCATGTAGGAGGCTCGATAACTCGGCCAGGGAGACCGGGACGGTTCGACCATCGACACTACGGGGGCGTCGTGGGCCGGTTTAGCATGCCGATGACACAAATGCCAGTGGGCAGACCACACGGGGCACGGGCGGGCTAGCTGCACTCCGAGCTGGCCGCGGGTGCACTGGGCAGGGCGCGGGTGCACTAGGTAGGGTGCTGAATGACGGGAAATTCCTGGGGGTGCGCCGGTTAGCATGGGAGGGCATCGTGTGGGTGCTGGGGTGCGCCTTTATGGCCACCGGAAGGGGCGATAGGGTCACCAGGTAGGCCTCCGACAAGGGCTCTGGGCGCTGGGCAGGCTGGGCAGCACACCGGGGGGCATCGGGCAGCGCCGGCAGGGCCCTGGGTTGCACCGACAGTCCGCTGGGGGGAGAGCCGCGGGTGCTCCAGAAGCGCGCTGGTAGGGGTGCAGGGCGTCGGGTGCACTCCAGGGAGCCACGGGGTGTCGTAGTCACATAATTCATAGGTAGCGTGGCCCTTTTTCACCACCTTCATCATCGTCGCCTCATTTCCATGAAGTCATGGAGTCATCACAAGAAGAACAACATAGGGGTCGGGCTATGTGGGTTTGGCCCGGACCCTTTGTGTTTAGGGTGGTAGCAATAGGTTCTCGCATGTATGAAGAACAACAACCACCGTTCATTGTTTTGAGAGAAAGGAAGAACATTGTAAAGGTTCATACATTAAATAAAATAAAACCCCTACATCTTGCTCGTCTCTCATTGGTGGAGTCACGGAAGGAAGACGATGAAGACCATCGTTCGTCGCGTCAACCACACATCCCCAATTCCAAGCTCATCAGTCCATTGACGATGTTTCGGAAGATAGGTGTTTGGGTATGGATGTCCAAAGAAGAATACCATGGAATATTGTCATTGGCGTTCTTCGTGTTCTTCGTTGGAGAGGATAAGAGTTCCCTAAGTGTTGGGCGTCGTGATACATTACAGTGGTTCTTCTCATGGTGAATCCATCTAAAAACCTTCTCCCAAGCTCCCAATATATAGTAGAGGGGGAGAGTTATGTAACCAGCATGGAATTTATGACGGTTCATTTATTTGGAATCATCCTAAATTCCAACGTTGCGGTTACATAATTTAAAAAGGGGGTCGGGTGAATTAAATTGTGTTGGTGCAATTTAAGAGGTGTGTTGGAGCAACATAAGAGGGGAGGATGCTCAGAAGTTTCCCCCACATAGCCTGCATCAAAACATAAAACATGAATTAATAATATGTTGACACATAAAATTAATTGACCAAAATTAATTTCACATTGACACATAAAATTAACGTAAAACAATTAATTTTACGTCGACCCATAAAATTAACTGACAACAATTCATTTTACATCGACCCATAAAATTAATTGAGAGGAATTAATTTTACATCGACACATAAAATTAATTGAGAGCAATTAATTTTATGTCGACAAATAAAATTAATTGAGAATAATTAATTTTACGTCGCCACATAAAATTAATTGATGTGGGGGGGGGGGGGGGGTTGAGAGGTTTCCTCTCCCTCCCCATTATATGGAAGGTTAGTGTGTGGAAGTCCCACCTCCAACTTCCAAGGGGAGGTTTTAACTTACTCACTCAACACATGTAGACTTAAAAAAATAAAGTAATGTTTTTTACATTATTTTATTAATTGTATTATAAAAATATAAAAACTAAATTTTATTCTCGCTCATATTCCATTGAGGTGAAAGTCTACATAAGAAAAAATCAGCATTGTGAGTTTCGTGGTGCCCTCAGAATTCGATTACAAGAACCGGTTCAAAAGTTTTAAAATTTCACTCGTACGTTTACTGAATGTACTCGAAAAAATGTTACAAAATATATTATCAGTCACCCTTGACCCACTGAAGTCAAGGTTAGGCTCTACCAAGGAGAAAGACACCCCAAAGATGTCAATAGTACTCTCGGATTTTCAATTCGAGTTACCGTTTAGATGTAATAAATTATACAATAAAATAATTGTCACTTAATTATTTTATTTCCGGCCAAAATCTAACATTCACAGGTTGCCCGTGCTAGCCAAAGTAAGTATCTTCTTAGAGAAATAATACCCTCACGAGTTCAGCGGTGGTCTCGGATTTTTAATACGAGTTATCGTTTGTGAGTTATAAGCATTTGAAAAAAATAACTTTATTTAATTATTTTATTAACGTTTATGCCATTTTTGGGTTTTCTCACAGGAGGCACGTTCCGAATAAACATAACTCACGACTATGGTAAACCCACCTTCTTGAGAACAACAGTTCCCTTATATTTCTAATCTGAGTAACCATTAAAGAGTTATTCCACTTTTATCAGGAAAACTACTTACGTGTGTTAATTTATGCTTATAAAAAATTCAGAAAATTATTCCGAGCACACTGGGCCTCGGAATCAGTTGTCGTCAGAAACTACGTACTCCTAAAATTCCCAAGAATTTATAAAGAAAAAATTTCTATGAATTTTATGGGTCTTTACAATTAATTTGGATGTTGTCGCTATAATACACAATGTTGATAATCCATTGTAGAGTAAACTCAAGAAGCACCATACATGGAAAAAGTCATAATTAGGAATCAATCATGAACCTCAGCATCAGTTCCTAAAGAGGTAAAGTAGGAAGTTCCTTATGTGGAACTAATAGAGATAAGACAGGTGGCCTAGGGACCACCATGTACGGATCTTGGTCATTTTCACCCTCCTAGCATACGATACGGGGACATCGTTGCGGCATTATCCTACAAATTCAACGAACATGCTTCAGAAATTTTTTTAAGAAGATATATCGCATAACTAAAGGAAATATGATCATTAGAAAACCCACATCCAATGTCATAATATTCCAACTACCATCATAGATATATAGGTATCGGTATATGTATAGATATTAGCTTCTGGGGTTCAAATAGATGAAGGGTAAATAGTACCACGCCACAATATTTATTTCAAATTGTTTCATTTCAAAAAACATTTAATTACTAGGTTCCCTCTATTTTCTATAGTTAAAATGACATGGTGGGGTTACTTCATGTAACAATTCGAATTTTATGATTTCATTTTCATATAACTTGTATCAAATTTCCTTTTAAATGAACTAACATTCACAGTGAATCAGGGATCATACTCCAGATCACTAAATAGACACCCATTTGAATTTCTAATTAATTTTGGTTAAATTACTCATTCCAACCCATGAGTTCCCACAACACCTCATGAATTGAAATAGGAAACCAATCAATCCTAACTCATAGCAGCACATGCAATATATAAATAAGGAAAGCCTAAGTCATCAATTACAAGTATAACAAGAAATTCAAAAAAGGGAATTCAACTATATATCATAGAAATATGAATGAAATGTTAATTCTAGGTGCCAATATGATTCAAGTAAAAATGATACATTATATTACCTCATCATTCTATAAAATAGTATCTCAATCAGAATATTAATAAACAACAACCCACATGTTGTGAGTCACCTAATTGTGAAATGATATCAACTGTTATAGGGAAAAAAATATGACAAAAATTATAATCTAGGAATCTTGACCTTTACCCAGAACATGGGTTCAGGATGCCCAATAATGACTTATGACCAAGTCCATAGCATTTTTAATCTAATGAAAATTGTCTCAAAAAATGTATCGCAATACATGAAAGGTGATCTGATACCACATTGTGATGTCCCGGACCAAAATTCCACTTAATAGTTTCCCTACGAAAATAAGGCCACATTCCCCAAGTGCATCTACCAAAATTACGGAGACTATCAACTAACAGCGAGGGCATAGGGTGTGTCTTTGCAGTGAAAATTCCCTCATTACAAGAGTGTAGCATAGTGAATAAATATAATAAAAGGTAAATACATGAACAAATATAAGTAAAATAAGGCATAAGAAAATTGAGACATCATTAATAATAACTAAAACTATTGGAATAACATACTACAATTGATGATGATATGTGACACATCTAGAAACCTAGAAAACATGGATACTTATTAGCAAGCATACCACCAAACCTAAATTATAAAAAGTTAATACATAAACATTTCGAAGCATCCTGAGCTATAACACTTTCATCTACTTCCTGCACCATCCCAGCACAATAAGAAATCCAGTGTCATGAGAAATACTCTTCCCATTATCGACACCTAAATACATTCAATCCTCCCTAGTTACAAAATGTCTCCAATAGAGGTTGTGAAAAAATCATATTGGTTCACCACCAACGATTTATATAACATGTGACATGTCTAATGGAAATATAAGTATGTGAAAGATTATATATATAATGTAAGCAGTACAATGTAACTAAATATCTAAGTAACTTATTCATTCCTTTATTAGTGTCTTAACTTGTCAAAAATTCATTATTTGATTATTACTTTTTTATAAATTAGTCACATTTTAAAAATAGTGATGTTTCATGATGTAATAAGGTAACTTTTCATGATATTTAATAATTAAGTTCCAAGGAAATAACCAAGGTGATCGAGACCCTAAGGATCTCCAAATCAGTGATGAATATAGCTTGGATATGGGATAGAGTGTAATCTAAAGATAATAGTCCAATGCATTCCACAATAAGAAACCTATTGAGTCCAATGTGTTCATCCAAGGTAAAATTGGGCTATGCAATGGATATGCCTGAGGGGCCTTAACCAGGGAATGTACTTGTCAAGGCTTGATCCATGGAGTGTATCCAAGTCATCCTGTAACAATATTGTAGGAATCCAATCATGTCATATCAGATACACAATATAAAAAAAGGATTGGGTTCCCGGTGGTTCTCCAACAAAGTTATATGCATCCATGTATTTTATTGGGTTTTTCGAATGCTCAAGACATTCCCAATGGAATCCAAGGTGAGATTTAGTCAGCCCACTCCTATTTTGTATTGATGTCATATAATATTCGGTTTGGATCATGAATTTTCCTTCATTAGTTTGACAAAGATAAGTATCATTAAAAAATTAATTTTATCCATCTAAACAGTTTAAATAATCATGTTTCAGTCTTCTACCTTATATTATCATGGTAAGGTGTTTTTCATACATGAAACATAATATTCACTAACATTTAAAAATTCCACGTCCAATACTTAGTATAATATCAAATATCTATTACAAAATTAATTATAATATTAAAGAACATACCTTAGTCAATTCAATTAGTGAGAATATATGGTACGTTCCATTATTAAATTAAAAAATTATATAAATCCATTTAATATAAAAAATATCACCCCTAAAAAGGTCAAGCTATGGAACACCTGAACAATGACTCAAACATGTCAAAAGAGTAAAATGACGATTAGGGAAAAAGCCTACCTGAGATGGATGGAGTTTTTGGCTTAACCTCTAAAAAAATCTCTTATTTGAAAAGAGAATAATTATATAGTTTTAATGATTATATTATTGTCATATAAATATAGTAAATGAATCCTGATGAAATCAGCAGGCCCTAGATGACAATTCTAAAATCTAAAAACATAATGGATGAGTTATTGGCCACCCACCTTTAGATTGTATGGATATAATCATATGGTATTATCCCATTAATATGGATTGGATCAGATTAAATATATTAATGAGTAAAAATTATTATAACTCTATAACTAGGTCAAGAGAAAGAGAGATCAAGAATGGATCAAACAGACTGAAGAACATACTATTTCATGTTGAATTTGATGAACAATATCTTGAACTAATATTGGATGAATGAGTTCTCATGATCCCTATGTTAGACCATCAAAAACCTTATAAATTGGAGAAATGGATTTCAATCCCACAGTAAATTTCATTAGGGAAGAATGAGGTGATTAATTAGACCATTAAGGTAAAAATTGAAAATTACTAAAAATTTAGTTTGTGCATGGTTTGTCTACATGGTTTGTAAAAATGTGCACCAACCATGAGAGAGAATCTATTGAAAGGAGAGTACCACATTGTTATGTGGCACATTTAGGGAATCCATGTGCCAACAGTGTAATATTGATCTTTGTTAAAATGAAAACTATCTACATAGTTATATATAACCATTCATCCTACTTGTATGGTTTTATATAACCATGGGACATTCCCAAATTTTCCTAAAAGATTGGTTTTTTGATCTGAACATGTCTTGGAAACCCTTGGGACATTTAAAAACTCATTACACATCCATATTATGTAAAAATTAAATAATTAGATCAAAGTTCCAAGTATTCATACATGAATGAAAAATGTGCATTTACATTATATGTAGTTATAGTTTTGATTAAGTAATGATGTTATTAAAATGAAAAAATTACATTTGATGTGTTTAAATTATGAATTTACATTAATTACTTTTATATTCATTATTACTCATTATATTTATATAAAATATATAAATAGCGAACTCATGGATTATCTTGAAGATTTTACCTTGTATTAATTGATGATATCACATTGTATTATAAAATCTGTGAGACCATGAGAGTCCCTTGATGATAAATCATGAGAACCTTAGAATAATGATTTAATATTGGAAATTTAGTCAGAGTGAATTATATATTTAAAATATTATTTTCATGGACATTTGTCTCTGTACAAGAAATCTTAGTTGATCCCATGAAGAAAACGTAGTCTATGAATTCTATGACTCTGACTTTACCATTAAAAAATTTTGTACTTATGATATATAATTATGTATCTAATTAGGTAAATTTTATTGTTTTTATATATAATGATAATATTATTTAAAATGAATCAAATAAGTTTTTTATGTATGAATAAAACTATCCAAACAGTGATCTTGAGTTAACAACCAAAATCATTATAATTATGATATAGAGGAATTATCTCATTAAATTATGATGTAAGATATAAAAAAGTGAGAATATTATAAAATGTTTTCTTCATATAAGGATGTTAACATGAGAGAAATATGATGTATTGGGAATCATAATAATTTTTATTTTCCACTACACTACCACAAAAGGAGGGAAAATAAGTGATAATATGCAATGATCAAGAAATATCATGGTGTTTTGACCAAAATAACTATCAATAGGTATCATATATGAAAGGATATAGTAAATATAAAAATATAAATTATTAAAAAATGGGATATATCATTTATTTTATTGTTAATTTGGAATATATATCTATTGGAAAATGATAAAATATTCCTATTTGGATGAAGATAAAGTTGAAAAGCAATTTTAAGCAAGGAATTTAAGAAAATTGGCCGAATTTATTTGTGATGAAATAATTATTAAATTTTGAAATATAATATATTTTTCATAAATAAATAAGTTGAAGGTGGAATTTATAGAGTATGATAATATCTCTAATTTATCTATATAACACATTTCCACCACGATGTATATATATTTTAATGTATATTTTTGTTGGAATAATATTATGCTGGAATGATCTAATTTTTTATAATGATGATTGGTTTATATATTAGTAATATATGAGATATATAATCCAAGAGGAATAATGTAAAATTTATATATTCCTTCATTAATATTGGGTGCAATTCATATGGATTTTTTCAATGTATTGAAAAGTAATCCTAAAATCAAAGAAGAAACATGGGCTATTTTTTATCAGCATAAAAAATATTCTTATTTCATAATTATAAGAGTAGATTTACCTCTATAGAACCTTGTATGATTCTATATTAATAATTTTTTAATAATTTATCAGCTACCACATTCATGTTTTTAATATCATTATACAAGATCTACATTGAACTTGTGTAAAATTAATTTGAGGGTTCATGATATATAAATTTTAATGGGAAACACTTATCCCCCTCAAAATGTTGGAATGATTGAATGGAATAATCTATAATTTGAATATATGTTATGTTAAAAAAATTATAATTTAAATGTATTAGGGTTTTATATTTACATTTCATATATTTTTTCTATATCAATACCTTCCATTACATTATTCTATTAATGTTGTATAATAAATAAATGGAAAGAGATTTTATAGTCAAAATTTTTGTGATGAAGTTATTGAAAGGTATCTTGTATGCCTAGTAATTATAGGGGAGACTGTGGAAAATTTAAATATATATCCAAATAATATAAAATAATCCTAATTAAGGAATCATAAATATTCTAATAACCATATGATGTAATATTAAGTCCTTATAGGTGATAAAATATTCATAAATGAATCATTAGGGTTGGGTTTTATAATGTTCCTTAAATATAGGAAACTACCCTCTACTTATATTATAATATTTTAAATTTGGGAAAGAATTCATTTTGGTTATTACAGTATTATAATTACACTATGTCTCTATAAATTACATTATGTGTACCACATATAATTTTTATGAAATTATATGCTAGACCCATGACATGTTATCAAATATAAAGAAATAAAATTAAAAAATGACCTATATTTCAATGCAAATTCAATCTAGATTAAGGAAACAATAAAATAATTTTTGAGGATTAGAACAAATAGATTAGTTCATGTCGTGACAATCCATAAATTTTGAGGTTGAATATTTTTTATGAAGGGAAGACCCTATCACCCAAATATTTAATGGTACTTTTTTTAAATTAATATAATCATATTGACATATTGTGATACACAAAGCACCATGTCTAAATGAAATCTAATAATGATCACTTTTTTAAGCTAGTCCTAAATTGTTTTATTATTATTAATGACTAAATTAGAAAACATACACAGTTTTCAAATTTATAAAATAAATAAATTAGACTTCATTTTCTTTGGTATGAAGGTATAAATCATGTTAGGGTAAAAGATATTCATTTTCTGGATTAATGTTTTGATTTGTACAATATTTATTGTTTCTTTCAATAACAATTTGTGAATTATTTTAATTAAAATTATATATATACTTTCAATATGAAATTTTATTACTTATGTATCATTTTAATATGAACAATATATAAAAAATAAAATTTTAATCTCAAAAACAACGTTATTTTTTTTGAAAAGTTGTTTCATCAAAAAAATTTCACATATTTTAATATAATATGTTTATACGATTATTTAATAATTTTTTTATTTTTTTCATAGTCTTGAAAAAATATTGATGGAGTCAATACTTGATAAATTTTTTAAAAATATTATTTTTGTTATGCATAGTGAAAAATAATAATTAAAAAAATATTTCATTTAATGAAATTAATAAGATTCACATGGATTTATAATTGTTTTAAGAGAAAAATTGGTTAACTTATATGAGGATCTATAATAATTAGATTATTATATTCATTCATATGTTGAAATTTTAAATTAGAAAATATTTTACTTAGGAATAATTATCTTTGAAAAACTGACTTTTAATCATGTTTTGGGATTATTTTGAAAATCAATTATGCCACTTTAGTGATTAGAGTATAGAAATATTAATTTAATATTTTAATAATTATAACCATTATTAGTTAAAATTATAAAAAAATAATAATAATTAATATAGAAAATATTAATGGATTACATTAGTTTATATTAAAACAGTTATACCCCGAGGTTAATATAGACAATATGATGTTTTTTCAAAATTTAAAATGTCCAAATAATATTTTGTAGAAATATTTCATCCTCATATTCTCTGACTTAAAATATACTTCTATTTGGATGAATATTCTTTGGAATTACATTATAATTTATTATTACTAAATAATATATCTATTGTGGTCCCCTTTACCACTTATAAAAGGAAATCCTTCTCATATCCTCTCTATACATAGTTAAAAATTTTGTTTTTGATAGAATTTCACAAATTCCTTCCACCCATCCATTTTCATGAAATAGTTTCCCTAGTTTGACCAAAATACAATATAAGATTTCATTATTTTTAAAACTCAATTGATTTTTTAATGGTAATGTATAGTTCTGATATCTGAATCTTCATATTATTTATTCCACTAGCCACATAAAATAATCTAAAACAATGATAAAAAAATACCACTAGAATAATCCAAATATATTTATTCTGTTATATAAATATAATAACCTATATAAATATAGTTTTCTATAATATCAGAAATATAACTGTTGATTGTGTGTCTAGTGGACTACTTCCTTTCGAACAAATGAAACTCATTTTTTATCACCACCACTCTCAAATGGATATAATGATATATTTAATCTACATATATATATATATATATATATATATATATAATTTACAAATTATTATATAAATGAAATTATATTATAACTTCTTTTATACAGCCTTCCAATCCATTAGAAAATGATAACATATCTCATGCATATGTGTGGACTACCACCTCAATGAAGTGATGAAATATGATTATTAATTTTTTTTGAAATTCATAATAATATTGATAAATATAATTAATATGTATGATATATATGATACAATAATGATTTTATAATGTTTATTTGTTATTTTCCATTTTTTTTCTTTTATCGGTTGAAAAATATATACGTATGTATGGCCTATAATCTCCAGGAAGTGAGTAATTATTTTTCACCTGAAAAAGTACTAGATTAATAAAATTATTTTTTATTATGACAATATATATTTTTTACATCATGATTTAAATTCTATATTAAATGGATCCATGATGAAATTAAATTTAGAAAAAAATATATGACAACGAAAATTGAAAAATGAAGAAGTTTTAACTTATACAAATGATATTAAAAATGAATTGTTAATATATATGGTGATAAAAGATTATATGTTAATAAAATATTGTAATATATATATTATTATAGTTCTATAATATATTTATATGAAATCTATATTTAATATATGTTAATTTCATAAATATACCAATGATTATGTACTCGTGGTAATTTTCTACTTCACAATATCAACATTATTTGGTATTTTTTATATTTATGCCTCTATTAAGGGAATTTATTCATATTTATATCCTAAATCAAATGCATTTTATTCTTATAATTTTAGTTCTAGAAATTAAGCGAGTTCCCCCATTTATCATTATTAAAGTATTCAGATGACAGAAAACATGTTTTTAAGTTAGTCTAGCATTGTTTTATTGACTCAGTCAGGTATCCATTACTTAGATATCAATATTATTTAAAAATTTATTTTAATTAATATTTTTAATTTATTCAAAATATTTATCATTCACATTTCTACCAATATAAATTTTAATTTTTCTAAAATTATTATTGATGTTGTTTATCAAATGTTGTACTTGTGAGTATATATAATAGGGTGAACCAATTTGTCAACATCTATAGACATAATTTAATTTTTTTTCCATCGATAACACTAATTACATTATAGGGCCCATATAAAGTTTTAATGGATCCTTTTAAATAAAAATAGTTCCTTAATATATGGGATTTTTTTTATTTTGAATAATTTTTTTCAAAATAAAAATATTTTCCCACATGATATATTCCAATGATCTATTTAATGTATATTTGTCTATGTCAAAAATTTATCTTGATAGTATGCTTTATTTTATATGTAATATATTTATTCCATTAATTATATTAATATTTATGGTTTAGGGGTTTGATTATTCATTGTGGAAACTGTTAACATATCATAGTCTTGTTTTCAATATGAATGTTTCTATTTATTATTATCCAAACATTTCATATAATTAATAAATTAAAATTTTTTGTGATGAGAAGTTACCTCAATATCCCATATATACATCCATTATAATCATAAGACATTAATTGTTGGGAATTTTCTTGAGACCTTACCCATTTAGGAACTATATCATGGAAGGAGTCCTTTATGATATATTTATGATGACCAACATTATTAATTCCACAAATGAGCATATTATTTATTTATTTCCATATAGTTATTTGACTATTTATGAAATACATTATTATGTTTCATTAAAATGTTATTATTTATAATGAATTATTAGAAAATAATTTATCCATTTCCTTATATTTTTAAATCACATGTTATTGAAATAAAGAATTTTATTTAATTTATTTATATTTATATTTTTATTATTCCTTTATTATTTTTTGTTTAATCCATTATATAAATACTCATATTGATCATTTTATATCACACATTTTTAATGTCTCATTCCATAAAGTGACATGAAATATAATATAATTGATATGCAGTGACATGAAAAATAGGATAATGGGTTTTGAGAATAAAATTAAATTGTTAATTTTATGTTTTCAAATAAAATGTGATGTTGAAATATGAATATAATTTTCCTTGTATGATAATCAATCCAACCCACTGGTTTTAAATCCCATTTATATTGTTCTAATGTGATAATGTAACAACTGAGCTTAGTCTAATAGTTTCGGGGTGTTTAAACCATAATCAGGAAGTTTCCACTACCCCGCAGAAAAAATCTGACAACTATACAATGATTGGTCATAAATTTTTTAATTTGATCCCCACTCACTAATCCATAATATATCACCTCCCATGAAGGATAATCTCACGTCATCACTATTGGGGAATATAAATATCATGTGATTCACGTTTTTCTATGAACACACCATGTGAAACTAATCCATAACTAGGATGACATCATAATGTTTCATAATAATGACCATGAGGGTTCAATGTGAAAAAATATCCACTATTATCCTTATAAAAATTGAGGAATATTATCAATAAAGAATAATATGCCAATATAGGAAGCACTAGACATAGCTGACCATCAAAAGAGTCAACTAGATGTTTTTGATCCCTATGAAGAGATATAGAGATTAAGAATTGATTCTGTCCTATTTATATAAGTAATAGATATTATATAGAAAATAAAAAATATAATTCCTGAAATCATATAATGATTATCAGGGTCATGTTTTTTCATATCCTCCAACACCTTATTCCATCAACAACCATCCCTCTATGAGTAGTGTGGGACTACTTCTGGTGGTTGTGGTAGTAGGATAATAAATATTTATTCTCATGTATATATTCACATTGTGGCTACTCCATCCCATCAATTGACACTTCATCTATGGGGGCCGCGTAGACCTCATCAAGGAGATCCCTTATCAGGAAGATGCATCAAATATATAGGTCCACCCCATACATTTCCACCATCATTAGCATGAAATATTGTTGAATAATTATTCATGTCACCTACCCCAATACATTTATTATATTTTTACTCACATTTATGACAAGGACCTATTTGTGAAAAATGTTTTACTAATCTATATGCCTATATCTATGAATTAATATTTTATATATATCTAGAAAACAAGTATGGATACATTATAGCTACCGTAAATGACCTAACACAATTTGGTCATCTAATTTTTCTAGTGTTTATACACTGAACTGCTAAAAATGTCTCTGTAAACACGTAACTCTCCAACACTCCATCGTAAATGGGAATTAATAATGAGAGAATACTTTCTCATATGTCCCTATGATTTCACTTGTTAATCATACTCTCCTAGAATTATCCATATAATATAATATCAAGTGAATCCAGTGTTATTTTAATAGACTATGGTTAATACTATGTCACTCATATATCACCAATCCAAAACTGATGAATGTCTTGGAATCACATAGAGTCCAAGTTCAATGAGTAATATTTCTCGTGGGACTATTATTGAAATTTTAACATTTATAGAATCATCTAATCTTATATATGACTAATCAATCCCTATGATTGCTAAGATACTCCATTAAGAAGGATCATATTAATAGGTACCATATCATCTTCCTTGATCCAAACATGAAGGAAATCCAATAACACTACCTCAATATTTTTTTTGCTTAGGCCATTTTTCAGTATGAAACAATTTTATCATATCTGATGGGGAAATTTTTATGATATGGGTTGAATTGATGATTAAAACAATTAATGAAATAACCACATTAGTTTCAACAAAAAATTATTTTTTGTTCATTTAGTGTTATAATAGTTGTATTCAATGGAAACAAAAAGTAATAACACTAAGAATTTTGTTTTTTTTGGATCACCAAGATACCAGTAAACTCACCAATTATATCGATTTTAGAATAATATTGGTGTCAAATAAGAAATTAAAATTTAATGTTGTAATAACCAATTATGGACTCTTCCATTTAAAAATAGTTATAAGCACAACTAATACTTTTTACAAGAGTCCTTAATCGTGATTTTGAACTAAAATTTTAATTTTATTCACAACACATTACTTCTATTTTGGGTGAGGGAAAAAAATATACCTTATTTTAATTGGTAAATAAAAAATACAATAAATTATTTCAAATAGATAAAGATTAATATTATACAAGAAAATGAAATGAAAACCCAAAATAATTACCATATTTTAAGGACTATGATGTTTAATAATCATAATCAGTTGAGGACATTGTAGAACTCAAATTGTGATCACAGTAAAGAGTCTTATGTTGTAGTACATCATGATTGAATGAGGAAAAACCGAAATTGTGTTTCACATGAGGGTTATCTAAAAATTATATAGAATAAAATTTATGTAGTTGTTTTTGTCTATTTTTTCAACATCATTATCATTTTGATATTTCTTCATTATATCAAATATATTCTAAGAGCATTAATGTATTTAATCACAATATTATTCATTTAGTAAAATAAAAAAATTTAGTATTACTATTACATTTTCATGTAAATGTTTCCTTAAATATTAATGAAATTTCAAAATCATTATTTCCACATGAAATAATAGTATAAAAAATTAAACACAATCATTAATACATAATTATAAATTTTCACATTAATATTAAAAATTAAATATATATAAAAAATTATTGTTTATTAATATATAAAATATGACACAAAATTTTTCAACGTATGTTGAATAATGTAAAAAAAGTTTTTCCCATAAAATAAATAATATTTTATCAAAATATTTGTTCACAATTTGAAATTACATTTTTGAAAATTTAAATAAAAAAATTATTATAAAAAAATTAATTTATTTTTATTAATTAATGAATAATAATTTTATTTTTGAATAATATGTGAACAAAAATTTTATTCACTAAATCATTTGTGATATAAATTTGTTTCTACCTTTTAAAAGTTATCATTGTATATACTGATAGATGATCCATTGTCATAGAGGATCTAACTTTACATGTAGAATACCAACAATAAATGAATAGGACAAGAAATCAAATAATATATCATTAACTCATGTCAAATAGTCTCATGAAGTGATGTGACATCACATGGAGATGGTATTTCCATGTTATGAGTAACATACACTTTAAATATGATCTAAATTCATCCAGAAATTCTAAATTTGATGTATGTATCTCTAATACAGTCCAATATTGGATAGTTATACACTGAAAGAGGTGGGAAGTACTACATCTGTGGTAAGTGAATGATACATCCATAATTGTGGATATATAATTAAATATAGTTAGCTCATACATCTATTTCAAGATATACCATCATAATGAATGGAACTTCAATCCATTGAATGATGTAGAAAGTGCTACAATTTCAATTTGATACCACCACCGAGACAGTACTGCTAAATTGTAGGTTATTATAACATTTAAAATAGTCATTCATTACATCATATATTATTATACATCAATTTTGATCTACATACAATAATAAGATATTCTAACTATCACATATAATATTCACAATTAATGGATGGTTCGACATTATGATCCTGACAATCTGTAGAACCATTGAGGTACCCAATGTCAATAATTAACTCGGTTATGATCATGAATCCAACATTGGAACAATCATGTGGAATTAGGTATATCGGTATATTGAAAAAACTAATGAATAGTGTATCATGTGATAAATCCACACATTAGAATACTTATATGATGATCCTCCACAATATCACACAACTTGTGAAGCATACATTTTGAGTTGGATAATGAGGAATTTCACCTATTCTACATACACACACACAGGTAGTAGTGCATTTGGCCTATTAGGAACATTCCCTGTTAAGGGAATGTTTTTCATTAACTATATATAGTCTTATAAACAACTTTTCCAATATTGCTAGTCAATCTGGCCTTATCTTCCAAGGGCTAATCGAATTGTCCCATATGTAGTAGATGGGTCTGCCCAATTATTTATCTAGTGTTGTAATACTTTTTTTAAAAAATTCATGAAATAAAAATAATAAAAATAAAAATAATATAATTTTTATGAAATTAATATGATTGAAAATTTATAATTTAAATAATAAAGAATCATTAAATACTAAAAATAGTAAATATGAAATGATTATTATTTTTAGCAAATTTTATATTAATAAATATGCTGTAGAAATATAGAAAAAATAAATTATTAAAATAGTAAAGCAATATTTTAAAATCTGCTATTGTCACCATTTTTAGAATTTTTAAAAAAATCATTTATTAAATTTTCGAAAACATTTATCCAACATTTGAAATTTTTTATAAAAGTACTTAGGAATTTTAATCAAAACAATTTCACTCTAAAATATTAAAAAATACTTAGAATTAATAATAATAAAATTTCATGTAAAAATTACATTTACACCCAGTATAGATATTATCAGAATTTAATAAATTATGAGGATTTATCAAAATTCTAATTAAAAATAAATAAATATGAATCTTCAAGAATACCCAATTCAAATATAAATTTTTAAAATTTTTAATTAACTGATCGTTTATCAAATATATCATCCAATTTTTTTTAATTATGATCAAATAAAAAAAACCTATTAACTTTTTCAATTAAAAAGGAAAACAAATATATATATATATATATATATATATAGTTTTAGAGTATTGTCATATTGTTGATAGAAATTGAATATTCCAATGAATTATCACAGATGATTGATATTTTATCAAAAATAAAATTAAAATCACATAGATATTTTTATCCATATTAATTGTGAATAATAGTTAGTAGATGAAAAAAAATAGTAATTCGGATTTGGGAGCTTTACAAATATTTTTATATATTACTTATTACAAATAAAATTTTCCATAGAAAGGAAGACACAATTTTTATTCTTTTTTGGTCATGCATATAAATAAATATTTGGAATCAAAATAATATATTAAATTATTAATAATTTTAAAGTTGATACAATAATATTTTTATTACAATTAAATTAATAAATATATATACTCTATTAACATCATTAAGAAAGAATTATTTATGGTTGGATAGAAAACAAAAAAATATTCAAATCAAGAAAAATATTTATGGTCATTATGTTGTGAGATAAAATTATCAACAAATAAATCATATTTACATCTTAATATATACAATCAAAAAAGACTCATCTAAATAAAATGTTGAATTAATATTTAATAATGGATTCATAGTCTTACTAGAATAAAAATATTACATTCTAATGTGTTACTAATTATATATATATCTTTATTCATTAAAATAAAATATTTTCATTTATCAGTTCATAGTCAAATAATAAATATCAATATCCCAATTATTATCAATTAATATTCCATTATCAAAATTTTAAAAAATATATAAATAAATGTTGAATCATTTATTTTAAATATATTTCACTTAAAAATAAATCATTATAATATGTTTTTCTAGTAAATCACACATTATAAATAAGGTTTTGTCAACCTTCTTGTAAGAAAAATAGTTTTAAATTAAAAATATTTGTATTCTTTCATTCCATGTCCAAGGATATCCCTTAAAATCATATAATGATTTATTATATGTAAAAACATGAATCTATATTTTTTTCATTTCTAAATCTTCAGGGTTTTTAAGAAAAAAATCCTATTAATTTAATTAATTTAAAAACCAAAATTTTAAATTCATTTAAAATAATTTTATACATTTAAAATAAGAAAATAATAATTGGATTCTAATTTCATCCTTCCATGAAATAATGGAAAATTAATGTTCGATGAAAATTTATTCTTCTTTTTAATAGCCTTCCACAACTTTCCTTCCTTATTTTTATCTATCTACTTAGCCACATTTATAGGATATTGAAAAATAAACTTTGTTATTAATATTGGATTATCCTTTTCAAATAAAAAAAATTACATAGTTTATCTATTTTTAATTGATTAAATTAATCCTTAACAGAATTAACCAAATTTGGATCAATTAAAGAATTATCAATGTTAATAAGAGAAAAATTAAAAACAAAATAAGTGATTAGAAAATTATTTTTTTTGATTTCTATGTGACATTGTAAACTTATAATTAAATTGTTAATTGGATGATTTTAATGAGTTTTCCTTTCTTTATGAACATTTTGACAAGAAATATCCAACCAATCAACTAATTTAGTGTCATTTGACTGGTCATTTTCTTCATCAAAAATAAAACCTCTAAATTCATCTGATTCTTATAAGATATTATAACTATAAATGTTAATGATATTTTCATTAATCATAATATATACAAAAATATTATCAAATAATTTATTCATATTTTAAAACATATATATATTTTTTCTATAATGGGAAAATCATAAAAATATTCCTTCATCAAATATTAAACAATGTTTTTTTATAAAAATTGGGATGAAAAAAATGATCCCATATACCATAAAAAACCCATTATTAGGATTAAAACCTTTATCAAGGTAACAATTACTCTTATTTTTAAATTTTATATCACATAAAATAATTAAATAAATATAACTTGTATTTATAACTTTTGAAAACAAATTCTCTTGTAAAATTAAATTCCATAAGAATTTATCTTGGTAAGTCAGGTATATATCCATTAATTATTTCGATAACATCATTATTCTTTGTGTTTATATGTTATGAAAAATAATTCATACATCTATTTTCTCACGAAATTTAGAAAATTCTCAATTAAAAAATTCACCAACACTATCACTTGTAATACATATGACTGATATATTTTTGATTTTTTAAATTTAATGAAATATTTTTTGACAATGATTCATTTTAGTACAATAATTAATAAATCTAGACGAGTCAACTCTGATAATGTGTCTTTAATAAAAATCATAGATTGTACCATTAAAACAAAAGGTTGTATCAATCTAAAAATTAAATTATTTAATGGTTCCAATCATCAATAAGAATTAACATTTTATTATTTTTTGAATAATTTTTTATACTTACCCTTTTACAAGGAATCACAAATAATGTACATGTGATTAATTTAAGAAATTGTGGAACTAGTACATTATTTTGAAAATAGTTTAATGTTTTCCTACCCTATATTCATATGCCACAAAATTTTATTTTCTTCGATAATATTTAATCCCTTGCAATTTTTTAGATAATATAAATAAATATTGTAAACAATATCATTTCAATTTTCAGAAAATTAGAAATACTTATTTATCAAAAACTGAATTTATAATTTTCAATAATAAAATTTATTCAATCATCAAATAGATTTTATATTATTTTTGTATTATGTTTTTTAAAAAAATAAAAATAATATTTTTTAAATAAAAATAATTTTTGATAAACAAACTTCAATAATACCATTAATTTTCAATATAGTGTCTTCACAAAATGTGAAATGAGGATAAAAAATAAAAATATATCCTATCATGTTCATGGAGTATCCAATATCAAAATAACCTATTTCACTAAAACATCCATTGAATATTTTTTTAAAATAAAGAAACAAATAGAATTTTTTGGTACCACTCCTAAATTGCGATGAACATGATTAATATTTTATATTTGTTGAACCCATAAATATTTAAATATTTTATTAGTGGAATTTTTTGAATATAAATTTTTGGAAATGATTTTTTTTGTATTCATGAATGATTTTGTAAATCACAGTATAAATTACTTGAAATACTTACCTCTTATTTCACATTTAAAAAAAATTAAATAAGAAATACTTATTTATTAGAATTTAACCATGATAGTAATATTTATCCATGGACATAAAATGTTATAATGAAAATATTCATATTAGTTTTTTCTCTTATCAATGATATCACTTTTCCATATTTTTCTTTACCTTTATCAATTACAAAAATATTAAATTTAATATTGACATCATTATTTTTAGAATTCATATTCCATTCTTGAATTGTCACTAAATCATTATAAACATTCACATTAGATCTAGAATATGTGTTTATCAGTTATAAATACTCATGGTTATGGTTCTTAAATTAATTTTCAACATTATTTAAATCATCTGAAACTATATTAATTATTATTTCTTAATCATATTTTATCACATAATGAATTTTTTTTTTTCTGTTTGTATCAACTTTTCATTTAATCATATTATAATAAATAAAATTTTTATTTTTTATTATTGGAATGAAATTTATTTATATTCAGTAATTCTATTTTTTTTCTTCCATTGTATTTAAATTTACTCAAATTTTTAATTTACATATCAATATTATATTCAATAATTTTATCATGATAATTTATTAATCATACATTTTATTTATTTAGTTTCATAACTAGAGAATAAATAGAATCATAATAAATATATAGAAAAAATTCAACTTCCATTACATTTTTAGATTATGTATTTTGAAAGAAAAGTAAATCAGTTACCTAAAATTGTTTAAAAAATATAGAAATTTTCCTTGTATCTAATTCACAAGAAGAATCAAAACTAAAGTTAGAATTGAATACGAAGTCCCAAAAATAATCATTTGTTTATATCCTTATTTTGTAATTTTGTTTCGTTGGATTTTTTATATAAGTGTATTCTTTCCTTAATTTACATTTCCTAATGCCCTCATTACATGTTAATTCTGAAATTGCATTATTTGTTTTTAATTACCTTTATATTAATCCTTTTTAAACACTCATCTAAACTAAATCTGAACAATTTTTTTACAAACATGAAAAAAATATTTCTAATGTGATCCATGTAGTTATGACATTTATATAAACTATTATTCATATGGTTAAATTGAATCATTAAAATTTTAATTAAATGATATAAATTTTTTATTTTTATACTACTATTCCACATTGTTTTTAAATTATAACTCATTATACAATAGAGATCCTATTAGTTCATAAAATTTATACTCATTAACATTATTACTATAATATATGAACAATTTAATTGCATGGAAATTTTTGAAGAGATTTTAGTAATCTTTTAAAATTATCTACATTTTCCATTACTACATCAAGTGAAAACATACCATTTTTAAATCTTCTAATATTAAAGAAATCGGTTTCATATAATCTTCATGTCTATCATGATGTCCTAATATTCCACTAAATGAATTCCTATTTTGGTTCCATTAAGTCCGTCAGTACCTTAGTGAGTTACATGAAGTATTCCCTATATATCATTTGTAGTATTAAAATATTATACATGTATATAGTTTCTAATAAAAATAGAAATGTAAAAAAGATTTTAAAAATTATAAATAAAAATATATTTATCATTAAATTTACCTATAAGGTTCTTTTTATAATCATCAGGTAGATCATATGGATTCATTATGATTTTACCAAAATAAAAAAATAATGGTTTCAAGTATGTTTTCATTCTATCTATCTAGTAGCCGTAGTCACTTCCGTAGATTATTATGGTTTTTTTAACCCATACATCATTAGAATTTACACCGAAAACCATATAGATCAAAATATCAATTCTATATATTTTTTTCTTGGATTATCTAGAAAAAAAAGTTTTAGTAATACTATTAAAATATTTAATAGGTTTATAATAAAAACATAAAACTATAAGATAAGTACATATATTAATTATACTTTGTTAAAAAAAATTGTATCTTCACTGAAAAAAATTACTATAAGTGGGCTGAATTGTGGAATTATAAATTTAATGAATAAAATATATTTTTATGAAATAAATAATTTTTAGTGATATTATTTTCTTATAATATAATTTAGTGAAAATTAAAATAAGGAACATAAATACTTTTTCATGTATGATGGATCACTAATAACCTATTACATTAATGAATCTTCTCTAATTCTTTAGAATATTTTTACCCACTATGAAATTCACACATAGCAGTGTGCTAATATATTACAAATTCATCCATTTTAAAATACCCATCGGGAAAATCCATATTATATTCAATCACCTTCAACAAAAATTTTAATTTGTCTTTTGATTGTGAGTTAGAAATAAAAAAATAATTTTTTGTTATAGAATAACAAAAAAACATTAACTAATTTTTATTTGGAATATCAGAAACCTAATATAAAGTATATCATAAAATTGATTAAAATAATAATGTGAATGAAAAATAAAAATAAAACCTAGTAGAATGATCAACTAATGATTTTTACAACCCAAACATTTATAAATAAAATTTCTCTTTTGATTTCATTGAATGAATTATTATATATAATGAAAACAAAAAACAATGGAACATATTTGGATTCATTACATTCTATCAGATTTAAAATACCATTAATCATCGTTGTCTTTTAGAACATATATATTAATAGTGATAATATTATTAATAGAAAATGTGGTTTTAAATAATTTAATTGATATAGATATGGGATGTGATGTTCTCAATCACTAAGATCATACCCTATAAAGCCAATTTATCAAAGCATATATGTGGGATATAATCACTAGGATTTTCCATTCAGAAATCCCAATATGAGATGTAACAACATATGTATGAGCCAAAGTATTTACGGTGAATGATTTACTTAATCGAAATCACAACTGAAACCATGTATATCGAACCACCACTTGAAAGTCTCATAATTGGAATCCTCTCTCTCAAGGTGTTTTCTAGTCAATTGAAGGTATATGTATCCAGAACCAAATAGAATGAATATTTTTATTTTATATAATAATTAATATATTGTAATCTTATTATTTTTCTTTTATAAATTATTTTTGTTTTGATATAATAAAACAAGAAATATATTTTCGTTAAAATTCCAATTAAATTAAGGAATTTATTTGGATTAATTAATTTAATTTTAATTAAATTAAATTTTATTGAAACATTATTATTAAACAATTGTATTTTACATAAATGAAAGTATAATTTTAATGAAGTCAAATTTAATTGTAATAAGATTTTGAAAACTATTATTTAAATAAAACCCAATAGTTCTCCAAAAATGTAGATTTCTATTTCAAAGGTGAAATTCTAGATATTTTGGAAATTATTTATATTAAATGAATAATATTTTTTTAATTATAATGTTGATATTATATATTTGATGAATTTTCATAATTTTTCAAGACAACTAATTTTTTTGGTAAAAAACTAATATGATATATATATATACTGAATGTATTATGACAGATTAGTGGACAAAAATTTTGTAATAAATAGATAGATTGTATGAAAGACCAAATATATGTTTCTAATTTTCAATAATATTTTGTTATGTTATTTTATTAATTTTATAATGCCATTGTTAATCCTCCAAAACATATAATATATTTTATGGTTTTAAAATAATTTATTTAATGGAATGACTCACTTTTACATCAAAAAGGGTAATATTTTAATAAGTTTCGGCCATGTAAAAATAAAATAATTTGAACCTTATTCCATTGGCATAACCCATTGGTAAATAACATTGTCTGTTTTGTAGTTTTTGTTATTTTATTATATAGATTCTTGTTGGGAAAAAATATCTCAATGTAACATTGCAACATTTTTAGATTGATTTTGTTTGTTGATAAAAGAGGTTTCCATTGTGAATTGTCGAGTTCTAGAGATTTTGTTGAAAATCCATGTTGAAAGGGAACCATTAAAAAGGAAAGTATGATCTGGAGGTAGTACCAAAAGAGAAGTGCAAGGTGATGCCAATTTCCAGTGATTGCCAAAATTTTGGGGTCCAAAATTTGGAGATTTGTGTGCATCATTAATAGTGAATTTCCCTGAAGATCGTATTTTAATTTGGAAAATTCATGAATTTCGTGAATATATGATTCATGGTTTGGATTTTGCGAAGACCAGAGGAATGTTGACGGTGATGTTTCGCGGTTACGAAGAGATTCGCGAATGATAGAGGTTGAAGTGCATCATGGCGGTGAGGGGCTTTGCGAGAGAGCTTCGCGAAGAAGGAATGGAGGAAAAGACGTGATGCTCCATGATTAAAATGAGTTCCGCGATCGGAAAATTTCTGTGGTACTTCGCGATTTTGAGAGAATTTCTGCAGAACTTTAGAGATTCACGATTTGAACTCACGTGACATTGACATCGCACGAAGGGGTCAAAGGTCGGTGGAATCGCCTATAAATACAGGTCTACCCCCTAGAGGGAAGAAGAGAGAGATTTCAATGATAATCCTTTTCTTCATTTTGTGAAGGTGGTTCTTAGAGATAGTGTTCTTCGTGAAAGATAGGTGCTTCGCGACAGATAATTTAGCTCCACGAAAGAAGTGAACTTCGCGAGGCAGCGTGGTCATAGGAGTGTGCTTCAAGAAGAGGCAGGAGCTCCACGATGGCCTAAGCTTTGCGAAGGCTTGAGCTTCGTGGAAGTGCTTCACGAGAGAGATTTGCGAAAAGGCAGGAGCATTGCGAAGGCTGGTTCGAGCTTTGCGAAATTTTGAGCCTCACGATGTGGGGTGCTTTACCAAGGTAGTTCCAATGGTAGATTCCTAGTGGTTCAGAGGAAAAAGAGTATTAATTAGTGGATGAAAGTTGGAATTTAATAGAGCATCTACATACATTGGAGGATGCATTCATTAGTGACAATGAAGTAGCCTACATGTCTATAAACTGTGAGTGGATCCCTTCCAAGTGCAGTGAGAAAAGGAAGAGGAGAAAGGTGACCCTCTCCACTGGTATTGACCCAAAGAGAGAGAAACATGGAGTGGCCCTTGGGAAATAAGTGAGCTGACCCTAAACCTTATAAAGGCAGTGATCCTGGGAATAGAAGTGATATATCGCGAACCATTTAATCCACAACTATTGATGTTTAGTGGAATTGGGTATGACAGGAAACTTGTCAGCATATGCTCCTTGGATGTAAACCAGTGAGGGTAAACCAAGTAAATATCTTTATGTCTACCTGTTTTCTTCCATATATTTCATTCAAAGTGTCATCAACAGATAAATAAGAAAATAAGTAATCATAATAAACACACAAGTGAAAATAAAAGTTTCCATTGTAATAAAGAGGTCAATATCCAGTGGGGTAGGAAGAATTTTGATAATGAATATCCATACCCTGATTCACCCCCACCCCTCTCAGGGTATATAGGACCCTATTGGTCCTAACAATTCAAAAAAATATGTTCAAGAAAAGAAAAAGAGTTCCCCACTCATTTCAAATATAATTCCACACAACCCCTTTTATATTAACTAAAAAACCTTGGAGAACATCATAAATGCTTATTCCCTTTTCTAATGGCCTCACAAGGGTCCCTAATCTCTCAAGAAACTTCTCTCATGCATTTGGGATCACTCTGTCAATATAAAGGATACATTCTTTATTCTCTATAATCAAGAATCTTCTTTATATTATATTTTTTATCATCATTTCCTAATTTTTGGATTTGATCTTCAATATACCCATTACTATAAATTTTATTTATAAATTAATATAGTCCCATTTAAATTACATTTGATCCACCAATGAAATTTTATATTCCCTCATTATGCTGCAGAAATTTCACTGTTACTTTACATGAAAAACAATTATGTAGTGAATACCCATGTCCATTTCCAATCAAGGTTGTTCAACATTATGGAATTATAATCTTTTATATGGTACATGATATGATTATTACACACTCATTTATCATGTTATGAAATATTAGGATGATTTTATCCATGTTGTGAAATCAATGTGGCACACTTAAAATGTGATAATGATATGTAAGTGATGGGTGAGCCTATAATTATATACCAATCCAATGAATTGGGAAATATTTTATTCTCATGACACATCATATATGGGAATAAAGGGTGAAACTAATCCATGGAGGGACATTTCCCCTCATGATATATTTTCATTTATGCTTAACCTTTGTTTTTGATGTAGTGTTTTTATGTTGTTTCCAAACATCCAATGTTGCCTTTAAAGTTATCACTCTATAGAATGCATCACTGTTCATGTTTATTATTATAAATCATTTTATTCCCCATTGATATTCCAATTGTATTACATGTATCAAAATATTCATATTATTCTATATTTACTCCCATACATGGATTTATAACTAACACTTTCTTAATGTATATCCTCATGTTATGACATGCAGTTTTTTATAAAAAGGACTAATAGGATAATGTTAATGATGTTTTTAAAAAAATATGACTTTTTTCACTATTCTAATTTGATATTAAAAGTACCTATTTCTCAAATACATTAAATTTTTGATACTATAGGTTTTATTTTGTGTAATCTTATATATTATCTACTGAATAAATATATAATAAATGGATGGGTTTTCATAAATGGAATCTAAGGAAATGTTTAGTTATATTAATGGTTTGGGAATAGAAAACTATAGAAAAATTCATAGGGATAAAATATGTATAAGAAAATATTGTTAAATTTCATTAAAGTATATATTTAAATATTTATCATGAAAATATATCCCTATATACATAATACAAGTTGATGTGGCTCTGGAACATATGTAAATAGGGGTAAAAATCTAAAATACCACGTTTTTCTAGACATGATTCAAAACTAGTGCATTCTAAGGGGCCTTGCTATATATCTGGTTGACACACCAAGGGGACATTCAGTTGTTAATTTTAAAACGCATTATGAAACCTTATTGGCGGAACAAATAGTCCCATATTTTTATTTATTATGAAATGTATATTGGATAACATAAATTGAAGACTAGAAATTAATTAGATAATCAATAAATTTAATTTATAAGTTATTCAAGTAGTTTAATTATATTTCCATTTATGTGTTTAATATTTTAATGAAACCCACATCGAATTTTTCCTTCATTAAATCCAATAGACATAAATAGGAGGAATCAAGTAAGCAACCTGTGTGAAGGGAAATATGTGGACTTCAAAAATGAATGTCCAAATCCAATTGGAGTATGAATACCAACCATTGTGATAATACTATCTCGTATGAAATAGGTTCAAAATAGAAACATGGATTGGGATGTGTTCCCAATCAACCTATTTAATAAAAACCAAAAATTGAGACCTTTTGGTCACAAAGGACTCTAACAATCAATGGATCATCTAATCCCTTAATCACATAAAAATGGATCTACACGATTGATATGATCTTATACATCCATCAATGGTATGGGCAATAGAATTTCCAACTGATTGTTTATGAGATGATGGGAAAATATAATTAGTGGTTGAAATTGATCATGACAATGATTCCTGAGGAATATATCAAATTGATGGGGGTGAATGGATATGTGAAAAAATTTTCTTGATAAATTTTTTCCTCACATACTCTAACATGAAATTGATGGAGATTTTCATTCCCTCAATACAAATTTGACGAATCAATTAGGGAGTATTGGGAAAACAACAAAAATCCTTATTTATATGTTTCTAATTTCTTTATTAACACTAAATGAAAATTTTCACTTCTTATTTTGTGGGTTAAATTTTTCTTGAAAATCCCTAGAAAATAAATACATTGATAACTCTAAGTAAATTGTTTGATTTTTCCTCAAAGTATAAATAGAGATCTATGAATATAAATTTTATCATGACTATTAGAAGAATAATGTGGTGTTTAATTATATATATCTATTAGAGAAATATAATATTTCTATCAAATTTTAACAAGCCACTTGTAAAAAGTGCAGAAATAAGAACCTAATAATTTCCCAATGGTGGTGAGGAAATTTATTAGGATTGAGGAAGATAGATACCCAACTAGTGATTGTTGACAGTAGAAACCCTCTAATATCATTTAGGAAATAAATTCTTATCAGAACCCTCAATGCATCATTAATTTTATAAACATCAAGAAAACATTGTAACTTTTCAAAATAATGAACTATGGCCTGTATTTTCCAAAAAATACTACTAGAACAACATCAATATAGAGCTCATGCTATCAAAAAAAATGGGGTGGATCCCAATTATAATGTGGACCAGTTTAAACTAGTTAATAATTCAATAATGTAAAAGAATTTTTTTTATTATGGATCATAAAATTCTTTATTGACATGTAGGTTTACTAAAAATATTTAAAAAAATTAAAAAGTATTGATGTATAGCTTTTGGTGAAAATTGAAAATGTGGAAATTATTGCATCTTGAGTATATAACTCTTAACCAATCCAATCTTTTTGGGTTAATTTCATCAATACCATTATGATACACCCTTTACATGAATTTTAGGCAATTTAGTGTCTGTATTGGATTTCTATGTATAAAGATAACAAAAATATACGTGCTATGGATGTTACCCTCTATACCATTAATCAACCACTGATTATATACAATTACAAGGAGGAGGATGAATCTTCGTTATCACATTTATATCAAGAATGAATATTAATTCCTTATGAGAAATTTTTATTATCTCAAAATATTTATTCTAAGGAATATATCAACATTGAAGTCATTCCCATGGTGATGGAATACACTGATGTATTTCTAAAAGAATTATATGGTCTCCCACAAACCTGATATGTTGAATTTTCAATCAATCTTTCAACTACAGTGTAAACATTAACCAAGAATCTATATATAATAGACATGTTGGATTTTGAGAGGTGAAGAGTAAAAAACAAGAGAGTCTGGAGAATGGTTTCATACTCCCATGTGCTTTAGCATGGGGTACATAAGTACTATTCATCGAGTAGAATGACATGTCAATGAATCTTTTTTGATTATCAGGACCTAATAATATCAATATGAGGAACATTTATCATCTTCCATGGTTTGAAAACATGTTCAATTAGAAATGTGGACCACAATATAACTCTAATATTTATCATTACCCTTGATATTACGAGGTGAGGGTGAATAAATTCTATATATGATTGTGTAAATTATTTATAATTCATGGGAACTATGAGTTCATATTAATTCCATTAGGAAACAGTAATTATACATTAGTATTCATAGGATTAATTAATATAGTCTTTGTACGTAACCTTAATAAATGTATTGTAGTGTTTAATGATGGTGTTCAAATATAATTCAAAATCATGGTAGGGAATGAGGAATATTTATGAACTATCCTACATACCATATAAAATGAGACTAGTTATGGAATGTTATGAAAATTTGTTTTCTATTGTATTTTTTCTCAGTCTTGGGGTAAATTATCACATGAAATGAGATATATATATATACCCCTTAATGATCGAATCATTTTTCAAATAATCGAGGAAAATATCAGTGATAAAAATTCATAGTTCCCATGGGATTACATGGTATTACCACTGATTTCTGTGAATTTTCCAATGATATTAATACCCTATAACTAATATATCTCGGAAGGAAGTATGTTTTGGTTTCAATGATGTATATGTATAAATATTATTGTATTTGAAAAATAGTATTATCACTACACCGGTACTCACACAATCCATGAGTATATATCATTTCATGGTATTCAGTGATGTTTAAATAATAGGATTGGTTAGTGTGTTAATGAAAAATAACATATTGATACATTATGCTACATGGAAATTGATATTTCATGAATACAAATACCCAACACATTATATATTATTAGATGTAGTGATATTCACATTAAAAATCCTGAGGCATCATCTCATTGGTGAGAAATGTGATGTATATATGGATCATAAAATCCTCATGTATATATTACAAAATAACATTCAGAATATGATTCAATAAATAATTTTAGAAATTATCAATGACTATTAATTCCCGATACACTACCATAAAGGGAAAAAATAATGTGGATGATTATCTATCTATAAATGTTTGATTAATATTATCATTAATGTAAATTTAGAAGGATTCAATCATCGTTGATTTGAAAATGATGGACATGTGATTAATAAATGAAGTAACATCATATATCCTTTCAAAAATTATTTATTAAACATCCCTTTTGAATAGGATGATGGATTTTCCAAGTTATGATGTTAGAATTTGGAATAAATTGGAAGATATAAGAGAATGGAAATCATTGGAGATTAAGGTTAATAAAGAATAAGTTATGATATTTGGGTCGTGAATATGTGTACCACCAAATTCAGAGTTTAAGTAGGAGATGATGGATGATTCCCTTAGTTTAAATTTCTAGTTAAATATAGGGATAAAATGATGAATCAAGATATCCAAGAGAAAAACATCTTGGACTATATGAAGAAGGAGATCATGGAATATACATCAAGATGTCTTGATTGTTAGAATGTGAAGGGGGATGGAAAAATTCGAATGGTATAAAGAAACCATTACCGATACATAAAGGGAAAAGGGGAAAATCACAATGTAAATTTTCACTTGTCTTCCAAAGACATAAAGAGAAGGTAATTCTATATACGTTGTGTTAAATCATCTTATAATGACTTCTCTATTCATTGGAAATTAAGAGGACATCTAAGTCAATCAATGTAAAATGATATATATTATTAATTTGATGAAGCTTTATGGGAGTCCAAAATTGATTTTTTATGATTGATACCCAAGATGTATCTCAATGTTCTGGTAAAATCTCTAATATTATCTAAATACTAATTTTAACATCAGAATGTCTTATCACCCCCATACTGATGGCCTATCTTAGGGGGAATTCATGACACATGAGGAAATTCTATAGTATTCCCAATTTACATGGAAGGAGGATGTGATCAACATATTTCTATGTTTCATTGCTCAAAAAATAATAGTTTACACTGAAGAGTCCAAATGGATTCCTCTAAAGTCCCTTATGAGAAGAGGCGAAGAACACTTTCATGTTTGAATGAGGTTGGGTAACATAAAATGATTTTTAATGAAATGGTTGATGAAATAGTGCAAAAGGACAGGACCATTAAGCAGCATGTTAAGGATTCACACCATCAAAATAGGAGGTATGACTAAAATCATTAACGAGAACTAGTTTTTAAAGTTGGAGACAAGGTGTAACTATGCATTTATCCACTGAATAATGTCATGTGATTTTAGTGTAAGGGAATGCATAGTCCATGATACAACACAACTATTGAGATCCTAGACTGCATAAGATCAGTGGCATATCGGCTATCACTCACACCTATCCAATCTCAAGTAAATGATGTGTTCCACAAATCACTTTTGATAATGTACATACCATACCCCTAAAATATATATAATCCAGAGGTGGTACCATTGAAGAATGATAAATTCTATCAGGATCATCTTGTGAAACCTTATATCATAGAGACAATGTTATATAGAATAAGTCTATACATCATCTAAAAGTGATGTGGATAAAACTTTTTTTGATGAAGTTGCATGGGAAACTGATTAGGTGATGAAAAAGTGTTACCCTATCAATCTTTCTTATGTAAATTGGGAATTTACATTTTGAAATTTATAAAGGGGGGAGATTGTATCAGTCAAAACATTTATAAATAAAATCACCCTTATGACATAATTAAATGAATTAATATAAGTCTAGATATTTAAAACACATGAACTTATTTGGATTCACTATATCATATCTAAATTAATAGACCATTATGCATCATTTAAATTTATAATTTGGTTGTCTAACAATGATAATATTATTATTATAAATATAGGTTTTTAATAAATTCAATTGAAATATGGACGTAATTGATGGCCTCAACTATTAGTATCATACACTATAAATCCCTTTTATCAGATCATACAAGGGTGAAACATCACTCAGAATTTCCCTTGACAAAGATGAATCTCTGATCTATAAACATAAGAATATGTGAATCCATTTATTGGAGATGTTCAATCTCGCTGAGATCATGACCAAAACAAGCTATGCCATACCACCCCAGAATGTATCACCATCTCACACTGTACTCTTAAAGAATTTGCTGCTGTATTAAATTTATATTTATCATCCCCCAAATAATATGAATTTTGATATTTTATAGAATAATGAATATATTTTAATGTTTTTGTATTTACTTCATAGAAGATTTTCATTTTGATACAATAAAAGATAAATTTTATTTTTTTGTAAAATTAAAAAACAATTATGAAAATTATTTCTATGAATTATTATAATTATGAAATAAATGAAATTAGTAAATATTTTATATTAAATATAAACGATCAATGCAATCTTAATTACGTAAAATGATATTTTTATAAGGGTTTGAATAAAATTATTTTAAAAACCCATCATTTAACAATAAAAGAAAATAATTATTTTTAAAGTGAAAATTCACATATTTATAAAATTATTTAGATAACAGTGATATTATAAATATACATTGTGTATTATGACATCATAATGTCCCAAAATGTTATAATAAATACTATAAATGTTATCCAAGACAAAATGTGTGTTTTCTCTTAAGTTATTGTGGTTTTAATTTTTTTGATAAATTAATAATTATATTACTGATTCTCCAAAACATATGATATATTTTAAGGTTTTAAAATCATATCATTATGGAAATGGCTCATTTCTACACCAGAAATGAGAAAATTTGTCAATAAATGAAAATTTCTACATTTAATTTTACATTCAGTTCTTTTTGTTAAATCCATCAAAAATTTAAATATAAAATATTAGAAGAAAAATAGTCTTCCTTAGATGTTGAATGTTATACTGATATTTATTTCAAATAAATAAATAAAATAAAAAATTCACATAAAAACGAGACATACATTTTGTACCATTCCGTTCAAGCGTATAAATTCAAATTTCAGAAATAAAATAAAATATTAAAATAAAATATTTTTAATTTTAGTAAAAGGAACTTGTTCTATTAATTCAATTATTATATGTAATTACTCTGTTAACATCTTTAAGATGGAATTCCTCAAGGTTGAACAAACAAATAAAAAAACTAATAACAATATGTACGTTGAACATGTTGTGAGATACAATAAACCAATAATTAGTCATCTTTACATCTTAATATCTATTATCTATCAATATTCATCTAATCCAAATTTAGAATTAATATTTTTAATGTATTTATAGTATTTCTAGAATAATTCCCAAACCACCACCCATGTTATTTAGAATATTTATATATATATTAAAGAAAATACCATATTTTCATTGAATAATTTGTAGTCAATGAAGAAATTTCAATTCCCTAATTACTATCATGTTGAATTCCCTTGTCAGTAGTTTAAAAAATCATTATTTGATGAATCAATTATTGAAAAAAACATTTTCGTATAAACATAAATAATTATAATCTATATATAAATTGATTATATCTTTATAAAAAGGGGTTGTAAAACATCCCCTTAGAAAAATAATATTGAACTAAAAATAAAATTTTATTTTTATAACACACTCAAGTAGAATCACTACAATCATATAAATAATTATTATCTTTCAAATAATGAATAAGATTTTTTTTCATTTTCAAATATAGGGGATTGTTGAAGATAAACATTCTTATAATTTAAATAAATTAAAAATTCATAGTTTTATTAATATGAAATGTTCTTATACATCCAAAAAAATAAATGGATAATACGATTCCAATTTCTTACATTTTTTTAATAATAGAAAAATAATATTCCAATTCAATCTCCTAGTCTTTTTAATATCCTTATTCTAAATATCATTATTTATTTTTTATCTATGATTCCACCTTCATATATCATATTATGAAAAAACCACATTGTTCATATTATGGGATTATGAATTTGAATTCATAACAAATTAAACATTTTAATTCATTTAAATTTATTTAATTCATCATGCATAGAAATAATACTATATGATTCATTAAATCATTACAAATGTTCATGGAGAAATACTATCTACAAAATAAGTTATTATAACGTTATGAAATTTTTTTTTCTATGTGAGATTTTACAGTTCTAATTAATATTTTTAGTTGATCATTAAGTGATTACCAATCATTAAGATCATTTTGAGAATAAATAATCTCCCCATCAACTAATTCAGTCTCATTTTTTGGACCATTATCTTTACTAAAAATAAAATATTTAATTCAACAAAATTTTATATGAAATTAGAATTATACTTTTTAATTATAACTTCATTAAACATAACATATACAGGAACATTAACATCTTATGTTCACTTTATGAAAATTGTATATGTATTTTCTAATATTTGTAAATTAAAAAAATATTCATACCTCAATTTGTAAAAAATGTTTTTGATTGTAATTTTTTTTATTTGTAAGGAAAATTTTTCAACTTAATACCTTAAAATACATATTATTAGTTGTTAAACCTTGACGAATATAATATGGGGTATTATTTTAAATTTTCTAATAGGTACTCTATTTAAAAAAATGAAAAACAATATTTATATCTCTTGAAAAAAAGAACCTTGTAAAATAAAATCCATAATAATGGATCTATGAATTTAAATTATATATCCATTTTTTCAACGAACCAAACCTTTTTGTTCGTAGGGGTTAAACAATTATGTTTACATCCATTTTCTCAAATAATTTTAAAAATTATAAATAAAAAATACACAAACACTATCACATGTAAAACATATTAATGATATATTTTTCATGTTTTAACTATAATAATAGGAAATGAAATTTGTAGATAATGATTTTTTAATGTTATAATAATAAATTAAAATGAATCAACTCCAATAATATATAATTATAATATACACTTCTTACCCCCAATGGGTATATATAGGTTGAAAATTTATAATTTTAGGTCCACAAGGATGAATACCCTGAGAGAGGGGTGAATCAGGGTATGGATAATTTAAAATTAACGCCCGTTCGGATCTTGTTTCACTATTAAGAAAAACACTCTTCTCTCTCTTTCTTGTTGCACAATATAAACAGAATGTAAAGCAAGTACAAGACACATAAATTATACTTGTTTCACCACTATGGGCTACGTCCAAGGAGCATACGCCGACAAGTTTCCGGTCGTTCCAAATTACACTATACATAACTAGCTGTGGATTACAATGTTCAGGTATAGTCACTCTATCCCAGGCTCACTGCCTTTTCAAGGTTTAGGTTCAGCTCACTGCATTCACATTGGTCACTCCCTATTTATCTCTCTCTGGCTCACTGCCGGTAGAGAGGATCACCTTTTTTCTCATCCTAAGCTCACTGGTCTGGAAAGGAATCTACTCACAGTTTATAGACATGTAGGTCTCTTCATTTTCATCAATAAATGCATCCTCAACTGTTGATAGATGCTATGTTATAGTCCAACTTTCATCCACTGATGAATACCACTTTTCCTCTTAACCACTGAGAAATTCACTTTGGAAACACCTTCGCAAAGAACCATAATTTGCTAGGATCTGAATTTCACGAAGCTCAAACAAGCCTTCCTGAAGCTCTTTCTTTTTCGCAAAGCACTACCGCGAAGCACTACCGCGAAGCACTACCGAGAATCTCAAGTCGTTGCTGAGAAACATCCCTCGCAAAGCTCACAGAGCCAAGGCGGATCACACGACCTTCGAAGAGCTAGAATAGCCGTCACAATGCTCCTATTTCGCGAAGCACACTGCCTTCGCGAACTTCCTTTTCGAACCGAGAGAAAATGATTTTCTCTGAAAATTCTCTATTATTCTCTTGAGGGGGTCGAACAGTATTTATAAGAAATTCAACCATCCCACGACTCTTCCGCGCGAAGTCAGCACCACATCATTTCATATCGCGATGCTCCGAAGTTTCCGCCATAATTCTGTCCAAATTGCAAAGCACCACAGTAATTTTCTGATCGCGGAGCTTGTCGTAATCGTAGATCATCACTGTCAAAATTCTATAGCGCCTTCACCGCAAACCTCCCTCTCAAATACCTTCACTGCCACGATGCGCTTCTACTCCATCGTTCGTGAAGTGTTGACGTAATCGCGAAGCATCATAACCTCCATTTTTCTGGTTTTCATGAAATCCAATCCACGCATCCCATCTTTGCAAAACTCATTCCATTGCCATATAAAAATATGATCTTCATGGAAATCCTATTTTCGGCATTCTCACCAAACTCAAAATTTTGGACCCCAAAAATTTGGAAAACACTAGGAAACTCGTCAATTCTCCATGGAAACCTACATTGTCAACAAACACAATCAAACCAAAAATACTGCAATGTTACCTTGAGGGATTTTTTACCAACAGTTAATATGTAGTGGTTCTCAGTGTCAAAAATTTATTATTTCAATTAAATATATAAATAATTCTTTTTTATAAATACCCTTCGAATGAGAACCAAAAATAAAGTAATGACTTGTATGTAAATTTTTAAATTGGTGAAATAGTATATTCTTTAATAGTTTTTTCAATAGTTTTATGTTTCATTCCAAAAAATCAAATTACCCAAAATTTTATTTTTTTTCTATTGTATATAAATATTTAATATTTATAGATCTTATAAATCAACTTTATTAAAAAAAATCTCTATTTTAGGAAAAATAATCAAAAAAAATTCTCATTTTAATATAAGACATTTCATATATAATGGAATGGGCCTCTCTCATTCATTACATTGTAAGAAATATTGTGTTTTGGGTATCTTGGGAGGACAAGGTGACTTATTGGAACACTTTTCAAAATACTTTTTTAAATGTTTTCAAATAGTGTCTCATCCAAACTGTGACTCATCTCAAGGGTGTATCATGATGTTAGTGTCACTCTATGGGTATATGACCCTAGTATTTTCACCATAGTGGTTTCTCACCTTAGTGGTGCCTCACCCAAGTAGTGTCACCCTGGATGTGTCACCCTGTTGGTGACTCACCCTGGTAGTCGCTCATTACTGGTGTCTTTCTGGTGGTGACTCGCTGGTAGTCACTTAATGGTGGTGAATTGCCAGTAGTCGATCTCCCATTGGTGCCCCGTATAGTAGTTCCCCATTTGGAAGTGTCTAACATTGTGGTATCTCACATGGTAGTGACTCGCTGATGGGGTCTGGAAGTTCCTCCTGAGAGTGCCTTGTCATGTAGTGCATTGTTTAATGCTCCTTGTCTAACAGTGTCTCATGAATAATTTTCCCAATTATTACAATTTTTCTCTTTTGAAATCATATTTTGACATTAAATGATTTTAAGGAAAAATATAAAAGTTTTTAAAAATAATACAATGGAAATTAATCATATATATAATTCTCCTAGTGTTTGGATGATTTTAATTGGTTATATCACATAGTCTTGGTCAGATATGCCTTTAATGGAAAATTAAAATATTCCTAATTTCTATTGAATCAGATATAATCACCCTAATGTGGATATACCTGTACATTCATCCATACCTTCTCCATTATATTTATACAAGATGTCCCTAAAGTCTTCTTCTTTGGAGATTTTCCCAAATATTGGTTACTCATCCCCTATTGGGTAACCTGATGTATGCACACCGTTGTTTTTGGCACAACCAATCTATACAGGCCATTCGTCTTCTAAGTAGGTTTTCTTTCACATTTCATAATTTTTTGTCATGAATAATTGTTATATTGATGATTTAATTTTGAATATGGTTGATTAAAAATTAATAAAGATAATCAAATATGATTAAAATAAATAAATAAATGGATGATATTGTGATGCATGATCTTGTTGTGTTATTTGTTAATGATGATATTATTATTTTTATGGGCTAACTACCCACTAAAATCATGTTCGTGAAGGGTCCTTGCTTCAGCATGGGATTTTTTTATAGAAATCATGTTTTTTTGTTTTGTTATACACATATTTATGAAAGTTGTTTAACAATTTATATTTGACTAATAAATGGATTCCTCAAGATTATTTAGTTACAATGATAACCCCAAATATTAACATGTGGAATTAGATAATTGATGCTTTATTAAATTTTAATTTTTTTTTATTTGGTATATGAGGTGATGGTGATGTGTGGAATTTGTGTGGCTTCATTGTATAGGGGATGTGAATGATATGTAGTTGTGATTGGTGTGGTATGATTATTCAAAAATTCTCTAGATTACTGTGTTGCCTTACTACTTTCTAGATGTGTTTGTGAGTTGGGGTTGCATATATTAATATGATGAACTGGGAAAATTAGTTTGAAAGAGGTCATCTGTTATTAGTATGGGTAATTATATAGGATTTTCCCCATTAATAACATGGAAAAAGATTCACCCCATAACGAGAGGTCACAATATGATGTTTCAAAAATTTTATGTTCATTAATTTAGCATGGCTTCTCATCCCTTGGACGAATTTGAATGAAAACTACTATGTCCCATGAAGTTTTTTGTTCCAAAAAGTTTCTGGTGTATTAATGGACTAAATAAGTTATTTTTTTATCAAAATTAGGGGGTGACATGGCTTGTTTTAGTTAATGAGAGGAATGTGGTTAACAAATTTATAAAATGAATTGTTGCTAATCATATATGAAATATAATTCCCTGACCCATGTTACCCAGAGTTGGTGCATTATTACATAACATTGTCATGATCACAAATTATCATGTCTCAAATGACCGATTAGTTTATTAGCCTTGGAAACACTAGATATATTCATAAATATTACATTACATCATAAAGTGAAAAAAATAACAACAACATAGTCTCCATACTCCAGACTCATATCCCCATCAGACTATCCATGTAGGTCAATCATAAAATATTTCTTCATATCCTGGGAAGATAAAACATTGAAAGGGGTGAGATCAGATTACCAGTAAGGATAACAATATTGTGGAAACTTTCATAAATAAAAATAAACAGTTATGGCAATGTATAACTAAAACAAAATCCATTTAAACCTGAATTTCAACATAATATATAAAAAATAAAATCAAGTAATGAAATTTACTAATTCACATGGATATTCTACTAGTCGAATAATCACATGAAATATCACTAACCACTTTCATAATGATGGAATGCATAATGACAGACTATCATAACCACATAGTCATGGCCTTGTGCCAAGACTACAAATAATATTTTGTCTAGGACTTGTTCCAAAACACTAATTTGTCTCATGAGACCTACGGATGCATCGAGGAGCTATAGCGGGCTCCACCTATCACATACTATGTCTAATTCATTCCTTATATGAAAAGGTTTAAACATATCATAATCCATAACATAATCGTATCACATAAAATAATGCATAATGGAAACATAATATTTCCACATTTCAATCAAAAGATACCAATAAAACACATTGATATGATAAAACCATTTTCAATAGCAAAATAAAATAAAAGTAAAACATGTTATTTATATTCATTTTTCAAAAAGTTATGTCTTGTAGAGGAAGCCGAAACACAAATAATGGTCACGAAAGTGGAGAAGTTGTTGTTACCGCATACGTATGACAAAAAACATTCCTTTTTTCATTTAGTAAAACTCTTCATATAAAAATATTAATTTTGAATAAATGTAAAAGTCAAAGGTGTTTATACATATTAAAAAAGAATGTTGTGTATAAAATAAAATATGCCTCAATGAAAGGATATTGGGACGAAGTACCTTACCTCGTGTCCGACTTGTCTCGATCATTCTTTAATCTCTTGAATATTAAACTAGATTTAATTTCTACTTACTTAAGATCCTTTTTCAAGTTCATTATTCCTTTTATATAACTTATTACCATGTTATGAACATTATGTAGTCATTTAAGTTAATAATGGTCGTTTCGTCGATCTTTGGTACTTGAGTCAAAAATAAACTTCTTATAATTACATGTTGTTAATGTTGTAAAATATCCATTATCTACAGAATTATATTCATGATCTAGATATCATATATAACTAGTATATTCATGAATTTATAATATTACATAACATTTAGAGGAAAGAAATGAAATGCACCGTTCATGGAGATGGTAAGCCGTACGTATGAATGAATGCTTCTTTCATTTCTATTTCGTATTTAATGGAATAAAATAATTATGATATAAAGTTATATTATAATTCTAGTTTAATATCATATATAAAATTATTTACTCCATCCTTTATACGTCCCACATATGGCATTAACGATTCAAATTACATTGAGGGGGCGGTAGTCTTCACTTCCTAAAATGAAATTATCGCATTTACCCATAATGGAAATCATAAAGGTATGACATAAATGAAAAATACAGAAGAATAAGGAAAACATAAACATAATATATATAATATATAAATATAGTGACATCTTAATTGCCACTGTGGGAGGTTTTAAGAGAATATTTAACAATCATCGTTTTGTGAGGCAGTAATTCACCACCCACCGAAACAGTATGTTCTTCAACCATTAAATGAAGGTTTGTGTAAGTGTAAATAAAATATTTCTCAAAAAAATCATAGTATATTGAAGATTATGGTTTTGTTACAAAACAATTGAATAAAAATATTTTAAGGGTTGGCGAAACAAAATAAAACTAATGAACATAAGAGAAGACATTACCATAAAATCGAGTAACTCTTTTTGATTTGAGCCAAAGGATTACTTGGGAATACTTATACCAAAAGTGAGGATTATAGGAGTAATATAGGTATGTTGAGAGAGTATTTGGGCCGATCTAGGCCAAGCCAAATGGCTTTTAATGTGTGAATAAGGTTGTATAGTTGGGGGATTTTTGTAAGAGGAGAGGAGTGGCACTCTTGGAAAGTCATGAAATGTTAAATTATTATGAAATGATTTACGGATTTTAAAGGTCCAAAAATGATATATTTTTAGGATAAGGTGATTGGAGCTCGATATATACCCATACAATAGGTTTTAGACAAGTTTAAGTCTTATTTTACCTTATCTTTTCATTTTATTTAAATTGTTCATTAATGAGGTAATCACTACATCATCATGGTGTCATAAATAAATTTATTTATTTAATTTCTAAAAATTATAAAAAATTACGATGATTTAGAAAATCTTTTTATCTTTCCAATGAATATTTATAGTATAAATGTTAACTTACATAACCCCATGTAATACTTGTTTTAGTAAAACAACACATGTTTGTGACAATTTAATTTTTAATTTAAATAAAAAGTTCTTAATGTCATTTTTTTAACCAAGTGGCGCCATGGGGTCCCCAATTTGACCCATGGATTTTCTTGGCAGTCCATGACTCATCCAATAAGGGTGGGATATGATTAATGGTAATTTCATATTATTACAACACCATATTTACCTTAAATTACACTAATTACCTTTAATCGCGATTAATGGAACTTAAATGTTACTATTCACAAAAAATTATTTTAGTCCCATTGAACCACATTTTACTTCCTAATGAAAATGGTGTCTTTTAGATTTTTGAAATTAATATTGCAGAGGTGGTAAAATTGCATTTTAACGAAAAATCAGTTTTTGAACTACCACTTAGTGGTTTAACTATTCATCAAAAATTGATGTTTTTAAGAAAAATACCAAAAATTATACCTAAGCTATATTTGATATTCCAAATTAAACGATGATGTCTATTTTAAAAAATTTAAAAAAATATATGTTTCATTAATTATTTTTACATTTAATTCTCGTTGGGAAAAAATAGCATGTTTTTAAGAAAAAATATCAATCAAAAGATTGTCAATTGTTTATGTCCAATTTCAAAGTGAAATTTATTCTAATGACCACCATCGGATAAAATGGAAAATTTATATTATAATTATACTTTAAAACCACTCAATATTATAATTTATCACTATAATTTTTTTTTATTAAAAACGTTGCTTATAAGTATTTTTCTCTATTCATCGAAAATTGGAATTTCTCAGAAAAATACCAAAAATTCAACATATGCTAATTCCAATATTCCTAATCCAAAAATGAAGTACATTATGAAATATAAAATTTATGTACTTTCAAATGGGGGTATTACTATACATAATGGATACATTAATTTGTTGCGGTGTGTTAGAACTCAAGATTGCGTACAACACACGCTGCTCTATTATTCAAATAGAAAGGTACCATGGAAGCCTGGGGTGTTACATTCTCCCCTCCTTCAACAAATTTATTCCTCGCAATTTGAAATTGTTCATCGAGAATGAAAGGATGAAAGTAGAAAATACCTTGGTGGAAAACCCACATCAGAAATAAGGTAAATAAAAATATAACATTAAAAGAAAGAAATATAAGTATAAATGTCATCCGAGATAGCCCATACTAGGATTATATGAAATCATGGATATAGAGGACAAACAAACCATTATGGTCTGATGGAGAGTTTTAGAAAATAGTATTAGGAGAATGTTAACTATAAGAAAATCACAATCTTGTGATTGGTTAAACGGTCTTTGATTCCCTTGTAGGAAAAGTTAACTGACAAAGTTTTTGTTATAAATTACCTTTCATAAAGTTGAGGAATCCATTTTCGAAATGTACTAAGAACGTAAGGAAATATACTTACTTGTCATGTAGACTTTCATTATTCAATAAATTTTTACCACAAACCTATCTTTCACTCCAAAATGTACTTGAATTAAAAAATATCATATTTATCCTAATCGTATAAGGTTCCAAATATTAACACATACCATGAAGAAAAATATTTTTTAATAACAGGGAAATCCTATAGGCTGGTGGTAGATAATAAAGGCTTGTCGCACTATGGTTGTGGGTTAGATTTCTGCAGCTTTTTCTGATGCGACGTGTTATCCCCCAACATTGAGGTTGTCTATTTTCTAAAACTATAGTATTATAATATTCCAAAAATAATCTTCATAAATTTTTTAACCATAAACAATCCTATCAAAAGTTCAACTTAATCGATTCCAAAATTTATATTTATCCAAAATACTTCTGTCCAGACATTCTTTAAAAGGTCTCAAAATTCCATAATCAATTGTAACATCAGAATCCCCAAATAAAGTAAATTTTCTCTTATTGTCACATACAAAAAATAGTATTACCTTCACCATATTAAAACCTTAATGAAAACTACAAGTATTGTAGTACAATCCTTATATATATCACATAATTCTTATACCCATAATATAGTTTTTGACTCCAAGAACACAAATACAATAATTATTCAACATCATATATAGTAACAACATAATCTTGGCCTTGCTCCCTTGGCCTTTTATAAGGTATGTTAACTTGGAGCATAGGGAATTCATTTGCATAATTCCCCATTTCACTACAATTGTAGAATTCAACATTAATAGCCTCTTTCATTACCTAACAATCACGATCCTGGTGACCTTTTTCTCCATATTTGTAACAAAGTCCCATTCCCTTTAGGCAAGTACTGGGGTGATTCTTCCAAAAATTATCACATAATGGAAGATCCTTATTTCCCTTTTTCCCTTTATCTGTCTCTTGTTCCACCGTTCTCTTCTTCTCTTGCTTTACTTTGTTGTTATATGACTTAGAAAATTCATTTTCTGTCTTGATAGTATATGAGACAATATCTTTGTATGATGAGAAGGATTGTGATACTAAAGCTCGACGTAGAAACAGTTTTAACCCATCAAATAATCAATCAATATTACCTCTTGGGTTACGTATATAATATGTAGCATATCTCGCTAACCTTGTAAAGTTGGCCTCATACATTGTGACATTCTCATCCTCCATTTTTCTCAGACTTAGAACTTGCCATTCCATATCTGCTCGATGGTCATAGGAAAAGTATTTTTCTATGAATAGATCATTGAACTATCTCCATTCCATACTTGATATTTCTTCATCATCACTTTGTATTTTGAATAAATGACCACCATTGATCAGTATCTCCAGTGAAGAGGTAAAATGCCATGATAACCTTCTCCCTTTCCCTACTCCCCAAAGCCTGAAATTTTTTTTCAATAGAATTTATCCATTGATCACCTACTAAAGGATATATACTCCCATTGAATGTTTGTGGTGGTTGCCTCATGAAGCAGTGTAACATTGATTCTCCACGTTTCGGATCATGGTGCTCCATACGAGTAAGGTTATTTTTCATAACATGAGTGAGTTTTCCAAGTATGGTGATAAGCTGATCAGCACCGGTTGTATCACCAGCTCCTTTATAATTATCATGATCAGGAGGGAAATCCCTACATGGAATGCATGCAATGATACGGTTTCAATTCCTACCACTAGGTGCCATTTCTAAACAATGTCATAAACTATATTATTTTATGAATCAAAATACATAATTATATACATGTATAACACTAAACATAAATTGAATAGTTTGTGGATATAATCCATAATAAAGAAAATTTTTTATTTGATGATGTAAATACTCATAAACCCTTCATAATGGTTTATAAAGAAAATGGGAATTATCCTAAGCATGTCCCCCAGTATTGTCATAACCAAGAGGGTAGCAAGGCCCGTTTTCATGCACTAGTTCCCGTTCGAGTCTAGCTCAAAGCGGTGTTTTCAAGTTTTACCCCTAGGTACATCTGTGCCAGAGCTGCCTCTACATGCTCTTATACAGAAAGGGATGTATTGCTCGAAAAACCCATAAAATCTCTATAATACCACAATTCTAGAATATTCTTCTATACTATTCCTCAAAGTATATCTTAGGTCTATGTGCTCTAATCATATTTTTTCTAAATCTAGATTCCAAGGTTATTACTAAAATTCCTTTGATACCAACTATATTGTCCCAACCCCATTACCCAGAGTCGGTTCATTATTACGTAACATTGGCATAATCACAAAAGATCAAGTCTCGAAAGAGCGGTTAGATTATTATCCTTGGAAACCCTATATATATTCATAAATACTACATTACATAATAAAGTGAAAAAAAAAATCACAATAACATTGTCTCCATAGTCCACACTCATACCCCTTTCTGACTATCCATGTTGGTCAATCATAAAATATTTTTTCACATCCTGGGAAAATAAAACATAGAAAGAGGTGAGCTCAGATGCCCAGTAAAGATAACAATATAGCGAAAACTTTCATAAATAAACATAAACATTTAAAGCAATTAATAACTAAAAAAAGCCTTTTAAACTTGAACTTCATCATAATATGGAAAAAATAAAATGAATTAATTCCATTTACTTATTCACATTGATATTCTACAAGTCTAATAATAACACGAAATATCAATAACCACTTTCATAATGATGGAATGAATAATTCCAGACTATCATAACCACATAGTCATGGCCTTGTGACAATACTACAAATAAGATTTTTTCAAGGCCTTGTACCAAGACACTACATTGTCTGATGAGACCTACCGATGCATCGAGGAGCTATAGAAGGCTCCACCGGTCACATACTAATTTCAATACTTTCCTTATATGAAAAGGTTTAAACATATCACAAACCATAACATATTCATATCACATAAATAGTGCATAATGGAAACATAAAATTTCTACATTTCAATCACAGGATATCAATACAACACATTGATATGGTAAAACAAATTTCAATACCAAAATAAAAGAAACATAAAAATTGGTATCTATTTTTCATTTTAAAAAAAGGTATGGCTTGTAGAGGAAGCCGAAACTCAAATAATGGTCACAACGGCGAAGAAGACATTGTCGCCGCATACGTATGACAAAAAAACATTAATTTTTGACATTTATTAAAATGATTCATATAAAAGTATTAATTTTGAATAAATGTAAAATTAAAATGGGTTTATACATCGTATAATAGAATTTAGTGTATAAAATAAAATATGCCTCAATGAAAGGAGATTGAGACGATGTCCCTTACCTCGTGTCCGACTTGACTCGATCGTTCTTTAATCTCCAAAATAATAAACTAGAGTTGATTTATACTTTCTTAAGAACATTTTTTAAATTCATTATTCCTTTTATATCACTAATTACAATGTAATGAACATTTTGTAGTTATTTAATTTAATAATAGTCGTTTTGTCGATCTTTGGTAATTGAGTCAACAATAAACTTCTTATAAATACAAGTTGTTGGTGTGGTAAAATATCCATTATATCAAGAATTATATTCATGATCTGGATATTATATATATCATGTATATCCATTATATTCATGCATTTATAATATTACATAACATTTAGAGGTAAGAAATGAAATGCACCGTTCATGGAGATGGTAAGCCGTATTTACGCATGAACACTACTTTCATTTCTATTTTGTAATTAATGGAATGAAATAATAATAATATAAAGGTATATTATAATTATAGTATAATTCATATACAATATTATTTACTCCATTCTTTATATGTCTCACATATGGCATTAACGATTCAAATCACTTTAAGGGGGCGGTAGTTGGCACTTCCTAAAATGAAATTATCACGTTTACCCATAATGGAAATCATAAAGGAATTCCATAAATGAAAACTAAAGAAAAATAAGGAAACAATAAACATAATATATATCATATATAAATATAGTGACATCTTAATGTCCACAATGAGAGTTGTTAAAAGAAGATTGAACAATCATCGTTTCGTGAGGCAGTAATTCACCACCCACAGAAACAATATGTCCTTTTACCATTAGATGTAGGTGTGTGTAAGTGTAAATCAAATAATTCTCATAAAAACATTCTAGTATATTGAAGATACTTTTGTTGTTACAATATAAAGGAATAAAAAGAGTTTAAGGGGTTGGATAAGCAAAATAAAACAAAAGAACATAAGAGAAGACATTACCATAAAATCAGGTAACTCTTTTTGATTTGAGCCAAAGGCTTCCTTGGGAATAATTACTACCAATGTTATGCATCTAGAAGTAATATAGGGAAGTTGAGAGAGAATTTGGGCCGAGTTTGGCAGAGACAAATGGATTTTATGGTGTGGATAAGGTGGTAGAGGTGGGGCCTATTATAAGAGGAGAGGAAGGGTACTCTTGTAATGTCATGAAATGTTACATTATTATGAAATGATTTTCGGATTTTAGAGGTCCCAAAATGATATATTTATAGAAGAAGGTGATAAGGGTTCTAAATATACCCATACAATAGGTTTAGACAATTTTACATCTTATATTTTACCTTATCTTTTCATTTTATTTAAATTGTTTATTAATGAGGCAATCGCTACATCTTCAAGGTGTCATATATAAATTTATTTATTTAATGCCTCAAAATTATAAAAAAATTACCATGATTTATGAAATATTTTTAGCGTTCCAATTTATATTTATAGTCTAAATGTTAACTTATATAACCCTATGTAATAATTGTTTTAGTAAAACAACACATGTTTGTGAAAATTTTATTTTTACATTAAATAAAAAGTAATTAATGTCATTTTCATACCCATGTGGCTCCATGGGGTCCCCATGTTGACCCATGGATTTTCATGGTCGTACATTACTAATCCAATAAGTGTAGGACAAGTGTAAAGGTAATTTCCAATTATTATAACATTATATTTACCTTAAATTACACTAATTACCATTAATCGAGATTAATAGAACTTAAAAGTTACTATTCACAAAAAATTATTTTAATCGCATTGAAACACATTTTACTTCCTAATGAAAATGATGTATGTTGGATTTTCTAAATTCAAATCACAAAGTTGGTAAAATTTCATTTAAACTAAAAATTAGTTTTTTATGTACCAATTAGTGGTTTTACTATTCATAAAAAATTGAGGTTTTTCAGAAAAATACCAATAAATCACCATAAGAAATAATTGATATTCCAAATTAAAATATGATTCATATTTCAAAAAAATAAATAAATATAAGTTTAATTAATATATTTTATAATTAATTCCCATTGTCAAAACAAATTGAATGTTTCTAAGAAAGAATATCAATCAAAAGATTTAAAATTGTTTATGTCCATTTTCAAAGTGAAATTAATTCTAATGAAAACCATTGGATAAAATGGTAAAATTATAATCTAATTATAATTTAAAACCACTCAATAGTATAAATTATCACTATAAATTATTTTTATTAAATAATGTTTTTAAAGTATTTTTCTCTATTCATAAAAAATTTGATGTTCTGGGAATAATACAAAAAAAATATACATATGTTAATTCCGATATTCCAAATCCAAATATGAAGTCCATTATGAAATATATAATTTATATAATTTCAAAAATTGGTTATTAATATTCATAACGACTACTTTGATTGGTCGCGGTGTGTTAGAACTCAAGGATGTGTACAACACAAGTTTCTCTATTATTCAAAGGGAAGCATACCATGGAAGCATGGGGTGTTACAAGACATGTGTTGCTTCTTTAGTTTATAATGAATGTTCTCTTATAAATTGACTTTTTTAGTTATTAATAAATGAATTTATAGGTAGAACTAACGGTGAAGGTGATGTGAGTTGTTCGATCATTTAAGAACACATAGGTTGGTCGATAGTGTCTGATAATGTACAAGTATTTGTATATTATGTTGATTTTTTACGTTCCCCACCAATGATGATAATTGTGTGCTGAACATCGGCATCTCCCTGCGGGGGTTGTTTTCTCCAACATCCATTGAGGAGTACAGTTGTATGGGTACTGGCTCTTTTCCACATTCACACCATGGAGAGATGTGTATGGAACTCGTTATGATGGTAGGAGGGCTTTTAGTGTTGTAGGTGTTGGTTGTGATGGCCAAGGTGTCTCTAGGTGAGATGGTAAATCCTAGGGGTTTTCATGAGTGTCAGTTTGTGTTTTCCCAGGTGTCTTGAAGATGATATGTGATGTAAAATCCCATTTTTTTTCTGGATGAGATTTGATGTGATGTGTGGTGAGGCCTATGTGTGTGTAGGTGGGATTTTTTTGAGGCCTAGTTGTATGCGGGTATGATGTTATGTGGTATATAAGGACCTGACCTTAAAACATAACTTAATCATGAATTAAATGAATAATTTACATTGAGGATATTTTCAGGTTTAGAGTTTTATAGAATTAGGACATAACTATTACATCTCTAAAGACTGAAAAGTAGACACTTCTACTCAGTTTCCATCATAAAATAAAAAATCATAAAAAGAAACATGTCTAGTTCTATGTTTTAGATTCCTTCTCTTTAATTGATCCCATCATTGACCCTATTCATCTTTATGTCATGTGGAAAACATTTCAAAAACTTTTGGTGAGCATAAAAATATCAGTAATGGATATAAAAATATGGAAATAAATCATTATTCAATGTATATATAAGATTCAATGAAATCATACTTTACTCTTAAAACATAAGAACATTAAAATACCTCATGAAATTATATTATTTATTAATAACCCATAAAAATCATTAGACATAAAGGTAACTTGAGGAATTCATTACATTCTTACGTAGGGAGTAACCCTCATGGTTACGTTTGGAATACCCACCACAGTATATTCCTTAAAACTTTTCGGAGAAACCTTATAATTTAATTCCTTCGTGTTTCCCATTTCATTGAAGAACTATATCGGGATCTCCCACCATTATTTTATAACGGAACCACAAAATTTCATAAACATTTCCTATGAACCATAACATAGTAATAACACTTAAAACATCCATAAAAGAAACATAAAATTTTGACATTTCAATCTAAAGAGATCACATCATGATATTATCATAATTAAAAGTATCTAATAAAAACATTAAAACACTATGAGAGAAAAATCCTTTTATACTTTGAAAATATTAAATGAGGACATTGAAAAGGTATTTTAGAATCATAGTGTCCCATACCACTTCAATACATTTAAAATTGTTTTAAAACATTTATGTCCCATTAAATAAATCCTTAAAACCATTTTTAAAACATGGAAATGGATGATTAATGTTTCAAATAATAAATCTATAAAACCATTTAAAAAATGTTTTAATAAAAGATTCCTTTTCTATTTTGAAGATTTAAATTATAAGACACAAGAATGTAGACCATTTTAAAAACATTTAAATAACTTGAGTATAAACAAAATATGGATATGGAATGTCAAAGGGGCTTTATATACACTTTATAAAAGAATAACAGCACATATCATTAAGAAATGTCTCAATGAGAAGAAATTGAGATGTAATCAAAATCAAGGATCATTCCATTAGTGAAAGGATAAAGAAATGACATAATTCTATGTGAAAAATATAAATAGACCAAATATAAGATGATAATATATTTAAAACAATCATATTTCATCCACACATATTCATACCACAACATATTCAATAAGTATAGGTTTAAACCAAATAATTGAAATTGGGTTAAGAAGTTCCCTTAAAAAAATTCGACAACCTAACATCGTCACTTTAAAATTTAAAAAATGTGTTGACGAGAGAGAAAATGGTATCTCATCACTTGGACATAAAATTTACATCAATAAGGATATATAATAACATATCCCAACATAATAATATGAAAAATTCCTTACAAATAAGTCTTTTAAAAAGAAGAGGGTGAAAGGTTCCCTTACCTACATGGGTAACTTTCGAAATTTACATCCCACGAAAGAAGTACAATAAAACATTTATATAAATAACCATACATGAAAATATATAACACAAAGTGTAGAATAATGGTCAGTACATACACCACTCAAAGGAAATGGTGGAAAATGTAGCATAAATCTCACATGAATAAAAGTGAGATGAAAAATCCCTTACGAAAACTCAGCAACCTTACAGTGCCACTTAAAACGTCCAAAAATGGATTTATGAGATCAAATAGGGTCTCTTATAATATGAAAATAAAAATTACAGTATTATGATTATAAATGATCATCCCAAATCATACTAATTATGAGATTAAAAAATTTTACATAAAACAGAGTACTTAAAAAGAAAGAGAAAGGTAGGATCCCTTACCTCAAGTCGGACATGTCTAGTTCATTTCTTTATATTCCTGAATAATAAAAATTGGTCAATTTATATTTTATTAATTACCTCATTTAAATTTTATTATTCAATTCATATCACATATTATATTGTTATAATTTTTAGTTTATTATGTGAGTTTATATCAGATGTTTTTGTCGATGTTTGGTACATGAGTCAAAAATGAACTTGTTTGAAAAGAAATGTCCATGTAGTTATAATTACACCATCTACAGAATATTATTAATGATTTAAATAACATATATATCCAGTATATATTCATTTTATTCTATTCCATAATATTTAGAGATAAAAAATGAAATGCACCCTTCATGGAGATGGTAGGTTGTACTTACGTATGAACGCTACTTTCATTTCATTGTTACATTAATGGAATTAAAACAAAATGAGAGAGAGATATATATATATATTATAATTAAATTATAATATATATGTTATATAGGTCACATTAGATCATTAATTTCATTATTTATACATTCCATGTATTGCATGAATGAGTCACATCATTTGAGGGGGCGGTAGTCCACACTTTCTCAAATGAAATTATCGCATTTGCACAACATGAAAAGAATAAATGTATTTTTTAAATGTAAAATACAAAAGCACATAGAGTAAATATATATAATATATATAATAAATAAATATAGTTCCATCATAATGGCCACCATGAGAGGTGGTAGGTGATGATAGAACAATCATCGTTTCGTGAGGCTGTAATTAGGCATCCACAAAAACAGAATGTTCTTTAACCATTAGACGGAGGTGTCTGTAAATTTAGATCTTATATTTCTCATAAAAATATCATATTCTATTGGATATACAAGTTTTGTTACAATATAAAGGAATAAAAATATTTTAGGGTGTTTGAGAAGCAAAATAAAACAAAAGAACATTAAAGAGGACTTTACCATTAAAACGGCCAACTCCCCTTGGTTTGATCCAAAAGGGTTTCTTGAAGAGATTTATGCCTCAGTTAAGGCTTATATGATGAAGGTACGGATTTTTAGAGATAAAAGTATCAGATTTTGGCTGAGCCAATGGCTTGAGAGGTTTGGGTAAGGAGGGTAAAGGTGGGGGCCTTTTATAAGAGAGAGGAGGGGCACTCATGGAAAGTCTTGAAAAGATACTTTATTATAAAATTATTTTCAGATATCAAAGGTCCCACAATTATATATTTAGAGGATAAGGTGATAAGGGTTCTAAATCCACCCATACAATAGGTTTTTGACAAGTTTAAGTCTTAAATATATTACATTATATTGTTATTTTATTTAAATTGTTCATTAATGAGGTAATCACTTCCTCATCACGGTGTCGTGAATAAATTAATTTATTTAATGTATAAAAATAAAAAATTCATGATTTTGGAAATATTTTTATCTTTCTAACTAATATTTATAGTCTAAGATATCATTTACATAGACAAAACTAAAATTGTTTTACTTAGGTGTTACATACTATTGTGATATTCTCCTTTATTTAAAAATAAAATGATAATGTGTCACTATCACCCAAAAATGATTCCATGGGGTCCCAAAGATTTGAACAAGGAATCACAGTGTCGGCCATGCCACAACCAGTAGCATTAGGACACAATTTGGGGTCAATTTTTATTATTTTGATATTATTTTATTATCCATAACTACCCGATTAGTAATTAATCACTATAATTAAAGATAATTACCATAGTTAATATTCATAATGTCCAAAAACAAAAGAGTCTTAATTACATAATTTTGAGATTATGATTCCAAATATGTAATCAATTTTATAAAATTATGAAAATAGAAATTACAATAACAAATTTAAAAAAAATAATTCTCTTTGTCAAAACAAATAGAGGGGTTTTTTTAAACAATATCTATGAAATGTTTGGCTCTTGTTTATGCCCAATTCCAAAGTAAAATTAAGTATAATGACCAAAATTGGATTAAATTGTAATAAATTATTCTAATTACACTTTAAAACCAATTATAAAGGTAATCTAACAATATAATTAAATTAGATGAAAAAGCTGTTTTGAAGTAAAATGCAGAATGTTACACTATTCATTAAAAACTTAACATTGTCAGAAAAATACCAAAAATTTATCCAATGTAAATTTCAATGTCCATATCATAAAGAATAAGTTTAGTTTGACTAATATATCATATATAGCTTTCATATGTTTTATTTAAAAAAGGTTCTCCATCTAAAGGCGGTAAAATAATCTTTTAAAAATATTAGATTATTTATTCTTAAAATTGGATTCATTTTCCTTTTAAGCCTCTAACATTTATTGGATAAAAGTTAAAATATTTGAAAAACTTATATAATCATTTTATAGTTAGTTCTGTCCATTCTCGACATTACAATGGCTAGTAATTAACTACAATTTAAAATAATATTATTTTATTAATAGAGTGCAACGTAAGATTTCCAAGAAACTCGTTGTTTCGTATTGGGTACTCTAACTAGCATAGTGTTCCCATTATTTTAATAATAAAATTTTATTCAAAAATATGGATAAATATAAAAATTTCATATTATTTATTTATCTGGGGTGTTACATCCTTACCCCCTTTTGGGAATTGCGTCCGCACAATTTTAAAATTGGGCTCGGAAACATCATTGGAAGTCACACATCGGTACAAGTGTCAATATAACTACCACATTAAAATAAAGAAAGCTAAGTTAAAAGGTCACATGAGTTAACCCATACTAGGATTCCATGAAAACGTGGATATGGAAGAAAAAAACAAAGGTTCATGATCTGATGGAGAGTGATAGAAAACATGTATAGGAGAAAGTTAACCACCATAAAATCACATACTTGTGATGGGTTAAACAACATTTTATTTCCCAGTAGGAAAAATTAACAGACAAAATTTTTGTTTTAAGTCACTTTTCATTGAAGAATTTATTTATGAGCTTAACTAAAACCTAAGTAAACATACTCACTTATCTTTTTGACATTCATCTTTTACTAAATTTCTTACACAAACTCATATTTTCTCCAAAAGATGAGTATTTTGGATGGCTTGTTCACATTAAGAGCGCTATAATAAAATTCTATAGAATCAACAAATATTCAAAAGATAACAATATATTTCCCATGTCTTTATATCTTAACAAAAACAAAATTAGTTTTTATATGATCATATAATCCCAAAAAAAGATAATCTTTCACAAGAAGAAAAACTACTCATAATCTCCAAAATTTGTCAAACAACCCAAAGTTCAACAAAGACCATTAAATATAAAAATTCCCTTAAAATTTATCAAAATTAAACCATCCTATTATTGAAACCCAATTCTATTAAGGACACAATCACATAGTCTTCCTAGGTAAATCTTACAATTTATCTCCAAAGTACATCAGTTACTCTTAAAGTCTCATTCTGAAAAGTAATTATCCTAATCACATATCATCGATGATAGGTCAATCGTTTCCATAGATAACACGAAATAAACTTATTCTTGATTCATAAAATCAAATAAATAAAAAGAATTTGTCATACTAACCAGGGACATCACGTAGTCCAGTCATAGGCGATAAACACTAGTCACACTTCGGTTGTGGGTTTGATTCCCGCATCTTGGTCCGATGCGACGGGTTGTCACATGGTCTGTGTGTTGTCCCTTTTTTCAAAACTATATAATTCTTAAAACATTCCCCAAAAAGAGATAAAATCTTCAAAAATAACCGTAAAATAATTTATCTCAATTTTACCTCATTCCTTTCATCTTCCTTCATATAGTAACCCATAATTACATCAAAAGTAAGGATCATATAAACCCTAATGGTTACTATTATAATTATTACCTGAACTTCCACATCGAGTTGGTTCTCTCATACATGATGCATTAGATAACTCACCATGGTTTAAGTGGTTAATCATGACTCTTTGATAGTTGTTTTAGAATAACCACTAGATTTCTCATTGTATCCCACATTTCATCCAGTCTCTTAATCATAGAACTGCCACAATTTCCTTCAAAATCATTGTCACTTTGGTGTCTGCTAGATACATCCATTTAATAAAACCAAAAATATTATTGTGAGTATATTAATAAAATCATCATGTACTAATGAGGAAGATAAACAATAAGATATACATATCCATGTTATATCAAAATCATTCCAACTTTCAAAAATAACTATGACTCCAACTAATATACTAACCATTGAGGTTATACACAAATTTTCACTTATTCATAAACAACACACTATTATCTAAAGTTATCTAAATTGTCCTCTGATACCAACTATATGCACATGGCATTAAAAAATTACTTAATCATGAATTAAATGAATGATTTACATTTTGGATCATTTCAAGTTTAGAGTTTTAGATAATTAGGACATAACTATTACATCTCACAAGATTACAAAGTATACTCTTCTACTCAGTTTCCATTATAAAATAAAAACTATTAAAAAGAAACTTGTCTAGTTCATTGTTTTAGATATCTTGTCTTTCCTTGATCCCATCCTTGACCCTATTCATATTTAAGTAATGTGGAAAATATTTCCAAAACATGGGATGAGCATAAAAATCTCAGTAAGGAATATACAAATATGGAAATAAAACATTAGTCCATGTATACATAAGAATTAATGAAATCATAATTTACCCTTAAAACATAATCACTTTAACATACCTCATCAAATCATAAGATTTATGAATAACTCATATAAATCATAAGACATAAAGGTAACTTGAGGGATTCATAACATTCTTACGTAGGGAGTAACCCTCATGGATACATTTGGAATACCCACCACAGTATATTCTCTAAAAATCATCAGAGAAACATTAGCATTTATCTCCTTCGCATTACCCAATGCATTGGAGAGCTATATCGGGTTCACCCACCCTTAGTTTATCACATAACCACCCGATTTCATAAACATTTCCAAAAAACCATAACATAATCATAACACTTAAAACATGCATAAAAGAAACATAAAATTTCCAAATTTCAATCTCAAGAGACCACATCATGATATTATCATAAATAAAATCATCTAATAAAAACATTAAAACATTATGAGAGAAAAATCCTTTTATATATTGAAAATATTAAAAGAAGACATTTAAAAGAGATTTTAGAATCAAAGTATCCCATACCACTTCAAAACATTTGAATGGGTTTTAAAACATTAATGTCACATTAAATAAATCCATAAACCATTTTTAAAACATGTAAATGGATGATAAATGTTTAAAATAATAAATCATTAAAACCATTTGAACAATGCTTTAATAAAAGAGTCCTTTTCCATTTTTATCCTTTAAATTATAATCCACAGGAATATATACCATTTAAAAAAAATTTAAATGACATTAGTATAAAACTTATATGGATATGGAATGTCAAAGGGGATTTATATACACTTTATGAAATAATAAAAGTGAATATCATTAAGAAATGTCTCAATGAGAATAAATTGAGATGTAATCCAAATCAAGGATCATTCTATTAGAGCATTGATAAAGAAATGGTTATGATGTTTATTAATTTGTTATATTTTTTATTTTATAATTAATACACATGTTTATAGCATTATTTTATGAAAAAATTCTCAAACTAATTTTCATTGGACATGGTGGTGTCGACTTATTGTGTTTTAATGAAACCCAATTAAGGAATCCATTTTTTACCCGGAAAACATAAATTGTTGAAATTTTGTATAATGGAATGATACATTGATGTAGATTGATAATTTTATAATGGAATATATATAGGAGATTAGACTGATATGGGGATCAAAAGAGGAATATTCTATTCTATTTTTGTAAATATTTTATTTATCTATATTAATATAATTTTTAAATTAGAAAAATTATATCATAGAATTACACTGAATGTAATTTTATTTATTTTTACATCCTTTCCCATTAATTTTTTAATCTATTTTTTTTCTTTTGTTACCTTAATATTTTTATATATTCTTTAATTATACTATTTTGTAGATCTATACTAGGAGGAATAGTCTCCCCACCAATCACATTAAACTCTCACTTCAAGTAAACATCCTTGGGTTACTTGATACTATAAAAGAATATATAGATATATTAAATTGTAGTTCTTTCTCAATATTAATTTATTAACACTATTTTGGTTCATTCCAATGGGATTATTTACCCTAAATCATTCATAGAATATATTTCTATATGTGTTAAATCAAATAAGATATTGCAATGTCCTATATTGGTTTTAAATTTATATTTCTAGGGGTGATAGCTCAATTGAGGGCATAATTATTTTCACTGTTTTTGTTTCTCAAAATTTTGTTGATGTGATGGATACTTCATTAGTTTTATTATATGAGGATTCTCATTGATATTAGTTTTGTAAATTTATGAAATATATTTTATATTGTGGTTTTATATTAGTTGAAATATAATTCAAAATCTATTCCATCATGTACATCAATTTATTTAATAATCAGTATTTTTCCTTATAAAATAATAGAAATTAATTATTCACAAAATTTTATATTTTTTTAGTTTTTATACTCTTATATGTGTGATATACACTAATAGTTCACTTATTATTCCCTTAAAAATGTAATGAAATGATTTAGATGGGAAACAAGGGATATATCTAGATTAATTGAGGTTTTAATGAAATGAATAATGTTATAATGGTATTGAATATGTTATATTCATAATGATAATGTCTTGAGTTTTTAGTATTTTATGTACTAGTAAGAAATACAATGAGAAATTTTCTAATGGAGTCATCATTTCAAATATTGGAAAAAATAAAATAGTGATCAATATTTTTTCTGTTTGTGACCTTACATTAGGGGTCATATGAAGTGTTAGTCATATCAGAACTCAATTAATTTGTTTGTGGTATTTCACTTCATGATGCAGGATTGATATTATATAAGAATTGGGTATTAATTTTCATTTATATTTTATCATATAATCATCTCAACGCTAACACAACACAGTTTATCTTAAACAATATATGTTTAAAAAATTAAAAGAGTCCCCACATACCGTGATATGGGGTTAACTTTGACACAAAAATGGAATCTATAAAATACTCACTAACTAGATTAGAAATTATGATTTATATTTATAATTCATATCTGGTAGTGTTTTTACTAATAGTGGAGACAATATTCATTTCCCAACATGTTATGCATACCAAATAACTATCCATAATTAAATGTATTTTCCCTATAGAGAATAAAATAGAAGCATTCATGTATTGTGCACATAATTAAGTCCAATTGTATTAATAAGATATTCTTTGAGGTGAACTGTATCATCACGTATTAGAGGACATTCATGATTATATTTACTAAACCTTCTATAATTTTAATACACCATCCCACTAGATAGTGATAATATGATATTTCATAATCATTAAAATATTGGATAAAATATTTTGTTGATCATATAGGTTCACTATTAGGTCTAAGTAACTTTAATTGAGTTCAAGTATCCATTTAAAAATGAGTAAAACACATAAATGATGGGAATTATTCGAGATCATTTGATGATAGAAATTTATTGTGCTATCATGAAAATAGACATTATTAAAAAAAATTCATATAACATAGAAAGAATTTAATATAATTATTTATTAAGAGATACCTCCTGGTTTAGAATTTTGTTCATGGACATCAGTGTGAAATTTGAGTTTTGTTAGTAAACCTTTTCATTCCCACAAATTTTAGACTTCTAGAGCAAGGCTTGGTGGTTGGGTGATTCTATTAGCAATAAAAACAATGTGTTAGATATTTTTTTAATATATATTCATCATTATACCATATGAAAATGTGATCAATGGTTTTCATAATAAAATATTTATCACAATTCACTGTAAAAAAGGGATTTTATGTTGAATCAATGTATTGAAGTGATAAATCATATTTCTCAAGATGAGTATGAGGACGATGATATTTTACCTACCACCACCTTCTTATTAATAAATGTAATTCAATATTACAATGGCAATATTCCATCTTGATAGTATAAAATTCTAATATGGTGACCTCCGTAATGTGGACTAACTGGTCCCATAGAGGAATCCATGATTGTGATGGTGCTATTTTTGGGTGGATATATAATGTACACAACCTAGATATGATTATTCATGCATGTGATAAAGGGATATATATTGGTAACACCCATTGTGTAATTTTGAATGATATTTTTCCTCTCCACCTTACAAATTATACTCAGAAATTTCATAAAAAAATATTTATTTCAAGCAATGTTTGTTGGTCTTGAGCTAGTGATCCTAATTAATATCCTAGAAAGAGTTCATCGACTATAGAATATTAATGGCGATAAATTTACTCTCCATCTATCTCATATAGGTCATTAGTATGGGAGTATATTAAATATATATGTATATATGTTATCCTTAGGCCTTATCATATAATAGATGACACCATATGAAGTAAAACACTACCACATAATTTTATTTTTAAATCATAATAGATAATATTTTAGATAGAGTAAATATACATGTAATTATGTAAATTTGATGGGGTTCATCACCACTACTGAATGAGAGACACAAATAAGATAACCATGGAAACCCCTTAATATATTCTAACTTATTATTCATTAAAAATAAATCATTCACCACATGCACACAATGTTTTTGAATAGATATTGTATGAAATGTTTGATGAGTTTATTTTTGTTATTGTTGATATAGGTTAATGGTCTCTCATTCTATTTGAGGTATATTTTTTGTCATATTCTATAGAATCAAGGACTATATTACCTGATAGATGGTTTTTATTACAATGTTTCATAATACCGATGAACATTACATAATATATCACTCAGTTCAGCAGTCATGGAAATATATATAAATATATTTAAATATATAAATTCCATATACATTAGTTGATAGAAACATTTCATTATATACATTCACTCTTCATTTATAATCATTAAATGAATTCATCTTCATATATAGATAAAAATAAAACAATCGAAGGGTTAAATTATATTTTCATTAATTCTATCATAAAAGGAATGTGATCATTACTGTATAAAGAAAAATCAATTTGCCGAGGTTTCGGTGGCGTTCACGTGCAAGATCGACCCAGATCTATTTGGTGTGTGGCAGCAATGTGAGTTGGCCCTGTGATGATCGATTGCTGGTTTGGCGCCGGCAGCGGCGTGCCAGCATGCTGATAGGGTTTCATTTTTAATGGGGTTTCCCCGGGCTCTCAAGCCATTTGATCTTTGGCCATAGAGACTTTGGACTCTTTTTGGGTTTTCTCTTATCCCAAAAAAGGGGTTTGTATGTTTTATTTTCTTTTTTTAATAAAGGGGTATGCCCCCACCTTTCCTAGTATATATATATATCAAAAATAAAATAGTAGATGTCTAATAATCTCTTAAAAATTAATGTAAGAAATGTATAATTTCTAACATAATCACCTTTTCATCAAAATATTATTCCAATATATCATAAACATTGTTTTCATGGAATTTTTCCATCAACTTTTCACTGTATGTGTTGACATACCCGAATAAATAGGAAATCTATATGGCTCATTAATCCTACTTAGGAATCGTTGGTCAATTTATATTATGGAATAATCTTCAACAGAAATATATAAAATGAATTCCCCATATATTATTTCAATAAAAAATTATATAACATGAATTCATAATTAATAAATAAAGATATTCTCTGAATATATAATAACATTCATTAATATTACCATAACATATAATATAAATTTTCTAATATGATTCAATATATTATCACAGTATATTGAAATTTTATATCGTTAAAAAAATAAATATTTAGTATATGTGGTACTAAATTTATCAATGAATTAAAAATATGGACCTGATGGGAAAAATAATGACTAATGGGTAACTAAGTGTGATAGGGACCATTATACCTAGGAACTTAATGATTAAAAATTATGGAATAATATAAAAATTAGTAATGAATGATATATAAATTTTAATTCATCCAAATTGAGGGTATTGAGGTAATGGAATAAATTTTGATTATTAGTGTGGAATAATGAATCACAAAAAAACCACATTTACTCTATAACAATTTCAAGGAAATGATGTTGTAAATTATTTATAAATACATACCCTAAAATTGTTGAATAATGGTTTTAAATAATTTCTGGAATTATAACATAATTTTAAAAATATATTATGATTATAATCTAAATCGTGAAGTGGATGTTAAATAATTATTTTAATAAAAAATATCATTTTAATCTCCTAAGATAATAATTCACTTCTATATAAATATAATTACAAAAAAATTATAAAACACTTCACATAATATTTTATATTAAAACCCATAGAAATTTTAATAGAAATAATAATAGTGACTAAGGGTTTTGGAGGCGGGAAATATTTATTACACTATACAAATTAAATATAATATTTCAATAACAATTTTTTAAAATATCCTAAATGAATTGATCAAATACATAAGAGTTATTTAGAGTTAACTAATTTACTTAATGTAAAAGGTATTTCAAAAAATAATTTATAAATAATTAAAATATAAATTACCAAATTCTTATTTATTTGGAAAATATGGATATGGTAGTGAATTATTTTTGGTAAATAGAAGATAAATTAAGATTTATTTTATATAAAAACATTATATTAAACATTTTGATAAGGTCTACGAGTAAATTATTGTTATAATGATTGAAAAACCCTAAAATGAGCTAGGTAAACAGAAATATGGTTGTTAATGGGAAAATGTAATGTTATTATTATAATATTTTAAAAAAAACAAAATCATGAGAAATAATGAGATTTTACTATCATCCATTATAGAGTGAATAAGAAATTTAAAAAAATACAATAAAATAATAAAACATTAATTAATACATTAAATACCGGTAATTAGGATGAGATGATGATAAAATATTTTAGTTGGATAGTATATATAAAATATAAATTAATGTAGGTAAATAGTATAAAATATGTCTCAATGGAGAGGAATTGAGATGAAAAGAATATAAAGGATTCTTGTATGGTGAAACCGATTATATCCTATATAATAATAAAATTAAAATTTTTAAATAAAATATAAAAATATTTCATTCATGTATAATACATTTTAAGTGTTCTTTTATAGTAATTTGGAATGCATTTATTAAATAGTTCATTCTAATATCATCCATATATGATTGTTTGATAAATTTTTTACAATTTAGTTTAGTCTTTCAGTAATGGAAAAAGGATTCTAAAAATGGTCCAATCGTAACCATTATTTTAATAATATAATATATATTTATTCATAATCATATAAAATCAATGAATGACTCGTTCATTGTGGGAATTGAAAAATGAATCAAATCTCATCATGAATTTTTTATTCCACATGTATTAACTATTAACATTATCATTTTTAGTAGATATATGTGTAAGAATGTAAATTATTATTTATATTACAAGAATAATAATATTCTTATTATTATAATATAAATTAATTAAATATATCTTTAGATCCTTCCAAAAAAGGATTACGGAAAATTAATTTTATAAGTATGCTTATATTTTAGTTTATAGATACACATGAGTGATGTTCTAACACTACGATTGTTAGGTAATAAACCCTTGATTTTTTTTATATTCATGTTAAATATTTCATATGAAATTTTTATTCACTACTATGATGGTTTTGAAATGCTGTTAAATTGTTTAATATGGGGAATTATTTGATAATAATTATTATAAACTATCTAATATCTCTTGGAAATCGTGTATGTAAATTTGGGATTCATTGGGAATTGAAAAGGTGGCCAACCACATAGAAAAACAACATTATTGTCCATATGATACAACAAGAGTTTGGATAATGAGTTCATGGTTGGAAAATAATTTTAAAAAACATGTGATTCGATTTTTATAATCGTGGACATTTATATAGTAGAACAACATGTTTAGAATGTGGTTTGACATACCATTTGGAAGAAGCATGGAACTGTTTTTTCCCTTGTAAAATAAAAACGGTAAAAATACCATAGAAAATACTATGTGGTAAAACAAGTTAAAATGAATATAAGTCTCAACGAATTATGAATTAATTGAAATTATTATTTTTTGATAACATTATTTAATTCATTTTCATGGACTCTCAAACTCCGGTCTTCTCAATAGATCCATTGGAAATCTTATTTGATACTAAAGAATTATTTGGAGAGTCTAAGTGTATTGGAGATCCCGAATAATGGATATGTCATTGTTTATTATATTTCTCATTACTCCATTAATTATTAAACAACATAATTCACCAGATAAATTACTTATTAAAAATTAAAATTTTTTATATTGAAGATATTGATGCTATTTTTTGGTTATAATATAACGAAAATAATTCATGTAAGGATTTTGTGTTATCATTTTAATTACAAGATTTAGTTAACCATTATGAGGTGGGGTGGTTTGAAAACATTATTCTAATTCAGTAACATTACATAACGATATAATTATTCAAATTATATTAATTTATTATAATATAGTCTCCATTATTTTACCAAAATACATTTCTGAGGAATAATTCTAAAATATTTTGGCTAAAATTATAGAAAGAATTTGGATCTCAAAATGTGATGTTTAATGTTTTGTAATTAGATACAATAAATTGGAATACATTGTGGGCATCTATTCCTTCCAAATTTGCAAAGACCACATTTATATGGTTTTATTTATTTAAAAAAGTGGGATGAATCATGGTCATATGTGACACTATCTACATGAAAACATAGAAAACATCATTCTTATAACTTCCACTATCAATAATAAAACATTTGATGTATCATGTTCACGAAGTTATATCGTCAAAATATTCAATATAAAACTTATAGGTTGAAGGATTAATGACCAATTAGGATTATAGTGGGGTCTAATTTTCCTCAAGTGCATGTGTGTGTGATTTGGATATTGGATTTTGTTATAATTGGTAAGAAATGGAAGGACATATTTTTTTAAAGTATTTTGTAAGGTTAACTTCTATTATGTTTAATAAAATAACCCTAACTACTTCTATTCTATATTATATACAATATTATAACCTATAATATTATATGTTAAAGGTTTTTTAGGTAATTTTGGATTATCTACTATGTTTATTAACTCACGATTCATGGGAATATTATTGAATTTGACAATGTAATATATCAATAGAAATGTAATGGAATGTTTAAACATTTATGTAGTAGTTCAACTTGATTCATTTTTACATAGATAGTGTTCTGAAAATTTAAATATATATTTATTTGATTTTAGTGGTACCTGTCTATTAATATATTTTATTGTTTTATTGTTTTTTTAAATCACCAATACATTTTTTGTTGATGTTACATCGATATATATTCTTATTGGTTTATAATTTTGGGGTATTATGATTTCCCATGAATTATATAGATTGTTTGGGTCAATATATATATTTTTTATTAAATTGGTTATTTATGGAAAATAATTACTTAAAATTATATTAATCCATTGAAATTTATATCAGCCCTTTGTTGTCTTGGAGATGTCATTTATGGATTTTTGAACATCTACCTCTGACCAGACTAATGTGATAGAGGGAGGTATATAATTGACGTTTCAACATTTCAAATGATATAAAATAGATATAAAACAAATATACTGTTAACATAGAAACATATCATTATAGTAATTATAATGATGAAATTAGCTGATGATAGTTTTATAAGACATTGAGTAGACATAATAATAATGAAATGTTGAAATTATTGGTAAGAATGTGTATCTCATTCTTTGAAAATATACATTCCAATTCATCTTAAAAAAATTGATGATTTATTTTGTGAGACTATGACATCTAATAAATGAAAAATAAATGTGGGTGTGTATTTGTGCAGTGTTTGGTTGATCTATATGGATCATCATGTGTGATAAAGATAGGATAATAGGTGACCTTTTATATATGAGGTGGTTGGAAAACATGTATGTACTTCATAAATTATTATCAAATATATGTTTTAATCGTGTCATGTGGCTCACAAATATCATAGAAATATAGATTGTTAGTATATGGTCAAAATAAAACCAAACCAAGTTATTTAACCATGTTTTGATATAATATTGATAATTTATCCATTTTTTTGAATCCATACAATCACAGTATTCCTTAATCTTTTTGATAATTATATAAATGGTTAAATTATAGATTAAAAGAAATTATGTTTAAATTTTTATATATTATTAATTATGACTATTTGAAAAATATTATTCATATAAAAATTTTAATTCAAAATTTTTATATAAATTAAATTAAATATATGTTCATCAAACATAACGATAAATTTTAGTTTAAAAAATTATATTTCAAGAATAATGATTATTTTCTCTATAGTCATTTAAAATTTTTACTTCTATAGATTTTTTTATATTGTGTTAAAAATAATGTTAATTATTAGGTTATGAAACCAAACCAAAACTACAATATTTGTTTTGAAAAAAATTATTAATAGAGAATAATAAAAAATAATTGTTATTTGAGTGAAACATTAAATATTTTATCAATATATTGAACATATATTTTATTTTTATTAATTATATTTATTAATGATTTATATTATATATAATAATATAATTTTTCATATGAAAATGTATTCTAAATCATTTAATTCAATATTAGAAAATGATAATTTCAAAAAATTACTTTATTTGGAAAACCCAAATTTACCATTACTTAATAGAAAATCAACTATATATAATGAAATAAAAAAATAAGACTTATATAATTATGATATTTTGAAATAAAATAGTGATATAATTTTATTGTATAAATTTTATAAATAGTTATGAAAATAATTACAGTATCTTCTACTGAATGTGTAAATACAATTTATAGAAAAAATGTATTTTCAAAACATAAAAATAATTTTTTACCATTTATTTAATTGTGAAAAAATATATGATTGATAATTTATTATATTTAATATATTACATAAATATTTCATCTATACATTTAATCTAAATTGATGAGTTTATTTTTTAATATATGAATTACTTACAAAGTAAAAATTGTTTTCCAAAAAAATAACTCATTTAGTAAAAATGATTTTGTATTATATTAATGAAAATTGATATTAATTGCATGAATGATTATTAATTAATTTTAATATATAGATTACACATTTTGATGAAATTTTATAGTAAAAAATCTAAATTTATTTATTAAATAAAAACTAAAAATATAGAATAGAACCAATTTAATATAAAAATAACACTGAAAATAATATATTATTCTCAAACATGTTTGAAAATATATTGTATCATTCAAAACGAGTATAATTATTTTTTTCAATTATCTATATATTTTTATATGTAATTTTTTTCAACATATTTATTCATAATGTGATTAATTATATTCATCACTTCTAATCCTACAACAATGTTATAAGGGGAAAATATAAAAAATTAAATTTTTATTGGATGCCATGGTTATTTTAAATATATGCGTGATATGATATCATTAATAGTGTTTCTAAAATTAAATATTGGTTTTCTACATCCTTATCAATTTATATAAATTATTTCCTATAAAATTCAATTCATTTTGATTATCATAAGATATAATAATATATTTTGACATGAATTTGGAAGTCATTTTTATAAATTTAGATCATATTGTTTCTTATATAAATATTTCATGAACAATATATAAAAATTTATTGGAAATATTCTGGTGATTATATTTCTAAAATAGTACAATTATTGATAGAATAAACATTACAAACAAAACATGATAGATTAATCGTCAATTCCATAACATTTTTAATTGAAATATATCTATATTATTTTACACAATTTAACAACCATTATATTAGCACATATTGTGTTTAGGTTAGTTTTATACAATAAATTCAAATAGTACTCATAGATATCAATAAAAAATATAATTTCCCCTAATGAAGAATATTTAAATCAAGAGATAAGGGATATTGTGATCTATTAATGTATTATGTTCTCCATTAAATTAAATTTTTATAATTGTAGATATATCCCATTCTATATTGTTTATCAAATCCATAAAATGACTACATATTTAAAATCAATATTCAATAACAGAAACCATCAAGTGACAGATTACTACTTCTATCTCTAGAATATTTATAACAAGAAATATACAATCACTAATGGTTATTTATGCAAAAAAAATTTATCAATCAAGAAAATTTTCTTATCAAACAAACTATTTGAATCCAATATTGAATCATGGTAAATTTCTCATGTGACAACATTCAATTATGATTTTCATTAATGATTCAAATGTTATTATCAGACTCTTCATCCATGTTTACATATGTTTACCATAAAAAATTCCAAAATGAAGTTATCTGCTTAATTTTTTATGCTTGGGGAATTGATTAAAAATGGGATACATAACATTATATTTTAAACAATAGATATTGGTGTATTATTTCATTCATCAACTTTAATGATATTTTTTACATTATCGATCTTTATTTAATGAAATCACCTTTTATTTTTTAAATATTTTGAATGTTTCATTACACCATTTTCACAATTGTAATGTTTCTTCCATCCCATGATATCCTTTTAAAAATATATTATCTCAGTTTTTATTTGTTCTATTTTCATATATGACATTAATAATTAGTTATCCATCCCAAAGTAAAAAAATATAATATCATCATATGATGAAAATTTCTAAGATATGGTATCCCTTTAATGGATATGTATTATTCCATTAGTAAAAGACTCCATATTACTTATCATATTACAAATATAATCCATAACATTGTTTTCTAATTACGTAATATTTTACTCTTTATGATAAATGTTTAATAATTATTTTTTTAATAAAATAAGATTTCATTAAAATGACATATTATTTATCTCTTGGAAGGATTTGTAAAATAAAAAAATACCTATAGGTCATCAATTATAATCATATAAAATCATCCTCATCAGGACTATTCTCATCCAATTTACACCATTTTACTTCATCCACTTTTAAAAAATATACATTAATATTGTAAATTTCCTTTTAATTACAATCAATAATAAATATATGCATACATTGTAAATTACGAATTTTATTGAATATAATGGAGGGGTAGTTTCATTATTTGAAGGAGGCATGTGTCAAATAATGTGACCCAAAATACACTTATTTTACTATGGGAAGATATTTTTCTCAATGTGGGAATGGATATTTGTTATATTAAAATGTATTTCATACAATATTTCAATGATATTATAAATTCAAATACATAATTTATTGACATTACCATTAGTGAAATTCCTATATTGACATTGGGTGTGGATATGTTTTAACATTCATCATCTAGAAAATCACTAAAACAAATTAATAATATATTTTATTCTTATTAAATTGTGGATAATAATATATAACATAAAACTATTATAACATTGTTCAACATTATATCATTTTTTCGAAATTTTTATCCAATAATTTTTCATCTAAAATATAGTTTTCTATAGACCAACTAATAATCCATTGGTTCATTCCATAGAAACCTAGAATCTAGTAAACATGCACTAATTATTCTGTTTTACTATTTGTAAAAGGTAAATGATAAAACATATTAACATATTGATCAGTTTATTTTTCCAAGAAAACTAGACACATACTAGGTTTCTATATAAAATTTGATGATAAAAAAATTTCATATGAAAACATTTTAGCATGCATAAATATAATTTCAATGATTCCGTATTCATATATCTAGTAGTTGAAAGAAATTAAATGTTGATCTCAAATGATTAATATTTTTACTGTGAAATTTAAGCTATTATGAATTCATAAATAAATAAAAAATAACGAATTTTATATAAATAATATATCTCCCCTTCAAAGAATATCATGAGAATCAAAATATTATAATAGAAATTAATAAAATATTGTGGATAACAATAATTAAATTTTATATTATAGAATGTAAAAATTTTGATGATATGTTTTTTCCTTTAATGTATCCTACCATTATATTATCTAACATTTTTCCAATCCATTGTGCTATGAAATTTCCATTATATGGGAAACCATAAATAAATAAATAGTCATTCTATTTTTCTCAAGGGAACAACTGATGCATAAATATGCTATCAATACCTAGTCCCAACTAGACATATTCATATATCCAATTCATTCTAAATAAATTGGTCCTTAAATATAGTAAATAATATATAAATATTATTACTAAAAAAATATTTGTATTTAATTTGGAATTTTGATCTTTCAAATTTCAAATGTAAATGAAATAAATTTTTTAGTAAGCTCAAAAAAACATTATATATCACATTCCTATGTGGATGAGAAAATATAAATTCAATATAAATAATTTTGAATTTATTGATGATATTAATAATATTGATATGATAGAGAAAAATAATTTCCAACGAATAATGGAGGTGATGGAAAGAAAATTATTGCATAAAATCTAAGGGTAAAAAAATAATGTAAAACCAAAATTCAGTCATGGTTGATAGATTACTAGAAATTCATAAAAAAATAATTTATTAATTAATGGAATTAATTTTAAAAATACTATATACAAATGTAAGATAATCATTAAAAATAATAATACCTAAAACTTTTATAGATTTTTTATAGAGTAGTTGATATTAATAATTTATAATATTTTATCATATGGTGTAAAATATTATTTTATGAATTTCTTCGAAAATAATATAATTTTAAAATTATTCCATAATTAAATGTTAAAATGTTGAGTAAAATATAATATTAATTTGAATAATACAAAATATCATTTCTCTACTTTATGAAAACTGCTCCCCTTTTTTTTAATATAATAACAAAACATTCTAAAAACAATGGATAAAAAAATTACATTATAAAATAATTAAAATATACATTTAATGAAAATTGTAAATAATGGTCATAGATTTTAGAAAATACACTTGTGCTATATATGTTGAAAATAACATTATTTTTACAGTTTGGTGAAAGGGTAAAAAATGCCTTTTAGGGGAAAAAATTAAAAATTTTAAAAAATAATAATGATTTAAAATTGTTCTAGAAAAATTAATTAATAATAAATATAATTTTGATAATAAAATACATTAAAATATTATTAATAATATTTATTTGTAAAATATGTTTTCTAAAGTAGAAGATGAGAATAAACTCTGGTTTTATAAAAAAATCATTCCCTTTGTTTGAGAAGTGGATAGAAGAAAATATATATGAAAAATGGAAAGAAAAAAAATTATATATTATATTATTATGTATTTAGTTTAAGAGAAAAAAAATTATATAATTATTCAAAAATATTTTTATAGATGGAAAATGTAAAATAAATATGTTAATTCAAATTAAATCATTATTGACTTAATAACATTGGATTCCAAACCTGAATATGATAAATTTATGATATAATATGTCCATGAAATATTACATAAATGAAATAAATTATATTAGGTGAAAAACATAAAAATATCCCAATTGAGTGGATTTTCGATGAAAACCTAATAACTTGGATCCATTCTAGTTTAGATACTTTATATACCCGAAAACAATAAAGTTAAATGTATTAAATATATTAATACATGTATTTTTAATTGATATTACATTATTATATTTTTTTAAAATAATATATCTTCCATTTATTTAATATTTCATGCTTAAGTAGAATAGTTATGTTTGATTGTCAATTCCTCGAAAATTTAGTAATTATATTCACCATTGTTATGAGTTTTTTTATTTGAGTAAAAAATATTCAAAATTGAAATATATTGAATATTAAATTTTTCATTCATCATTTAACATTTTATAATCATTCAATAATGGTGGTAATAGTGAAATTAATTACATCATTTTGTGGAGTATTTAGTCCACATTTATTCACAATATACATTATAAATTTCTAAAGGATTGAGTGGTAAGAATCTAAATTCATTATAATAATTCTATATTCAAAATAGTATCAGAAATATCATATATGAATTCATTAATTAATTATTTTTAACCATATAATTAAAGCGTGGATGATATAAGAATTTCATCACTACATGGAGAAAATATTTTTTATGTATGCATGGAAAATGTATTCATTTTACATATTATTGGAAGATTTTAAAAAAATATATAAATAACATAAAATTATTTAATTATAGGTTTTATAATGAATTAGTATTTTAATATGATTATTGGTGATTTTGAATAGCATAATTGGATTACTAATATTGGAAAAAACATAGTAAAAACATATAGGTAGTTTTTCCCCATCTCTTTTACCATACAACTAAACAATTAATGATGTATTTTAGTGCTGACACAAGGAACACATGGTTGTGAAAAATAAATTATATAATCTATCTGAGAAGAAAATATTCTAGACAATTTCATCACTACTTCTCATGATGAAAGTAAAGTGGTTCCCTTATATTATTGATCTGGGTGGAAAAATTATAAAAAAGTTATTCTTTTTTAAATAATATATTTCATTCTTAAAGAAATTTTCTCTAAATTATGATAATTTTTAAGAAGAAGGGGATATTTTTTAAATCCAACCATTAAATATGACTTATAATTATATTTATTTATAATTCTATTTAATTTTAATGTAACCCATTATATCTTATTTTAAACTCATCCTTGCCTATTACTTATTGTGAAAAAACTAATTTAACATCATCTTTATAATTATTACTATTCAAAATTTTATATGAATTTATTAGTATAAAATTTATAATATTAGATTAAATTACCACAAATAATAATAGTTTTTTGAACAGTATCCTCCTAATCTTAAAACTATTTTATTCAAAAATTATCCCTCTTATTTATTATAATAATAATAATTGGATATTCAAAAATAAGAAAAAATATATTTTAATTTTAATTGTAAAAAACCCAATGGATAATTATCAATACATTTTGAAAAGACAATAACTAAAAACGGTACTTTTTTGTACAAATTTTTTTCAATTTACAAATAATAAATATGCATATATTTAAATTCTTAATTTTTTATAAATAAATAAATTCTTTTATATTTTAAAAATTAATTTTAATATTAGAAACATTCAATATAAATTAATTTATTTCTTTTAATATGAGAGTTTCATAAAAATTCATTTTCTTGTAAAATAACTATTGTTCATTAATCACCCAAAAAAATTATTTCTTATAAATCAGACAATTTAAACTTTTGATAATTTTTAAAATAGAATATCTAAATGAATTTTTATTTAACTATATATTTTTTGATATTAAAATTTTTTACTCTAATATCTAAAAATTTAATCCATGAAAAAGATTTAAAAATTTATTTTTGAATATTAAAAAGTAATTATTCTAATTCGAATGTTATGAAAAATGAATATATGATAAATAATATATTTTATTTATTTTTTGTTCATAAATTTAATCGAAATAATTAATCAATATTTATTAAAATATTATTCAAAAAATAAAATATTTATGGTGTTATACTTCATGCTTTAGATAAACCATTTATTAGTAGTATTTATTCAGATTCCCATTATTTATCTTGATGAGATGACAATGTAGAACAATGACCATAGAGGGAAATGATTTATTAGAAAATGTGGGTCTCCATTATATAGATCATAATCAATTATTTCTGAATGTAAATTTGATATTGAAGAAATAAATTGAATATCAACACTTGACTATGATGATCTCCATTATTGGATTCCCATAGTTCAGAATTAATAATATCAATAATCTATTAAATAGAGAAACATGGATCTCCATGATTTATATAATATTTGTATTTCATAATCATTACAATCAATTTTCTGAAATTACTAATAGGATTTATAACTTTAAAAGGATAGTATTGTAGATGTTATAAAATATTACATTTATATTAAATATTGATTAATGTATGATAATTTAAATTATTTAAAAATTATATTTTTATTTCAACTTAGGTATCATATATATATATAAATATCTATGTCAATGGGTTTTTCTAAATTTAATCATTCATATGAAAATTAAATCAAATGGTTGTGTTGTAGTTGATCCTGAGATGATTGACTGTTTGATGGAATGTGAAAATAATGAAGTCATTTTAGGTGAAATTAATCGATAGTCTACAATTATACAAAACCGTTTCATGGTTTCATTCTCCAATTGTTCAATCAAAATAATGACCCTTTTTTTATTAATTTCTTTTTTGAAATTTATAACAATTATTTCATAGAGATGATGCAGATTTTAAATAATCACATATTGTTGCAGTTGTTTTAGTATGTTATGTTGTTTAAATATGACCGTGATTCCTCATGGTATTAATTTGAAATTTCATTGATGGAATAACCAGTTGTTTTTTGATTCTAGTCAAGGTAGATAAGACTACATGTATAACTACTTATTTCATGTTCATAACACTTAATTTATGTATTTTTAATATATATAATAATTATGTTGTGTTTTGGGTTGTTTGGATTTATTTTCACACTCTTTGAAGAAATGACATGTGGCACAGTATTTGATCACAGATATTACTAATCGTCCAACCCATCCTAAAAAATCTATGGCTTCTGCTAGAAGTTATAGTAGAACTACATGACTAGTAAATGTTTTTTTGAAACCATTTGGTATCTCAAGAGAAAATGTACATCCATATGATTATTGAGATAATAGCTCATACAATGATAAAAATGGTTTGAATAACAATTAATTTTCTCAAAATAAAAAGATTGATGATATTTTCATTGAGTCTGTAGCTGACTGAATGTTCCTTTTTTATTCCAAAAAACAATAATAACTATTACAAGAATCATGCGGGGTGAATGTAATGTAACCCTAGAGCATCATGATTAACAGAAAAATTACAGTCATTGGTAAAGGATCCTATGTTATTGTATGGGATCATAATATTCCCCGGGTTACCTTTTCAATCCAACGAATCATCCCTGGAATTCCCTTCGCTCCAAGTGTGTATGACCTTAGTGATCTTATTTTCATTGATCATACATGATCTTAAGTTATACACAAAACCCATTGGAGCATCACCTTCTCAAAGAAGAAATTTAACCATCATCATAGAATAAGATTCCACATCTAAAATCTGGATATCATCTTGTCTGCATATGGTGAGACCTTTATCCAAGCCCTTGGCCTCTACCACCAAATAATTACCATCAATAATGTAATCTGAGATCCCCAAGAGCTTATATACATTATGTTCCTTGACCACCCCCTCCCCCCTCATAGCCCCTTGCAGGTAGGACCCATCCACATTCGGCTTACGACCCATACAAGGGGGGATCCAATGAACCCATCGTCCTTGAAGCTAAATTTGAGAGCTAGTAGACAAATCTGAAGGAAGACAGGAGCCCTGATCCCCTCAAATTCCCTTCCACTGAAGTAGCATCTTTCAAATTAGAAGATCAAACAACTAGAGCAGAAGAATCCACCCCACACTCACAGGACACCAGAGGAACTGCCCAACTCTTCCTATAGTGGTCCTCTATAAGGACCTGCATCCCAAATCCCACACATAACTAGGGAAGAGAATGAAACTAAAGCCTCTGCCAGTAGGATAACCTGTCACAAAACCCTAATCAGCACCCTAGAAAGAGGGGAAACTTCCAAGTCCATCTCCACGCAGAATCAAAGACCTAATGCCACTTGACATGATCGATACTCCATATACATGCATAAGAATCCACATAGAGCATTACCAACTTAATCAAAAATGGATTGGTTGTGAAGAGGAAGAGTAATACTGTGTATATTAATCTAGAAAACATCATTTCATGACTCCGTGCCATACTGAAACTTCCAAGACCATCGATAAATAGAGAAGTTCCACGAGCTCCAACTCCATGACCACATGCTCTAGGCCTACATGAAATCTTCCATGTTGAATAAATCGTTACTTTAGGTAAAAATAGAAAGCATCTATACTGCCATAGGATGTGAATTAACCAAATAGAACTCAATTTTCAGAAATATATAAAGAGAAACCTTATCACTACCGAAATGTTCTATCAGTGTGACATCATGTAAAGAAAACTCTTCGAGAAGTTCCACCTCCGACAAATCATTCATCAGACATCCATTCACGCAAACATGGTAGTAAGGAGAAAGCTAAATAGACAGTATGCATGAAATCCTTCGAGAAATTGGCACTTCCATCAAAGATGAAAGAGAATCATTAAAGGATTTGATGCCCGAACCAGACATAATGAGGCACGCCCCGAAGCCTCCCCCCCGATGAAATATCATCCATCCAATAGATCACATGGGAATGAGTCGAAGTCAAAGACACATCATTCAGAATGATAGATTTGTTCCCAGCACCATAAACCATCCTTTTCATTATCATTGAGTATATATCTCATGCTTGGTTAGTGCATGGTTTAGCTACATGTGTATTTTCTTCGGAGAAATTGTTTGAGCCCAATGTCATTGATAATGTATCGTGGGAATCCCTAGTGCACAGTTTTATTATCCAATTGGAATATCTTGAGAGTATGTGTGATCCAACATTCATTGAAAATTTATCTCATGTATGGTTATCACACATTTTAACTAGACATACCCATAATCATGACAATTGTGGTTTTAGATTTGAAATTGTGGGTCAATTTGGATTATGTCATGAGACCCCATTATGCTTCCTAATATTTCATTATTCCATATTTTATTTCCAACAATTTCATTAGAGGTGATTCAATACTATATAGTATAATGTTTTGGGAATTTCAATTCCTTTTAGATATCCATATTTTTCATAATGTATACATTATTGGTTGTTCTTTAATAATATTTTTTCATATATTCTTTCAGAACATTTGAAATAACCCACTAAGGATAATTTCATTTCTCTTTATGGGTTCTTGATGGGTACTTGGTAAATCATTGGAATATATAGGGATTTATAGGTGGTTATTAGTTAAATCTACATAATTTTTGTAACTAACATTGTTTTTAAACCACATGTGATAAAGGTGGATTTTATCAAGAAAATACATGATTAGATCATTCATATATTGAAATAAATGTTTTTGTTGAAATTATTATGAAAATCACATGTGATTATTTACTTAAACATATTTATTTATGGTTTTTTATAAATGGGAAATTGGATGGTTTTGAGGAAAATAGTCATTGATGATAATATTATAGTGTTGAATTTAAAATTATGGTGTTTATTAGATCTATATAAAATGGAAATTGAAATTATTTAGAGAAAAAAGGATTTTTATAAATTCACTTGGTATAAATTTTAGTAGAAATAATTGGTGTGGGATGATTTTCATTAATCATGATACTATGTAAGGGATGTGTTCCATTGTGCAACCAAGTATTAGTTACTGTTTTTTGACATTTTAGATCATCAAGAGACCATTCATGATTATGGAACTGTAACTTTTTCATGAATGTGCTTATTGGTGGATGTGTGGTATCATATAATTGGTATCAAAAAGTTAATAGATAAAGTATTACAAGATTATTTTGATTTTATTGTCCCAAAATATTCCTAGTGATTTGAAATAAATGGTGTTTATATTTTTTAAAATATTTTAAACAATTTTGATAACAAATTCTGTCATAATGGTGCGAGTTGGAATGTAATTGTAGAAATCCAGCTATGTTTTTACTCACCAACTTGTTAGGAACTATTGTGCATTTTTATATGTAATGTAATAATAAACAGGTAAAGGTAATGTTTCATAGTTCATTAGTGATACTTAATGATACCATGTACATTGAAATTTAAGATAGAACATAGATCAATATGGGAGTTATTGGTTTGATTCCATTGGTTTTCTTGGGTTTTTATGTCATATGATTCCATTGGTTGTGTCACTAGGCATCCGATTTTACTCAAATAAGTTGGAAAAAATATATTGTTTTCATGGGGAAATTTTTCCCCCCTAACAGAAAATATCACATCATTGATTACCTAGGAATCAAAGAATAATCTTTCCCTTTCACTTATTTGGGTGTTCCTATCATTTGGGTAATGCCTAAATACAATTATTTTCATAAAATTGTTCATCAAATTGTCAATAAAAATTCTTCTTGGAAGGGTAAGTCTCATTCTATGGATTGCATAGTTTATCTTGTTAAGTCTAAAATTGTTTCCAAGATGGTTTATTTGATGATGGTATACACTTGGCCTTCCATTATTCTCAAAAAAATCAATGTTTTCATTAACAATTTTGTTTAGTCAGGTAGTGCGCTTGAACGAAAACTTTTCACCATACCTTGGGTTACTTGTTCTAAACCCCTTGATAAAGGTGGCATTGGTATTAAGAATCTTTTGTTTTTTAATGAATCTATTCATGCTAGAATGACTTGGAATTTGATTCATAGATACTCTGATTCCTTGACCTTTATTAGGAAAAGGTTCGTGACAAAGCTTCGGAATGGTAATTTGGGTTATATCAATTATTCTATTAGGCCATCCATTAGGTGTTCGTTCCTTAAAATCATGAGAAATTCTAGATGGATGGTTAGTGATGATTCATCTATGATTTTATGGCTAGAAAAATGAACTGGTGTTCCTTTAATCTCCATGCTATCTTCAACCACTACTCTTGTGAACACCAACTACACTATAAGTGAGGTTTTTAACTCTCATGACATCACCCTTCCAAACCACATCAGTCACATCATTTTCAATTATAATTTTTCTGATACTGATGATTTTTTGATTTGGGAACCTCCTCCTAATGGTGTCCTGGATTCTAAATGTTTCTACAAAAACAATTTTAGTAACTCTGATTCTAACTTTGTTTTGTTGAAATCTTTTATCCAACCTTGGATCAAGCCCTCACGGCTCTCTCTCATTTAGTGTGATGCTCATGATAGGGTCCCCTCCGATGTATGTCTTCAATATTTTGGGATCTATCTTTGTTCTAGATGTCACATGTGCAACCAACATCGTGAGGATGCGAATCATTTTTTTGTCTCGTGCAACATCTGAAGCTCTTTGGAATTACATTTCTAACATTTTTGGTTGAAGATGGTATCTTCTTGATTCTATTAGCTCTCAACATCAATATTGTGTGACTTGGGATTCTTCTAAGAAAATCAAGAATCTCTTTCTGGTTGCGGTGGGAGAGCTCCTGCCTGTGATCTGGTATGATAGAAATAATTTCATTCATAATAATTTCTCTATCAATCTCAATGTAGGTAAAATGCATATTCTCATTGAAATCAAGGGAGTTGCCTCTCTTCAGAAGGATCAATGTGACAACTCTGTTGATGATTTTTAGATCCACCGCCGTCCTCGAATTTCGGGCTGTTATAGGCAACCCCGACAAACCATTGAGGTCTTCTGGAAAGTCCTGCTTCCAAGATGGATCAAAGTGAATGTCGACGACATCTCTAGAGGAAACCCCAGTACGGCAGGCTGTGGTGCCATCTTCAGAGATTTTCTAAGTAGATGACTTTGTTTCTTATTTAGTGGATGTGATACGGCCACGACTTTGGAAGCGGAAATGCTTGGAGTCATTCATGAAGTGGATTTCTCCAAGAAAAAGGGTTGGAACAACCTGTGGATTGAATGTGATTCAACCACTATTGTCCAAGCTATCTGGAAAGGGGTGGTGCACCTTTCTTGGCCTCCTAACTCTCTTTGGATGAAATGTCTTGACTCGCTCAGGGATCTCAACTACATTTCCACTCATGTCTTCTGATAAGAAAACATGGTTGCTGATAGTCTTTACAACAAGGGAGTCAATCAGGTTGTTACCTGGTTGGATGATTTTCCTGACGAATCGCTCCCTTTTTTCGACAAGGATTGTAATAATATTCCACCTTTTAGACATTTGTAACTCCCTTTCTATATGATCAATAAATTGTGCCTTGGTCTTTGACTGAGGCACTACCTCTTAAAAAAATTGGGTGAAGGGTGGGACAATTCAAATGGTATAATTTTTTTATCCTTTGGTATTAGTTGTGTTCTCCCAATGATTTATAAATACAATTACTCATGATATGTTAGGATTTTTATTGGGATAGTAGATAGGAATAAGATTACAAGAACATGAAATTCAGTGAATAAAAAAACTATCCTCTTTTTTTTGATCATCATCTTACTGGGATTTTGGGAGCATGAGTGTTTTAAAACACTTCTATGACTTTTATCACATCATAATCATACGATTATAAAATGAAATTTGAATGAAATGCATTGGTATTATGATTTCCCACAATGACAACATTTATCATTATTTAGTTAATGATTTATTGAAATAGTAATATTTAATGACATTTGAAATAAATGTGATTTGTTTTCAGATTATGGGATTTCAGAGAAGGTAAGATAGTTGTATTTTGAAAAAGTCTAAAATGGTCTATTGTTTACAAACATAATTATGTAACTTGTTGACATGTTAATTTGAATTATTGAATCCTATAGTTGATATTGATTGAGGTTATTTAGAGCTTTTTTATTATAGATAATTTATCTAGGTAGGAATTGTCCAAACAACCCAGAAGGGTTTTCTAAGAATATGGATTCTACTAAGCTGTATATGAAGCAACAGTTTTCCCAGATTATTTTCTAAGATCTTTATTGTTTATGATTGAGGGAATAGAAGTGATGAACCAAGGAGAGTGGATGATTGGTATTAGTACTAAAAGTAGAATTCACTTATCATTAAATTTATATTTAGAGCCATTAAAAGTTGAAATCTGGTTAAATATTATGAATCAAATGATTGATTTACTTGGGAAACTAATAGGGATTAATGTAATGTTTGTTGAAATTATTTTGAATAAAATTAGATTACTTTGGAGAGACTTAGCAGTTATACCTAAACTGGACCATGTAATGAAATGGTAGGATATTGAAAAACATTTACAAAATAATTTATACACAGAAACATTTAAAATATCTACTAAAATATAAATATTTAGTTTTAATTAAGATATTTCCATGGTAACATAGTGTGATACTAAATATATAAATTTGGTTGGCATTCAACCAGATTTATCTTCACGTGAATCTTTAATGGAACACATTTGTGAGTTGAGGACTAAATAATATATTCGGTCAATGACTATAGAATTTTTTATAATTTATTATAAATATATTTTCAATTGAGTTATTCAAGAACAACGATACATCTTGGGAAATTTATTTAATGAAGTATGATTAATATTATGTGAAAAACTGGGTACTCCAATTATTAAAAAAAGAAAAGGAGGTCAACCTATTTCCAAGGGGGTAGTATAACTCTAAATCCGCCAATGGAATTAGTAAACATAGCCCCTAAATTGAATAATAATATTAGTTTATTTTTATTTGGGTTATTTTGAGAATATAATATGATACTATACAGAACCACTTGGGGAATCACATATTTAAAAACAGATGTGACATTTCAGTGCCTATTTTCATAGTGCTCTATGGGAGGGTTCTAGGGAAACATCTCAAGTATCTTAGATATTGTATTATTGTTTGTGAAAATTGCATTTGAAGAACTATCAGATCCAGAACCAGATGATCAAATTTTATTCTTGTAACAACATGAATCCTCAAAATATGAAATCTCAAAGGGGTGATTGAAAAATGTAAACCAAAATAGAAACTGTAAGTGGATAGAAAGTTAACCTATATGGTCAATTGAGACCATTTACAATTAGTGGGAAAATTCATCATAATTCCTCCCATATGTAATATTTTTTTGATATTGGGAAATCACATTTTTTAAATTTATTCCCATGTCATTGATCTGATGTGTTTTGATTTTTAGATGATGCCTTATTTTTTTAAACTCGGAACAACATTTTGGCAATGAATATTGAGAAATTACATGCTTAAAATTTTCATTTACAATTGATGGGTTTGAGTTGGTATGATATTTTTATATAATATATATTGATGACTATGAAATGATTCTAATAATTTATTGGATAAAGTAAAGTGAGGACCATATTGATTTTAATGCATAATAGGTGAATTGCTAAATCTTCAGATTGTTAAGGAATATTGTTAATGGATATTAGGTACTAGATGTAAGTAGATAAGGACCCTTTATATGAAATTTAGGAACTATATATTATTAGTAGACAAAAGTTCCTTTGTAATCATTATATAAGATCACAAATAAATATTTAACACCCATATTGTACCATTCACTTAGTGTTTTTCCTGAAAATTTCTCATTGTTTCCTTCTATTGAAATATAGTTTAATTTATGATTGATCACATATTATGGAATATTACTATATCTCTTCCATAATATCAATAAATAGTGATAGATATGAGGGTATTTAAGGATTATTTTTGAATGGTTAGAAATTATAGGGTTTATGAAATAGTATACATCTCTATACATAGTACGAGTTCTTTTTGTGAAAGAGTGGGATGAAACATAGTCTTTCTGTAGATTATTGTTTTCATTACTATGTTATGATAAATAATTCCTATCCTTTTCCAGTCATTGATGACCTATTCGATTAATTTAATGGAGACATGTGGTTCTCCATAATTATATTTTTTCAGCAAATCAGGAATGAGTGTATGAGAAAAGGATATTCTAAAGACTACTTTCAAAACTAGATATTTCAGTTATGTGATCATTGGTATGCCTTCTGGACTTATTAGTTAACAATATATATTTATGGAATTTATTAATCTGGTATTTTAAAAGTATTTGGATTCCATATTGTTGGTGGTTTTGGATAATATAATGGTGTTTTCAAGAAAAAATACAGATCATGAAAACACATGGTTATAATGTAGGAAATCATTCTAGATTATTGTCTTTATGATAAGATTTGAAAGTGTGATTTCTAGATAAATGTATTATGTTTCCTGAGTAATGAAATTAATAAAAATATTCTATAGATATAGATAATATATATTGTGTTATATCTTAGAAACCACAAATGAGTGTATTTGAGATACTTAGATTCCATAGAAAATAAGGATATTACAGACCTTTTATATATGATTTTTACCTTTTTCATCAATGATTATAGGTTTTATAAAGATATTTATTCCATTCTAATTGAATTATGAATGCGAAAAATATATTCCATGATATTAAGTAAAGACATACCTTATTATATATAAACATGAATTTCCAAATTCCCTATAGGTCAGTGTTGTATATAGTGACATTTAAAAATATAAAATGGGAAGTATTATTATAATGGGTTATTATGTTATTTTTTGGTTCATGAAATTTACAGTTTCCTGATATGAACTACCAAAAACATGATTTTGAATTGTATATTGTAGTAGTTGATTTTAAGGCATGACATAATTAAATTATTTTATGATATGTTTATTTTGTTTACATATCATAATAATTTGAGACACATTTTATCATAAAGAGAATTCAATATAATAAATTTAAGATGGATGAAATTTATTAAAATATCTAAAATCGAATTTATTTTTACACTGGATAATCGGATTATTTTTGTGGATCTGTTACATTGATATTCATTTAATCAATTTACAAAATAGTATTTGGATTCATGTAAGCTAATGTATATTATAAACGATATGTAGGTTCATTTTATTGACTATGGGGATGTCACATTTTTTACCAAATTTTATGGATCCTTATTTTCATTCATGTGAATGAGACTCAAATATTTGATTAATAATGTGTTAACATGATGTAAAAAACTAAATGGTGGGAAGACCATTGATGTATTGAAGCTAGATCATAGTTTTGTGATGAGGATTATAAATCAGATCCTGGAACGATTTATTTTTCAGGATAAAATATTAAATTATCTCCATTATTTGAAATTGGCTTTTCATCAATGATGTCATAGGGTTTATAAAACATATAATGAATTGTTCTAGTGGTTTGGAATAAAATGGGTAGTGTATAGTTTGTTTCAAAATACCTCACTTATCAGCAAGCCGTGGATGAATAAGAGAGACCATTGGAAATGTTGTCATCATTAATAATTCCCATGTGGAAATAAATGTAGATGGAAATAGATTTTTTGATATGTTTACTAATGACGGTTAGGAAAAAAGATTCTTTATAAGTGATAATGGATCATCTCACAAAGTAGAATCATTTTATAAATATTATTGAAACAAATATAGTGTATTAGTTATTTAATATATATATATATATATATCTGATAATTTGTAAGATGAAATGTATTCAAGATTGTATTTTATAAGACAAGGAACCCCCGCTTTACATATCAATTTATGGTAATCCTTATAGAAATAACTTGTTGATTATTTGACTATGTGAACAACATATCCTCATCCAAAGGATGGACAATCCAAACATCGGAGGACATTCATAGGGTTTGTGTGATGGATTGTGGTCTCTAATGGAGAGATACCATATTATAAGTGGATTTATCATACCATGATAGTTTTGAAGCATCAATACAAATGAATCCATTTGATGTATTATATATACATCTTTTTTATCTTTTTTTTAATTTAGATACATGTGACACGTCACAGATCGGCCAAGACTTTTTCATGAGAGAACAATGAAGATTCAATCGATCAAAAATTGAGTGAAGACATGTTAGACTAATCAAAAAATGTCTGCAGATCATCATAAAATATGTTATGATTTGTGGGGATTGATATTTTTTTCTTAATATTCGTGTAAAAAAATGGGAAAATTCATATTCATAAGAAAATAAATATATATCTTCAATAAATTTTCTTATTTGAGACACTTGAACATGTTGGTGAGGTGGAATATCAATTGGATTTTTAAACAAAGTTTAGGTTAGTTCATTGTGTGTCTCATGTAACTAATTTGAATGAGTATTTACATTATCCAAACAATGTGACATAATGCAGTCATGTTGACTATATGTATATTCTAGGTTGATTCATTTGACTGTAGGAGTTATTTAGAGGAAATATAATGTATTGTGTGGGAATAGAATTGGTCTAGTGTAGATATAATAGAAATAGGTTCTGATTGAGGTATAATAGTAGGAGTTTGAAATTGAAATGTTAGAGTAGAAACCAAATTCCATCAATTAAAATCTAGTTTTCACTTTATATGGAATTCATGAACAATGATGGGGTGATTTTAGCACCCCAGGATTCATGAACATGATTGCTTTTTATATTATATGTATACATAATGATGAATATATGTTTCATGATGTTTGGATGATTTTTTCATGCTTAAGAAGACTTTATCAACATGTATGGTCTTAGAACAGTTAGTAGAAACCATGGACCCTATGCAAGAAACCATGTTGTTTATGGTAGATGGTACAATATACCCACATTATTATTGAATTGTTTGGACTATCCATGTGGGCGAAAATGAGATACTATGTGAGCCTACTCTGAATGAGATAGTAGATCATGCATAATCAACACACATTTTGAATAAAAATGTTAGTGTTTAGTAGAAACCATTGGAGCCTAAGGTCACCGGGAAAGTGGATCATAAAATATTCACACATGGATTTACAAATGGTATGGGTGACTATGAGAAACCAACTAAGATGATTTTCATTGATAAAATATCTCATGGACCGTTAGAAAATATTATTTCAATCCATATGAGATTCTATGATAAACTATTTGTTTATACTATCATTAACACAATATCTCATTTATGGTTCGAAGAAGTTTTGACTAATTATTCACCCTAATTATGAATGATGTATTTTTATATCAAAATATTGTGGATCTAATTAAATTTAATTCCATAGACACCTGTTTAGTTTCCTTTTATTTTATATTCTCAAATTTATGTTCCTCTAAGATATTGATATTAAATTTCCTTCAATATTGGATAATGTCTCAGGTGTTTATAACATTCTTTAAATCCATATTCACTGATAAATCATTATTTAATGTTTTTAATAATATATTTATTCTACTCATCAACAATGAATATTAAATCTAATCCATTAGTTATAAATATGAATTCTATTAGTTAATAATAAAGAGATGTCATTGAATTTTTTTCTCCATATAGGGAATGAAATGTGGTTCATGGTTTTATATACATATTCGTTGTTAATTTATTTATATTTACAACCATTTTTGAGGTATGAGGATAATCTATTAAGGAATCCTTACTGGAACATGATGTCTTATCTAGTAATGAATGATTTTATTGATATCAATATAAATAAAAAATGTTATTATTTATGGAAACTAACTTAATTATAGTTTTGGGGAATTTTTTAATGTGGATAGCTCTATAGGAAATAATATACATTGATAATATTAAAAACATTATTTTAAAATAATGTTTTTATTATCTATGTAAAATAAATAATGAATTTTATTAAGGAGTAAACAATTTTTTATGGAAATGGAATATTAGGGATTTTGATATACATTTTTGGTGTTGGTTCATTTCCATAGGGTGCGACCCTGTAAAATGGGAGTGTGATTTTGGGGCACTTGGTATTGATTACCCCTTTCATAAAATGGATGAATGATTAAATACATCTCATGAATATTAAAAATTAAAATTGGAAAATATAGTGACCCAGGCATAACACACATGGATATTACATCATTATATATGAACATACACCGCATTAAAAATATACATTCCCACAGACCATAATAGTTTAGTGTCATTAGAGCCCCATAACCCATTCATCAAAATTGTTGAAACATATTCAAAATATCCATAAAGATATTACCCTTTAGTACTAATAATTATAAAAACTTTTTTCTTAATAAATGGAAAGGAAATAGAAGAGAGGGGTGATATTAGATACTCAATAATCATGAACAAGGATATATATAATCATAAACATGAGTATAAGTGTATGATGAAATTCTCTTATCAATAGAATATAATTCCATGTATATCAAATGAAAAAATCAGGATTTGTGGCATAAATATTGTAATTTCATAAGACATTAATTATAAGGTAATTGAGATAATCATCCATGAATTAATAAAATTAGAATATGAAATGGAATTGTGGAATATAAATTATCTTATCAACTTGTGAACATCTATAAGATCAAAATAGTTTACAAATTATGTTAAGGAAATGAAATCAGATGCTCACATAAGCATGTGGACAAGAAATTAGGTCCATGAATAATATTTTGAACATATATTATAGTTCAATCATAAAATTGTAACCATTTAATCATGATCACACTTAATCTTATGCACATAAAACCATGTTCATACATAACATTTATAACCTGTAATAAGGTTCATGGATAAAATCCTAAACACGTAATATGATTCACTGATAACATTGTGAACATTTAATTATGTTCACACATTAACATATAGACATGAAACTTGGTCCATGCCTAACATTTTGAAATGTAATCAGGTTCATGAATAAAATATTTAACTTGTAATATAGTTCACTGATGATATTTTGAAAATTTAATTATGTTCATGCACAAACATATCTAAATACATCTTGGTCTATGAATAATATTTTTAACATTTATAATGGTTCATGCAAAGCATTTTGAAAATTTAATCTGGTTTATGGATAACATATATACTCATGATTCATCTATCATTGCCCAATTCCTTGATATGTGGAGTAGTTCACATCAGTATAATAGACTAATACACATGTGTTCCATATTATTATAACAATCGTCATATCATAACCCATGATATAAAATGGGTACCATAAATACATCATCATATTATTCCCTATTGAAAAAACATTTCTCTCTTATTCATTACATCACAGCATAACCAATGAAAAGAAGTGGGTTTCAAAATAATATATCTTGTGGATGATAAATAAGTTTCATAAACATCATTCTAAAAAAATCAAGAATGAATATGAATGATATTCATAGTTCATATCACATGTAATGAATAAACTATAACAAATTATTTCATCTTATATGGGGAAGGATTTTGAATGATCACATGAATCATTTCATAAGGAAAATAACCTTTATTAAGAAATCACTTTTTAAATCTTAATTAATTTTTTAAAAACGATTTAATTAAAAACAACCACATGAATAAATTCCATAATATTTGGAAAAAATATTTGTTTAAGAAATAAATATAAAAATTTGAAGGATTTATTAAGGATGTGACAGTCATTAAGGTGGGAAAATTCATATATTCCTAACATTTCTTTTAACTAAAATAAATTAGAAAAATTCATGATCATAAAATTAAAAGGAGATTATTCTTGAAACCATTTTTTATTAAAAGGATAAATTGTGTGTAAACATGTCGTTTAAAAATCATAGTTAAATGTTTTTTTATATTTAAAAAAATGATTTTTTGAATAAAAAATGTTTTAAACTTAGGAGAGTGATAAAGTCCATTTTTTAAAAAACACTATCATAAATATCTTTTATACCAAACAGTTGAAAACTAGTTTTGATACAATAATATATCATAAATAACTAGTGGACAAAAAAATTCATGAGTAATTATGACATATGGATCATAATATTTCTTTAGATGAATCATAATCTTAAAAAATTATGATAAATGATGAGATTGTAGAAATAAGCTAATACAAATTTGTAACATTAACTCATAATAAAGATGAGAGAATAGAATTATGTAATGATAAAATATCAGGAAATAAGGATATTGATTTAGTAACAGTATAATGGGTAGTGCATACACCTCATAGAGAAATATAGCATCATAACATGACATGTATCTAAATAAAGGTAAATAGAGACAAAATTATCTCATTGATTCGGTAACATTTGAAAAATAAAAAAATGAAATAAATCATATAAAATGTACATTCATACAACTATAAATTTAATAATAATAATCATATATTATATTTATGGTTAGTATATACACCAAAAAAATAAATGAGTGGTGAATAAGGGATGAATCTCACTGACAAAACAAGTGAGATGAGAAAACCCGTACATTAATTCTTGACATTCTATTCAAACATTCAAAACACATGTATTAAAATTATCTGTTTATTATAAATCATCCCACTAAAAAGTTTCCTATATATAATACCACAGACATTTCACATTTTAATTAATATTACCCATTAATTAAACAATCAATTTTAATGAAATGTTTAGTGTTATAATTTTTATTATTGTCATATGTGTTCTCACTTGTTATTCTGGATCCTCTAAACTAGAACATGATTTATTTATTTCATTAATTTAAAAAATTATTTATATACGATATATATTAATAATATAAATATCTATCATAATATATATATATATATATATGAGATGGAATAACCATTCATGGAAATGGTTGGTCATATGTTCACATGAATGATATTTTCATTTAATTATCATTTAGAAACAAATTTCATATGTATATTTGCATTATATAATTCCATTAGAATTACTATTTCATAAATATAGTATAATTTTACTAATCCCATCAAAAATTAATTTTATTTATGTTGTGAATTAATCCTATCTCTTTGAGGAGGTCGTAGTCTACACATCAACCATCGAGTTTTCATTTTTACCCAAAATTTAAATAAAGAATATATGTTTAATAATATAACTATATAATCATAAATTCATCATATATATCACATATATCAAATGAAAATATATTTTCCATTATAATTTCCAACAATAATAGGTGGTAAAAGAAAAACTAACAACACAGTTTCATGATGCGGTAGTTTTCCGTACACAAGAATGATAATTAAATTACAAATTTGTTGAATATGTGTACAGTTGTTGGTCAAATAATTAAAATAAAAAAAATAAGTAAATTTAGGATAAAAGTTTTATTATATAAAAATTTAACAAGAATATTTTAATTGTGTAAAATTAATATAAAATAGAAGATCTTTTGGAAGGATGTTACCTGTTCATTGGGAACTCCTCTTGTTTTTCACCAAAGGGCTTCCTTGGATGAGTTTATTAAATATTTTTGGAACATATGATGAATTTTGTGATTTTAGGAGGATATTTATGATGTTTTTAGATAATCCAAAGTATCATGAGAGGTGTGGAGAGTTGAAGGGGGTGAGATCCTTTTTATAGTTGACAGGAGTGGTTTTCTTGTAAATATAAAAAGATAAACAATATTGAAAGCTCTTTCATGGTTAATGTTACTACAATAATTTAAAAAATCGAATTAGTCATGATATCTACATGGATTTGTTTTTTTTAATTTTTTGGGGTCATTTAGCCTTTTACGAAAATGATTACCATTATGTAAACTTACATTTACCTTAAATATTTTAATTAGTTTTAATAACAAACAATAATTTTTTTGGTAAAATATTTTATTGACCTGATTATATATAATAAATTATTAATATTTGAAATATGAAATACATTTTTCTAAATTATAATCACATTAGAGGTAAAAATTTATTTAATATTATTCCCAGAGATGTATACCGATAATGGGTTTTAATTAGAAAATGTTAAATTTTTTGGAATTATTTTATATCTGAAATAAAAGTGAAAATTGATACAATTATCTCAAATTTATTAATTGATTAAAATTTGTCTGTTTTAATAAAAAATAAAATTTCCAATAAAATTTAACTATATAAAAAAATTTAACAAACAAAAGTTGAATTAAAAGTTGGTATATTTTACTATCCCTTAAAAATTAAATATTTAGGATAGGTAACAAAAATTCACCAAAAGTATAATTTGATATTAATATTGAAAATATAAATTTTATTTTTCAAATAAAAATTATTAAACTAACCAAATAATTATTTAAAATTGTATCCCCATTAATATTATATAAAATTTCCTTTTAAAAATTATAATTAGTTATACGAAATATTGTTTTTATTCTTATATCTTTTCTGGAGGACACCTAATATGAATTTTAATTAGTTTAATGGATATATGTATAGATATATACATATTTCATAAAATTCATTTATAAAAAGTATTTTAATTAATTTTATTATCGTGGTACTTGTTTTATTTTGATAATATAATGTTTCCAGAAAAATGTTCCCTATATTTTAAAATAAGGTTTAATTTTCATATATAGTGAATTTATAATCATATTATTATATATATATATATATATATAATTTTTGGTTATATTTTAATATTTTTATTAATACAATTAATAACTCCCATCCCAATGGTTAGGTAGTAACTATAATTATATTTTTAATAAAAATATTAATATTATACAATAGTTCTATAAAAATCGACATTGCATGTAACATAATCAATCGAGGGAAGTTATCATTTTTTTTAAAAGATAAAAATATTTTTTTTTATGAATGTTAATATATGTGTTTCATGAGGTAGGTGTTTAAATTGGGGTTTCATATACTAAAATCCAGAGTTAGTTATAACAAAATCTATTTTAGTTTTCCAAAATATATAAAAGATTAAATAAATTTCAAAAAATAATCACATAATCTGGGGGTGTTACAATAGACCCCATTAAATTATATTTTTTTCATCTAAATTAATATGGGTTATGAAAGGATTACTAATTTAAGGGCCATTTCATAGAAACCCACTTCATAAAAATGAATAATAAAACTTACATCAGAAAGGGCGGAGTAGTAAACATAATAAATTGCCAATGTAACTCATAACTGGGTTTTCTAGTTGGAGAAAATAGGGGTAATGTGAAAACATGGAAATAGAGGAGAAATATAACCATCATGTTTTGAGGAATGATGACAGAGAATAATGTTAAGAGAAAGGTAACAGTCATATTGCTATAAATTATTAATGATCTGAGGGACCATTTGTTTCATTGGAAAATAAGGAAATTGTATTACATTTTGATTTAAATATCCATTACCTATAGTTTATAAACATTAATTAGAATAAATACTAAATTTATTCATTAAAATCTAAAACATTGTTGTTCTATGATCGATTTCCACTCAATATTTTAATCCCTAAAATAAAGGATAATTTTTTATTCCTAAAGCATTAGAAGTTGATGAGGTTCATAAATTTAATTAGAATTCATTCCATTTTCCTTTATCACAAAAAAACTTTAAAGACATGTTATAAAAAAATGAATAATTATTCATCTATTAAAGTAACAAATTAATATCACACCATTCATGCAAATATTAACTTAAACTCCCTATAAATAGTTAATCTTATAAAACTACCAAAATCTAAAAATCCATACAATTATTAATAAGGTAAATAAATATCTTAAAAAATCAGTACATTACACTCCCATATATCATAAAGAATCTCATAGTTTTCATGCTAACAACGTCTATACTTTCAGCATGTTTAATCTTTAAACATTGTATTAACCAAAATCCCTATAAAATATTATTGAAAACATTAATACATTATTATTTGAATGATCATTAAATATATTTCTTAAATAAAAAAAATATTTATAAACATCATAAATGATAATATAGATACATTTCTCAAAAAAAAATTATCAGTTAAATAAACATCGATACTATACAATTTTCATTATTGAAATAAATCATCACTTTGTCCAAGAAAAACATGACTTTCCCATAGTCATGAACACATTATGGGTTACCTTACCTTAATAAAAATTTTACATTTCCATGAAATCATTTTTATACTTCATAATACCCATTCAACAGATCCATTAAATTTCATAATCAAAATGTATACAAAAAATACTTATAAAATTTCATTATTTTTATAACAAAATCATTTCATTCCAAATGATAAAAACTTTATTCATATGACATTCATCCAAAACAATTAACTAAATTTATTATCTTATTTCATAATTCATATATCATGAAATGTTAATTATTAATTACATTATAACAATTATTAATCTCTATTTTATAATTATCATCAATAGTGGTATTTAAATAGTCACATAACATTCAAAAAAATTTCATGGTATATTAATGTAGAGAAGGAAAAAAATTAATCGAAAATCCTTGCAGATTCTCTTCACAAAATTTATATATATTCTACAGAGATTCATAATTTTAATTTATTCTAAATTTAAAGTATTCATTAATTGATAATTATATAATGGGGATAACATTCTTATCCACAATTTAACAAAAAATGTCATTCACAATTTAAAATTACATTTTTTGTGTCCTTTATATAGTATGAAATCTCCATGTTCCTCTAATACATTCATATGGGTGATTATTTTCAAATTGTTGATATAATGTGAACTAAACCTTCATTCCATAATGGTCTCTATTACATGTACTCTCACTAAAATCATTTACCCTATTCTTTGGTGAGTCTGAGTGTTAATTAAATGTATATATTGTTAATCATATAATGTGAAAATTGATTAGGCATGATTAAAACATCCTTCAATCTGGTTATCATCCCATTTTATTTCTTACTAGAAATTTTTTATCACCATCAATGTTATCCTAGTTCCTTCTGGTTTATTCCATGGACTAAAACGAAAAACAATAGTTTAAAGAACACTTATGATAGACAAAAACTATATAATAATGAAAAATAACTTATAGGATGTCAAAATAATGACTGATACATTAAATTCTATTACTCCATAGGCTTATACATTGTAGCATCCCTAGAAAATAACCTTATAAATATCCTTAGGGATCTCACTAATGCTTTATCATACTAGTTTTCATAGGTTTATTAACCCTTTACAATAAAACCAAATATACCAACACAGGATTAACATAAAAGGATATTAAATTATATTAGATGAATATTTAGTACATTAGAAAAATAAATTCATAAGGATAAAATTAATTTAGTTTCAATAGAAAATTATAAAAAAGTCAAAAAATTTATCAAAACATTTTCAACAACCCAATAGAATTTTTCTCCATTAGTACTCCAATAATAAAAACATTCATCAGAACATGGGGAAAGGAAACATAGGAATGTGTCGTTCTTAGTTTATAATTAATGATAAATAAGGAGATATATAAGCACAATCATAAGTATTAGGGTATGAGAGCATGGTTTTATCGTTATGTGATCATACCCTATATATCAAAGATCATATTCATGTGTTATGGAATAATGATTGGATGTTCATAGGAATTGAATGATAAGTTAACCATGAGTATTATTGACGTGAGAATGACATAGTAATAATACATGGAATTATGGAATACACAAAACCTTATAATATTTTTGTCATGTTCATGTAATAACAGGTTCACTCATTAAGCTAGGGACATAAAATCATTCCATCACATTATGTTGTGGACATGAAACTATTTCCATTAAAAACATTTTGAACATGTAATCAAGTTGACAAATAACATTTTGAACATTTAATCAGACCCACACATAAACTTATGAACATGTAACCATGTCCATGAATAACTATCTGAACATGTTACTAGGTTCACAAATATAATTTTGAACACATAATATGGTTCAGTCATGACAATTTTAACACGTAATCAGGATCACGCACAAACATATGTACATGATACCATGTCCATACTGAATTTTTTGACATGTATTTAGGTTCACACATATTATTTTGAACACATAATATGGTTCACTCATAGAATTATGAAAATGTAATCAGGTGCATACATAATCATATAAACATACAAAAAGGTCCATTCATAATATTATGAACATGTAATCTCATTTAAAAATAACATTGTGATGGTATAATCATGTTTATGAATAATAAATATTCTCATGATTCATCCATCTATACAAAATGAATTATAAGTAGAGATAAGTCCCATACATATAACAAAATAATACATATTCTCAACAACAGATTTTAAACCTTCATCATATCATAACCCATTAAATGAAATGGATATCTGATTAGTCACTGATAGTGGCTAATATTCATTGTTAAGTTCTTAATATTAATGTGTTTAAAAGTTCATAAACATGAATTTTATTCCAATTCAGAAATTGAACTTCATTTCCCATCATTGTGCAATTCATGCTTAAAATGTCAATTTGGGCCCACTCAATAATTTCCTTGTGGAAATTAAAATATTAATCATTTTAATTTGAATTTTTTTGATATGATTATTCACGTTGTTTGGAAAATTTTATCTTTTAGGTCCGATGGATGAATCCCAAAGGACGATGGAGAATTGTGTGCCTGAATGAAGAAACTTGCTAGAAAAAGCATTATGGGCCTAAGGCCCATCAAACAAATGTGGGTCCCATAAACCAAGCCCAATGAAGCTGAAATTTATACAGTAGAACGATACAAATATGAGGATCATTTTATTCAACTGTGGCCGGAGCTAATTCTGATGTTATTATGATGATAAATGGATCTGAAGTTGATATTTAAATGGTGGATATGACATTAATGCTCAAAAATCCGTTCCACTATTTCGACTATAACTTCCAAACGGCTGAGCGAAATGTCCTGAACGTTTTACAGCTCATAGAGGACAGATGGATGAAGATATTTCTATTCTACAGCCCCTCCGGATTCGGCCGTATTCAATTTCGAATTCACACGTCAATGTGGTGGACGAATCTGGACAGTTTTCCGGGTCAAATTCAAAACATCAATTTCCTTTTGATTATTCACCCTACATTTGACTCTATTAATTGTTGGGGGTGAATTAATTGTTGGGGGATGTACCTAAGGCTCCTAATATGCCTATATAAGGAGCTAGTGGTGAAGGGAATGGGTGTGAAAATTTTTCTTATCATCTTGGATTCTTTGTTTCATTGTAATGTTTTGCTTCCAAATTTCCTTTGTAATGTTTTCCATTTCCATGTAAGTTTATTTTTTGTATCTTTATATTCTTAATCAACTTATTTCTCTTATATATTCTCCATTTCATTTATTAAAACTTTATAATCACAAAGCACAGTGATATCTCTGTGCTGTTGTCAATTAGTTCACACATAGGTGTGAATTTCATTCATACACACAGAGGAGTGCTCGTTATTTCCGCGGTTTTAATTTCTTCAATCCAATTCTTTTTAGCCATCTTCCACCCACCATTGAGAGTATATCATCAATGGAGGGCTAAACCCTTAATGGGTTGATGTTAGTAGGATGAAACGGCTGGATTGAATGTTATTTTATGAACAAATTGTTGTTAATTGGATAATTTATTTAAGACATCCATTCTTCAGTTATTTCTACTCTTCATCTTTACTGTGTTTGAGCAAACTAAATTCAATTACTAAATGACCATATACCTCGGAGAGATCATGAATTTGGTTCTCTATGTGTATAGGGGATTAATAATTGTGCTTAGTATGCACCAAACTAGAAAATGATGAATTTAGTGTTATTTTTGATGAATGGATTCATCAAGAATTAATAAAACCAAAATTGTTTAAAGAAGTAAAATTCATTGAATCCACCCCGAGCATAATCCTAGATCAACCCATTTTCATTGAATTGAATTCACGTAGGTTTCTTAGTGTTATTTAAAACCATCCAAAATCAAAACCAAAGTTGGCTACTTCATAGCCCATCCTTCACCAAATCATAGCGTCTCAAGGTTACTTCTTCGGTCCCTGTGGACTCGACTCTACATGCACTACATCGATCGCTTTTACCCGTAGGGTAAATTTTGGAGCAACCAAATTTTGGCGTCGTTTCTGGGGACCATGTATGTCACCTTAGAACATCTTTCTATTCTCCCTCATTTCTATTTTCTCATCCCCATTTCTCTTCTCTTTTCCCCTTTCTTTTATTGGCCCCCCGAAAATCACAATTCCAAATTTTCAAATAAATACAATGGAGTATAATCAACCATATCTCTTCACAAACTCTGGATGGAATCCGTTTGAAAATTCACATTGGGAATCACCAAACTTTTTTAATCACCCTTTGAATGAATACCCCACCCCTGATAACATGAACGAAATTTGTAATGATGAAGGTTTAAAAGATAAATTTCCATACCTATCAAGAATGATTTAAAAGATGAATAATGTGGAAGTCCATGATGTCAAAACATCTATCAATCCTAATCCTGAAAGAATTATTCAAAAATTGTGTGAACAAATGGAAAAAATGAATTCAGAGGTATCATGTTATAGACAAGAACTTCAAAGCATTCAAACTTGTGTGGACCCCATTCCCACTCAAACCATCCCTTACTCAATATTGATAGAAGAATCTTGTAACACACAAACCCCTCATTCCCTTATTGAAGAACCAACCATTGGATTTGGGATAGTTTAAGATAATAAAGGAATTGTTGATGGGTGCTTAAATCAAGAGGAAATTAATTTTATGGATTCACAAGGGGAAAATTTGTCTTCATGGATTGAGTGTTCGGAATATTACTCCAATAACAATTTTTTAGAATCACCGATCATTGAACCATTGGGATATATAACGAATATTTTGCCTATACCCACTCATGAAATTCAAATGGAAAATTTTGTGGATGAATCATCTTTTCAAAAGGAACCAATTATTTCAAATGTTTTTAAAGAATAAACAATTTTTGATTCAAATTATCATTCTTCTTTAGGAAAATTCAATCAAACTGAACTCGATGTTTTAATACTTCCTTCCCTACTCAATAATCCCTCTATTTATGATAACCAAGACCATTCAATTATCAACCCTCTTCATCAAGAATCTCACCATGTAGGAATGAACCTTGGAATCATAGGAAATAATCCAGATAAAACACGATCAACCATTTTAGATATTCCTTGGATTTTACCAATCATTGTAGAAAATATGATTTTACATGAAACAAATTTCAAAAAAATAATCAATCTCAATCTTATTGAAGTGGAAAAAGATTGGTTAATTAAAATGCTGAAAGTGGGAATTGGATAAGTTGGGGGGTAAAAGTCGAGCCAACGACGTTAAACAAAAGCGCTGCATGGGAGGCAACCCATGGTTTTCATGTTTTCTAATCATTTTGAATCATTTTATTTTTCATATAATAAATTACCATAGACTGTTGACATGTTCTTCTTTTTTGAGTAAGGATGGGTATGAAAGGGGAGCGCCATATTCATCCGTGTCACGTGGCGTGATCTCTGAGTAATACCTTACCCAGAAAATATAAAGAAGACAATGTATCATCAGTTTGTTTTGTTTTGTTTTATTTTTTTTATAGGTTAATAAAAGGACATGTCGTAAGCCATAAGTAAAATCCATTCACTGCCATCCAAGCCACTGAGACTCAAATCCAAGATTTAAGGAAGACTATGGCATGTGCTATCATCATCAACCACCAGGTGACATCATTCCATGATTATCATTTTAAATTTCTTCTTTGAACTCCTCTCATACCCCCTTCTAACTTTTCTTTTCTTTAAACACTGGGGACAGTGTTATTCTATGTTGGGGGGAGGTGAAATAAAAAATGATTTTTTTTGAATAAGAACATGCATGAAAAAAAATTCCCTTAACCATAAACATGATAAAGACACATTGAAAACTCTAAAATTGGATATCAAATAAATTTTGCATTCCTTGATTCTTATTTTAATGCAAGTTTAAGTTCATGAGCATAGTTTTTGGAAAGTGCGGTTGTCCGATGTGATTTTTCAATGTTTACATTTTCATCCTCTTAATAAAAATGCCACAATGCACTTCTTTTGGATTGTGGGTGTAAATTTGAGTTCTTGGGTCTCTTTCATTATAGCATAGGGTTCTGGGGTCACTTTTAGTTTAATTTGAGTATCCAAAAAAAAGACCACATAGAGCAATGTTTTGTCCAAATGCGTGGCGTCCGACACTTGGGGATCGTGACTCCATTGATGTCTTGCCAAGAGTTAGGATTTATATCTCTATTGTAGAGCATGAAATTGACAATATGTGTGGTGTCCGGCACTTGGGGATCGTGACTCCATAGTTGTCTTGCCCAGAGTTAGTCTTTTCATATCTATTGTGGTTAAAAAAAATAAAAAATAAAAAAATAAAAATAAAAAAAAGGGATACTCATCTTAAGGTTTAATGTGATTCCCACCTAGCGCTTCCATTTTTTCCCCTTGAACAATAAAATGGGCCCCATATCTTTTATGGTGCACAACACTTTATCATGCTTAATTAGAATTGGATGAAATGTGGCGATGAATTTGAACAAAGGAATGGGCTTGGGCTTGGGATATGCTAATGGACCTAGCTTGTTTTAAATTATTTTGATGGGTTTTCATAATTTTTTTTTGTATTAGATATTTCGGTGAGTAATGTGTATTTAAATGTTTTTGGAAAAGGGGATTTAGATTTCATATTTGTAATTTATTTTTCTCGGGACTAGAAAAACTCAAGTTGGGGGGGTGTGATTAGTCACTGAAAGTGGCTAATATTCATTTTTAAGTTCTTAATATAAATGTGTTTAAAAGTTCATAAACATGAATTTTAGTCCAATTCAGAAATTGAACTTCATTTCAAATCATTGTGCAATTCATGCATAAAATGTGAATTTGGGCCCACTCAATAATTTTCTTGTGGAAATTACAATATTCATCATTGTAATTTGGAATTTTTGGATATGATTGATCACGTTGTTTGGAACATTTTATCTTTTAGGTCTGATGGATGAATCCCAAAGGAATATGGAGAATTTCGCTCCTGAATGCAGAAACTTGCTAGAAAAAGCATAATGTGCCTAAGGCCCATCAAACAAATGTGGGGCCCCGAAACCAAGCCCAATGAAGCTCATATTTATACAGTATAAAGATACAAATATTAGGATCATTTTATTCAACTGTGTCCAGAGCTAATTCTGATGTTATCATGATCATAAATGGATCTGAAGTTTAGATTTAAATGGCGGACATGACATTAATGCTCAAAAGTCCGTCCCACCATTTCGACTATAACATCCAAACGGATGAGGGAACATTCCTGAAATTGTTACAGATCATATAGGACAGATAGATGAATATATTTCCCTTCTATAGACCCTCCTGATTCGGCCTTCTTCAATTTCGAATTCACACGTCATTGTGGTGGACGAATCTGGACAGTTTTCCGGGTCAAATTCAAAACATCAATTTCCTTTTTGATTATTCACCCTCTATTTGACTCTATTAATTTTTGGGGGGTGAATTAATTGTTGGGGGATGTACCTAGGCTCTTAATATGCCTATATAAGGATCTAGTGGTGAAGGGAATAGGTGTGAAAATTTTTCTTATCATCTTGGATGCTTTGTTTCATTGTAATGTTTTGCTTCCAAATTTCTTTGTAATGTTTTCCATTTCAATGTAAGTTTAATTTTTGTATCTTTATGTTCTTAATCAACTTATTTCTCTTATATATTTTCCATTTCATTTATTAAAACTTTATAATCACAAAGCACAGTGATATCTCTGTGTTGTTGTGAATTAGTTCACACATAGGTGTGAATTTCATTCACACACACGGAGGAGTGCTCGTTATTTCCGCGGTTTTAATTTCTTCATTCCAATTCTTGTTAGCCATCTTCCGCCCACCATTGAGATTATATCATCAATGGAGGGCTAAACCCTTAATAGGTTGATCTTATGAGGATGAAAAGGCTTGATTGAATGTTATTTTATGAAAGGATTGTTGTTAATTGGATAATTAATTTAAGACATCCATTCTTCAGTTATTTCTACTCTTCATCTTTACTGTGTTTGATAAAAATAAATTCAATTACTAAATGACCATATACCCCGGAGAAATCATGAATTTGGTTCTCTATGTGTATAGGGGATTAATAATTGTGTTTAGTAAGCACCAAACCAGAAAATGATGAAGGTAGTGTTATTTTTGAAGAATGGATTCATCAAGAATTAATAATACCAAAATTGTTTAAAGAAGTAAAATTCATTTAATCCACCCCGAGCATAATCCTAGATCAACCCATTTTCATTGAATTGAATTCACGTAGGTTTCTTAGTGTTATTTAAAACCATCCAAAATCAAAACCAAAGTTGGCTACTTCATAGCCCATCCTTCACCAAATCATAGCGTCTCAAGGTTACTTCTTCGGTCCCTGTAGACTCGACCCTACATGTACTACATCGATCGCTTTTACCCGTAGGGTAAATTTGGGCGCAACCAATATCAAAAATATTTCAACATATCAGTAGGTATAAAATATTGATAGGTGTCAATTGTAATTTCATCAAATTACAACCTGTGAAACATAGTATGTTTTATAAGACTAAAAGTCGTAGGAGGGAAACATGTTTTATAAACAAAATTACAACAAAATATAACCATTCATGAAATAATATTAGTACTATTCATGTATAATATACCAATAAAATCATAAACAATATCAATGTATGTTATCTTATTTGGGGAATTATTTTGAAATATCACATAGATAATTTCATAAATAAAATTACCTTTATATGGAAAACAATTTACAAAACATAATTCATTTTTCATTATTAAAAACCAATACAAAACAAGTAATTTATATACTAACAGGAAAATAATTATTTTTTAAAAATAACCTTGAAAACATTAATACTAAGAATCAAGGATGTGAATACCATGGTGCTGGGTAAACAGACACATATCAAACATTCTATTTTCACCATAATGTTTTTTGAAATATGCCTCAATAGGAAAATGATAAAGACATACCTTTTATACACCTTGTAATTAAGAAATAAAAATGGGTAAAAAATTAATTTAAACATTATAGTAAAAAATTTATATTTTTTTCAAAAATATTGTTTTTTCTATACAACATGTTTCCAAATGATGTGAAAAATAATGTCATATTTTCATAAAAAATACTTTCTAATTTATCCAAATTTATAAAGAGTAAAAAATATGTAAAAATAAATGAATCTATCATTGATAACCACAATATAAGATAATTACTGGTTTGTATTGTGGTAGAGATCATATGATTTATTTAATGGAATCATAATTGTAATTAATCCTGACAAATGATTACACTATATAAATAAAAAATTACATGTTTGTAAACATTGACTCATAATATACATGGGAAAAATCCTTAAATTTAGATTTAGTATATTTAATGTATTATATTAATTTTATAAAATTTAAAACGGTACTATATATGATGTATAGAAAAAAATATGTGCCTAAAATATCATATATCTCAATGAAGGAAAATTATGGAAAAGCATTATTTAACTAATTCGGTATCTTTGGAAAGAAAAACCTCATGAATGAATTATATTAAAATGTATTTTTTAATTAAAAAAAATTATCTATAGAAATATTAAAAGAAATTCATAGGTAGTATATAAAATACCAAAATAAATTAGTGGTGAATGTGGCATGTTTTTCATGAATAAAAAAAGTGATATGAGAAAACCCTTACCTTATGTCTTGTCTTTCATTGTGAAAATTCAAAATCTTGTATAATAAATATAATTTAATTTTATATCAACCAAAAACTATATTCCTATATATAATACAATATATGAGTCACTTATAACATTATATGAACTGTTTATTAAAAATTACATGTTAAAGCAATGCTTCAGGTAATAACTGCATTGTTTATCATAATTGTTTTCACCTGTTATTACCCATCATCATACTCATATAATGATTTAGTTATTTAAATATTTTAAAACATGCGTTATATATAATATATTTTCAGTATATAAATATTTATTATAATCTATAATATATATTTTTTTACATGGAATAAATTATTCATGGGTGGTGTGTGTCGTACATACGCATGATCACTATTTCAATTTAATTATTTTTTTAAAGAAAAAAATAATTCAAAAACATGTATATATATATATATATTATATTTATATTATAATTATTATTTAATATATATGATATATGTTTACAAAACCATTACATAATACATTCTCTGTAAGGTGTTAATGAATCACATCTCTTTGTAGAGGTGGTATCCATACATCCAAAAATGATGTTATCGATTTTACCCAAAATGTATGTAATGAATTTATGATTTATTTAATTATTAATGAAGCTTAAATTTATATTAAATATCCTAAATATGATAAAAAAAGAATTTTCGATCACAATTAAAAACATAACATGTGATAATGGAAAAAATGATCAATATTGTTTCGTGGGAGGTAGTTTCCCATAACAAGGAACTATACATTTGTTACCCACTTGAATGAAGTTTGCATTGATGTAGGTATATACATGATAATAAAATCATATTAGTCATTTGATTATACTAATTTTTTTATTTAATCATTTAATATGAATATTTTATGTGAAGATATTTTAAATAAATTAAACTATATTGTTGAAGAATGGTATCACTTATTTGGGAATCGCCTCATGGTTTTCACAAATGGGATTCATTGAATGGATTTATTCCAAAATATAGGAATATAGGATTATTGGATTTATATTTTTATGATATTTTTGAATGGGTTTCCCAATAAAATGATTCATGAGATGTGTGAAGAAGTTAGGGGTCGAGTGTGTATTTATAGGGGAAGAGCAGCAACATTCTTGTAAATATAAAATATTATACACAGTTGAGAGGCCTCCTTTACATCATGTTCATAAAATAAATTTAAAAACTCTATACAAAAGATAATTTTCTAGATATAGGTCCATAAAATCGATTTTGGAGATGTTTCTAGTTTATTTGGCCACTTAATCTTATGATTTAAATATTATTTAGACTAATTTTTACCTTAATCATTATAATTAATTTAATTTTCATTCAATAATATTAATTTTCATAACATAATTTGAACATATAAAAATTTATATTTTTTTGTTCTATATATGTAATACATTTTAAAAAATATATATATCACATAATTGACAAAAATTAATTTAAAACCAGTCTCACAAATGTATCGTGATCAAAGGGTTATAAGAGAAAATATTTAAAATCCTAAAATGAATTGATATCAAATATCAATGAAAAATTTGTTACAATGAAATAAATTTTATTAAATTATGTTAAATTTATCTAACTAATCTTCAAAAAATCAACTTATTGTTTATGTTTATAAATAAATTAAGCAAATAAACATGTTTTAAAATGAATCTCATTATTTTTTAGTATTCATTAAAAAACGAAAAATTTTAGAAAAATATTAAAAATTCACCCAATGTAATTTTCTAAATTCAAATTTTAAATATGATGTTTATTTTTTAAAATAAAAAATTATTTAAATTTCTAAAATTTTATTAAAAATTTTTTCACCGTAAAAATAGGTAATATTACCTTTTAGAAAATATATATCTATTGATTAAAATTGGTTTTATTATTATATATTGTCTATAATAAAAATAATATGTTTCTTAATTAGTCGAATTAATATTAAATATGTATTATATAGTAAAATATTTTCATAAATGTTTTTAAATATATTTAATAAAGGCAAAACATATTTGATTTCATCAATATTCTTTTTCGGTAAAATTATTCCTATATTTTCAAAAACTGATTTAGTTTGTTTTTTAGTTAATTGGTTACAAAATATTTCACCTTATATACATGTTTTCAAATATTATAGTATTTTTATTAATATTATTTATTACTCTTATTCTAATGTTTAGGTGGTAACTATAAAAATAATTCTAATATATATATTAACATTATTATATAGTTTAGTAAAACTCATCATTATGTGTAACAAAAAGAAATGGAAGGAACATAGAATAATATTTAATAGAATCCATATATTGTGTTTGATGTAATAAAATTTAATAAATTTGTTATGTGTAGAAAAAAATATCTTGTTGTGTAAAATACAAAAAATATCTATTTATAAAAAAATCAATAATCAGTGTTGAAACATATATAAAATATTTAATTATTATGAAAAATATCAAAAAATGTAGGGGTGTTATTTTAGTAATTTTGGGATGTGTAGATGTGTAGAACCATGGAATGGGAATTCCAAATTGAATATGAAAAATTTCGAAAGTATAATTTCAATTAAATTTAAGTTAATTTTTTTGGCCTTTGATATGATCATTTTTTAACTATTTTATAAATTATTATATTTTTTTTCTAACATGTTTTTTCCCTGTACCATTAGTTGGGAACTCGTTGTGGAAATCCATATAATTTTTATATCATCCCCTTATTCAAAACTAGTTTGTATTTTTAGAAGTCATCTACTAAGACTCAAGAAAAAATGTATCTCTTTTATTTATTTATTATTCTCAATATAATGGGAATGGATTATTGATTTCTACTAGATGAAAATATTAGAGATTATGGATTGATATATATGTTGTATTTTGGTTTTTTGTTTGGATTCCATAGTTAGTTTCACATAGTTTCAACATGTAATCTAATATTGTTCCCAGATTGGTAATGTTTTTTTTTGTTTTTTTTTTCATACATAATTTAGAGGTTTGGTTTTTCATTATTTTATTTGATGATTTCAATTGAAACTGAAAATATTCCCTAAAATGATTGAATACAATGTAATTTATTTCCAATAATTGTCATCTTGGGGATTTTTCCTATGGTGAAAAACACCCACATCCTCTTCACATTAATATTTTTGTGGGTAAAGATGTTAGAACACATGAGTTGAAAAAATATACTCAATTGTCATATATTTTTATATTTTCATTGTATAGATGATATGGGTAAATTACCAAATCACTGACCGATTTAGTGTATTGTTAGACAAACAATTATGCATGTTTTCCATTTCATAATAGGATCTCAATTTAATTTAAACATGGTATATAAATTTTATACTAAGAAAATAATATTAATTATTAAGTAATACTTATAATGGAAGGGTTATTTAATTCCATATTACTAAGAAATATATACTCATTATGAGGAGGGTTTTCTATGTATTTGGAATCAATGTAGTTGGATTATATAAAATATGGTAAAAATGTAAATAATGGTGATAGCATATTACCCTACCATTCATCAATTAAAAAAGGGGGACCAGAATGGATATATCGATTATGTGGGAAAATATGATTTTATTATGTAAAAATAAAATTTTGTTGGTTTTTTTATTAATATTACATCATCCATTACCAGGTTGAACATTTGTTTCTTAATTGATTCTAAATGAAATGAATATGGAGTATCATACCGTTGATTTGTTTACATATAGAAATCAATAAGATTCTCCAAAATCAAATGAATCAATTATTGTTTTTAGAAATGTAGTGGGGTATTTATAAAATCATTTTGATATGACTCATCAATCAGTATTTATAGGATATGGATCAAGTTATTGTACTATTACTAAAAATAAAGAATGATACGATGTAAAACTATGATAACTTATTTATTGATTTTATGAATATATAGACACATTTACTGAATGGAAATGACAATATATTCAATATTGTTTTCTGGATAACTTAATCATTTTTCTTTATTCACATTAATGATGAAATTACTTATGTATGGGGAAGATAAAATGAACTATTATTTTTATATAACTTCATTTTATATTTTTAAAAACCATAATATTAGTCAATTTAGATTTTGAATATTTTTTATGCATCGTGGTACATGAAAAACTTAAAATATATATAATATATGTATATATATATATATGAGAATATTTTCCTACACATTATTTCTATCCTACATCACATTTATGAAACAAATTTTTTATCTAAAATGTTGTTATTAACATATGATCATTATAAATTTTGATAGATTTTACATGATCATTTTATAAGAAAATTTCATAACCATACCAAATGGAACTCAGGCCTATACTCCCAATCTATGCTCCAATAGGCCATGTTATAGTGATAAGTGTCGTGTTGGAATATAACATAGACGAGAGGACTCTTCCTAAATTACATTTATGCACACACCCACAAACCCCTCCCTGGAATTGTGTAATGATTTAAAAATCATGAAAAAAAATTTCACCATAAAAATATCCTGAACAAGAGTACAATAGGAGTCCCTAATGTAGAAGAAAAGAAAAACCACACCTAATAAAAACTATAAAATCAACCAATAGGCCCAAAAGAAGGGTATCACTACCAAATGAATCAGTTTAATGTTTCAATAGGACTACATGTTTAAACACCTTGATCAATCATTCTTATTAAACTCTTCTTATCTTGAGTCCTTTGGGGACATTGTCTACATGGGAATGATTTTCAGAAGACACACAACATATTGAAAATTTCCATTATATTGGGTAATAAAATACTAATTACGAGCCCAAAAACCACAAAACAAATGGTTGAACTGAAAAGGAAATTGTTCGCAAGACATAGATAGTGGGAACCCAATCAGGAGAGAACTCCAACTCAAAAAATCCATAGTTATATATGATTACTAAGTCCAATCCTAACGATTGTTCAAACAAGGCACATGAAAAAACATCAAGGAATCCCAGAATAACCCATATATACATGTCTTAACATCTATTCCTCATGATGTTCTATCCTCAAATCAATCAATAAGATTCTTATCAAGGAACTAATGGTAGAAAAACATCGAGAACAGACACAATGAGATCATCCACTAATGATTGAACCTGTATGGGTGATAGAAACCATCAAATACATATATTGCATTCTTGAAGTCACATCCTAGAGAATTCACATCATCCGGAAAAACTCACTAGGTTCAAAATCTAATGTCTAGCACTAGAGGTTATATCATTGCTACATTTAGCCCAGTTAATGATAAATTAAACAAGATTGGAGAGTCCCACCCCTCTCCAGTACATAGATTTTAGGGAAAACATCTTTAGATAATGAACTGTGTACATCCTCTCAAATGAGAGGGAATAACGCGACACTCACCTCTACACTTCCATGAGATTAATGGAGTACAAGATCCTAAATATAAAATGAATCATATGTCCCCCATGTATAGAATATATCGATACTCAATATTTAGATGGGGAACTAAATCCTAAATACCTATAACACATACCAAGTGGAATGAAAAGCTCCTCATAAATGTACTCAATAGTATAGTGATATGCAACTCCATTGGAAAACCAACTATTTGTTACAATGAACATATTGTTGAGTATTACTCTATATATGAGTACCTACACCCTGGAACCATAGGGGAGTACCACTCAAAGGATATAAGAACAACACCATGATTCTACTTAGAGTGTAACTCCATCAATATTGGACATGCACAATCTCATTATAGTGGAGCACAACTATATGGCTAGGGGGCCCCACCATGATACTATAAGTGCAGTCCACTCTAGAAACATGATAAATATGAGTGACCTGCATCCTGACATGACATGGGGATACTAAACCAAATATAGAAGACCAACATCCTATTATGATTGGGGGTACTAACTCTTCTAGAAAAAAAATATAAAGGACCGACACCTCATAATGATAGTGCATTTCAAAAAATGTGGGTAGTAGAACCACATAATAATATGACATGAGAGTACCCACTATATCTATATGTCACATATAGAGGATATGTTCCCAGAATTGGAAGGGCTGTAATAACTCATTGTATATAGGAACCACATTTTTTCAAATAGGGGGGAACCTACTCTAACTGGACAACAATTATAGAAGTCCCGCAACTCATCACAGTAGGGGAGAATTGTCTCCAACTACACAAAAAATAAAGGGAACACATATCCTAGACCGAAATTTGAGTACCGTCCCTAAGATAACTTCCTCATGGGTAGAAAACATGTATCCATGATCTGGGGAGTCTTCTCTCCCCCAAAGCAGAGAGGTAAGGGTATCATGAGCCCAGATGCCATATGGAATTACTCGTCATAGCATCTCTTTATGTGAACCACATTGATATATTGAATAAGTCGATCACCATTAAAAGGAAAATCAAATTCATTATAAATATCATTAAAATACGATTATGGGTAGGCTAACCACTACCTAATAACATATGGGTGCACTAATATACCATTCAGAAGAGGCTAGGGAGCCACATCATTAAATGATGGGGAAGGTTATTGAACAAAATGTCACCCTTGTGATCTTGATGATCAAAACACATTTTTTATCACTTATACTACTAAGAAAATCACTAACCATGTGTCATAATATCTCTTAGTCCATTATGGAGGTTTCCAATATTTTTTACATAGAAAACAAGTTAGTATAGGAAACACTCTAGCACAAATTCTTTTCTCAAAGAATTAGAAACATAAAGAGGATGATCTCAAGATGATCCTATGTAAAGTGCACTGCATGTAGTAGGGTCAACAATGCATGGGAAGACATCCAAGAATCTATTCGTGTCCTATATTTTCATATCATGTATGTCCATGTTGGAGAACATGATTTTTATAGACCACACACAGTGTGTCCATCCTCGCACATCCCCATTATTTGTTCTTCCTCCACATGGCTCAGCCATCCGTTCTATAAATTGTGAAAGTAACAATAAGTACACAACATTTACTAGAAAAAAACTACACATGGATTTGTATTTTTTTAATTCCATTTTCCAACACCCCGTTTCTACAAACATTGGTACTTTAGTTCTACATGGCCATATACTTTAATAAGACTACCCTAGCCATGTCTTTTTTAGCATGATATAGGGTCACTAAATGTCGTGTAACACTGTAACACAAATTTCTTCCCCTAAAATTCATTTTCCCTTAATGGGAAGAACACACAACATGTCCACAAGTTTACTTTTCTTCTTAATGGGAATCTTATTAGTATTTTATCTATGAGTCCTTGAATTCACCACGGTTTCCCATGAAATGCATATATTGGAAAACAAGGGATCTCCAACGATTATAATATGGATATGAAACCATAAAAATATGCATAAAAAGGGTATATTGAAAATTACTCAAATAAAAATTCTTCTAGGGAGAAACACCAGAAAATCAGGAGTTGAACGATGTACAGATCAAGATGATTCTTGATCTGATGACGATTGATACTAATAATGATGATAGAAAGCACATCATTGAATTAATTCATCATAATCGTTATTGTCACTAAAAATGTGAAAAGGTATGATTCCGCCAATATTGTGTCATGTTATCCCAGAATGTGGGGGAGGTAGGGTTTAATCCGTTTATTTTTATTTGACCAATTAAACCCTTTTTTAACACCATGCCACAAACCTTCCATTGCATGAAAAACTGGAACCAATGACTCGTATGTTGTGTATTGGGTAAACAAGTAGTTCTAAACACAAATATGGTATTAGATTCCTAATATTAGATTCATCTCAACATTTATTACATGGTTCAATAGAAACTATGTGTGAATGAAAATTTATATTTAATATTTTTAGTGTCACATCATTAAATATCTCCACTCTCTAAAATCCAATGTGGACTCATCATCTAGATTAATAAATATTCTTAAAATTATTAATATATATAAAATGGAAAAAATAGTAATTTATCCCCACCCTATAAATTTAATCCTGGAAAAGAAAAATTATAGATGTAATGAAAAGAAATAGAGCTCTCTACTAGGACTCCCAGGACACCGGGCACACCATGGGTCCCATTCTTCTTACAAGACATTCTCTAAGAAATCACCAAGACTAATCAATGATTTTATCCAGCTCTAACTAGGTCAACACCATGAAACAAGTGGTCCCATGTCTCCCAAGATGTGAAAGTTGGAAAAAAACAATCTCTATGGTCTATCTATACGGATTGGTTCTGGGAGTACACCACCTCACCAACTTGATGTAGATAATGACATAACCACATAATACACATTAACCCCCTACTGAATTGAACCACACAATCGTTATGATTTTTTCTCTAATTGATGAATATGACAATGTGAGTGTATAGATGCAATTTAGGGCATCCCAAGTGTAAACACTTGGACTTACTCGGCCCTTTGTTATCAAAAATAAATCTATAACACACCTCTATAAACCTAAAACACCTACACACCCACTAGTGGTATCCTTGTTGAGTAGGGATGGTAGGAAAACAACTAATTTTTTTGAATTATCTAATGTTAAAACTCTATAAATATCAAATGGATCATGTAAGGAACTCCATTCTCTAAGTCATTGAAACATTTGGATAATGAATAAATGAGCCACTAGAAGTTCCATGACATGATTTGACACTCTAGCACAAAACCACACATCGAACAGAAAAGTATAAGGAAATCATCCACCACACCTCGATACAATGTTATTTGAACTTCATTGACTATCCCACACAGTCTTAATGTGGTCACAAAAACGTTTATTTTTGGGTAAAGCATCTGTCTTTCATGTGAGTAAAAATATACATCATACAACAACTGAAAAAATTTCTACTAATGTCAAACGTCACCCTGATTAAACCTAGATAAAGGAAGTGACATTAAATGATTAACTCTCAAAAATGAATAAAAATTATTAATACATAATGTATAAATGGAATAAATAGTATATGTATTTATCCTTGGGCCCTATGGGTCAATGTAATCTACATCCTACAGTTATCCTAACCCCCATCATCCAGATCCATGATCATGGCATGGACCACTATGGGGTCATCGTGGAGACACCTCAAGTATCCTAGCACCTCTTACTACTCTCCAATATCATCCATTACATCCACCATCATTATTGATTCCCATATAAAAATGATTCCTCTTTAATGGAGGTCATTGGATCTCTCCCTTAGCATCACACCGGGGCTAAAAATCTCTATTAAGATATCCAAGACTATGAGAAGAATAAAACTACATATCTTGTCGCTAACCAAATCCCCAACAGATCCTTGAATATATATTCCAACATTCCTTACTCTAGTCTTAGGTATGTCTCTTACACAACAATCCTATATTCATACATCTTCCAAAGATAGTAGACATCTGATCCTTATATGAAAATTTGTGGGATACCTCTACTCGTCCCTCCTCTGGGATGGTGTCAACATCTAGAGCTCACTCCAATACCCCCACATAATATGGAATACCCAAGGATACCACACATTATCATAAATCATTGAGTTGGATCTTTGTAAATGTCCAAGATCTGATTAATGGGTGTCAAACTTAATCTAGGGAGTATGATGAATGATCCATAAAACTATCAAAAAAACACTTCTATTGTCATGATACCTTTTTCATGATTTATAAGATCCTCTATATGCACTTAACTCAAGGTGGTTGGGTAAAAATATTCCCTAGTGAGTAAAATAAACTATAAATAATTGATCATCAACACTTCATGGCTCTACATCACTAAAAATCAAAATTTCACTACTGAACCCATCAAAAGGCACACTGATAGGGCCACCATCTGGTTGGGAGGTGCTTTCACAAGTTAGAAAACTTGAACGAATATCATGAAACAGTCATCAGCTGCCAGGGTATATGGATCAACTTAATTCCTCAGAGATCATTTCATCTATAAATCATGTTTTGCACACCTCCAATGCTCATCCTCAGATGATAATTTCATCCCCACTAGTTACTCAACTGGTGGTTGAAAAAGTAGAGTACCACCCCTATGTACTCCCTCAAAACTAGTTCCCAACAAAAAAATTCATCACATGTTAGATCATCATGACATCCCTACCATGTATCCCTTTTGAGTTATCATCACATCGTCTTCCTGAAAAAAAATTATGATGAACCACGATCAAATAGTGTATATGGGGAGTCAGCTCAAGAATGTAATGGAACCCACAAATCAATCCATATGATGCATATACCATTATTTCCCAATAACCTATTTCAAAATGTATCGAGTATAAAGATAGGTTATCAAATTCCTACTTAATGGATAAGCCTTCCACCACAACAAGACTAGAACCTATGACCTATGATCGAAACTCAAAACACCCTATGTTTTTTACAATTCAACCCAAACCAATGTCATGAAATTATGCTCTCAAAGTCATACCATCTCGGATACCACTTTGTCTTGAACCAACCCAATGGTTCCAAGGATATAACTCTACATGCCTAAATCCAATAGGCAATGGGTTGGTGACTAGTTCTGATTATGTGTATCAAAATTATGGGAGTAATTTTCCTAACTTACTTGTATGAACTCAACCTAAAACACCTCCCATGAAATAGTGTAGATATATTAAAATCCATAAACTAAAATTAATACATATATTTTTCTCAACACATATTATAAAATAAGTAATGAAAGTATAAAATGTGAATAAAAAATCAATGAAAACTATTAAATCATCCAAACTTCTCATAATGTGGTTATCAATATCAAATTTAACTTCAAGAAATCTCATTGGACCAGCTCTGGTAATAACCTCAGTCGATCTAGCTCACTAAGCTATATATATTTTTGGTCCTCCACAGAATCCGTCGAATGTTTTTTGGTTTTCAAAATACAAAACATGTTTAGGTGAATTCCATGAAGGGTTATGTTTAAGAATAATCTGTAGCCACCCAAAAACCCAAACATAAAATGTAAAAACTAACATCTAATAGTCTGCTCGACCATACTGGAGGGAACCCCTTCATGAGAGAAACACATAAAAACCCATCCTGAGCTATACATGACTAGTATGCTCAATCCACAAGGGGTGTCTTCCCAGACATGTGAAAACACCTCAAGGACTCCATGAATTACTCAATTATACTCATCACATACTTTAACTCACTTAAGATTTTTACCACAAGGCTTGCTACAATATTCTACACATATATATAATGATAATACAATATCAATAGAATAATCTACAATAGATCGTCCATAAATGATGGATCCCATATAATAGAAAAAATCTTCCAGGGGAATGTCTACCACTATTGATGGTATGTTCGAGAGAACGTGCTCTATCGGGAACAACTCACTAGGTCAAAATCAGTTCACATCTACAAAAATTATGCCATCACCCCCTTAATCCCTTTGAAAACAATGTCAAACTAGGTGGATATTCCCTCACGTCACCACTACAAAAAATTTAAGGAATAACTACTCCAAATAATGAACCATATGAAACATATCAAATGTGAGAGAACAAAGGTACATATACATTTCAGATTCCCTACATCTACGGAATTACATTCTCTTAGATGACCTATGAAACCATTCCTACCCATGTTTGGTGTGGCATAGAACTCATACCATCATGGAGAACTAACTTATAATAATGTGTTATAAATAACTAGTGGAAGATCCTACTCCTAATAACTATAATCAGTAGTCTAGGTTTCTCTAAATCCAATAGAGGACCCACTCCAACTTCTATAGGAATATAAGGTACTATTGATCTAATCATAAGAACCCACAACCATGTACAATAGGAGATTACCACTTTAAGGATAGAATACTCACACAGTAATAAAATTGGGGTATGAAAACCCAAAAACAAGGGACACTTACAATAGAATAATAAGAACGTATAACTTTGTGTCTATAGAATGCCCACCCAGACCCTATAGGGGAGTTTCCCACTACTAGCATGATCATAATGGGGAACCATTATCCTGAAAAGATAGGGTAGTATTAACCAAAAAATTTAGGAAATTATCCCTTGTGTGATAGGGTACTAACAACTATTCCACAATAATATGTTTGTAGGACCAACCACCTAGAATGTTAATGGATTTATATCTCAAAGGGTAGAGGAATCGCACCCTAAAATGATAGGGGATGGCCCACTATATTTATATATCACATATGTTGGACATGTGCCTTGACACCATAGGGGAATGCCGACTTCCAAGATAGAGGACCATAACCCTGGTCCAAGAGAGGTGTACCTACTATATCTAGATAATGATTACGAGGAACCAAAACCAAACACAATATGGGAGTGCTATATCCACTGACAATGTTGATAGGAGGAACAATCACATTAGTTCAATAGGGGAGAACCATCACTGAGGAAACTACCACATGGGTAGAGAATTATGAACACATGCTGTGGTGAGTCCCATCTCAACCAAAGAATAGAGGTAATGGAAACTCGGCCCCTAATTCCACAAGGGAGTACTAGTTCTAACATATCCTTCAAATAACCACACTCATATCTTGTATCAATCAAGGACCATCAAAATAAGCATCATAATCATCAAAACTCACTTATAATCATTTACAAGAGTATGGGAGTCTCACCCCAATAGCATAGGGGTTCATCACTCTACTGATTTAAATGGCATAGGGGACCAAAATTTTAAAAGGATATGGATTGTTACCGACCCTGAAATAAACCCTTTGATCCAAAAAGATTACTAACCCAAGTTATAAACTGATACTACTATGGTGTGATATGTCCATGAATCATCATCTCTCATAGGCCACTACTAATCCCACAATTATATTATAAGAAAAAAAATATCTAGTTATTCTACTAGAAATCCAGAATCTAGGATTTGGTGAAGGAAATTTTCAATGTGGAATATCAATAGAAGATCCCAATGAAGGCACACATTGTGAACTGGGTTCCACTAGTTATGTGAACCCACATAAGCACATGCTCGTGTCCTCTATTTTCGCAACTATTCTAGAAATGTAGGCATACATGTAGTGTGCATAAATTACATGGAGTGTACAGCCTCACTAACCCTATACTGAAATCTTCCTCCACATGGATTGACCATTTGTACCTCACACTGGGTGTGTACCACTGAGCACATGTCATGTCTAGGAAAAATGGTCACATGGACATTTTTTTCTAGTGTGTGGAACCTTATATTTGTTCACTTTGACTCTATGGATTTACATGAACATGTACCATCATACATCTACCATAGAAATGTTCTCTTTCCAAACTACATGGGGTGACTACATGCTGTGTAATCCTAGTACATAGATAATAGTCTCAAAAAGTAATCTGTATAAAATTAGATTAACACACAACGTGTCCACTATTTTACATGCCTTTTAAATTTTATTTCTAACGGGAATATCTCTATGAGTCACCAGATTCACCATGGTTTCCACCAAAACCCACAAATCATACTATAATGGATCTCTAATAATAGTAATAGGGATCTAAAACCATGAAAAACAAATTAAAAAGGGGATTTTGTTTTAAAAACAAATAGACCTATCATGATGGAGAAAAACTAAATCATCATATGTAAAATGATTCAAAAATCGTGCTACTCCATGATCTGATGATTGTTAACAGAAAGAATAGAGATCAAGAGTATCTCATCAATACAATTATCATTGGTAATTTATCATTATAATGGGGATGAAAAAGGTTTATACCTCTTCTATTTCATGTGAACTAAGGATGGTGGTGGTAGTTTTTAGTTGGTTTTATTTTATGAAAAAAATTAAACTCTCTTTTAATACCCATCCACCAAATACTATTTATCCAAACAACTATTTCCAACCAATTTCTATCTATGGATATGGTAAACAAAGAGTTTTGAAAACAACCATGAACATAGTTTTCTAACCCGATACTCAATAATATAGTTATACCATATTTCAAGAGAAACTATGTTCATGTGAAAGTATATATTAAATATTTTTATTATCATCATGTTGAGGATTTTTGGTCCTGGAAATCTGGTGGGAACTCATTACCTGGATTTGGTAATATTATTAGAAATATCCCAAATACATAAAGGCCAGAACGCAAGTCATTTAAAAAGAAATATATTGTTTATATAAAATTAAAATATATTATTATTATTATTATTATTATTATTATTACTATTATTGGGGGAATCATAATAGTTTCATGAAAATGTAATCCCATGTCTCGATGAAAATTCATGTTATCTGTTTAGGTAGAGAATATATTTTCTTTGAGATAGTTTTTTTTCATTGTATAATGGACAGAAATTTGTTATATAATTTTGGGAAATAACAAGTTTTTTTAAATTTGGGATTTATTGGAAAACAATTCCATCCTTTGTTTTTTCAAAATTTTCAGTTACAATTTAGTGGATTGTATGGGTCCTTATAATTATTCTTCCATTAGAAAATAATACATGGGAAACTATTCTATTCTCCATTTTCAATTAAATATATATAGTTTTTCTATGTTCATCATAGTGGTTGTATGAAAAGTAAACATATACCAATAAACAATGATCAAAAAAATGATATATATATTATATGAAAGTTACTTCACATTAGGTCTCGCCTCACATTTCAAACACCACACTAATTATATGAGAAATATTTTTCAATAAAAATTCTTCAAAATATAAAATAAATGATATAAAAATATTAAATGAGATATTAGTAATAATATAATTATAATAATTTATTTTAATATTTTAAATAATCTTCTTTACATGTTAATAATTTTTATTTTAGAGTGTATTAATTATCATTTCATTTTTATTTTTATTTGGGGATTTATGATGATGAAAATTTAATTATGGAATACATGAACTATTTAATTGGATATATATATCATGGTAAATCATAAGAAAATTATAATTAGAATTTATATTTTCGATTATTAATACACGGATGTTATCAATTTATTTTCTGAGATTATTGACGGAATGATATTATCATCAGTTAAAGAGTCCATGAATATAAATTATCAATTAAATGTTTATTATAGTACTAGTCATGATTTCTCATGTTCATAGTGATAATAATTGTCAATGATTAAAAATTCTTATCCCAAAAAAGGATTTCTATTAATTACATTTTTTAAATGAAGTCCCTGTTTTATTTTTTATTCTTTCCAATTAATTTCATTCATTATTCTAACCAATTTCCAAAATCATTCATTTATTGTCGGATATTTAACAAATAATTCATATCTTGATTTTCTTATTCAATATTCTTTAATTTAATCATAATTATCTGGTTCTATAAAAAACAACCAGAATGGATAAGGATCTATAGTATAATGTTGACCACCAAAATGTTTCATTGCATAGACTCATTAGATGAAGGATGTATAATGATATAGAATGTAATTGGATGAATAGTTAGGCAAGAAAGATAATTCGGCTGTCTTTGAACATGATAGTATGGAAGGGGTGTTGGCGATTAATGTGTTGTTATCTGTTTGGTTGATATTTGAAGAATTCATAAATAAATTTAACTTTTAATACAATCATGAATAAATGGACCTGCTATAAAAAAATTAACAATGGTCTCCAATGTAATCAGTATTGATTCCTGTATTTTGGTCTGACATCATAAGTATCCTATCCATTTTGGAATCATATAAAATTCAACATTTCTTATATTAGAATAATTCCAACTTTCATTTACAAATGTACTATTAAAACCATTTTACTCTATGTCTCACTAATTATACATGGGTTAAATATCATTTCACATAAAGGAAAATAAAAACTATTCCCACAGTACATTATTTATTTTAAAAAAATAACCTTACATCATCTTCCATGTTCATCAAATAGATAAATTTAATACAAATGAGTCTAGTGATGTAATTATAAAACCAACCAACCCAAATGGTCATATAAATAATTTACCATATATTCCATATAATTATAATGAAAATAATATTTCATATCATTCCATCTATATATCATTTTTAGACATATGAAAAGTCAACTTTTCTAGATATTTTATTTAATCTATGATGGTAAATGTACTATTGTCATAATGGGTTTATATGGTGTATTAATTGAGAATATTGAGTTAATAGGTCCTCATAAATTATGATGTGTTTGTGAGAAGAATTATATCATCTATTAAGTATTATATCATATCAAATAAACATATTATGTGTATGTAATATATATATAAGAATAACTAAAACTATTTATTAGAGTCACATCCTTCTTTTTTAGCTCAATCCAGGCATAGAGTATGTTACCATGGTAAATTATGTATTCCACAAATGTTGAGGAATAATAAAACTATTGTAGTTAACAATACTCTACAATAATGTTCCTTATAGTGGAATATTTGTATCTCATAATATTTTATACAATAGGATAACGCATAGATGGAATATGTAATATTCTATGGTTATTTGTTTTTTTATTGTTGTAGATATAAAATGATACTTTTCATTGTCATAATAATATATTTTTATGATATAATGAAAGATTAATTTCATAACCATGGTTCTATGTAACCATACTGTAATATAATGATTTTTCATTTTGGAGTTCATTTTGTCCTAAAATAAGCATGAAAATTAATAGTGTTCTCTGAGGTATGATTACACTCATCCATTGATAGTATTTATTCCAAATCATGTGTTTTTTAAATCGTGAATATTTCATTGTATCTTAATTGTACGAGTAGATATTAGAGATTATTTTGTAATGGAGTAGAGGGGAATAGTGGAATATATTTTATGAATTTATATTATAAGTGATGATGTATTGATGTGTTTGTATATTCCATTATCCAGGATAAATTTTTTCACAATGGTTTGATCTTACTTCATATCCTTATTTTTAGATTTCAATTTCATTAAAATAATGTATATATTTTATGATCTCATAAATTATGTACATCAGATGATTATTAATATATTTTTATTTTCACATTGTTATATATATTATATTGAAATGATATGGAATTTTACCAATTTATTTTTTCTTTTATGACATATATTTGATAATACATATTGGTGACCATTTATAAACCATATCTTATTAGAATCTATAATGTCGTTGGACAATTATCTTATTGTTATCCCATGTGATGCTCTAGTGGGATGATCAATTATTTGTAAATTTTGTATTGTTTGGTGAAAAAAAAAACACTTTTTATTAGTGAACCATAATGTTCTAAAATAATTTTTATGAAAATATGAGTCATATATTTCATAATAATATTGTATATAAACTAATATCCATAGAGTTAATAACATAGAAATAATTAGTCTCAATTTTGGTTATGGATTTTGTGAAATATTGTGATTGAAAAAAACATTTCATAGAATGAATATATAATTCATTTGGATCATGATAGGGGAACATAAATATTTGAAACCCCTATGATTCATATGGGTTATCTATAAGTATCATAAAACAACATTATAGCATCTATGAGTAAATCATTTGCATGGAAAGAATTAAATAAAATATCATAATAATTACGTGTAATAAAATTTTACACATATATAATTAGTTTATTATTTTCAATTATTTTGTCCCATATACAATAATATTTTCCAAAAATATTAAATTGATTCCAAATTCAGATAATTTAATTTTAATTTATATTGGATAGTGAAACTAAAAAATGTATGGTTTCCAAATATAAAATATTTGGTGATATGATTTTCTCTTTATATTGGTTATTATTTTAATTGAATTCAAATTCTCATTATTGAAATATTATTTTGATTAATATAGAATAATGAATTAATTTAATAATTATAATGGAAATTTATTAGGATATAAGAAGGATGTCGTATTTATGATACTGTAATTTTAGTTTTTTTAAAATGACCAAATGTGATTAACATTTGGCTTCCAATAATTATATCATTTAAAATCATTGTTTGTTAAATTATTATAATCTAAATAAATGAAAAATAAATACTATAATATATATATATGTTATTGATATATAATATTCTAATATGATCAATTGTTTAATTCAGATCACAAATATTTTGGATGTGAAAATGTGGTTTGTGTTAGATAAATTCACAAAACAGTAAAAACCTATATTACATGGATTTTTACATGTGACGACTCATTTATCAAAAATTTAGTTTTCGAAACCCCAGGACTAAAATTATGTATATTACTTATAATTGAATCATTATTCATTAAATTATATTCACTCGTTGTTATGTATAATACTATCATTTCATAACTAGAAAACGCCAATAAATTCATTAATAAAAATATTTGATCATATTTAAAAAATATATAACTAAGAAGAAATACGATTTTATTATTATTGATATATGTTAATAAAATAGAAAATATTAAATTTCTATTATTTTTTATTTCCAATATGATAGAGGGAATTAATATCAATATATTATATAAGTTTTCCCTATAATTTTGGATGTATGATGGGATTGCATTCCAAATAAATTATTCTGGTGTTATAGATATAATTATGATGTATATATATATATAAATTAATCTAAGGAAGTTATATTTTTATTAAATTCAAAAATTATCCCAAAATATATCCATGTATATATTTGTAAGTTAATATATGAGATATTAGTAATGACAATGTAATCATCATAAGAAATCACATATAAAATTTGAACTATATATTTCAATTTTAATAATTATAAAAATTGTTGAAATTTAGTAAAGAGGTTATATAATAAATTAGTTTCTTTATATATAAGAAAAATTAATAAATATATAACATATTACAATAAAATTATATACGTATTAGATACATTTTGGGACTCTAAGTAAAACAATTATAAATTTAATTAAAATGCATTTGTTGGAATAAACAAATCCTTATTTTTTCAAGGGTAATACTTATTTTAAAAATATTTATGTTTTCTACATATTTTTAATGATATACCATGGCTTGATAGTAATGAATAAAATTTATTTTATCCATAATAGATGACCATTAAGATTTTTTTTGGTTTTTAATGTCATGTTATGTTTTTTATGAGTATAATCACATATGATAATAAATTTTATCCTTGAGATAATTAATATAACCCGAGATATTGAGTAACCTATAATATATTGTCAGAGATATTAAGAATAATGTGGTCATAATTATTGTTAGTTTTATATAGTTTATGTGAGTCACCATGACCTATGTATAACATGTTATTCATTACGTGCCCTTTAAAACATAATTACTTTTTTCTTATAACTCAATGTCGAAACAATTAAATAATGGGTTGGGTGTGTTATATATCCTTTAAAAGGTAAAAATTATACTATATTTTAGTTCCCAAATTTTTTGATAATTATAACAATGTCATCCATGATTTAATTTTAATATGAAAAATTAATTTCCCAATTACATTAGTGAAATATGATGTTCTTATCTAAATAAATTAATGAATTGTGATATATTTTATTAATATTCATATCCCACAACGTAGAATATAAAATAAATGTTTTTTTCTATAATAATGATATATAATACATGAGTATTGTACTTGATCAAGGTGGTGATGAATGCATGATGTAGGTATGATGAAGTAGGTAGGATGAGGTATTCATGACACTCCACTGGACGTTCAATATTGTAAAGGGTCAATTTGGCCATATAATGGGTTTCACATCCACTAGGCATTCCATTCATCCATATAATATAAGTATGGTAAGATGGGAGGGTAATCATCATGGGAGTGGGGGATATTGTCATGACCCGTCCCATAGGGCCTGTTAAATGAGTACCCCAATCACACCTTCCATAGGCTAGGGGAAGGAGAGTAGCACCGAGTTGTCATATCCCAAAATGGGAAGGCATTTCCTTTTAACCTATACATACACACAATGCTCAAAATAAGGAATGTAAACATAATTTAAATCACAAATATCACTAAGAAAACTACAGAGAGTATAGAAAATAATTAAAGTACCAAGGAGATAGAATATAAACCCAAAAAAATAATGGAAAGTACAACTGCCACTACCCATCCACACGAGACCCTACCTGAAAGGTAGGTGAAGGGTAACTTCCTATAGTCAAAGAAGTATGCTTGTCTATCCCATCTCATTGAAAAGAACTGTTTCCTTGACCACCAAGGTCTCCATCTTAGCATCAATATCTAGAATGAGGCATTATATGTTTTTGGAATCCCATATAGGCGTGAGTAACATAATACTTAGTAGGGACACAAAAAAACAATGAAAAGAACAAAAACCAAAGACTTATCACACCCACAATAACTCAATGTATATAAAGTAATATTGTCAGTTGTATAGTTGAATCATTATGTACTACTGAGGGACTCATCCTTGATGCATCATTGAGGATCGATCGTCTACTATACCACTAAGATCCGCTCAGCTACTGGACCACTGAGGTCCACTGAGCTACTAGAACAATGATGTTTGCTCAGATACTAGAACAAGGAGGTCTTCTCACCTACTGATCCATTGTGGTTTGCTGAGATACTGGACAACTGAGGTTATCTCAACTATCAGACCACTAATGTCTGCTTATATTCGGGACCATAAAGGTCCGCTCATCATATCCTATATGTCACAACCATCTATAGGATTCCCACTCTCCACTGCAGTTCTGGGATTCGTTGGGTGTCACCATCACTACTAAATAATCCTCACAATTTTTCAATCTCTCCAAGTGTCCACCACACTTGGAATCCATTAGAAAAATATCTGACATGACCTTAGGGGTCTACCAGTGATGAAAAAGGAGAGAGAGAGAGGGGATCTCAGAAAACACCATGAGAAAAAATGTGTCTTTATTGTGTTTTCCTTAAATTATTACTGTTAGTGGATTCACGAATCATAAATATAAATTAATAATATTTAATCCCAATAAACAATCCCAAAATTTATATTTCCTAATACCGTAAGAAGAATCTATCTACAGTTCCACTTATTAGAGAGGTGATCCTCATTCTTCATTTAGAGGGGAGAACGATGGAAAATGAATCATTAAGATTTTAAAACCATACCACAAAAGTAGTATTAGTCCGCATCATGGTTTTATTTTCATTGGATATCCATTTAGAGACGTTATGATTTTTCATCTTGTCCAAAATCAATCTGTGATCCGTCGCTATTGTTGATTTTTCATTGATCACCATTGGTCGCATTCCAACGAAATTCCTCTATAGCCATAGAGAAATATAATAGGTGGTTTTTTGATCCTATATATTTTATTATACATTAAATAAAGAAACACATTTCATTGTTTCTATTACGCTGAGTCTCTGGGTCATTACACTTCTTCATATATGAAATAATGTATTTATTACTCTTGAGTTTCAACATTGTTAACCTATTTTAATTATGAATTCAAACATATCACTTGATGTTGCGTTTCAGCGAACATACATTATGAATAAAATTTAAATTTTTATGTTTAAATTTTTTCAATAAAAATCCAAAAATTTAACTTTTTCCCTCAACACGTACTTGTCAAACTTAGGCCCCGACATAGATAATCAAACCCTCATGAACACAATGGTAATTTCTTATTTCCAATTCATTTTATCTTTTATGACATAAAGTATATGAAAATAAAATAATCTTTATTTAATTATTTTATTTACTATCACATCCCAAAGAATAATATCCATAGTTGGACCACACCAGAAACTTTTTGGCTATTCCAAAAGAAAGTACATCCTTACAATCTCAATAGTGGTTTTAAATTTTCAATATGAGTCACCACTCCTGAGTTATAAAAATTTGAAAAATAAAATAATTTTATTTATTTATTTTAGTTACAGTAATGCAATTTTCAATTTTTCTTGCTGGAGGCCCACGTCGACTAAACATATGTCACGCATAGAAACAACTGCCATACAAAACATAATGGTGACCGTAGATTTCTGATCTGGGAACTAATTAAAATGTTATTGATCATTTTTTTAAAATCTTCTTGTTCACACTATTTAATAACATAACATTATTTGATGTACCATTTTGGGTACATCAGGCCTCAGAATTTTATTTCACTTCAGTGCCATGTCCAACAATTATCCCCTAAATTTTATAAAAATAAAATTAGAAAAATTTGAGTCATTGCATTTTCCCCACATTATGGGTTTACATCCCTAAAATCCAAACTAATGGATTCCCATATAGATGAGGGTATTAACATGAACATTAGGCACTCTCTCCCACGTGACCTCTTAGATATCCTTTTGCTGCCACCAAATGTGCACTAATGGAATTAATCATTCAAATAGTTTCCAATCTTATCAATCCTCGATCACCACCAGAAAAACTGAAAATGTATCCCCTAGTTAATGTCCATCTTTCCCCAATCAATTCATTGTATCCCACCTTGAGGATAGACCTAATGAATCACATAGTCTCCCAAATAGAACACCATGGGTCTCTTTCACCTATCATCATAGGAATTATTACAGCTCTGTGCAGTCTTCATCTGCTCCTAGATGGCCAGAACCTACTCTATAGTAGCTGGCACCATCTCTGAGCCCCTGATCACTGACTCTTCGAGGTCAGTCCAGATATGTGGTGACCTATTGGGTTTCCCATACAAGTCCTCAAACAGTGACATACATATGGTGGGGTGTTAGCTGTTTTTGAATGTAGACTCTTGAATAGGTAGGTGATCCTCCTAAATGTTTCCAAAATCGAGGTTTTGTGCATGTATCATGTCGTCCAGGACTTGAATATTCTGCCCTATATGTATGTCTATCTACAGGTGGAAAGCTATGCCCAAGAACAGAAGAGTCCCAAATGCCTCCTTCAATCCATTATAGTCTAGTATGCATAGCGTGAACCTTGATATGAGACTATCATTGATGGGACTCCATGGATTCGAACTATCTACTACACGTAGAGGTATTCTATTCTCTCTATGGTACTCCATTTTCGAAAAATAAATAAGTGATCGACATGGTGAGATGGACAACAATCATCTAGATGATATTGTGTCCCATGGATGTACGTGATAATCCAAACATGAAGTCCATTGATATCATTCCTCCCTCCCTTTATTGCACACCAAATAAGAAAAGAGATTCCACTTCCAAGTATAGGGGCTTCTATAGGATCCTAGATCATCATTTCATGTATGGATCTTTTGTATTGGATTGTTTTGAGGAAAAATAAAGTAAATATGATTTTCAATGTACATGCTGTGTACTTTTGAGTACACACTGTGCACATAGATTACTGCATAAAGATAGGTTTTGGCTAAGTAATGCTCGTGTACATAGCCATGTGGTGACTTGGATGACCCGCTTAAGTTAGGGGTCAGTTGAGGCTAATACATGGTGTGTGGTGTTAATGAAAATGTCCTTTATTTTTATTTTTATTTGATATATCAGAGAAGGGTCACATTACATGTCCAGAATCGTCCTCTTCTAGCCATGTTTCATACAAGAGCGCGGAGGATAGAAAAATGAAACCCTAACCTCGTATTCGTCATCCAAGATCCGATTGAGACATCACCTGGTGCGTTGAAATACCACCAGTGGGCTCTCAAATCCTTTTCGACCTTTATTACGGATTCATCATCAGTTGTGAGTTATTCAGGGTTGGGAATGTTTCAAATTCTTATTGATCTACACTGATCTAGGATGATTCAATGGATGGCATTCACGTATATCAATCGTACGACATCGAGGTAGGTGGTTTGTGACTTTAGTTGTCTGTCAATGGAAAATATATGCTAAAAGTGAGGCATAACCACATTTTGTGTATTGATTGAATTATAATTTAACCCTATTTATTACCTTCAATGGTTTGATTGTTTGAAAAAATGGCGTTTCTTATTCATATGGTTAGATACATTGTTAAGGGACCCCCCCTGAGTGCATTTCCACCTTGATTATTTTTATGGCCATTTGTTCTATAATTCCCATTAAGCTGGCCTTATCTTCCATGAATTGTTTTTTAGGATGATATTATGGATAATATGAAATTGTTATGATATGCATTGTTAATGATTACCAAGGGGAATGGACTATGAGTGCTTCCCAATGGGGATAGACTGTGAGAGCTGCCTAGGTGATCATTTATAATTGATCATATAAATTTTCACCAAAGGGGTTAGAATGTGATAGCTTCCAAGGTGGTCGTTTATATTTGATTTAATGTTGTACCGAGGATTTAGAATGTGAGATCTTCCATAGTGGTCATTTATAATATATAGATGCTATGTTGAACCCAAGGTATTGACCGTGAGGGCTTCCTTGGTAGTCATTTGTAATTGATCTATACTATGTGTAACCAATGATGTAGGGCCATGAAAGATGTAATGAGGGCCTTCATTTTATAAATTGGGGATATGCTATGCCAATGTGATTATACTATGCGAGCTCTCATATAGGGTCATTTATGAATAATTTAATGGGTTTGATGAGTCTACCAAGCTAAATTACAAGCATGGAATCAATCTTAAATGTTTTTTTATATGGAATTCTGAGTCAACTATATTGCTACATACATAGGGAATATAGAGAATAGGCTATATCCCATGATTTATACGATTCAATGGAATGAATAATTGAAAACTGTAATTAAATGTAATTGAAAACTATTGGATTTTTTATTTTGGTGTAATTTGTAGTTTATTGATTCATTTTTTTCATATAACCTGTTTTATATATTCACTGATAGTTATGAGATTATATTTTTGTGTATTACTACTAGGATTCTTCTCACACCCTGTTTGGTTCATGCTTCTGGATCCAAAAATTTTATAGGATTGTAGGAATAGATAAGGGAAAGGGCCCTTCTTTATGAGGTACTTGGTTGAAGCTGGTTCTAGAGAGCATGGGACCAAACTATGACTTTCTATGATGTTGGAGTTTAAATTATTTCCCTTTCTATTGGATTATATCTTGTTTCCATCTTTGTGACATGTTTTGGCTGTTTTCCTAGACACATATGACATGCATCATTTATATATATATGTATCGTCCAGTTGTTCTGTTACTATATGTCTTCAGCTACTATTCCTATTTGGTATTATTTCTTCAGCTATTGTTTACAATTTTATTCACTATATATATACCCGATTAATGAGAAAATTGTTATAAAAAAAGTTGTATTTTATTCTTTGACATAATGTTTTTCAACAATAGAATTGGATAGGAAGTAAATTGGTTTTGATAAATATATTTCTTCAGGAGTAGCTAACCCCATTTACATTTAGAATTCAAGTTACCATGAATATTAATTTTTTTTTGGTTTTTGAATTTATATAGTAGATTTAATTTCACATTTTGTTTATTCACATGTTTGGTACTATTATGATTGATATCATTTTGGTTATATTTTTGTTTCAACAAAATGAGAAGACGGTATTCCATCTCTTTCGTCAAATATTCACTTTTTAGTTTTTACATTTCTTGGATTCTTGTCAGGCCATGTATGGTTCATTACTGATTTCATTATATTTTGATAGATGTTTTGCAAGATATGTATGGTGTTGTGATCGATTACATAATAGAATACCTACTACATTGATAGGGTATTGGTATATATAATGTTTGATAAGATAAATGTCAAGCCTTTTTCTATGACTTATTATTGCCCTCTAGGATTGGAAATTAGTAGATTGTGATTGAACATTAGTTAGATTTTGTTAAGATAGAATATCAAGAAGGATGTAAAAAATTGATTTTTGGGGAGTATGGTCTCTCACAGATCAGAATATTGCATGTATTTGGCATATTTTATGATTTTCGGGGTTAGATAGAATTTTCAGAGGCTTTCTATCTAGAACACCCAGAAAACATAGTTTGTGATATTATAAACACACACCATGTTTTCTTCAATTTTGGTATAAATGATTGTACTTAAGTAAAAAAAATTATGTACCATATGTACATGTCGTGTAGTTAATTACTATTGACTAATTGTGTGAGCAGAGATACGAGGTTGTTTGGAACTCAGTAGTACATGCAGTGTACTGGGATAACACACCATGTTATAATCCACCTAATAGACGATCTTGTGAATGACAATATGGGTGGATGGAAATTTTTTAGTACACTATGTGTCTAGAGTTTCCACGACATGTACTATTACTCTAGAAGAACCATATAGTTATAGCCATGTATAAGTACCTTGGTAGTAGGGAATATTCAGTTACACGCCATGTCTCTAATGGAAGATGGCGTGTGAATTGGGTGTTACACGACTTCGTTGGAAGAGGTAAACGCCTATGTGAAGGCTTAAGGGAACACTCCATGTTGTGGATCTACACGTTGTGTAACTCTTTTTTTTAATTGGATTTCATTCCTTAACATTCTCCATTCATTCACTTCTATATTGATGTCCTTTATAATCATGAACTGAGGTGTGCACTTGGAATTGCAAATTCATGCAAGCAAGATGAACTCTGGTTGTAAGCCTAGTACATGGTGATGATAAAACACCATAAATGGTAGATAATAGAAACAAGTAGATCCTTTCGTAGTTCTCATCATGGAACCATCTGTTATATCATATGCATATGTGAAGGCACTGTACATTGAAGGCTTTATAAGGATTTTTTAAAATTTTTAGGGATCACCATATCCTGCCCAACTATGGAAGAGTTGATGTGGGTGTTCCAATAGCACCATCCTCTCAATTTTTAGGGGATGGAGGACCACAAGCTGCAATGTCATGGCTAGAGTCCATGATTTCTATCTTCAAGCATTTAGATAAACCTCATTAGATGAGGGTGAAGATTGTGACATACATTCTATATGATTCCTCCAGTAGATGTTGGGAAGTTATCTCCTATGTGTGATGTCATCACGATATGGATTGGGAAGAGTTTTAGATGACCTACTACGACTTCTTCTACCATAAAATATTATGTCCGAACGACCAAGGGAGTTCATGCATTTTGAGGATGTCAATATTTTTTAGAGGGACTAATCTTTATACAATAAAGATATTCATCGCTTCACACATGTTTTTGGAGGTGAAATGTTTTCAATGGATAAGAATTTTGAGGATTGTATGAAGAATGAAATCTGATCATAGGTGGATGTTTTCAGGTTGAATCTGGTGAATTCTATTGTAAATCAGGAACTGATACCTAAGAGTAATATATGGGTGCTTGGAGATGCAATCAAGGGAGGTTCAGTATCCATGGTTGGAACCCCTTCAACAAAAGGCAGGAAGCGGTTGGGAGAGTTCTCACTTAGTGATTCTTCTAGTAATAGTCACGTTTTTTCAGGTAGCCATGTGGTGTTCTTACATTGCATAAAGAGTTGGTATATGAAACTGCATTGCCTAAAGGACCCAGTAGAGTGCTGATTGTGAGACATGATTGGCCACATTCAGTGCTTTTTTAAAGGGACATTACACCTAAATCATGTGAGAAGTGATCTATTATGACTCCATGATCAAGAGAAGGACCACAAGTTTCTCCATTGTTATTTAACTATATTTTATCAGGCTGTCAGGCCAAGGAGGTTGTCATGGAAATTGAAAAAAAAGATAGTTTTTCAATGACAGCGCGGTGGACTATCTCAGGGTAGCTAGGCAGAGTAATAGGGTCGTGATACATGGCAGAATTTTTTAGTGAAGCAGAACTAGAAAGAGTATGATCTTGGACCCAATATGTTTAGAGTTATGATTCTAGTTTCCAATATTCTAGTTTCAACATTTTTTGATATAGGGTATTTCCATTGTTTTAAATTAGTTTCTATTGTGGAGAACCTTGGGATTTTTATATTTCCATCTTATAATATTATGAAGCTAAACTCTCTGTTAGTGATTTGGATGGATAGTGTATGTCAGTGCAAGTAGTACCCTCTTAAGGTTGGTGTGTGACACTTATTATGCGATCTTTATGTCTTAGAGATGATACGACTTGATTCCAGTCCCGCAATGGACTCTTTGGTATTGTTTTAGTCCTTTGTTGAATTTTATCACCATATGATGATATTCAAGTAACCAGAGGGAAGATTTGTTCTACATAAGGGAGAATGGGATGTAAAGGTGAGCTGATCTAGAACCAAGCAACATGGGATGGGAGGAATCATAACCCATATTTTTATCCTATATATGGATGACTAGGGGAATTCATATACGGAATTTCCTCCAATTTTGGATCACTTAATTGTTGTCATTCTATCAATCTTTTCAGGTTTACCTATAGAGAGAGAGGTATATTTCTCTATTGATCTTATTCTAGGAGCATCGGCAGAGTCCATTCCTCTGTATAGGAAGACAACACTACAGTTAAAGGAACTTAAGAAATAGTGGATGGAGTTATAGGAAAAGGGTATCATCTGACCAAGTACTTCTCCTGGGGTTCACATGTCCTTCATCCAAAAAAGGTGGAAGGTACCCTCAGAGATTGTGTGGATTATCAAAAGCTAAACTTGTTGATGGTCAACAACTAATATCCCTAATCGAGGATTTATGATCTCTTTTCTCAAATTCTAGGAGCCCGAGTGTTCTAAAATATTTACATGAGAACCAGATATCAGTAGTTTCACATTAAACAATAAGACATGCCTCTTACATAATTTCACACAAGGATTGGTCAATATGAGTTTTTTATTTATGTCATTTAATCTCACGAACATACCATTAGTTTTCATGAAATTGATGAACCGAGTATTCCAATCGTACTCGGATTCTTTTGTGGTAGTCTTCATTGATTATATAATTGTGTACTCTCACACTCGACACAACCAAGCCATCCATATTGAGATCATATTGAGTACACTAATAGATAATCAATTATATTATAAGCTCTAAAATTACACTTATGGATGGATTAGATTCACCTCTTAGGTAATATCATCTTAGAGACAACTGAATCCGTATACCTAGATAAAGTAATAATTGATGTTTCTTGAGAGAATCAGAATAATTTCTATTAGGTATAGAGTTTTATAGCGTTTTAGGGTTACTATAGAAATTTTATTCAGGAATTTTCATGCTTAGTAGCACCATATTTTAGCCTAACTAAGAATGGGAAAAATTTCTTGGTGACATATTCCTGTGATTATGCCTTTCTATAGCTAAGAGTGAGATTGAGTTCAGCAACAATCTTGATTTTTCTAGAGATGGGAAAGAGTTAAATAATTTATTGTTATGGATTAGGTATCAAGATGGGAGTAGTTATTATATATGGGGTATGAGTCATTGCATATGGGTCTCGACAGTTGATTCCACATGAGAGGAATTTCATGAAACATGATATTGAGTTGGCTGCAGTTGCTCATGCTTTGCGCTATTAGAGACATGATCTATTGGGATATCATTTTTTTGCGGTATACGGAAAAAATCCTCAATTATAAATTTACTCAATGAGATCTTAATTTGAGATAGAGAATGTGGGTTGAGTACATTCAGTCTTTTGACTTTGATCATTCCTACACACCTATGAAAGGAAATAGATTATTTGATTCATTGTGTATGAGGAATTATATATAAGAATTTCTGGTGCAATGTAGTGAGTTGAATCTTATGTATCTGTTCTCTATGATGCATTTGGAGGTGCACAACAGATATGGGTAGACATTTATTTGTCCAATAGTTGTTACCTCTACTCCACAGGATGGAGTGAGAATGAGGTAGCAATCAGATTTTGAAGGCCTAGTCATTTGATAAAGTGTGTCATGCGAGGACCCTTCTCCTAGGAGGATCGTATAGTCGAATGATGTTTTTCATTTTCATTGGATTGTATGGCTATTAGCAGACATACATGAGGTGATTTTGTGATATTTTTATTCTTTAGTATGTATCGTTCATCCTGGTGTCACCATGATATATCGCGATCTAAATCATCAGTATTGTTTGTCATGTATGAAGATGTAAATAGCTAGTTTTGTTATGAGATGTTCCACCTATCAGTAGGTGGAGGTGGAGCATCACTGACCGGTAGGGCTATTACAACTATTACCCATTCCCGAGTGGAAGTGGAATAATGTCACGATGTATTTCATGATGGGGTTACCATTTTCTCTTTGAGGAAATGATGTTGTATGGGTTGTTTTTTATAGACCATGAAAGGCCTCACATTTCCAATCGATAATGGAAACCTATAGTGTTGATGAGAATAAAAATTTGAAAATCTGAGAGATAATATGTTTTCATGGGGTTATGCACTATATAATTTCATTCATGGATTTCTAGGTTACTTTTCATGTATGGTAGGGACTATAGAGGTTATTTGGTACACATATACTTTTGAGTACATCTATCCATCCATAGAAAGATGGACCGCCTGGGAGAACTATCAGGTTTTGGATGAAATTTTTTGAGCATGAATCCTGAAATTTGGGGTGTCTGGGGAGAGACATATAAACTTTATAATGTTTCACTACAATAATATTATTCAGGAAATGATTCATATGGAACCGTATGAGGTATTATATGTTCTGTCATATTGATAACCCCTATGTTGGCTTAAGGCAGGAGAGGCAGCTATGCTTGGACTTTTTATTTTCCAAGAGTCCACTAAGTAGGTGTAGTTTATTTGGAAGAGTATGAATAATGCACAATTTATCTATAAATCATATGCTGATTGACGAAGACCGCCTATGGGGTTCGAGGTCGGAGATCTGTTTTTCCTACATGTCTCATTGTTGTTGGGAAACAAGAGGATTCAGTTATAGGGAATATTATCACTGATTTATGTTAGGTTGTTTGATGTTTTTGAGAGATTCGTGTTGGTTTCCAATCACTTGCAGTTCCTGCATTAGTAGCAGGCTATAAATTAATTATTTCATGTTCCGTAGTTGAAATGTTATTTTTCCGACCCATCTCACAATTTGTAAGAACAGTGATCTTTATTTTTTGTATGGGTCTTGTTTTTAGAATGTTATGAGGAAAAAGGAAGAAAATAATATTTTATATATACACACTGTGTCCTTCTGTGTACATGTTATATACCTTTCTTGCTACATACAGTCACGTTTTGGCCATGTAATGACTGAGTACATGGTTTTGTGGTGACTTAGTATACTCACTCAAGTCATGGTATATTTGAGGCTAATACATTTCTTGTAGTGTTAATGAACATGTTATACACTTTTCTTTTTATATGATATAACATAATGGGGTCATGTGTCAAGTTTGGAAACGTCCCATTCTAGTTGTGGTTTGTACATGAGTGCTCGTGACTAACGAACAAAACCCGAATCCCTGATTATTTGGACTATCACTGATTCAGTAATTGTCAAGTGCGTTGGAAACCCACTTATTATTTCTCAAATCCCCTTGAGACTCTATCCTTGATTCATCGTCAGTTTTGAGTTATTCAAGGTTTGGTGTTTTTCACATTTTTACAAATCTTAAATGATCTGGGCAGATGAAAGGGATGATGTTCAATTTTATCGATCATATGTAATCGAGGTAGGTGTTTTGTGCCTTTCGTTGTTTTTGTATGGATTATATATGCTAAATGATCCACATGACCTCATATGGGGTAATGCATGAATTGTAATTTAACTATTTTTATTCCCTGGTATGGTTTGATTGATTGGAAAAGGGTTATTGATGATCTGTATTGATATATACAATATTAATGGACACCCTATGGGTTCATTTACCCCATTATTGATTGTTTATGTCTATTTGGTCTACAATATCTGTTATGCTTTCATTTTTTCCATGGATTGTTTTGTTAGGAAGGAGTTATTGATTATATGAAATGTCTTTGAAATGAATTGATAATGTTGACTAAGGGGATTGGACAATGAGAGGTTCCAAAAGGTGTTAGACCGTGAATGTTGCCTAGGTGGTTATTTATAATTGATTAAGTGAATTTTTATCAAAGGGGTTAGACCGTGATTGATTCCATGGAGGTCGTTTATATTTGATTTAACATTAAGGCATGAGTTTAGACTGTGAGAGATGCCCAAGTTGTCGTTTATACTTTATTGATTCTATATTGACCTAGTGATATTGATTGCGAGAGCTACCAAGGTGGTCGTTTGTAATTGATCTATACTATGTGGAACCAAAGGGGTTAGATCAAGATAGACACAGATAGTGTATTTATTTAATGAATTACGGCTATGTATGATGAAATGGGTTACATTGTGAGAGCTCTCCCAAAGGGACATTTATGAATAACTGAATGGTTGTGATGAGTCTTCCAAGCCAATGTACAAGTATATAGTTAGTCTTACATGTTTTTCTATACAGTCTTATGGGACATCAGTTTTACTACTTACATAGGGGATACAATGATTTTTCATGATCCCATGGTTTACGTGATTCAATGGAATGTTTAATTGAATAATGTAAATTAATGTAATTGAAAGCTGTTGGATTGTTTACTTTTGGGTAATTCCTAGTTTATTACTTCATTTCATGCATATTTCCATCGATATGTGTTCACTAATAGTTAGGCACATATATTTCTGTGGTTTCCTACTGGGATTCGTCTCACACCCTATTTGGGTATTGCATTTGGACTGAAAACGATTATATGATTGAATGTATAGAATAGAGAAAGTTTCCTTCCACATTAAGCACATTATTTTTGATGTTATTGGACTGAATGGGACCAAGATGAGGCTAGAGATGCTAGTGGAGTTAAATTTCTTTTTCTTTGTATGGTATTGTATTGTATTTCAATCTCGGTGACATGTTTTGGTTGTTTTCTTAGACATTTATTACATGCATCCTTTATATATATATATATGCTCCAATTGATCTATTAATATCAGTCTTCCGCAGTTATTCTTATTTGGTAATATTTATTTCCCTATTGTTTACTATTTGTTTCAATTCATTATACTCTACTAAAGAGGGAATGGTTTACCCAATATCACACATTGTCCCTCGGTTCTAGTCATCAGCCTTTGGCTTTTGGGGAAACATGGTTGTTGTCATGTGACCACCCTTGTACGGGCCACCCTTGGGCGCCACCCGGATTCGAGATGTTAGACATGATATGGCATGTTGACCAACCATGAAACTGGGTAGACAAGTTCTCATCTTTTAAGTCAATAGTTAATCCCAAAAAAAACTTTTTCGGTTATACCATGTGTCCTCCATGACACCCAAATGGATATCCTGATGCATCACGTTACTCTAGCTATCTAATACAAGTACTTTTCATTCACTGAAAGGAATGAAATTCTCCAATCCTTACGAATATCCATCAGGGTTACCCTTTATTGAAAAAAAATTACTTGAACCCTTACAACCAGTATCATCAAGTGGTGCCTACTTAACACACTATAAGATTAGAAGGGTAACATCCACCGATTGGAGGTAAATTGCATCATCTCTATCCACAAAGGATAAATATAATGAGGAAAAATACTCTATTTCCCTATTTGGAAATTTCATATTGGATATTTTTCTAAGGGAATATACTACCATGTTCCCCTTCCCAGGAGTATAGACTTCATCAAAGTCATTGTCCAGGAAGAATTCCATCCATGGTCTGTATATGACATTCAAATCCTTCTAAGAGAAGATAACACATGGGACTCATGTGGTTAGAGTAGATGATAAATATTTCACACATAATGTAGTGTGGACATATACTCATTTCAATGAATATAACATCCAACTCAATATTGGGTTCTCATCAAACTCTATCATATCCTTTGAAAGGGATACGAGCACCTTTCCATCAACGCAAAAGGTTTCCTCTTTCTACTAATAGATGGGTTCAACATCCCTTAGGTAATGGGTACTCGTTCTCTATCAACACTCGGTTAAGGTTATAATAATCCACAAATAACCATGAAATATATATTCTACTAATCCCTACCACTATATGTCACACACCTACACCTTCATCTCATCAAGCTCTACAAATACCATCCAGTATACTGATTCTGAAATCAGTTCCATATCAGGGTGTAGAATGGTGTAAAAGTCCATATCCCTATTGGGAGGTAATACTAGAATAACATTCTGTATAGACATCCATGTAATCCACAACTACTACTGGGAACAAAAATCTCAAAACAACCACTACCATGAGGGTAAGGATGGATGATTTAATAATGATCAGATGCACCCTTCTATGCATGAGTTTATTACAGGCTTCATGGGTTTCATTTTTTTTCAAACAATGGAACACACCATTAAAATTATATAGGCTTACCATAAATTTTTTTCCTAAAATAATAAATTTGATAACTAACTGTGGATGAACATTCTGTACCCAAAGTAACGTCATAAGACCTCGATACTACCACTAAGATGTTCCAACCAAAACTCTTACATCAAGGGTCAGATCACACCATTAACATATGTTTGATTATCAAGTCTCCTCCAATAGGTATCTCTAGATGTATGGTTCACATCAATTTTTAACTAGAAACAATAGGTCATGGACATTATTCATGAAAAGATGTAATTATTATCACATGTTACTATTAATACAGATGTTAAGAGTAGACATTGATCATACTTCGAATTATATCAGGATCCCTGGGGTCATATTCTAGGACTTCATGTATCTACTCCCAACCATTTTCCTCTATCTCCCTACGCTTGTTGTGGACCACATTGGTGTGGCGGTTGTAATGTGTGAAAATGTATACCACCTCTTGTGGCCTGTCTAGATCCTCCTCCACATCTATCACCCTCGAGATTAATCTTTTCATGTGACCCTCTCTACCCTAATGGACCATCCACCATTTCACTATCAATATGATGAGATTTATAATATCTAGCGTGATTTCCCCTATCATATTTCAAAAATAATTACCTATTTCTAGGATGAATGGACTCTCTTTATGAGCCTTTAGTTGTAGATCCCCTATCTTGGGACCTCTTCTTGGAAGGTCTCACACGTCCTTGTCTATCAGACAGACGTTGGATTCCTAGTTTCCCACTTCTGATATACACTTGATATATTTGATTATCCAATATACATTAAACAACATAGGTGTCTTTAGAAGACCAGCATAAGTAGAAAAGAACATTGGAATAGTTCTAGCTTGGATGTCCCTAAATATACCTTGGTTGGAAGTTTGAGTCTTGAAGCTCTTTTTGTATGATAATCATCATGTACCTAAAAAGGTGGGTATGCCTCAATGACTACTCAAATACCATCATGTCTTCCTACAAATGGTCTATATGCTATAGGGGACACGTATACCTTATTTTTAATTTTGAGACTCCCATCTATGAGAAAGTATCTCATGCTCAGCTCAAAAAATAGTTACCTCATTGTATGATAAGGTAATATAAACCCCACCATCTCCCTACTGAGCCATGTAGAAGGATCACTACCAGGACCACCATCTGATCTAATGGTGTCTTGACTAGGTGGAAATATCATTCACCACCTCAAGCCTGTCCATAGCCACCCATGAGTTGCGATCACTGAGGAACATGATTGGCCTATGTTTCTGAAACTCTTGGTGTGCACATAGCTAGTTAGTCTCATCCGCTAGTACTATGAGTAATATGTTCTAATCCACAGGTGGTGGTATAGTTGGTATTCCACCTGATGGTGTTGTCTCTAGTATGAACCCATGTACCAATCTCGTTACCCTGTATATCATCCTAATGATCATGCAGTTGAATCCTGGATGGCGGTCATTGTGGAATCATCATGAAACAAAACAAGATGTGCTATGATCAATATATTATACTAGGTGAGATGGCTCAAGAAGAACATGGATAACTCAACCCATTCCACTATGCTGCATGTACCATAATTTCCCCTACAACTTGTGTTTTCATATACAGTGTTGAAAAACTGAATTCATGGTCTTAATATATAGATTTGTCAGTAGTCGCACTAACACTAGATTCTCTGGCCTCAAATACAAAATAAAAACACTTAACCCTATTTCTCTAAAAAAACTCATAGACATTGGGTTCCTTAGGCTCAAATGACATCTTCTGATGCCAATTTGTTATGACTCATCCCCCAGTGCATGTTCTGTGACAACCCCAAGCCCGACTTGCAATGGAATGGGCCTGGTGACTATCACCAAGTAGGAATATCCTGAAAAGGGAAGGCATTGCCTATAAAAATGTACACATGAAGAGATCTCAAACTATGGAATATAAACACATTGTAAACCACAACATCCATTGAGAAAACTTTTGAGAGTAAAATACACACTAAAAGTAGAAAGGGGACAAAATACAAGTCCAAAACCACATATGGAATTACAACTTCCATAGTCTGTCTACTCAAGATGCTACCAGAAGGGTAGATGAATGGTAGCTACATGTAGTTGTAGAAGTACATTTTTCCATCCCATCTCACGTATCACCACCTCGTCAGAGACCACCAAGGTCTCCAACCATGTGTCGATCAAATCCAAGAGACATGACACATGTGGGAAAATTCCATTCTGTGGAGAGTAACACAATACATATTAGGGACACCAAAACATAAAGGAAAGTCTAAAATGAAAATACAGCACACACTAGGTATAACTCAATGTTTTGAAATTAACATTATTAATCATAAAGATGAAACATCTTTGTAATTCCTAGGGAATCATTCTGGATGATTCACAGAGGTTTTTTCATCTACTGGACCAATGAGGTCCTCTTTTCTACTGGACCACTGAGGTCTGATGGTGTACAATACCACTAAGGTATACTCAGATATTAGACCACTGAGGTCTACACAACTACTAGACCACATGGGTATATTGATCAAATAGAACACTAAGGTCCGGTCTGGTTGGCTATTGGACCACTGAGTTCGTCTTAGCAAGTGGACCACATAGGTCTACTTGGCTACTGGACCACTATGGTCTGCTTCGCTACAAGACCACTAACATCCTTTGAGCTAGTGTACCATTGAGTCCCGCTCATCGTATCCTTCCTTTCACAACCAGTCATAGGATTCCCTCTCTCAAATGTTATTTATTCCTGGAGAATCTACACATCAAGACATCGTTTGTATTTCCATTTCCACAAAAACAAAATTTGTGTGCACCCAAAGGATTGTCTCATCACAAGGTTGAAAAATCCATAGATGGAATGTCAATCAGACACGTAGTCTGAATTATAATAGAGTTTTAGTAAAAATGGGACTGTTAGTCCAGGCCTAGTCTAAAATAGTTTGATTGAACCGACCAACCTAGCCCGGGGGGTCCGTCATTTCCAAGTATAGTTCAACCGACCTAAACCAACATAGTTTGGTCTGGGCCAACCCTGTTTGACCTGGCCTAGTTGCCAGGCCCATTGGGAATTGTAGGACCCAGCCCAGTTCGGCCCTTGGTCTAATCTACTGGCATTCCCATCGATCTAGGTCTCGTCCGGAATAGTCTCACTTAGTAGGAATTGTTCTTGAAAGCTAGACCCCATAGTGGTACGGTTTCCCATATGACATAACATGAAATTTGATGGGCTGGATATTCTCCAGCCCAGGATTACCAGTATCCCAATTAGTTATGTTATCCAACCTCCCATCAATGGTCAGGCATGGGTCCATCCCGGATGCTCATTGGAATCTCTTTCAAAAATCCACATGCTAGCTGAGGCCGGACACCACCCTGTCCATGTGGTCCAGTGTGGACTATGTGGCAGTTCACGTTGCAGCCCACCCAATAGGCTAATCCACCTGACGTGGTGCATGACCAGTTCCGCGACCATCCAAAACATCAAACTATTCTGGTCAGAGCCTCTTCTACATTAGCATGCCTTTTCTCTACCGTGACTACCACTTAGGGCCACCAAACGTGATCTAGTGGTATGTTTACATATTTTATTCACTTCTAGGATTCTATGTACGTTACTACAACATCCGCGTACTCCAGGACATTTGTTCATTTCTCCAAGGGTCTGACCTCATTTGGAATCCCCCTTCCAATGATCTGAAATGACCTTGTTCTCCCATCGGCGAAGAACAAAGAGAGAGAGGGGATCACAAAGAACACCTAATGAACAGACTGATATTTATTCAGGTCATCCATGAATTTTTCATATCATTGGGATCACAAAATGTATATAAATATCACTATGATTTATTCCCCATAACTAATGCCAAAATAAATATTTCCTAATCTTGCAAGAAGAATCAATCCATAGATCAAGTAATTTTATATTTGATATATGTTATTTGTATAGGTGGGAGAATGGGAAAAATCACTAGGATTTAATCTGCTACCTCAAAAATAGGATTTTTTGACATCGGGGTTTGATTAGTGTTGGTGATCCGTTAAGAGATGTCACAATCTATCATCTCATTTACCCTTTAATTGAGATATATCGTCACTGATGATTATCTATACATCACCATTTGTATATCGCCAATGGAATTACTCCAGATCCATAGAGTGTTATACCATGTTATTTTTTGATCATATAGCTCTGATTATCCATTAAAGGAGGAAAAACATTTTACTATTTTAGTTATGCAGAGTTACCGCATCATTACATTGTTTCACATACGAAACAACTTTTCTATTACACTTGAGTTGAAACATTTTTACCCTATTTCATTTATGAATTGAAATAGCTCACTCGACATTGCATTTCAGTGAAACACTATTTTTGAATAAAATAAACCTTCATATGTTTATTTTATTTATCATTTAAACAGCTAAATGATAACATTTCCCTAGACCTATTTCGGTCATGGTTAGGCCCTGACTTAAGAAAGAACACCCTTAAGAGGCCAGCCTTAATCCTAGATTACCAATCCATGTTAACATTTAAGAGTTATAGCATTTGAAAATGAAATAATATTTATTTAATTTATTTATTTACGGTCACATAACAAAAAAAATTTCCAAAAATGGCCCGCACCGGACAATGTTATGCTCTACCTATGAAATGTACACCCTCAAAATCTAAAGAGCAGTCTCAAATTTCAAATCCATGTCACCAGTAGTGAGTAATAAGGATTTGTAAAATAAAATAATTTTATTTAATTATTTATTAACTTTTCTTCCATTTATTGGGTTTCTCGATGGAGGCCCAATGATACTAAACATTAGAAACGCTTAGGGTTAACCCTCCATCTTGAACACAATGATGGACTCATATTTCTGATCAAAGTAACCATTTATGAGTTATTCAACTTTTTAGGAAAATTACTCATGTGTTCTATTTAAAAACATAACATTCTTTGACAGACCATTACGGGAACACTAGGCCTCAAATTTTCACGTCGTCTTAGTACCTTGTCCCAAATTTTCCAAGGAATTTTCTAAAATTAAAACAAGAAAAATATGAGTCATTATTACTATGGACTCCCTTTCCAGTTTGTGTGTGATGTTTTTGTGTGTGTTTCAAACAATTGTACCCCCTACAACATATTATATATATAAATATATATAAATATATAAATATATATATTCATAAAATATAAAATATTAACTATGTATATAATATTTTTAGAATTTATAAAATGATAAATAATTTTTAATTTTTCAATGGTAATTGATTTTACTTTATGGAAATGGGAAATTATATGTTAATTATGGATTTCATAGGAAATTTCTTAAAAATGATTTCATGAAATGTGAATAGGTTTTGTAAATTTGATTACGTATTTTTTAGAGTATGAAGTCTTGTTCATCAGCCTTCTAAAATAGAAGAAGACCAGACATTTAATGCCTTAGATGATTTGATGGGTATATATATACCTAAATTTTATGGTGTCCATATATTAGGGATTTCTTTTATAATGGGATATACATATTCAGTGCACACTCTTGAAAACCATGTACCTTAACCGTACATTCAGTTACTCTTTATAGTTTACATCATTTGAATTCATGATTACCAAAATATACATTTTCATAATGATGTTCTCCATGTTTGGAGAATCCATAAAATATCCAAATAATGATTTCTATTTGTATATTTATTAGATATTTCCATTTCTTAAGGAATTATCATACCAAAATCAAATAACGTAATCATTTTTGATGATTTATTGTATTCCATCATCTACCTATTTATATTTTGATCTCATTTTATTATTATATGTATATATATATAGACAATTTTTTATAATTATTGTTCCCAGATAATTAATATATATACCTTGTCCTATTATTCTAATTACATGGATTTAAAAGGTTATAATATATTTTAAAATGTCAAATTATTTTATTATGGTTAACTATTTATTCATTATCTCTATTTTATTGATCCTAGTCAACCATTAATCGATCATGAATGACATTATGTGAATAGTTTAACATATTTACATTTTATTATTATGTTTGTTATTTCAATAATTAATAATGTTTTATGAAGAAGCTAAACTTTTTTTTATTTGGGAATACATTGGTTTTTATAATTCTAGATTTATAAGTTGGAAATAAATTGAAATTTTTTTCGAATAAGTTTTTTATATTAATCACATATAAGATAATATGTTTTGAATATGTTTATGATAAGTTATTATTATTCACAATTATTTATGTAAAATAGTTTTTGTAAATTTATAATTTTTGTTTAATTGATGAAATATATTTTTATAAAATTTATAATTGGGTAGAGATATTTTGATAGAAGGTAAGATCCACATTTTGTGATTTGGATATGTTGGACAGTAAATCAATGAAACTATTATGCTTATAAGGATAAATAACTTGTTTATTCTCTGATCACAAATATGAATTTTGAATAATTATAATTACTTAAATTATATTTAATTAGTTTATATTGATTTTCTAAATACATGAAATTTATGTAGGATAATGATTATTTAATTTCTATTTTTAAAATAGATTGTGTTAATATTTTCTTCATATTTAATAAAACTTTTAGGTTTATGATAATCAATTTTATCTTCATATTATAAAGACTGTTTATAATGAAATTGGTTACAATATTCAGAATGAATATTTTATGGCATAACTTGTGTGTTATTTTGGAAATACTATATGTTATTCAAATAACCACAGATACACCAACCAATAAGTTTTTGGGATGAAATTTTATGTTCATATGATTCTATGAAGAATTATTTAATGACCAATGGAAATGAATCACTGGAGAAGATTTCATGTGTGATATTATAATATTTGTCCATTTGTTAGATGATAAAATTTGATATTAGTTTTCAATTGGAATTATCCATATCATTTTATTACCCTCACATTATTAAAATTATATTACATCCCAAGTAATTTTTTTAAAAGTATAAAATATTTCTTATAATTATACTTTTATTTTAAAACTATATATAATTTTATTCGCATATAATCAGTGGTAAATGATGATTAAATAATCAAATAACATAAATTTTTACCCTCGTCAGATGCTTCCATCCTCTATTGATATTGTATTTCTAATGAGGCATTATAAGGATCCCAACTTCACACATAATATTCAACAGTACTAGTTATGGTTATATACATAGGTATCAATATAATAGTTATTGTGTTCATTTAATTGGATGTTTCTATGATTTCATATTATAAAGGTATAAAATAAATTGAAATATATATAATAGAAAATTTAATAACATTATAGATCGACATGAGAAATTAAATTTTTTTAAAGGGAAAATTTTATAAAGGATCCATGTTGGTGGTTAGTATGTTTTCACATATTTACTTCTATAAAAAATATGGTTTTGGATATGTAGACTTTTCAATAAAAAAATTGTAAAATATATTGAATATGAAAATATTTAATAAACATATAATAAATATAAATATACATAAATATTATTTTAAGGTATTATAATAGTCCTTTGGTTATGATAGATCATCCTCGAAATTGTTGGGGGTATATTAATTATATTTGGTTGTAGTGGAATTATCAACATAATGAAAATGGATTCAGTCTGTTATAGAATTTTTATTTATAATATATTAACTATGCATTCAAGGTAGGGAAAATTTAATATAATTTCTGTGTCTCGTAATTTATGTTTATGGTTTTATTAAAATCCTTTATTGTATGGATAATTTATATCAAATATATGAATCATTTTAATTGTAACACCCGAGACATTTATGAGAAATATTTTGTTTTTATGTTATATAAATCATCAAAGTAATCTTTCACTACACACAAAACTAGCTTGGCTTGCTTTACACGTAATCGTGACCTTCCTCGATACCTTGCGTTGTACGCAATATCGAGTTTAACTAAACAACGATATGCTATTAAAATATTACTAAAACTAACCGTTACGAATAGTAATACCCACTTTTTAAAATTTTGTAATTCTTTTTCAAAATGGACTTCATATTTGGATTCAGAATAACGAAATTAGCCTAGGGTGAAGTTTTGGTATTTTTCTGAAAACATTCAATTTTTGATGAATAGTGAAAACTGTGGGTTACTATTTAAAAACAGACATTTTATTTAAATATTTATTTATTTTATTTAAATTTATTTTAGGTCAAAATTGATACATAATACTTATATAAGTTCAATGAAATTAATTGGAGTCATTTTATAATAATTTTTGATATATAAAAATTTTATTAAACTTTTCACCGTCTTTTACCCACCTCCTTGGAGAATTTGCAAATTTACATAAAACTTAATTTTACCGCTTCTGTGAGTGGAATTTTGAAAATCCGAGAGACATGGACAATATCAAAGAATAAAATTTGGTTCAATGAGATAATAATAATTTTTGGTGATTAGTAACTGTTTAATTTTTTTTACCGAGGTTAAAAGTACATAGGGTAATTAAGGGTAAAAATGTTATTATTATACACTAATAGAAGTATTAATTCTATTGGATAAGTGTAATTCGACCAAAAAAAACTTAGGAATAAAATATGACCATTTAGGCCCACATGGATTACATTAGTACATTTATTATTAATTTATTTAAAGAAGGGTTAAAATAGTTAAAATCAAAGTTTACTAACTAAATCATTTTTAATATGGGGATTTACATCAGATAAATTCGACTATAAATAATAATTATAAATATAAATAAATTTAATAAATAAATTTAATTTATTTTTTATTTTTAGACAATAAATAATTTAATTTATTTATGACAAAATGATGATGCAGTAATTATCTTATTAATGAAATATTGACATAATTGATGTTATAAAGACCCAAATAAATGCAATTTTAGAATTTTTATGAATTACAATAATTTTCTAGGTCAATATGACATGTTAGTAATTATTTAATTAACATTGTTCTAACTAATATTTCTGTTATGAATTTCAAAAAAATCAATTACCAAATAGTGACAAAATTGACATAAAATAGGTTTTAAAACAAATAATATATTATTAATTGTTATTTTATTCCAAAAAATCTAAGATTTTTCCAAATGAATTAGATAATGTTATATATATTAATAATAAACAACTTGGGGTTCGTTTTTCTTGTTATTGTATGTTTATTAACCTTATAGTGTAAGAAAACAAGAAGACACAGTAAAAGTTAAATTATCTAATGTAAAGTTAAATCTAAATGATAGGGTTAAAATAGATATCTAAATTTGTCTAAATTCTATTGGATGAGAGGATTTCGACCCATCACCACATTAACTTCTAAATAAATCAATTTATAGCTATTAAAAACTGAATATGACATTATAATTAAATAATATTGTTAGTTTTTCCTAAGATGCCCCTCTCCTCCCTTATAAAAGGGAACCTCCTCCCTCTCTTCCTCACACCACTTTGAGCCTACATGCTCGGCCAACCCCTGCCAAATTCTCTTCTAAACTTCCCTATAATCATCCTAGAGGTCATGGTATTCTTAGAAGACCAATTTTAGTGCCCTAAGAGGAGGACTCAAAGAGGCGCTTCAAATAAGAGGTAATGTCAGTTACCTATTCTTTAAACTTTATTTCTTCTTCCACTTCTTATTCATTAGTTGTTTCATTTTGATGTAATAACATCAGTAACACTCATATACTTTTATTTTATTATATGTGTGAAACAACCCTATTTCACCATCTATCCATCCTATAGAAAACAAAATCACAGCACGTGCGTATGTACGGGATACCGTCTCCACGTCGTGGTGTAATCTATTTTCCACAACCACCTTACTGGATGGGTATAATTGTGTAAATAATAACTATATATGATTATTGTAATGTGATATTGATTCTTAAATAGTATACAGACACTCTAATACAATTCCAAGATCATGGGAATGATATCATCGCTCATGCGTACGTACGGAATATCGTCTCCATGATGTGATGTGACTCGTTCTACATGATCTTCATTGCATAATGATTTTATAAATGAATTTACGAAAATAATATGGTATATATTACACTAAAAAATTATGTTAATGAGGTATCTATAAACTAAAAGTAAGAATAATAATTTATTCGACAAAACACGCATAAGAACAAAATGTAATAAACACCAAAATAACAAGTAGCAATGAAATATTACTAATAAGATGCTATGAATATGGCCATATATGATATAATAACAATGAGTATGACTCTGGAATAAGTTGATGACATTATTTAAATCATTATATAGAAGGTTCAGACACTTATGAAGCAAATCAGACCTAATGTTAGGGAAAATCTCGCAATCTCATTGTTATCTGAGATTGTTTATACTTCAGAATTTACTGAGGAATATTTATCATCCACATCCATGTTTCCTAAATATGTAATATTTATATCCTTCTATAATTGTTTATATCCAAATTTACCCTTTGGTTAGTATTTAGTAAAAGATATGAAAGGAATATTTTTTCATTTTTCGTACGAGGCACTTTTTGACTTTTCCGACAAAACACGAGAAGAATGTTTTTTCAACATATACGACATGAATGGATTTTTAAAACATTATTTCCAAGAAGCTTCCTTTACAAGTTTTCATGTTTATTTTTAATCAACTTCTTTTAGTTTAAAATTGTATGACATGTTAAGAAAGGAAAAATGTTTTTGAAGTAGAAAGGATATTTTCCTCAAGAATGGACTTCAAGTGTTTTATCAAAATTATTTTCCATCTAAGATAATATAGGGTTCTGTTTCTATCCCTATTATTACATTGATTTGATTATGTTGTGATATAATTATTTTTAGGAATTCCTTTAACTTATTTTAATTGTTCTATGATGTCACGATGTTTAAGAATCCCATTTTTATTACATGTGTTATGCAATGATGTATGATTTTTTTGATTTTGTGGCACACATAAGAATGGTATCATTATGAGATGGGTGGGACCTATATCTCACTACAATGAATTGAGTAAATATTTATATCTCATGAGATAGACATGGCTGGAATGGCAGGTTAAATCGGTTCAGTGAAACAGGACTGAAATGAGGAGTGAACTCGGTTCAGAAATGGACTTTGTCTGCTGAGATATTCTTGGAAATGATTCTTGGCTACTAAGAAATGATTCCTTATGAATATGTGTATATGACACAAATATTCATGTTTTAATTTATAATTATTGGGATTACATTTCACTACTATGATTTATCCCATGTTATGAAATTATGATCTCTTTTGTAGGTTAAGATTTCCAAAATGTTATGTTCTTATGAATATGATGTGATTGATATTTCTTTTGTTTACCCTTACTGAGCATTTGAGCTCACCCTTTTTTATTTTTTCATTCCCCATTTTAGGAATATGGTTATTATGTAAGATATGCCAAAAGGGACTCTAGATATGATGAAATAAATGTGAGACAATGTAGATTCTTTAAGAACCAGTTGTTTATGTTTCCCAGTTTCTAATGACACTATACCTATACATTACTTTCTTGGTTTTGTTATATGTTGTAATAAGAGTACATAAATTTTGAAGTACTAACAATGTATGTAATGTATGGGTCATAATAGTTGGTATCAGAGGAATGGTATAGTCAACCTTTGGAAACTTGGATGTGAAAGCCTTAGTAAGACTCCTAAGGATAAGTCTAAGAATAGAACACAATAATAGTGTTTTAGAAATGGCCATGAATAACTTATGATAAGACCTTAAGTGTAAAATTTTATTCTTGATTATGTGGTTTTCCTATTATAATTAGTTTTTCTCACACTATTCATTTTGGTTTTAGTCAGTGGCTGGAACCCGAAGCAACCATGTTAATGCGGAATGCGACGGGCAATCCAATGATTTTCCCCCTGAAAAACCAAACGTTATGGGAGCTAGAATGAAAAATCTTTTAGCCATGCTGACACGACATTCTCAAGATATGAATCATACAGGACTTCCAAACGAACAAATGAAGAAGCAACATTCTGTTGAATCCTTCATGAGGCAGCGTCCACCATCATCCAGCGGGTCTATTGATCCATCAGTTGCTGAAAAATGGATTAGTACTACTGAAAATATATTTTCAGTTCTTCAATGTTATGAACATGATAAATTAATCTTAGCAGTATATCGTTTGGAAGGTGATAGAGATCAATGGTGGATTCTTATTAAGAATACGAGGCAAAGGGATGAAATTGAGTCCATGGATTGGGACGAGTTCAAGAACTTATTTTTCAATAAGTACTTCCCTCGTATTCTTAGAACAAAGATGGGGAAGAAGTATCATGAAATGAGGAAAAATGATGATGAATCTGTTGGTACCTATAAAAAAAATTTACAAGACATGCAAGGTATGAATATGGTATTATTATCCAAACTGAGAGTAAGATCGATCGATTCTTTAGTGTCTTAAAACCATGTCTTCAAAGGGCATTATCCATAAGGGACTTCAATAGCTATGAGGAAATTGTTCGATGTGCTCTCAAAGTTGATATAGATATTGGAGTAACCCATCAGTCATATGGGTTTGATAAGAAGTGGAAAATGGAATTCAAAAGAAAATATAAAGAGAACACTAAAAATAAGATGAGATTTAACTTATTCTTAATGTGTGGAAAGAAACATGGAGGGAGTTTTCTTAAAGGGACAAGTAAATGTTTCAAATGTGGAAATGAAGGTCATCAGGAATTTGAATGCCGCAATTATGGGAAGAAGATTTCTAGTGATGCGAACAAAGAAAAGGCTACACAGAGTGCACCTCCTACACTTAAATTTTATAAGTGCAAGGAAATGGGCCATTATGCCAATAAATTCCCTAATCCAAGGGTTGTTGATGATGATCGACATCAACAAACTCTTAAGGCTAAAGGAAAAGGAATGTCACATGAAATTTCTATCTGTGATGTGGAGTACGATAAATAAGTGGTGAACGGTACACTTACCATACACTCTAAAGTAGCAAAGGTTTTATTTGATTTTGGATCCTCCCACTAATTTATTTCTGAAGAATTTCCTAAGGGTATCACCGTATTACCTCAACAATTAGATGTTGAGTTAGCTGTGAAAACCCCTAATGGCACAAAAGTGTCATCAAAAGTTTATAATTCTTCTCCGATTGAAGTTTGTGGGAATTTTCTTCCTGAAAATCTTGTGATCCTTCCGATAGTAGAATTTGATGTGATTCTTGGAATGGATTGTCTTTCTCTATATGGATCTCATATCAATTTCCAAAGAAGGGAAGTCACATTTCATATACCCGATCAATATATGATTATCTACTAATGCAAGGATGAACATAACCTTCTTGTGTAAACTTCGTCCATATTATGGGGTTTGATTCAACTAAATAAAGGTTATTTATCTCAAATGGTTGGTGAGAAACTCATGATTAAGAATATTCCCATTGTACGGGAGTTTGACGATGTCTTTCCGGAGGAATTTTTGGTTCTTCCACCAAATCGTGAAGTTGAGTTTTCAATAGAACTCGTACCGGGTGCTTTGCCTATTTCAAAGACACCTTATTTAATGGCCCTAATTGAGTTGTAGGAATTGAAGAAGAAACTCCAATAGAATCTTGATAAGGTATTCATACACCCTAGTGTGTCACCTTGGGGAGAACCTGTTCTGTTTTTTAAGAAGAAAGATGGATCAATGAGACTCTCCATTGATTATCGAGAACTTAACAAGATCACTATGAAGAAAAAATATCCTCTCCCATGCGCTGATGACTTATTTGACCAACTACGCGGAGCTCAATACTTTTCCAAGATTTATCTTCGTTCAGGGTATCATCAATTAAGGGTCAAAAGGGAGGATATAACAAAGACTGATTTCGGTACAAGGTATGGACACTATGAATTTATAGTGATTCCATTCGGTCTTATTAATTATTCTACTGTCTTCATGGATCTGATGAATAGAGTCTTTAGAGACAATCTTGATCAATTTTGGGTAGTCTTTATAGATGATATTCTTGTCTTTTCAAAGAGCAAGGAAGAACATGATGATCACTTGAGAATTGTATTGAAGACCCTATGAAAGGAGAAGCTTTATGCCAAATTTACCAAGTGTGAATTTGGGATTCAAAAATTTTCATTTTTTGATCACATAATCTCAAAAGAGGGGATATCTGTGGATCCAGCAGAAACAGAGGTTATAGAAAGATGGTTGAGACCAAAAACAGTAATGGAGATCCGAAGTTTTCTTTACTTGGCATGATATTACTGACGTTTTGTGAAAGATTTTTTTACAATTATCTAGTCCACTCACCAGGTTGACTTGATATGGAGTTAAGTTCGTGTGGACGGAGGAATGTGAAGAGAATTTCAAGGAGTTGAAAAGATAGTTATCAAGTGCACCTGTACTCACACTTCCTTGTAGTGGAGAAAGGTTTTTCATCTACAGTGATGCATCCAAGAAGGGGTTGGGGTGTGTTCTTTTGAAAAATTATATGGTGATAGCTTATGCCTCATGACAGTTGAAAATCCATGAGAAACATTACCCAACTCATGATTTGGAGTTAGCTGTGGTAATCTTTACATTAATGATTTGGAGGCATTATCTTTATGGAGAAAGGTGTGATATTTATACTGATCATAAAAGTTTAAAGTATATTTTCCCATTAAAGGAGATGAATATGCACTAAAGAATACGGTTGGAGCTAATTAAGGATTACGACTGCTCAATTCATTACCACACTGAGAAAGCAAACAAGGTGGAAGATGCATTAAGTCGAAAAGACCATGCTCTCTTATCCATGATGAGGATCACAAAAGATCCAATATTTATGGATTTAAAAAGGATGGATCTTGGAATTATAATGAAAGAAGAAATTTTTTATCTTTATCAATTGAATGTTCAACCATCTGTACATGTGAAGATTAAAGAGGCACAGAAAGAAGATGTAGAGTTACAAAATAAGGTGAGAAATGTTCCTGATCTCAACCTTGATTGTGATGGGATAATAAAGTTCAGGAATCGGGTTTGTGTTCCTCCCATCCCAGAATTAAAGGAGCTGCTGGATGACGCACATAGTTCTTCATTATATATTCATCCTAGAAGCACAAAGCTGTATAGGGACCTGAAAGAGTACTTCTGGTGGGATGGCATGAAAAGATATTTTGCTGAATATGTCTCTCGATGCTTGGTTTTACAGCAAGTTAAAGATGAGAGACAGAAGTCTAAGGGGATGTTACAACCGTTACCCATACCTGAATGGAAATGGGAAAACATCACTATGGACTTTGTCACTGGACTTCCTAAAACATCCAAAGGCAATAATGCTATCTTGGTCATAGTTGATCGCCTTAAAACTCTGCACACTTCATTGCAATTATAGAGGATTTCTCTCTAGATCAGCTTTCCAGGATATATGTAAAGGAAGTGGTAAGATTGCATGGAGTAACACTTTCCATTATATCTGATCGGGATCTGAGATTTACCCTGAAGTTCTGGCGAAGTTTTCTGTATACTCTGGATACAGAGTTGAGTTTCAGTACTACTTATCATCCTCAGACAGACGGTCAGTTTGAGAGGACAGTTCAGACTCTAGAAGATATGTTGAGATCTTGCTCTATGGATTTCAAAGGAGGTTGGGATTAACACCTACCATTGGAGGAATTTTCATATAAAAATATCTTTCACTCTAGTATTCAGATGTCTCCTTATGAAGCTCTCTATGGAGTGAAATTAAGGACTCCAACTTGCTGGGATAAAGATGGGGAAAGAAAGCTATTAGGACCTGATCTTGTTGATGAGATGGTAGAAAAGGTCAGATCTATTCAACAACACATTAGAGCAGCTCAGAGTTGACAAAAAAGTTATTCCGACAACTGAAGAAAATACCTAGAGTTTGAAGTGGGTGATAAATGTTTCTTACGAATATCTCCTTGGAAGAGAGTAATGAGATTTGGAAAGAAGGAAAGCTGAGCCCTAGGTATTTCGGTCCATTCGAAATACTGGATCGTGTTGGGAAGGTAGCTTACCAATTGGCGCTTCCAATAAATCTCTCTCAAGTCCATGATGTGTTCAATGTATCTCTCCTGAGAAATTACTTACCTGATCCTTCACATGTACTAAGTTCAGAAGTTGTACCGCTGGAGCAAGATCTTTCTTATGAAGAAAAACCAATAGAGATTTTGGATTGTAGCGAAAAAGTCCTACGAAACAAGACCACTGGCATGGTGAACGTTTTATAGAGGAACTTGATGAGAGTGGTTTGTCGCAAACCACAATTAAATTAATTTCTTATTATCCTAATAATGTACCATAGCGGCACACCCTAGGGTGGATCACAAGGAGGCCGCTCACACACACTATTTTCCTTTTATCACTATTTATAATATAACTAATATAAAAATATATTAATAATATTAATGGGGGGAAATAATATCAAATGCATAAAATATAAATATTATAAATAATAATGCAATGCAATACATAATGAAGTTAGAAGAAAGAAAGTTCACAGTTGTTCTTAGGAGGTCGTGGTGGCTGATATCATTGTTTAAAAAGATTTTCAAAATTCAATTCAATGAGGTGATCAAGACCTATCACACCTCTCCTTTTCATTTGAAATGTCATCACCCCATACTGAGACCTCTGCATATGGGGTAATTCTCTTACTAAATTCATCTCGGATACCTCTTTTCTGACCATCTCTACTCATGTCATACTCCACCGTATGAACAACACAAATAGCGAAGGGGAGGAAAATTTATAAACGAGGAGAAGATATTGGTGGTAGGGAAAATGGGGCGACCGCTCACCATAATCGATTTAACCACCACCAAATATAATAGGATTGAATAAATGGATTTGAAATTAATGTACAATAACTCAATCAACTCGCCATTCCCTCCCTCGAACAAGCGCCGAGGTTAGTTCTCCATTTTTAGTGGAGTTGAGAAGGGAATAACGGTGGGAGAATACATAAAATAAAATAAATGGAAGAAAGGAGGTATGAAGAGGAAATCTAAAATAATATATAATAAAAATAAAATAAAATATTACAATAAAAATACTCAACCTTTCTCCTTGAACATGTCTATCCTTGTAAAAGGGAGTGGAGTTACAAATTTATAGGGAAAATGGGTGAAGAAATTTCTCTCAATTCTGTTGGACGGATTTTATCGACTTTGAGACCTAGTAAATGACAGAATTGGGAACGTTTCCCTTATGGAAAGTTTTTCCACATAATCTTCTGCGTCCCTCCACAAATGTTCATCCAGATTGGTCCACGTATGAAGGAGTTATTGTAGATTTCGTTCGGCACATTTAATCTGCCAAAGTGACTCTTCGTATTCCAAAACCCCAACATCCCATGCATTTAAGTCCTTTCCACCACCCGATTCAGACGTGGACCCATTAATGAAAGATGTTCATTAATTATTTATCCAGCTCCTTGTTGAATATCAGCTCCATTGGATTGGTCATCTTCTAGATAAAATCTCAGTATTAAAACATGCCAAATCTGCACACAGTTTTTGAGTTCCGGATTGTGAGATGGTTTTGAGCCTCCAAATGATTGATTGAACTGGGACTTCAGAAGGATTAAACTCGTCCCATGATATAAGAAAACCTATAAAAATGTAATTTCACAATTTTTTTCAGTGTATAAAATGTTATGGACAAAATAAAGAAGACAAATAAAACAGTTAAACACTAAAATTAAGCCATTTTTTGCATTTGAGCTCAAAATACCACTAAAACATAAAAATGTGACAATTGCCTATAAAATAACAATTTGGTGGGATTTACAACCTTGGAATACTGTATATAATATGTGAATATTAAAGCTTCATCATTCTCCCACACTTAATCATTGCACTCCCGGGGAATCATCATATATTCAAATCAAAATTCACAGAGAAATCCACAATGATAAAACATCAATGATCTATTCCAAAATTAAATTCCTTCATGTATCCTATATGAAAAACAATTAGAAATAATTTTAATTCCTCACATTTTAATTTATTCAACCTCCTTAATCCATCCATGGCTCAATCACAACCTACCTCACCTTGATATTTGTGTCACTCTTCACTCAAGAGAAATTGTATCTGGAGTTATGCTCATACATGGAAAGTGCATGTACCACCATAGGCTTGTGAAAATTCTTATATCTCCACAGCACGAATCATGAAAATTTATTTAATCATGATGACTTTTTCAGGTGAATTCTGTGTCTTTGGGTTGGTGGGAAAAAGATTGAAAATTTAAGGCAAGAAAGAGGAGGTTGGACTCTTGACTACAATGCATGAATAATCAAGTGAAAACACAGTATAAACCTCACTCAATACCCTTAACAATGTGAAACACAACACCGCCCATTTTTTATGACATGGTACATGATCCAGGAAATGAATCCAATGAATTATTTCATCCAAGTTCTCCCTTTTTTTTTCTTTTTTTTCTTTTTTTTTTGTAAATCTCTAGAAAGGCACAGCTTATTTTCATTTTCTTTTTTCTCATTTTTTTCAAGGAGAATGATTTGGAAATTGAAGTTCAACTCCATTTTTTTAATTTTTTTCATTTTTTTGGAAGGAGAACACGATGAAACAATAAAGCACAATTAAAGGATTACTCATGCCCAAGTTGATCTTTATCATCCACTTCCCAAAATGTTGACACAAACATCACATCACCCACAAATGAAACACATCCCAAATAATGCACACGAAAGGCCATTCCCCCACACTCAATCTTGAAATATCCACAAAAAAATACCAAGAGTGCGGGTAGGTAAGGAAAAATCGTCTTGTAATGTGGCTTAAACCTATAATCCAATTCATGGAATCTAAGTGCTAATAAAGGATAGATGTAAAGGTAAGTCTCAAGATAAAATATGGCTGGCCAAACAGATGCATCAATAATATTAAAAACATTCCATGAAATCCAAAGCCTTGAAAGAGAAAAATCACAAGTTCTGTTTCTCACACATAATCCAAGCTTCTCTCAAGAATGTGTGGGTATTAGAAATAATATTTCAAAGTGGTTCAGAAGACCTCACAGGACACGAAAAATGTTTGAGTCAGTGTTTCATGGGCATGGATTTCAAAAATTGGTCAAACTCATAAAAATGCTTGAAAATCCAATTCAAGGAAAAATATTCACATCAACAATCATTTAAATTCCATTTTATCAAAAATCATCTCAACTTCCTCAAAATCAATTGGTGTGTGAAAAATGATTAGAATATTCATTGAAGCTCAAGGATACAAAAAAGATGAAAAATAAAAATAAAAATAAAGAACACAAAACATCTAAGTAGGTTGACACTCCCCCCACACCTAGATTTCACTACCCTCATTGCAGCTCAACAAAAGAATGATAAGGGCAGAAAAATAAATGGAAGGAAAGATACAACCATACTTTATTTTATAATGGCGTCCTTGTGTTAAGCTCCTAGATACTACCACTTAACCTAAAAATCATGAAATAAATAAAATATAAGAAAAATAAATACAAATAAAGACTGATGGAAAAGAAAGAAGGATGGAAAAAAGGATAAGGCTTGGTTTGACCCCCCATGTGGGTGCTAGGTTTTTACTACCCCTAGTCTAGCAGTTTCGACAGCTTTACCCCAATCTGAATGTGGATGAGGTTTCATGCTCAGAAAACACCAAAACTTATTTTTTCCAATTCTCTTTAAATTATACAGATATTGGATGAACTAATATAAAGAGTACATCAGCTCCTCCCCCTTTTCCAGGTGGTTCAAGTTAGAATACGGGGTAGGATAATGAATGGGTCCTCACCTTCTTCAGCCACGAATTCGTTGGCCACTTCGACATTAAAGTCTAGGGCTTTCCCATGTGATGCTGCATCAAAAAAATCATAAGGTAAGTAAGAAAATAATTCTACTTGAATATGATTAAAACATGAACAATCAATGTAAAAATCCTCCCTTTTATGTAGGTCAGCATAAAACACGATCTCTTCAGGCAAGTCAATTGGGAATTCTTTTTCAGTAGGGAATTCTTCATCTTCTTCCAAAGAAAGAGAGGGGTATAGAAGTACTGATTATTCTTTGAAAAAGATGGGAGGATAACATAAATATTGGTCTTCAACAAAATCTAACCAATGTTTATCCAAACTTTGTTGACCTCCCACAGTTGTATCAGCTAGAATGGAATTTTTAGGAACCTCTTCAAGCAATGGCCAAGGAGAGACGATTGCATCTTCCAATTGAATAACTGATTCCTACATGGGTTCGTCAACATCAAATGTAGGTGAAACAACATTTACCTTTTATTCTTCAGCATGGTTCTTTTGTTGTAGTTTTCCCAACCATAGAGCTTTGACTTCTTGAACTTCAGCCGCCAGCAATACTACCATCTTGCTTGCTTGTTCATGGATTTTGAAATTATTCTGAATCATCGCGGAATCTTTTTCCATTTGGATAAAAAAAGTCTCATCCCTACTATAAAATTCATCACTTGGCCAATAATATGAAAAATCACTAAAAGAATCCATCTCGACCAAAAAAAAGATTGATATTCAATGAAGCACTTTTTTTTAGTTTTTGAAAATTTTAATATTTTTGGGTTTTTATGAAAAAATATAGTGTGAATGCACTTGACCTCCCTAGAAATGGCACCAAATTGATGAGAGTGGTTTTTCGCGAACCACAATTCAATTAATTTATTATTAACCTAATAATGTACCATAGTGGCACACCCTAAGGTCGATTACAAGGAGGTAGTTCAGACGCACTATTTTCATATTGTAACTATTTATAATATAACTAATATAAAAATATATTAATAATATTAATGGGTGGAAATAATATCAAATTCATAAAATATAAATATAATAAATAATAATGCAATGAAATACAGAATGAAGTTAGAAGAAAGAATGTAGGTCGTTGTTCTTAGGAGGTCGTGGTGGTTGATATCATTGTTTAAAAAGAATCTCAAAACTCAATTCAATGAGGTGATCAAGACCTATCACACCTCAATGTATCATTTGAAATGTCATCACCCCATACCGAGACCTCTGCATATGTTGTAATTCTCTTCCTAGAGTCAGCTCGGATACCTCTTTGCTGACCATCTCTACTCATGTCATACTCCACCATATGCACAACACAAAGAGCGAAGGGAAGGAAAATTTATAAACGAGAAGTAGATATTGGTGGTAGAGAAAATGGGGCGACCGCTCACCATAATAGATTTAACCACCACCAAAAATATTAGAATTGAAAATATGGATTTGAAATTAATGTACAAAAACTCAATCAACTCACCATTCCCTCCCTCGAACAAGCGCTGAGGTTAGTTCTCCATTTTTAGTGGAGTTGAGAAGGGAATTACGGTGGGAGAATACATAAAATAAAATAAATGGAAGAAAGGAGGAATGAAGAGGAAATCTAAAATAATATATACTAAAAATTAAATAAAATATTACATTAAAAATACTCATCCTTTCCCCTTGAAAATGGCTATCCTTGTAAAAGGGAGAGGAGTTACAAATTTATTAGGAAAATGGGTGAAAAAATATATCTCAATTCTATAGGACGGATTGCATTAACTTTGAGACCCATTAAATGACAGAGCTGGGAAATTGTCCCTTCTATAATGTTGTTCCACATCATCTTCCGCGTCCCTCCAAAAAATATCAGCCAGATTGGTAAACATATGAAGGAGTTATTGCAGATTTTGTTCGGCACATTTAATCTGTCAAAGTGACTCTTCTTATTCCCCAACTCCAACCTCCCATGAATTTAAGTCCTTGCAACCAGAAGATTCAGACGTGGAATCCTTAATGAAATATGTTCATTAATAATTTCTAAATCTCCTTGTTGACTATCATCTCCATTGGATCGGTCAGATGCGAGATAAAACCTCAGTATTAAAACCTTCCAAATCTACACACAGTTTTCGAGGTATGGATTGTGATCTGGTTATGGGCTTCCAAATGATTGATTGAGTTGGGGCTCCAGAAGGATTAAACTCAGACCATGATATAAGGAAACCTATAAAAAAGTAATTTCACAATTTTGTTCAGTGTATAAAATGTTATGGCCAAAATACCGAAGACAAATAAACAGTTAAACACCAAAATTAATCCATTTTTGCATTTGAGCTCAAAATACCACTAAAACATAAATATGTGACAATTTCCTATAAAATAACACAATGGTGGGATTTAAAAACTTGAAATAGAGTATATAATATGTGAATATTCAAGCTTCATCATTCCCCCACACTTAATTATTGCACTCCCGGTAAATCATCATATATTCAAATCAAAATTCACACAAAAATCAACAATGAGAAAACATCAATGATCTCTTCCAAAATGAAATTACATCATATATCCTATATGAAAAACAATTACCAATCATTTTAATTCCTCACATTTTAATTTATTCTACCTCATTAATCCATCCATGGCCCAATCACCACCTTTCTCGCCTTGATATTTGTGTCACTCTTCACTCAAGAGAAATTGTATCTGGAGTTATGCTCATACTTGGAAAGTGCATATATCACCATAGTATTGTGACAATTCTCATATCTCTACAGAATGAATCATGAAAATGTATTTAATCATGAGGAATTTTTCAGGTGAATTCTGTGGCTTAGGGTTGGTGGGAAAATGATTGAAAATTTAAGGCAAGAAAGAGGAGGTTGGACTCTTAAGTACAATGCATGAATAATCAAGGGAAAACAAAGGATAAACCTCACTCAATACCCTTAACAATGTGAAACACAACACTTACCCTTTTTTATGACATGGGACATGAGCCAGGAAATGAATCCAATGAATGATTTCATCCATGTTCTCCCATTTTTTTCATTTTTTTCATTTTTTTGTAAAGCTCCAGAAAGGCACAACTAATTTTTTTTTTCAAGGAGAATGAGTTGGAAATTGAAGATCATCTCAATTTTTTATCAATTTTTTCATTTTTTTTGTAGTAGAAAAAGATGAAACAATAAAGCACAATGAAAGGATTACTCATGCCCAATTTTATCTTTATCATCCACTGCCCTAAATGTTTCCACTCACATCACATCACCCACAAATGAAACACATCCCAAATAAGGCACATGAAAGGCCATTCTCCCACACTCAAACTTGAAATATGCACTCAAAAATACCAAGAGTGCGGGTAGGTATAGAACAATCGGCTTGTAATATGGCTTAAACCAATAAGGCAATTCATGGAATCTAAGGGCTAACGAAGGGTAAATGTAAAGGTAGGTCTCAAGATAAAATATGGATGGTCAAACAGATGCCTAAATCATATTAAAAACATTCCATAAAATCCAATGCTTTGAAATAGAAAAATCACAAGTTCTGGTTCTCACACATAATCCAAGCTTCTCTTAAGAATGTGTGGGTATTAGAAAGAATATTTCAAAGTGGTTTAGAATACCTCACATGAATGGAAAAATATTTGAGTTAGTGTTTCATGGGCATGGATTTCAAAAACTGTTTAAACTCAAAAAATGCTTGAAAATCCAATTCACGGAAAAAGTTTCACATCAACAATCATTTAAAATCCATTTTATCAAAAATCATCTCAACTTCCTCAAAATCAATTGGTGTGTGAAAAATGATTAGAATATTCATTGAAGCTGAAGGATCCTAAAAGATGAGATGTAAAAATAAAAATAAAGAGCAAAAAACATCTAAGTAGGTTGACACTCCCGCCACACCTATATTTCACTACCCTCATTGCAGCTCAACAAAAGAATGATAAGGGCAGGAAAATAAAAGGAAGGAATGGTACAACCTGACTTTATTTTATAGTGGCGACCTTGAGTTAAGCTTCTAAATACTGCCACTTATCCGAAAACTCATGAAATAAACAAAACATAAGAAAAATAAATAAAAATAATGAGTGATGGAAAAGAAAGAAGGATGGAAAAAAGGATAAGGCTTGGTTTGACCCCCCCCCCCCCCAGCGGGTGATAGGTTTTTACTGCCCCTAGTCCAGCAGTTGCAGCAGTTTATCCGCAATCCGAAGGTGGATTAGGATTCTTGCTCAGAAACCACCAAAACATATTTCATCCAATTCTCTTCAACATATACAGGTATTGGAGTAACCCAAATAAATAGTACATCAGCTCCTCCCCCTTTTCCATGTGGTACAATTTAGAATATGGGGGGGGATAATGAATGGGTCCTCAACTTCTTCAGCCACGACTTCTTTGGCCACTTCGACTTTAACGTCTAGGGCTTTCCCATGTGATGCTGCGTCAAAAAAATCATAAGATAAGTTAGAAAATTATTCCACTTGAATATGATTAAAACATGAACAATCAATGTAAAAAGAATCCCTTTTATGTAGGTCATCTTGAAACACGATCTCTTCAGGCAAGGCAACTAGGAATTCTTTTTCAGTAGGGAATTATTCATCTTCTTCCAATGCAAGAGAGGGGTATAGAAGTACTGATTCTTCTTTGAAAAAGATGGGAGGATAACTTACCTTTTGGCCTTCAAAAAAATCTATCCAATGTTTATCCAAACATTGTTGACCTCCCACAGTTGTATCAGCTGGCATGGAATCTTCAGGAACCTCTTCAAGGAATGGCCAAGGAGAGATGATTGCATCATCCAATTGAGTCTTCAAGTCCTCCTTGGGTTCGTCAACATCAAATGTAGGTGGAAAAACATTTACCTTTTCATCTTCACCATGGTTCTTTTATTGGTGTTTTCCCAGCCATAGAGCATTGACTTCTTAAACTTCAGCTGCCAGTGATGCTACCATCATGCTTGATTGTTCAAGGATTTTGAAATTATTCTGAATCATCATGGAATCTTGTTCCATTTGGATAAAAAAAGTCTCATACATACTATACAATTCAGTACTAGGCCAAGCATATGAAAAATCACTAAAAGAATCAATCTCGACCAAAAAAAATATTGATATTCAATGAAGAACTTTTTTTTAGTTTTTGAAAATGTTAATTTTTTTGGGTTTTTATGAAAAATAGAGTAAGAAAGCACATGACCTCCCTGGAAACGGTGCCAAATTGATGAGAGTGGTTTGTCGCGAACCACAATTAAATTTATTTCTTATTAACCTAATAATGTACCATATTGGCACACCCTAGGGTCGATCATAAGGAGGCCGCTCACACGCACTATTTTCCTATTGTCTCTATTTCTAATATAACTATTATAAAAAATATATTAATAATATTAATGGGGGGAAATAATATAAAATGCATAAAATATAAATATAATAAATAATAATGCAATGCAATACAGAATGAACTTAGAAGAAAGAATGTAGTCAGTTGTTCTTAGGAGGTCGTGGTGGGTGATATCATTGTTTAAAAAGAATCTCAAAATTAAATTCAATGAGGTGATCAAGACCTATCATACCTCACCTTCTCATTTGAAATGTCATCACCCCATACTGAGACCTCTTCATATGTGGTAATTCTCTTCATAAAGACAGCTCAGATACCTCTTTGCTGACCATCTCTACTCATGTCATACTCCACCGTATGCACAACACAAATAGTGAAGGGAAGGAAAATTTATAAACGAGAAGAAGATATTGGTGGTAGAGAAAATGGGGCGACCGCTCACCATAATAGATTTAACCACCACCAAAAATATTATAATTGAATAAATGGATTTGAAATTAATGTACAATAACTCAATCAACTCACCATTCCCTCACTCGAACAAGCGCCGAGGTTAGTTCTCCATTTTTTATGGAGTTGAGAAGGGAATAACGGTGGGAGAATACATAAAATAAAATAAATGGAAGAAAGGAGGTATGAATAGGAAATATAAACTAATATATACTAAAAATAATATAAAATATTACAATAAAAATACTCAACCCTTCCCCTTGAAAACGGATATCCTTCTAAAAGGGAGAGGCGTTACAAATTTATAGGGAAAAGGGTGAAGAAATATCTCTCAATTCTGTCGGCCAGATTGAATCGACCTTGAGACCCATTAAATGATAGAAGTGGGAAATTGTCCCTTCTGAAAAGTTGTTCCACATCAGCTTCCGCGTCCCTCCACAAACTTTCAGCCTGATTGGTCCACGTATGGAGGCGTTATTTCAGATTGGTTTCAGCACATTTAATCTAACAAAGTGACTCTTCGTATTCCACAACTTCAACCTCCCATGCATTTAAGTCCGTGCAACCATCTGATTCTGACGAGGACTCATTAATGAAAGATGTTCAGTAATTATACCTCCATCTCCTTGTTGAATATCAGCTCCATTTGATCGTTAAGATTCTAGATAAAAGCTCAGCATTAAAACCATCCAAATCATCACACAGTTTTCAAGGTCCAGATTGTGAGCTGGTTTTGAGCCTCCAAATGATTGATTGAGCTGGGACTCCATAAGGATTAAACTCGGCCAATGATATAAGGAAACCTATAAAAAAGTAATTTCACAATTTGGTTCAGTGTATAAAATGTTATGTCCAAAATACACAAGACAAATAAAATAGTTAAACACCAAAATTAAGCCATTTTTGCATTTGAGCTCAAAATACCACTAAAACCTAAAAATGTGACAATTGCCTATAAAATAACACTTTGGTGGGATTTAAAGCCTTGAAATACAGTATATAATATGTGAATATTAAAGCTTAATCAGAACCACAAATTTGAAGAAGATACATGGAGCTTGAGGAGATGATGAGGGAGAGGTATCCTCATCTGTTTGTTACAAAGTGACGAATTTCGAGGGAGAAATACATTTTATGGGGGGTAGAATGTAACACCTGAGATTTTTATGAGAAATATTTTGTTTTTATGTGATATAAATAATCAAAGTAATCTTTCACCACACACAATACTACCTTGAATTGCTTTACACACAATCGTGACCTTCCTCGATAGCTTGCGTCGTACGCAATACTGAGTTTCACTAAACAACGATATACTATTAAAATATTACTAAAACTAGCCATTATGAATATTAAAACCCACTTTTTGAAATTTTTTAAATTTTATTTTTCAAAATAGACTTTATTTTTGTATTTGGAATATCAAAATTAGCCTAGGGTGAAATTTTGGTATTTTTCTAAAAACGTTCAATTTTTGATAAATAGTGAAAACACTAGGTTACTATTTAAAAACCGACTTTTTCTTTAAATAATAATTTATTTAATTTTATTTTATTTTTGGTAAAAATTGAAACATAATACTTATATATGTTCAATTCAATTCATTGGAGTCATTTTATAATAATTTTGGATATATAAAAATTTTATTGAATTTTTCACCGTCTTTTACCCATCTCCTAGTAGAATTTGAAAATTTACATAAAACATAATTTAACCGCTTATGTGAATGGAATTTGGAAAATCCAAGAGTCACGGTTAATATTAAGGACTAAAATTTGGTTCAATGAGATAAAAATAATTTTTGGTGAATAGTAACTGTTTACTTATTTTTACCACGGTTCAAAGTAAATAGGGAAATTAAGGGGAAAATGATATTATTATTACCCAAAAACATGTCCTAATTCTGTTGGATAAGTGTAATTTGACCAAAAACATCTGTAGGAATAAAATATGACCATTTAGGCCCACTCGGATTAGATTAGTAAATTTATTTTTAATTTATTTAAAGAAGGGTTAAAATAGTTAAAATCAACATTTAATAAATAAATAATTTTTAATATAGGGATATAAAAAAGATAAATTCGACTCTAAATATTTATTAGGAAGCTAAGAAGATTTCATACATAATGGTATTTTATTTGTAATTTTTATTCAATAAATAATTTAATTTATTTATGACACAATGTCGATGCAGAAATTATCTTATTAATGAAATATTGAGATAATTGATGTTATAAATACCAAAATAAATTTAATTTTAGACTTTTTATGAATTAAAGAAATTTTATAGGTTAATATGACATGTTAGTATTTATTTAAGTATATTTTTCAGAACTAATAATTCTTTTATTATTTTCACAGAAATCAATTTCCAAATAGTGTCAAAATTGACATAAAATAGTTTTTAAAACAAATATTATATTATTAATTGTTATTTTATTCTTAAAAATCTAAGGTTCGGCCAAACGACTTATATAAAGTTATATATATTAATAATAAACAACGTGGGGTTCGTTTGGCTTATTATAGTAAGATTATTAACCTTATAGTGTATGAAATCAAGAAGACATGTTAAAAGTTAAATTATCTAACATAAAGTTAAATGTAAATGATAAGGTTAAAATAGATACCTAAATTTGTCTAAATTCAATTTAATGATCGTATTGTGACCCATCCCTACCTTATATTTTAAATAAATCAATTTGGAGCTATTAAAAACCCAATATGCCTTTATAATAAAATAATATTTTTAGTTTTTTCTAAGGTGCCCCTCTCCTCCAATATAAAAGGGCACATCCTCCCTCTCTTCCTCACACCACATTGAGCCTTCAAGAATGGCCTAAACCTACCAAATTATCTTTTCCACTTCCCTAGAAGCATCCTAGAGGTCCTGGTCTTCTTCAAAGACTAATTTTAGTGCCCTAAGAGGAGGTCTCAATGAGGCGCTTCAAAGAAAAGGTAATGTCTGTTACCGATTCTTTCAACGATATTTCTTCTCCCACTTCTTCTTCTTTAGTTGTTTCATTATGAAGTAACAACATTAGTATCACTCATATACTGTTATGTTATTATAAGTATTAAACAACCCTATTTAACCATCTATCCATCCTATGGAAAAGGAAATCACAGCGCGTGCGTACATAAGGAATACCGTCTCCACGCCGTGGTGTAATCTATTTTCCACCACCACCTTACTTGGATGGGTATATTGGTGTAAATAATAACTATATATTATTATTGTAAAATGATATTGAATATGAAATAGTATACACACACTTTAATACAATTCAATGATCATGTGAACGATATCATCGCTCGTGCGTACGTACGGAATACCGTCTCCACGATGTGATGCGACTCGTTCTACATGATATTCATTTCATAATGTTTATATAAATGAATTGAATGAATGAATATGATATATATTACACTAATACCATTCTGGAAATGAGGTATCTATAACCTAAAGAGAAGAATAAGAATTTATTCGACAAAACACGCATAAGAAGAAAAAGTAATAAACACCCGAATAACATGTTGTAATGAAATATTACTAATAAGAAGCTAAGAATATGGCCATATATGATATTATAACAATTCTTATGATTATTTAATAAGTCAATGACATTATATAAATAATTATACATGAGTTTCGGTCACTTACGAAGCAAATCAGACCGAAGATAAGGGAAATTCTCTCAATCTCATTTTTATCCGAGATTGTTTATACATCAGAATTTACTGGGAAATATTTATCATCCACATCCATGTTTCTACAATATGTAATATTTATTTCCTTATACAATTTTTTATATCAAAATTTACCCTTTATTTAGTTTTTAGTAAAAGATATGAAAGGAATCTTTTGTCGTTTTTCGTAGGAGGTACTTTTTGACTTTTCTGACAAAAGTACGAGAAGAATGTTTTGTAACTTATACGACGTGAATGGATTTTTAAAACATTATTTCCAAAAATAATATTTTACAAGTTTTCATGTTTTTTTTAATCGACATAATTTAGTTTAAAATTGTATGACATGTTAAGAAAGGAAAACTGTTTTTGAAGTAGAAATGATAGTTTCCTCAAGAATGGAGTTCAAGTGTTTTATCAGAATTATTTTCCTTCTAAGATAACATAGGGTTATTTTTATAACCCTATTATTAAATTGATTTGATTATGTTGTGATGGAATTATTTTTATGAATTCATTTATCTTATAAGAATTGTTTTATGATGTCACGATGTTTAAGAATCCCATTTATATGACATGGTTTATGCAATGATGAATGATTTTTTTATATTTTGTGGCACACATAAGAATGGAATCATTATTAGATGGGTGGGACCAATAACTCCTTCCAATACAATGGGTAAAGATTTATATCTCATGATATAGACATGGCTGGAGTGGCAGGTTAAACCGGTTTAGTGAAACAGGACTGAAATGAGGAGTGAACTCGGTTCCGAAATGGACTTTGTCCACTGAGATAGTCTTGGCAATGAGTCTTGACTACAAAGAAATGATTCTCTATGATAATGTGTGTATGCCAAAAAGTTTCATGTTTTATGTTATGATTATTGGGATTACATTTCACTACTATGATTTATCCCATGTTATGAAATTATGATCACTTTTGCAGGTTAAGATTTCCAAAATGTTATGTTATTATGAATATGATGTGATTGATATTTCTTTTTTTACCCTTACGGAGCATTTGAGCTCACCCTTTTGTATGTTTTCTTTCCCCAGGTCAGGAATAAGGATATTAAGTAGGATATGCCAAAAGGGACTCTAGATATGATGAAATAAATGGGTGACAGTGTAGATGCTTTATGAACCAGTTTTTTATGTTTCCCAGTTTCTAAAGACACTATACCTATACGTTCCTTTCTTGGTTTTTTATATGTTTTAATAAGTGTACTTCAATTTTGAATACTAAAAATGTATGTAAATTATGGGTCGATATATTAATGGTGTTTTTCATTTAATTTCAATTCATGATTTGTTTTAATGGTTTCCCATTCATTTTGGTGGAAATGGTGGGTTTTCAAAATTAGAGCCCAACTGTGAGCACATTTTCAGATTTAAAAATAAATATTGTTTCATTTATAAATCCTTCATTTTCAACATTTTATAACCATTACACTTCCCAATTGGAATATCCTAATATATTAAAACCACCATATCAATTTTTAACCAATATTAATCTACAATAATGATAGATTTTGGTTTTTTATTAAGGGTTTAGGCCAGCATGTAAGCCCATTTCCTGCAATAAATTATTTTTTAATTTTTCAATATATAATTTATTGTGTACGTCTATTGGGTGATTACACCTCCCAATAAAAGGGAAACACCTGAGGTACACTCTTATTATCTATTTCTCTACCTTGGAGCTCATTTGGATCACCGATTTGGGAAAATATCCATAGGGTTTCTCAAATCATCCAGATTTGAGAAGGTAATTTTATTGTTTCATAAAATTTAAATTTTACTCATTATCTCCCATTTCAGTCCCACATATCCTAATAAGCCACATGTGAGCCGACCTATTAGTTCTGGTTATTTGGAGATTCAAAATCTGTTTGATTTGGGGTGATTTCTTCAAGATTGTTCATGGTAAGTGATTCCTTCTTGGTTTCTTTATTTTTCTTAGGGTTTCCTCCCAATTTCATTAATTTCTAAATTTTCCATTAGTTATGATTAGAAACTAGGGATTTATTTATTGTATTTTTAATTAGATATTGTGTTTTAGGGTTGGATTTCAGCACCTTGTGTTGTGATGGTGGTGCAGTTGATGTTTCACACCACGTTTTGAATGTTATTACACAAAAGGTAGGTGATTCCATGTGTGACCATTTTATTATGAGTTATCATTATATATTTACTCATTATTCATATTTATAATATGTATTTTTTGTGGTGCGAAAACTATTTATGAATAATTTGATTAAGTGTTTAATTTTATAATTTCATTTTAGCTTGAAATTAGATGTTTTTAATGTGTAACTATTGGGGTATTATTTGGGTATATTGTATAACATATGAAATTGGTTTAAAAAAATTTTGGCTGGAAAATTTTGATTTTGTTGCGTCTTGGTGTGCCATTGGGTTTGAAAGAGGGTTTTGAATGCGTTTTATTTGTAAAACCATGTTATGCCTCTTGATAGTGTTTTATGAAAATGTGTATGTTTTCATGTTCATCTTCTGTGGTATTATTTGAGGTCATTTTATAATACATGTGGGTGGTTTATTAAATCATTAAAGGTCTTCCAAATCTATTGTGGATTGGTATTGCTGTGAATTTTTGCTTGAAAGATACTATTGAGATGGGTTTTATGTTCAAAGATTGGGTATACTCCATAAAATTGTTTTATGAAAGATTTTAATGGTTTAATGATTTATGTAAGAGGTGAAACCGTATTGGAAAACTATATTGGATTGTGTATATTTTTAAATAGTTCATTTTACATGTTAATGGGGATTTCATGTGATGTGTATACTCTTGGAATTGTTTTATAAAAATACTTAATGAAATTAATGAAATATGAAAGTGGTGTGAACATGATGTGGGATGTTTTCTGTGAGTATGATGCGAAAAATGGATTTTTCTTATGAAATGGTTATTAAATAACATGTGAGTGGGATGTTATATGATGTTTATCATGTAATGAAACATTTCATAAAATTGTAAAAGGATGTTTTAAATTGTGAATGATATACCAAATGTGGTGTGAGCTATTTGGTTGTGAGATGGATATAAAAATCAATTTGAATGAAAACAGGGATGGTGTGATTGTGTGATGTACATGTGGTATTTTTGGATGATGTGTGATGTGGAAGTGGTATTTTCTTGTGAAAATTATATTTCATGTCTTTTTTAACTTGTTTGAGCACAAGATGGAAACCGATGTATCTAGGTTGGTGGACTTGTAATAGTATGCTAGTGATCCCTTGGGATTTGGTTTCAGTTTCACATAGAAATATTGACACATAACACACTAGATAAACTGTGAAGATGATTAGGATTGGAAACCATTAGGTTATGGGTATGTACCCTACTAGTGTTTGGTATACGAGAACTGATATTGTGAAAGTTACTCTCACAGAGATATAAGGTACCTAGGACCGACAACGAGCTAGAGCCTATGGGTTATTTCTGATTTCTAATTCTCATTAGAAGCATTACACTTACTGTCGACATAAAGTATGTTTGCTCGAAATTTTAGTAGATTTTGAATTATATTTAATTGTGTCTATTCCTTAATATATCCCACTTTAAAACCATTTTTATTTTTAATGTTTCATATTTTTGAAATTGTAACTAGCATTTCATATTTTTTAAATCATGCATGCCTTTCTCCTTGGACTTTTTATACCATGGAATATCATAGTGGTGGTATCCTATTTGGATTTGGAACACACCCTACATACACTTTTTGGTGTAAGTATACTTGTTAATTTTTTTGTCATAGGTTTTTGTACAACTTTTGCGCATATGGTTCGTGTTTTAGCGGTCCAACCTCATGTGATGTTGTGGATAAGGATTGAAGGTGGTGCATACTTCCATTAAAATGTTCTTGGGAAGTCATTTATGGATTTTTACTGCTGTAATGGTTTTGAGAATTGTTTTAAGTTATGTAATTAAATTCATAATTTTTATAAATGATGATTTTGTTTGAAGAATCCAGAATCATTCTATTATATTAGTTTTCTGTTTTTTGTTTAAAAAATTAGGTAAATAAATCCCAATTTTTATTTTATGATACCCATGAACTTGTTCCATTCCATGGGGATTGGGAACTCCCATCGTGCCTTGTCTCCGACTAGGTTTAGTGCATGTTTAGATGGAGACCAGATTTGGATCATGAAAAAATTTTATTAGAGGAGGTTCACTCTTTTGGTTGATGGTATATGGGGAACAATCAGGATAGTTTAAAGTTAGGACTGTTGGGACATGGAATTCCAATTATCGATAGTGTGTTTTACAAACAAACCCCATGATAGTATTTGAGTATCCAGAGGAAATTGGGATTTTTCTGATTCCTTTGGTTTTCTTTGTTTGAGTATGATTATGGGAAATGAAAAGAAAGTTGGGTTAATAGTCTCAATGAGCTCGCAGGGCCTAGAAAGCCATATGGATTCGAGGATATTTCACTAGATCACTCTCTATGATGGTGAGGTGATTTTCATTTGACTTCCAACCATATTTCCAAGTCACACACTGAAACTAGTTTCCTCTCTCATTTTACTGTGTTCTTTAGTTTTGAAATCTTGGATATCTGGTTTTGATTAAAAAATGACATTATTTTCAGAATCATATAGTTTTTGAGAAATTATTTTCTAATAAAGAAGGAATGGATTTATTTTTGAAATGGTGGAATAGAATTTTTAGAATCGTTTTGAAATGGAAAATGGTGTGTTTACACATTTTTTGAAAGAAAGAAATTATGTTAAAGTTCGTTTTGAAAAAGTGTTTCAAATAGAGTTTTCTAAACAAATTAACGGTGTTTTAAGGGAATTAGATTTTTTGAAATTTATGTACATGATGTTATAGATATTATTCATTTGAATGATTTAGATTTTTATTTTTTGGTTAGCGGTCTTGAGAAAAAGGAAGCATTGGGTGATTGTTTTCGTTATAAAAAGTGGAAATAGTTTTTGTTTTTAACATTGTTATTTTTGTGAGAAACCACATGCATGGGGTTATATTGGTTGATGGATGGTAAATGGAATGACTGGATGAGTTCTGGGATAGATACGATGAGGGTGACCAGGGTGTCACAGAAACATACATGTGTGAGGACCATGACGTACCATTGGTAGATATAGTAACCGCCAAACCATTTGATTTCACAGAATTGTATTTAATGGAAATATTGATGTATTATTGACTATTTTGGGATGGTTTTTATTATGTCTTTGATAAAAGGTTTATATTGTGTGATTTTTTGATTCCAATAACCCCTCTTATTTGAACAGTGTTTTGGGTTTGTGTCTAGTTGGTCGATTGGGTTGAAGGGCTGTTTAGTGGTATCCTTGGATAAATGTTTGAGAATCCATTACAATGGATCAAATCAGGTGTACTATTGTGGTTTTTTGAATTTTTTGACCATTGTACAAGCATGGTTGGATCATTGGGTTCTTTTGATGGATAAGGTATGCCCGGATTAAGGGTTAGTGCACGATTGAAGTGCTACCTAGATTGTTTTTCCGCTAGAAAGTTCTCTAGTTAATAAATATAAGAAACTCTTTTATCAAGATTGGGAGATTTAGTCTACACGATTTCCATTTTTATTTGGAAAATATTATAGTGATTGAATTCTCGTGGAAGGTTTAAAGAGACCTTAGGTTCGTATGTTACCTGAATAATTGATGTTGGAAGTGGTCTAGGTTTGTTAGTGTTAATAAGTATCAAGATAGTGTCTAAGAAGGACTGTGGGTCCTTTTTAGTCTCCTAGAAGTAGGGGTTTATGATAAATCACTAGTGTGGAAAATCTGGTAATGAGAGGATATTATGGACACATTCTTGAATTGTGTGTTTACTGGGAACTTCTCATAAGGTCCCATTCATTGCACTATTTGTATCAGTCATAATGGCCACGTTCGGTGATGCCTTGTGATGTCATATTTTCGTTTAATGTAAAGGTGAAGGTCATGAAATCCTCTGAGAGTATCTGACATGTTGATAGTATGTATCTTGTCAGAAATAATAAAAATCCTCTCTTTTAGAGGAACATGATTATATGTGTCCTTTACTTATATTATTTCTCATCAAAAAAACAAGGTGTGTTGTGTATGTGCATAATATAAGAACTTGTTTTAGTGAAATGGTGGGTAAGGGGAAAGTGATTTTCGTAACGTGTTATTTTTGAGTGAACCCTTATGGTATTTGGGTATAGTTTTCACTGAATATAAATGAAAATTTCAGTTCATGGGTTTCCAAAGACTAAATATGAGGTCGTAGATGCTTCAATCGTTTGATCTCAAGCCATAGGTCCTTGAAAGAACTGGACGTGTAGTCTAGGGAAATCCCTTGGTCATTTAGAACCTTGTACGACGTCAAATACTTATTATGAAAATTAGGGAATAGTTTTGACCCTTGATTTTAGCATCTTGATTTTATTTTCCATGTTGATGGAATGTTCTGTGAGGACCTCATGTCTATGTTATCTCCTAATGTCATTCTTTTCACTTTTGGTTTTCATTGTTTTTTTTGGAGTATGGTTCGGAAAGTGGATAGATTGGTAGAGCATAAGGTTTGTTCGTGGTTAATAATATCCATTCCCAAGAAAACCATGCAATTGTAAGGATCCACACAGTTAGAGCATGATTTCTCAAACTATGCTGATTAACTGTGTGGCATCCCAACTCCTTAAATTTTTTGTTCATCCAGTGCTATCCCATGTTATTCAGTTAAGATGGTAGGTTGTTTTAGTAGGGAGACCCATTGTGATTCTCTTGTATGTTCCTTTTAAAATTGTGAAGGGAATTATACCCCTTATGTCGTGGATTCCATTTGGGTATCCCCTTAATAGTGTCTCGATACTGTCTTCGGAAAATATGAGTTGCCTCTTTTGGTGTGGAGCCCATTTGTATCTCCACATACTAGAAAATCAGAATGGTCCATTTTATTGGATTGGTGGTAAGTATTATATAATGGCTCTATCTATCTACAGACATATTACATGGGTATATATTGGGAGTGAAGAACACCCAATGTTCTGGTTAAATCATGGTATGTGTAACCTTTTTCGTTGTTGTTGTTCGTTTGGGTACATTACTAGAATACTATTTGGATAGTGTTTGAGGAGTTTTTTGGATAAAATATAAATATACATGATCATTTTATGTAATGCTTTATGTTTTTGTTTATGAGAGTATTCATTAATTTATTTAACAATTGATGATGTTTTGGCCGTTTGGGGCGGGTGAAATTGGAACAGGAGTCTGTTTTTGCCTTTTGATTAGGTTTGGTTTTTTATTTTGGCCTTGTTTTGGCTTTACGAGGGAGGAATGTTTTATGGTGGGGATAATTTTTACACCCATTACTCAATTTAATGGTTTTTTAATTTAATTTCCATTATATCTTTGTTTGCGAGGTTTCCCGTTCATTTTGGTAGAAATGGTGGGTTTTCAAAATTTGATCCAAACTGTGAGCCTATTTTCATATATAAAAATAAATATTTTTTCCTTATAACACATTAAATTTTCAAAACATTACTCAAATTCCACTTCTCAATTATAATCACATAGTATATTAAAACAACCATAACAATTTGGAGCCCATATAAATAAATAATAATGATGGATTTGGGATTTTTATTATGTTTTGGGCCAGCCTGTCAGCACATTTCCTACTTTAAATTATTTTATTAATTTTTCAATATCTAATTCAATTTTTTCTATTTTGTTTGATTCCAACTCCCACGATGAAACAAAAAACCCAATTATCACTCTCATTATATATTTCTATAATTTTTAGTTCATTTGGATCACGGAATAGGGAGAAAGTTCTATGGGTTTTTCAAATCGTTCAAATTTGAGAAGTTAATTTGTTTCATTCAAAAAACATTCAAATTTAAAACTTTCTACTACATTTCACTTCTCAAATGACCTACTATGCCTCATTAGAGCTTAATTTTATGTTTTGGTTTCTTGGAGAATCATCCTTTGGTGGATTCCGGGTGATTTATTCAAGATTGTTAAAGGTATGCGATTTCATCTAGGTTTCTTCATTTTTCCTTAGGGTTTCCTCCCACTATCATTATGATAAAAAATTAGGATAAATTAGGCTTTGAACCTTGGGATATATTTGTTTTATTTTTTATCAAATATTGTGGTTTTTTGTTGGTTTTCACTCTTCTGTGGTGCAGTGTTGTTGCAGTTGATGTTTCACACCACATTTCGAAGGTTTCAAAACAAAAAGGTTGTTGATTCAATGTGTAACAATTATATGAGGAGTTATCTTGTATTAATTACTCATTGAACATATCTATCATATGTTATATGTGGTTTGAAAACTGTTTATGATTTATTTGGTTAACTATTCAAATTTATAGTTCCATATTAGCTTGAAATTTAGTGTTTTTCATGTTTAACTCATGGGGTACTATTGGGGAGAATTATATAACATATGAAATTGGTTAACTAAATCTGATTTGGGCTTCCAATTCAACTTTGGTAGGTTCTTGTTGTGACATTGGGTTTCAAATAAGGTTTTTAATGGTTTTTATGTGTAAAACCATGTTATGCTTCATGGAAGTGTTTTATGAAAATGTGTGTGTTCTCATGTTCATCATTAGTGGTATTACTTGTTGTGATTTTACAATACTTAAGATTTGTTTATTAAATAATTTTAGGGATTCCAATTTTATTTTTTAATGCTATTGGTGTGATTTTTTCCTTGAAATATGGTTTCAAAATGGGTTTTATGTGAAAAATTTGGGTATACTCCTTAGAATAGTTTTATGAAATATTTGGATGATTTAATGATTTATTGAAGAGTTGAAACCATATTGGAAAATAATTATGGATTGTGTATATATTGAGATGTTCCATTTTAAATGTGAAAGGGGATTCCATGTGATGTGTAATCTCTTGGAAATGTTTTATAAATATGTATAATGAGTTTATTGAAATGTGAATGCATTGTGAACATGATGTGGTTTGTTTTGTGTGATTGTGATGTGAAAAAACGATTTAGTTCATGAAAAGTGTATTATATAGCATGTTAGTGGGTTGTTATGTGATGTTTATCATATTGGGAAATATTTTATTAAATTGTTAATGGATGTGTTGAATTGTAAATGATATGTAAAATTTGTTGTGGGATATTTTGGTGTGAGATGGATTTCAAAATCCATTTGAATGAAAAGGGGGATGATGTGATTATGTAATGTACATGTGGTCCATTCAGATGATGTGTTATGTGGAAGGGGTATTTGAATGTGTGTATTTTATTTCATGGATTATTGAACATTTTTTATCATAAGAGATAAACATAGGTATCTCGGTGGGTGGACCTGTACTAATATATTAGTGATCTTGGTGAGGGGGATTGGACTTAGTTTCACATAGCAAGTTTTACCCTTAAAACACTAACTACACCATTATGATAATGAGGATTTGGGACCACTAGGTTATGGGTATGATCCTTACTAGTGTCTCATGCATGAGAACTGATATTTTGATGGTTACTCTCACCGAGATACGAGGTACCTGGGACCAACAAAAAGCTAGTGCCTAGGGGTTATTTCCTATATTTTATTCTCATTAGATGTTTTACTCTCACCGTAAGTATACGATTTGTTTGGATGAAAATTTCATTAGGTTTGTAATTTTATTTAAATGTGTATATTCATTAAAATAACCTACTTGAAAACTATTTTAATGTTTAATGTTGCATCTTATAGAAATTGTATCTTGCATTTCATGTTTTTGAAAACTTGCATTCTTTTCCACATTGAATGTTTATCTCATAGAATCACATAGTTGTGGTATCCAACTGGGATTTGGATCCCACCGTACATACACCTTTGGGTGTAATTAAACTTTCTGTTTTTTTTGTCGCATGTTTGGGTACAACATTTGTGCCTATTGTTCAGGTTTTAGCGATCCAACGTTATACGGTGTAGTGCAGATGGCTTGAGGGTCGTTACTCATTACATGTGGAGGTTCTTAGTCTACCATTTCTATTTTTTTACCTCTTTAATTGTCTTTTATTATTTTATAAAGTTTTGTAATATAATTATTAAATTTTCTAAAACATTATTTTGTTTGAAAGATCCAAAATTTTTATATTGGATTCATTTGTGGTTTTATGTTTATAACTCGGGAAAATCATTCCCAATTTTCACTTTTAATACTCGGGATCTTGTGCCTACCTATGGAGATCTGGAATTCCCTTCATGCCTTGTCGTGGACCAGGTTCAGTGCCCGTTTAGATGGAGACTAGTTTTGGTTAGTGATAATTTTTATTTGGTAGATAAATGGAATATATGAAATGATATTATTCTTGAGGAAGGAATATGGAATTCTTATATAATTCCTTAACTCATGTAATATAAAATCCAGTAATTCTAATAACATACGATGATTTTGGATTATAATCAACATAATGAATTGGAACATTTCCTTATTCAAGCATCAAAATGCTCTAAACTATATGTGATATGGGGGACTGATTGAATTCTAATTTTAGTTATATATAATCAATAATAACATCTAGTTTCTTCATATATTTTTATTTGGAAAATGTATTTATCTATTTATATAAATAGTGTAATTTTCTTTAATTTCTATGGATTTATATAGAAGATATTATTTAACGCCTAGGCCCTAGTTACCCAGAGTCGGTGCATTATTTTAATACATTGGCATGGTTACAAGGAATAAAGTCCCAAATAACCAATTGATTTTAACAGTCTTGTAAAATATATTACATACATGAATGTTACTTTAATCATTATAACATACAAAACAACATAAATAATCCTTTATGAACACCATTATTCCCTTGGCTTAACCCTGCATATCAATCACAATACACCTCTTGGAATCCTAGGAAAATAAAACATAGAAAGGGGTGAGCTCAAACGCTCAGTAAGGGTAAGAAATACTACAAAAACGTTAAAAAAAGAATATACATTTAAGGAAATTTATAATACATAAACAAAATCCTTTTAAACATGAACTTTAGCATAATATGGAAGAAATAAACTGAAATAATTCTATTTACTTATTCATATGAAAATTCTACTAATCGAATAGTCAATGAAATATCAATAACCACTTTTATAATGATGGAATGCATTATGATGTACTTTAATTTCTGTGTCAAGGCCTCGTGCCAAGACCTAAGGGATTAGTGTAACTGTAACCCAACCCGGAGAGCCTTTGTAACGAGACTCCATCCTGGAGAGACTCTGTAACCGGACTCCAACCCATATTGCCTCAAATAACTGGACACCATCCCGGAGTGCCTCTAATAAGAAGACACCAACCCGGAGTGTCTGTTGTAACCATACCCCAACCTAGAGGGCTTACTTTTACAGGTCCCCAACCCAAAACATACTAGTCCAACACATTCATCTTAAGAAGAGGATGCAATATAACATAAACATTCGTATTAAAAGTAGCATATGAAATGTCAAAACATTAATCATAAACCATTAATGGCCTAAAAATAACTCATCCATAGTCAAACATCTCACAAAACCTTAAATACAATATGGACGATTTGTATCATAATAAATCAACTTCAAACAATTGTAAAAATTTTCAAAGGATGTTGACGTAGATGAAATCAAAACTATTTGAGAGAAATATCTCTTTTTCTAAAAATAATTTAAAAGGCACAAAATTATAAAAGAAAACATTTACATTGAAAATATAATTATATGATTATAAGGGAAGCATCAAAGATTTTATAATGGCGGAAAATAGCCGCAACTGCCATATAAGTAAAAAAAGACATTCATACTTTATTTCTGTCGAAAAGGTTAAAAAGGACCTTATTTGGAAAATGACGGAATGATTCTTTCATAAACTACTTATATAAATTCAAAAAAGGGTATAAATGACTTTAAGACATATTCTGTTAAATAGTAATAATGTTTTGAAATACATTTTTAAGAAACATGGATGTTGATGATAAAGAGGTCCAAGTATATAATTACGTATAAACAACATCGGATAATGAAGAGATTGTGAAATAAACCATTAACTTGTACTTTTACTTAGTCGATGGTATGGTAAAATCCTGTATAATAGTTAAAACATTGTTATTAAAATATAAAAGAACCATATACATAATTATTATATAATATATGATCTTCTAATATTGCATTGTTAATAATATATTTGTATTATCGTCATTTCTGGTGTTGACTTACTCGTTTTCATTTATATGATTTGTTACACAAGTCATGTTTGTTATGGATTGGTTGTATATTATTCATATCCAGAATTATATAATGTTCCTAAAAATTACTTTTAATCATCAAATGAGAATAAGTCTTGAATGGGTACGATGGGGAATGAATCTCATCGCGTTCGTGGAGACGGTAATCCATAAGTACACACGAGTGAAAATATCATTCTTTTGATATTAATAAAATTTATAATTCGATAGTATATAATATATACAAAATCCTTATCAGGTTTTTTTTACTTTCATTAAATACACATCATTATTATACCCATCCAAATAATTATGTATTGAATAACAATTACACCACGACGTGGAGACGTTAAGCCGTACGAACGCATGTATGGTTTCATGTGATTCAATGGGAGGATATAATAATTAACATGATTGTACTATAATTATAATAACATAAAAGTATTTAAAATATACTGGATTTATTATTTTATAATGGAAACAACAAAGAAAAAGGAAGTGGAAGAAAAAAGGAACTTGAAAGAGGGTGGTGAAATCATTACCTGTTCTTCGCGTTCTTCCTTTTGATTTGATCAAAAGGGATCCATAGGTTGGATTTATGATAAAACTAAGGCCGATGGGTTGATTTGAGGATATTTGAGAGGGTACTCGGGCAAATGTTGGCTGAGCCAAAAGACGTATTAGGTTTGAATTAGAGAGAAGGGCGAGTGCCCTTTTATAAGAGGGGTGAGAGGCACCTTATGAAAATCTTAATATATTATTTTATAATAAATTAATATTCAGTTTTTAATGGCTTAAAAGTGTATTATTTAATTTTTAAGGTTCGAATAGGTCCAAAACAAATCAACATATAGATTTTAGACTTGTTGGGGTCATTATATTTACCTTTTCATTTAGTTTAACTCTTAGTTAATTAGAATGCCATTTACCTTGTCACTTTGTATTTTTATATTATATAGTTAATAAACATACTATATACATGAAAGAGACCACCAAGTTGAACATTAATGATATACCTATCATGATATAAGTCTTTTGGCTGAACCATATATTTTTAGGAATAGAATATAAATTAATAATATAATATTTATTTTAAAAACTCTTTTTTTCAATTTTGACACTACTGAGTATTTTGTTTTTGATAAGTTTATAACAGAACTATTACTTCAAAAAAAATTATATAATCAGTTTTAATATGTCATATTAACATATAAAATTATTTTAATTCATATAATGACTAAAATTACATTTATTCTGAAATTTATAATATCAATTATTTTAATATTTCATTAATACGGTAATTACTACATCATCATTGTGTCATAAGTAAATTAAATTATTTAAAGTATAAAATATATAAATAAAATTCAATTATATATGGAATCTTTTTAGATTTCTAATGAATATTTATAATCCATTTTATCTCATGTATAACCCTATATTGAAAATTTTTTTGTTATTAAACTTAGATTTTAACACTTTTAACTCTTCTTTGAATTAAATAATTACAATTTTCCTAATACAATCCAAGTGGACCTAAATGATAATATTTTATTCCTAAGGTTGTTTTTCGTCAAAATAAACTTGTCCAATTGAATTAGTACATGTGTTAGGGTAATGTTAATATCATTTTCACCCTTAATTACCATATTTACTTTTAACCGTGGTAAATAAAAAAATTACTATTCACAGAAAAATTATTTTTATCCTATTGAACCCCATTTTACTCCTTGATATTAGCTGTGTCTCAATTTTTGAAATTACACTCAGAGATGCGGTAAAATTATGTTTTATGTGAATTTCCAAATTTTCATAGGAGGTGGGTAAAAGAGGGTGAATAGTTCAATACAAATTTTATATATTAAAATTATTCAAAACTAACTTCAATGAATTATATTGAACTTATATATGTATTATATATCTAATTTTACCTTAATTAAATTTAAATAAAATAAATAATTATTTAAATAAATTTTTTTTTAAACCATAACTCAGTGTTTTTTCACTATTCATCATAAATTGAATGTTTTCAGAAAAATACCAAAAACTCACTCGAGGAGAATTTCGTTATTCCGTTTCCAAATATGAAGTCCATTTTGAATGATAAAATATGTAAAATTATAAAAAGTTGTTATTACTATTCATAACAGCTGCTTCGATTTGTTGAGGTGTGTTAGAGTCTCGAAGTTGCGTACAATGCAAGCTATTCCACTATTAAAAGGGAAACATACCGTAGAAGCTTGGGGTGTTACATTCTCCCCTCCTTCAAATAATTGGGTCCTCTCAATTGGAAATTATTCTTTTAAAATAAACGGTTGAAAATAGAGAATACCATTGTGTAAAACCGATATAGGAAATATGGTTAATAAAATTTTGTTTTAATAATTGGGAAAGGGAATTGAGAATGTCACCACCAAATTAGGGTTTCGAATAGGAGAACGTTGGTGGAAATTATAGACACATAATTATAGGAAAAACGTAAATAATTATATTGAGTGATTGAGGTCAGAAATCACAAACATGTGTAGAATTGAGGGCCACAAAGACATCAATCTATGATAATTTAAAATATAATCACTTCAACAAAACATAAGGTATTAGGATAAAACATTTTTGGTCTTAATATACATTCCATAAATTTCATGAATTAATTTCTTCATAAAATAAGATATATATATATATATATATACATCTTGACTTGTAGAGTTTTCATCCTTAAACTAATTTCTACCACAAACTCATCTTTCACTCCAAAAGATAATAGAATTAAAAAATATTATATTTATCCTAATAGTATATGGTTCCAATCATTAACACATACCATTATAATGAAAAAATATTTTTTAATAACCAGGGACTTCCAGTAGGCTAGTGATAGGTAATAAAGACATATCGCACTATGGTTTTCGGTTCAATTCCTACAGCTTTGTCCAATGTGACAGGTTATCGCCCGATCTGCAGGTTTTCCTTTTATTAAAGCTATAGTATCATAATATTCCAAAAATAATCATAATACATTTTTTAAACTTGAAAAATACTATCCAATGTTCAACTTAATCAATTCCAAAACATTATAGGTATCCAAAGTACCTCTGTCCAGACTCACTGTAAAAGGTATCTATATTCAAAAAAACAATCGCAATGTCAGATTCTCCAAATAGAGTAATGTTTCTCTTATTGTCACATACTGAAAAAATGATTACATTATTCATATTAAAACCTTAATGAAAAAACATGTACTATAATACAATCCTTATATAAATCATTTTATTCTCATAACGAGAATATAATCCATGAGTCCAAAAACACAAATACATTGATTATTCCTCTTCAACTATAGTAACAATATAAGCTTGTCCTTGATCCCTTGGCCTTTTCCGAGGAATGTTTCTCTGACGCTTAGGATATTCATTCTCATAATGCCCCATTTCTCTAAAAATGTAGCATTCAAAATTGATAGCCTCCTTCTTTCCCTTGTAAGCACGAGTATGGTGACCTTTTTCTCCACATTTGTAACAAACTCCTATTCCTTTTAGGCAAGTACCATGGTGTTTATTCCCACATTTTTCACATAATGGAAAATCCTTCTTTCCCCTTTTCCCTTTATCTATCTCCTGATCCATCGTTCTCTAATTCTCTTGTTTTACATTGTTGTCATAACATTTAGAGAATTCTTTTTCTATCTTGATAGCACATGGGTTTATATCTTCGTACGTTGAGAAATATTGTGAAACTAATGCTCGATGAAGAAATGGTAATAACCCATAAATTAAACAATCAATCTTACTTCTTGGGTAACATATATAATCTGCAGCATGCCTCGCTATCCTTGTAATGTTAGACTCAAAATTTTCGACATTTTCTTCCCCCTATTATCTTAGACTCTGAAATTGCATTTCCATATCTGCTTGATGGTCATGAGGGAAGTATATTTCTAATAAAATATCTTTGAACTCTCTCTATTCCATATTTGATACTTAATATCCTTCAGTCATGTTTTGAATCAACGACCACTATTGATCAGCTTCTCCAGTGAGGCGGTAAACTTCCATGACAACTTTTTCACTTTCGCTATTCCCCATGGCGTGGAATATTTTCTCTAAGTAATTTATCCATTGCTCAGATAATAATTGATTTGTACTCCCATTAAATTTTGGTTGTTGTTTCCCCATGAAGAAATATAACATCAATCCTACACACTGCGGATCAGGGTGCTCCATACGGGTAAGGTTATTATTCATAACATTGGCGAGTTGTCCTAGTATAGTGATTAGCTGATCAGAACTAGTTGCATCACCAAATCCACTATAATTATATTGAGAAGGAGGGAAATCCCTAAATGTAGTGCGTGCATTGATATGGTTTCCATTTTTCCACTATGTTCCATTTCTAAAAAATGGCATAAGCTAGATCAGTTTATGGATCAAAACACCTAATTTTGTACTTGTAAAACACTTTACATAAATTGAACTTTTTATGGATATAATCCATAATCATAAAAAGATATTTTCTTTGAGGATGTGTATACTCATAAACCCTTAATAATGATTTGTAATGATAAAGATAATTATCCTAAGAATATCACCCCTGGAGTGTTGTGACCAAGAGTGCAGCAAGGCCCGTTGTTGTGCACCAGTTCTTGTTCGAGTCTAGCTCAAAGCAGTGTTTTTGGGTTTTACCCCTAGTTATATCTTTGTCAAAGCCGCCTCTACATACTTGTATCCAGACAGGGATGTATTTTCGGAAAAATCACAAAATCTCTATAATACCAAAAATCATGGAAGTTCTTCCATACTAATCCTTAATGTCTATCTTAGGGCTATGTGCTCTAATTAGATTTTATCTAATTCTAGCTTCCAAGGATATTGCTAAACGTCCTTTGATACTAACTGTAATGAACCGACCCTAGTTACCCAAAGTCGGTGCATTATTTTAATAAATTGGTATGATTACAAGTAATCAAGTCCCGAAGGACCGATCATTTTAGCAGTCTTGGAAAATAGATTACATACATGGATGTTACATTAAACAGTATAACATACAAAACAACATATATAATCCTTTATGAACGCCATTATTACCTTGGCATAACCCTAAATATCAATCACAATACACATCTTGGAATACTGGGAAAATAAAACATAGAAAGGGGTGAGATCAAACTTTGAGTAAGGGTATGAAATATAGCAGAAACATTCAAAAATTAGCATAGACATTTAAGGTGATGTAGAAAACTAAAAAAAAGCCTTTTAAACATGAACTTAATCATAATATGGAATAAATAAAATGAAATAATTCCATTTACTTATACACTTGGATATTCTACTAATCGAATAGTCACATGTAATATCAATAACCACTTTCATAACGATGGAATGAATAATGTCGAACCTTAATTTTTGTGTCAAGGCCTCGTGCCAGGACCTAAGGGATAACTGTAACCTAAACCCAACCCAGAGAGCCTCTGTAACCGGAATCCATCCCAGAGTGCCACTATAACCGAACTCCAACCTGGAGTGCCTCTAATAACCAGACACCAACCCAGAGTGCCTCTAATAACCGGACACCAACCCGGAGGGTCTGCTGTAACAGGACCCCAACCCGAAGGGCTTATTTTTACCGGTCCCCAACCTGGAACATACTAATCCAACACATTCAACTTAAGAAGAGGATGTAATATAACATAAACCTTCGTATTTAATCTAGAATAATAAATGCCAAAATATTAATCATAAAACATTAATGGCATAAAAATAACTCATCCATATTCAAAAATTTCATAAAACCTTGAATACAATATGGATGATTTTTATCATAATAAATCAACATCAAACAAGTTTAAAATTTATCAAAGGATGTTGATATATATGAAATCAAAACTATTTGAGAGAAATATCTCCTTTTTATAAATCATTTAAAAGTCACATAATTTTAAAAGAATACATTTACTTTGAAAATATTCATATAGGCTTATAATGGAAGCTTAAATGAATTTATAATGGGTGAAGATAGCCACACCCGCCATATAAGTTAAAAAAAGACATTCTTACCTTTATTCTGTCGAAAATGTAAAAAATGACCTTGTTTGGAAAACAACGGAAAGACTCCTTTATAAACTATTTATAAAAAGTCAAACAAGGGTATAAATGACTTTAACCCATATTCTGTAAAATAGTAAGAATGCTTTGAAATACATTTTTATGAAACATATATGTGGATGATAAATTGGTCCTAGTAGATAATTACGTATAAACAACCTCAGATAATGAAGAGATTGTGAAATAAACCTTTACCTTGTACTTTTACATAGTGGATGGTATGTTAGCCTTTTGTATAATAGTTAAAACATTGTTATTAAATTATAAAAGAACCATATTAATAATTATGATATCATATATGATCTTATAATAATGCTTTGTTAATAATATTTTAGTATTATTGTCGTTTCAAGTGTTAACTTAATCATTTTCTTTTATATGTTTTGTTATATAAGTCGTGTTCGTTACGGATAGTTTGTATCTTATTCATATCCACAATGATATAAAGTTACTAAACATTACTTTTAATCATCAAATGAGAATTATTCTTTAATGGATATGATGGGGAATGAATCTCGTCGTGTTCGTGGAGACGGTAATCCGTACGTTCGCATGAGCAAAAATTTCATTCTTTTGATTTTAATATAAGATATAATTGGATGGTATATAATATATACATAATCCTTATCATGTTGTATTTATTATTTACATCAAATACACATCATTATTATAACCATCCAAATAATAATGTATTGAATTACAATTACACCATGACGTGTAGACTGTAAGCCTTACGTACGCACGTGTGGTGACATGTTATTCAAAGGGAAGATAAAATAATCAATTTGTTATACCATAATTATAATAAAATCACAGTATATATAATATAATGGAGTTATTATTTTCAAATGGTAACAACAAAGAAAAAGGAAGTGGAAGAATAAAGGAACGTGAAAGAGGGTGGTGAAATCATTACCTCTTGTTCGAGTCTTCCATTTGATTTAATCAAAAGGGCTCCATAGGATAGATTTTTGATAAAACAAAGGCCTCTAGGTTGAAGGGATTATTGTTGAGAGGGTATTTGGGTAGGGTTTGGCTGAGCCAAAATTCTTATAAGGTGTGAATTAGAGAGAAGGTGGAGTTCCCTTTTATTAGATGGGTGAGGGATACCTTAAAAAAACATAAAATATTATTTTATAATAAATTTATATTCAGTTTATAATGGCTACAAAGTGGATTATTTTAAGGTTAGGGTGGGGATAGGTCAAAAACAACTCAACCAATATATTTTATACCTGTTTGGGTCATTATATTAACCTTATCTTTTAGGTTTATCTCATAGTTAATTATATTGACATTTACCATGTCACTTTGTATTTTTATATTTTATTCTTAATAAAATTAATATATAAATCCAAGCGACCTACAGGTGGTCCATTAATTATAAAACTGTTATGATATATTTATCTTGGCCGAATGATATATTTTTAGGAATAGAATATAAATTACTAATATAATATTTGTTTTAAAAACTCTTTTATGTCAATTTTGACACTATTGGGTATTTTGTTTTTGATAATTTCATAACAGAATTATTAAATCAAAAAAATTTATATAATTAGTCATAATATGTCATATTAAACTTGAAAATTAGGGTAATTTTTAAAATGTCTCAAATTACATTTTTTTTGATATTTATAATATCAATTATTTTAATATTTCATTAATACAATAATTACTGCATCTTCATTGTGTCATAAATAAATTAAATTATTTAATTTATAAACATTATAAATAAAATACAATTATATATGGAATATTTTAGTCTTTATAATGAATATTTATAATCTAATTTATCTCAAGTATAACCTTATATTAAAAATGTTTTAGTTTCTAAACATTGATTTTAACTCTTTTAACTTTTCGTTGAATTAAATAATAATAAATGTCATAATCTAATCCAAGTGGACCTAAATGATAATATTTTATTCTCATGGTTTTCTTGTCTATATACATATGTCTAATTGATTTAGGAAATGTGTTAGGGTAATATTAAAATCATTTTCACCCTAAATTATACTATTTACTTTTAACCGTTGTAATAAAAGTAAAAAGTTACCATTCACTAAAAATTATTTTTTTCTTATTGAACCATATTTTACTCCATGATATTAACTGTGTCTCTCAGATTTTTGAAATTACACTCACATAAGAATTAATATTATTTTTACTTGAATTTCCAAATTCTCCTAGGAGGTGGGTAAAAGAATGTGAAAAGTTCAATAAAATTTTTATATATTTAAATTATTCTAAAATAACTACAATGAATTACATTAAACATATATAGGTATTATGTATATATTTTGAATTTAATTAAATTTAAATGAAATAAATAATTTTTTAAATAAAAATTCATTTTTAAACCATAAGTCACTGTTTTTCAATATTCATCAAAAATTGAAAGTTTTCAGAAAATTAAAACAAATTCACCCTAGGATAATTTCGATATTCTAAATCCAAATATGAAGTCCATTTTGAATGATATAATTTATAAAATTTAAAAAAACTGGTATTACTATTCATAACGGCTACTTTGATTAGTCGCGGTTTGTGAGAGTCTCAAAGTTGTGTGCAATGAATGTTATTGGATTATTCAAAGTGAAAGGTACCATGTATTCATGAAGTTTTACAGATTATATGAGATAATATAAATCTATATGTATTCAATATGATTTTATAATTGATGTATCACATTTATATAATTAATTTATATATAGAGAATGTGTTTTCATTAGTGTGTTTGTATAATTCGATGGTACTGATTTTCTTCTTCTTTTAGATATCATTTTAATTATTTATGTGTTTCTTATTCTGATATTCTGAATGATTAATTGTTAGAGTTAAATCTTCTACCCGGAAATTGGTTAAAATTTATTGAATTTTATTTCCCTTAATATTGGTTGATTTTCAAGAAGGTAAATATACATTATAATTATATGTTATATTAAAAGGGTATGAAAACATTTATTTGAAAAAATGAAGGAAATAATATTTTTATGTTTTTGGATTAATAAAATGGAAGATTCATAGTATATTTCCCATCTTAAAAAATTTAGTAGAACATAATACATTCATGTTTTTGGGAATGTGTGACCCTATATTTTAAAAAAATCACATTTAAATTAAGATTATCACAATGAACCCATTTTAATCCATTATTGTTTGGATATTTTGGATCGAATGTTGTTATAAAAAATTCATCCCCTATAATTTAGATCTAGTGTTTCTCAAAAAATAAAATTATTGAGGATATCTGTGGTTCAATTATTATTTATATAATCTAATTATTGGTTTCTTATCATTGTAAACCTTCAATAAATCTGTTATATAATATTCTAGGATCTAATATTATTGAGAGGATGTATAGGAAGAGTATGGTAGATCACTTAGATCCTTTGAAGGTACAAATATTATTAAATATACAATTGTAATTAATGATATATATTCATATTATTCTCATTATTTCATATCATAATGATATACAGACTAAATATTATTTAATATGTGGTGGATTTCTTATTCCAAAAATATTGACACTATAGTACATGAATTTTTATATCATTAATATTATGTAAAACATTAATTATTTTTAATTATAACTATGAAATGGTTTTTGAATTATTGTTTATAGTGATGAATAAATATGAATTAATACATTAATTAGATTTTATAGTGACATCCATTTATCATGATTATATTTATAGTTATAATATGTCACTTATTTCATCCTATTACAGATTCTGCACTTATCATGGGGAGAATAAATATTTTCATTTTATTTTTCAGAAGTATTTTAAAGAGAAATTGAATTGAATTTTATATTATGATTGATTTGTTCTTGGATATGTAGAATGAATGAAATTTATATAGTGGGCTGTTGTTTTAAAATTTTATATAGATTTATTATATAAAAATCCTATTAAAGAAGAACAATAGAATGATAGATGATGTATATTATCAATTTTCCTAATTGGATATATTGGATATTATTTCAAACTAATATTATGGAATGAGTAGATTTATTAGATACAAAGAATCAATTAATTTATTATCATATGATGACATTTATTCTTTAATTAATTGAAACACTGGTAGCTTCTATATTCATTTCAATGATGGATTGTGGTATTTAAGTGTATTCAATTAATACTAGATAATTAATCAATTAATAAGAAATATTTTCGATAATAAATCAATGAATAATAATCATGTGAGGATACATCGTATATCAATATTTAGTTAATATATAGATACTTCCACTGGAAATTAACATATCATGGTATCATGGATAAAACAACTTTCATCACCAAAAAATGAAATGGTTTTTTTGGATTGTAGTATATTTAAATATGATGAAAAATAACTACAAAATTTATTATATGATTTATATATAAGTATTTTTTTGAAAATATAATAAACTCATTAATTCATATCATGTTCATAACATCTCTACCATGTTCTTCGCACTTGATATTATTCTAGAATCATCATACACAATACTCTTCATTATAAACATCAGATGTTAAAAAATATTAAATTGGTGAGATCTGATCTTAAGTAACAATAAATGATAATAAGTGATCTCTAATTTTTAAATATGGTTTAATAGATTAAGAAAAACATAGTGCCTAATTAATCATAGATATAATTTCATAATTCCTTAAAGAATTATTTCTAAATTTTAGAATCTAAATAAAATGAATTTGGTATCACGAGAAAACAATAACGATCCATTATAACAATACTAAAACTATATAATAAAAGGAAATGTACTATAAGTTAAAATTAAATACACCAAATAAATGTGACATAACCTATAAATTAAATGAAGATAAATAAAACCCATTAGAATATGATTGACATCTGAGAAAACTCATTATGAATATACTATTGAAAATTAAATCATTATTTCCACATTATAAAACTCCATCAATGTTAAAATTCCTATGTTTATAGAAATAAACTATTTTTTATTAGAAATAATATCTCATTATATATAAAATATAACTTAATATGTTTTCGTTATATTGGACCTGGGTAGTCATCACTAATATATATGTGTTATATATAATATTATACATCATCATATCATAATGAAAAAATCTAGTAAATTGATATAATATCTCATTCATATCGATTCAAATAAGGGAAACATTCATTATTTCAAAAAATAAACATAATCAAGTCCTAGAATATAAATTTAATTACCCTAAAACAATGTAATTATCATAGACGATAATATTAAATGATTTATATGGAATCCAAAAAATAATTATAAGAATTATATGGTTTAGTAAATAACCCCACCAATAAATCTATTTATGAAAATTATATAAAAAAATATATTAAATTAAAATTTTCAATGGTTTTTATAATGGAAAGGAATTTGAAAGAAAATAAAATGATATTCAATATATATTATTTGGGGAAAAATTATAAAGATGGATAAATATCTGAATATAAATGAATATTTCATAATTCCACATGATAAAAAAAGTACATGACATATTTTTTTGAATATACTTGATTAAGCATAAAATATGTCAAAATTAATTGAATAATATTTCAAAAAAATTATAATATATTAATGAATCTATACTTATAAATAAAATACACTTTTTATTTTTTAAAAAACTATTTTGGTTAAAAAATTATAAACCATGGTGAATTTTAATTTCATTTATAAAACCTAAAAATGTACATAAGATGTTGAATACAAAATGAAACAAATTTATGCATGATGTGTTAACATATAAAATAATAAAATTACATGGTTTTTCACCTTGAAAAACATTATCCTAATGTATTTCATTGTAAATTTGATTCAAATTAATAATGAATGAAAATTTTATAGAATATGACATTAATAAATAATCCAACAATATATATCGACATTTATAAAAGCATCCAAAGAAAAAATTCATCTATGGGATATATTTTAGATTTAAAATAAGTGATATTTTAAATTTCATTGAATCATTTAAGTAATCCACTAAACTGGGAGAAACATTATTTATTAATACTATATATTATAGACCCAAAACATTACTACTAGATCTAGTGTGTAAATTTTAAAATTTACATTTATTAATTTGATACCGATGAAGGTGAAACAATTCATTCAATAAAAATCATAAATCATAAAATGGAAAAATTTTATTCAAATAAATTTTAATTGGCCCTCACGGATTATATTTTATCTAGAATTAGGAAACACACTTACATATAACATAATAATGTCTATTATTTATAATTTCCTTCACATACCCTATATTTTAATACGTCATAATAAATTTTCATCATCATCCAATATATAACCTTACAAGACATAATTAATTAAAAATCATTGTTGATAACTTGAGAAAAATGAATCATCAGTAGGGTCGGCTCCAAGGTGCAATAATGGTAAAAATAAGCATTTACTATTTAATGTGATGAGTGATCAAGAAAAGAGAATAATGGTATGGTGACCAAATAAATGTTCATATGAATAACATACAAATACACATTCAAAAAAATATTGGACATTAGATTATTGAAATTGAATACGACATTGAAATTGGAAGGTTTCATCACAATAAAAAAAACATTTCCCATAACATATTAATCTAGATCAAAGGAAACATTTATATAGAATAGAAATCATAATGAAATGATACATATATAACTGGATATCATCATCATAGTAGACTAATAAACAACATAAATTTATAATAACCATAAAAAATACATAATTTATAATTTTAAAAGTATCATAATCATTACTAAATTCATTGGAGAGATATCATACTAATCCAATTTTGTAAGATGTATCAGGCTATCCTAGGGCTATCTATGCACATCAATTATATAATATATAAAAATATATCCCAAAACAACCTAGGGGAACCCACGAAAATAAATAGATTCAATTTCAATTATGTTAATTATAAATATAAAGCATTTGTTTGAATATAAACTATTGGAAATATCCATTATTGCTTTCATAACATGATAAAATTATGGCAAAGAAAGAGGTTCTAGGAAAATCCCTTTGAATTATGATTAAAAATATAAAAATGGGAAACATAAAAATATATTTGGAAAAAGGTAAAACTGTGGAAATAAAATAGGTTCCATAATAGTATAATTGAATCATGATATACATGTTGAAAAAATATATTCCATTACAATCTTATTGAAATATTAATAACCAATGTAAAATAAATATGATGGATAACAATATTTTTTTAAAATTATAAAAATATATAAATAAAACTGATTCCAAAAACATATATATGAAACATGAAAAATACATGGAATATAAATTGTTGTTATAACATTATTGAAACATTTTTAACCAATTGAAGTGAAACACATTCCTTGAAAAAATTGAATGAAAATATATTTTTCTGTGAATAAACATAACTAGGATTCCATCATCATAAAACAACGCCATTGTATCATAATCAAAAACAATATTTATTTATTTTTTCAATGGAAATTCCATCAAATGATCATTTAAATAATATTTTAGGAATAAAGGCATTTAATTATGAAAAACACATTTAAAAACTAAAAATTTACAATATATTGTGAAAATAAATTTCATTGAAGTAATCATTGGAATAATATGAAGAATAATTCCCTGATAATTTTATATACGATAGTGTGAAGATATATTAATTTCATAAATGATAATAATAATCATTCATTTTAAAAAATTAAAAACAATTGTCTAAAAAATGGCCCATTTGAATAAAATAATAAATTATACTTTTTAAACTTCTTAATATAATGTAACTGATCTTGTAATTTTATTTTAGGAAATTAAATATTTACTTAAAATATATTCTTCAAAAAAAATTATAAAACATATATAAATAAATAATTAAAACCTGATCTAAAAGTTAATACATGATTGGAATTATTATTAATGACGTTGTTGAAATTTTTCGACATATTGTGGACGAAATGGAATATAAAAATTTTAACCATATTCATAACAATAGAAAAAAAAGTATGGATATGGTTCAATAAAAAAATATTATATTATTTCATCTAATGTAACATTTAACATTAACAATCCCAAAATTAAAAAGATTATAACCTAAATGCTTTTCCACACTGGTAACATTTCAATTGTAAGACCCATGATAAAATGACCTCAAATGAAACATTGAATAATATGATATTATATAGATACAAGATATTTCATATCAAAAGGTCATTATATAAACCTACTCAATGAATTCAAGTAAATGTCATAAATGTTTGTCTTAATGAAATAGAATTTGATATGGCTAACCATTTCAAAAAACTAGTAACATTGACCTGAAAATTAATCAATGAATAAAATCGGTGTATCAATAATAATTTAAAAAAAATGTAACGACACATAAGATAATAAAATGTAATAACATACATATTAATATATTATCAAATATAATTATGAAATAATATATCTCAATAAATGTAAATCTATTTATGAAATTATTTACTATGTAATTATATTAATGTCAATCCCCTTGGATAAATTAATTAATAATGAAACATAAAATAAAATGATATATGATGGGTTCAGGGTAGTGAAATTGAAATGAAAATTATATAAACATATTTATAAAATAAATTGTGTATATGGAATGGGTATCTAAAAAAAGAAAAAGTGTGATGAGAAAACCCCATACCTCAAGTCCAAAAAGGTTAGTTTTAAAATAGAGGATGGACTCCAACATCTCAATAGAGGATAAAAGAATTTAAATTCCAGTTTAATGAGCACATTGGGACCAAAATTTGGGATTATCCTTAAATATTTGGAAGAATTTTCTTTGGGATAAATGTATGAGGATGAGAGGAATAATATTCCAACATTGTTGTATTGGTTACCAGATGTGTTTCCCAATAATTTCTCAGGATTTCCAATGATGAGATAAGTTATGTTCACAATAGATCACCTTATGAGGACCAATCTAATTTTCCTTCCATATTATCGAATGTAACCAATAGAATTACAGGAGTTGAATTTGAAGATGAAATAATTGTAAACAAATGTTTCTTTCGGCCTTAGCACGTCACTATGGGAAGTGTCATGCCTGTTTTTGATAAAAGAAAGAACTCTATGGATGTGTGCAGATTATCATAGACTTAATAATGTTATTATAAAGAATATATATTCATTTCCACACATTGATGATTTGTTCAAAAAAATATGTTTATAACAGTGGCTATTTATTATTGTCTTGCTATTAAGATATCACCAATTATGGCTTAAAACATGATATTTTGAAAAAAATCTTTATATGTTGATATAGGCCTTATAAACAATTGGTGATGGGTTTTGGTCTTCCAAATTCACCTATAATCTTGTTTATATTTATCAATAGGACATTTATATGATATCTATATTCCTTTATGGTGATGTTAGTGGATGTCATATCATATCAGTTTATTGGTGAAGTGTTACAAAGAGTTAAAAAATAAACTGTGGTGAGAACATTGAGTATTGGAAATAATATGGTAGTTAAGTAGTGTGGTTCATAAATCATATAGCGATATCTATGGTTATTGAGGAAATTAGTCTTCACACGTAACATCATTCAATATGGGATATCAATAATAGAATATAGAACATGTATAAAGCATTACCAAAATAGTTTTGGTGGCCACGAATGAAATAAAAGGTAGCTGTGTTTTTTTTTTGAGATTCTTTACATTTAATTATGTTAAGGAAGAGAATCAACATCCAATAGGTATGTTTCAATATTCAAATATTCTAGTAAAGAAATGGAAGAAAATAGATTTGAATTTTTTTGGTCTCCCATGAATTGGTTTTGATACATGATTCAATATGAGTGTAACTAGATCAACATACCCATTCAACTCATTTGATTCCTATTCATGAAGCTCCTACATGGGAGGATCTGTCCATAATAAATATCTATGATGTGTTAAATTGAAATAGAACACCATTTAATATCATATTTATTAGTGATCTATGGTTCATGTCTATATTTTTGAAATTCATACAAAAATACCTTTGGAATTAGTTGACTATTAGTATGTTGCATCACCATCATATAGATGAGAAATACATGAGTATAGTAGAAACATTATAAGACATGTTTTGGGATTCTGAAATAGATTTTTGTTGCTCATGGTATGAACACATAACATTTTTGGAGTTCTCATATAACAAAAACTATAATTACAATATAAAAATGGCTCATTTTGAATATTTTTATGGGTATCCTAGTTGGTCTCCAATTTTTTTGAGTTGAAGAAAATGAGAATTCACTAGTTGGGATGATACTTGTTCATGAAATAACAGAGAAAATTTAGTTAATTCAGAAATGTATAGAGTCATATTTGAGTTATCATAAATCATATACGAATCATCATTGATATCCATTTTCATTCACATTGATTGATCATGTATTCATTTGTATCACTCCACGACTTGGACATAGAAGTTTTGGGAAGTAGGGAATGTTATCTCTATGATACACAGACCCTTTAGTGATAATAAAATGGGTGGGTGGGGTGGCATATCATTTTTCAATGGAACCACAGTACAGTGTGCTGTATAAAATTTTCCATGTTTTTTAATTTACAATGTATTAACATGGACCTAACCATGTTATCAGATGGTACCACATTAATCTTGAGCATGATGATTTGATGGTATAGATCTTGGTCTGGATTGTGGATATTAAAAATAAAGTATTGCATTGAAAAACAATTAGTATAATGAATGTTTTTTGGAAACATGGTCATATTCAGGAAGAGACCTTGGAATGAGTTATGGAAATGAAAGAGAATGAGACAGAACTATTTTAGGGAACTGATAATTTCCTATTTTATTGTGATGGAATAACCTTTGTAGGGGAGAATGTATCACCCTAGTTTGAATTATTTATCCCATTATTTTTTAAAGTACTTATTAAATATGGGTTTAGTTTGGGAAGGTTTGGGAACCTTTTAGAATTGTTTTGGATCTTTATGTTATGTTAATGGATAGTGAATAGTTTTGTATGACCGTGAAACACAAGATAGGAACCCTACATAGTTAGACATGGGAAAAAGAGGAGGCACACAAGTGACACTTGGTTTTTCCAAGACATGTGGATGCCATGGAGAAACCTTGTAGTATTGTGATTTTTTCTAATTTTATATTTTCTACAGTCGATGCATGGTAATAAAGGCATTTGAATAAATAATGTGAGGTATCGCATATGGCAGAAAAAAAGAATGGATATCACAAAGTTTATCTAATTGTGTGACTAAAATGTGCACGGGTCAAAAATTATTTCCTTAATGTTTGGATCTACTGATTTTTTTCCACTAAGTGTTACATATTACCAAAAATGGCATAATATATGGTTTTTCTCTCACTTTGGTTTTTTAATGTGTCCCATTTTAATTGGAAGTGATCTATACTCATTATTTGGTGTATTAAATCTCGATTCTCAAGGAAGGTCTTTGACCGTGGCCATTCATGATGAATTCTCTTATATCTACTTCTCTCATTCACTATTTTCTTTTATATACACCCACTATAGATTGATATATTGTTTTTGATACAAAATATGTTTAGATTTTGTCATTATATTGATAGGGGTCCTGATTTTTGGGGGGTTTTTTGTGGTCAAACAATTTATTTGTGATTTTCTTGTTGTTGTTTATCATTTTTTCAAAACCATTCGATGTAGGTGGCTTCATAATCGATTATTCTATTTAAAACATAACGTATTATTTTCAAATTTACTATTTGGTCGATTTTTATAAATTATTGGGAATTTCTTATTAAGATTCCCATTTAGTTCAAATTTAGAGAATTGGGGAAAATTGGGTATTTTTTGTAATATTAAATTAGTTTCAAGATTTCGAAATAAATTTTTTAAAATGTATATTTTCATGAATTTTGGAAAATGGTTTCTTTTAAATTTTTTAATTGAACATATGGTTTTATTGAAATAATTTTTATATGGTTTATTTTACCTATTTTTTTAAAAAGTATGGTTTCATTTAAAAGGATGAAATGATTGGTTTGAAATTGGGATTGTCATAAATGGATTTGTTTTTTTCATATTCAATTATGGAGAATAATGGAATTAATTATCCCAAATCATTCTAGGATGGATAAGGGTTGGAGATCTATCCCTGATCAAAATTGGTTAATTTACTTGTGTGTGTTCATTTACATTCAAGGTTGATAAGGATGTGGAGTCACCCCCATCATTCTGGGATGGATAATTGTTATGGTTTTGAATCCTCAAAATGGCTACGATTAAGAAGTAACCCCCATAATTATGGGATGGATTAGTGTTAGGGATTTCTCTAATAAAAATTGTTTAGGGTCAGATGTCTCCCCAATCATTTCTGTGATGGATAAGGGTAAAGTCTTTTCGTCACCAAAATGGAACGTGTGGATTGTGGTTTAGTGTAATGATTAGTTAAATCACATGAAATGTTTTTTATCTTGAGAGAATTATTTTTTTTATAGTTGTTTATATTTGGATTTAAAAATTAATATAATTTTTTGTATACAATATTTTATAAAAATTTTCTAACTTGTTCTCTCATAGTAGCATGATTAGAGAAATAATTTTAGGAAATGACTATATGTTTTAGGACCCAATGATTCTTTCACACCTTGGTACTTATTAAAATATATTTTATTGGGATAAAATAAAAGGTAAAATATTAAATAACGTTCACACTTCTTCATTATGTATGTGTTGTTTGGAAAAGATAGATCTTGGATCATGTGGAGCTTTAGAGTTATGATATTTTCATTGAGTATTTTAGTTTTTCTTCAAATGATTACTTTGATGAATGTTTTTCTTCCATTGTGTTACATGTTTGTTTGTTTGAATGAATAAAATGTTTGAATGTCTTTCATTTTTTTAGAATCATGTTCTGTTTTATTGGGTTGTGGTTTTTTGGATTGGTTTTTTAATTTTCCAATGGAAAATAGTAATACATGTATATTGAATCACATTAGTATTTATTTATAGCCCTTGGCATCTTGGGGTTCTCTCTTAAGGCCACATTCCCATCCACCACCTTATCAAGCCAATTATAAGGGGAGAGATGTTCCACATTCCATGTCCATCATTAAAATACTATATAATAATACAATTTTAATTATTTGATTTAGTAATATCATTATTATGTTTTAATTCCTTTTACATAAATAAATGATTTATTTATTTTATTTTCATATTTTAAAAAATAATCAATGATGTTTACATCTGGTCTTTTGAGGAAATATAATTCATTATTTCCAAATTGATATTTTCTATTAACCAATATACTAGAGGTAATTATTTAAACATACAATGAATAATAACCATGGAATATTTATAATTTTTTTATCAACTATAATTTAAAAACAATTCGTGAACTAAGTTTTTGTGAAAAAAAATTGTTATAAACTTTGTTACACTAGTCCATACGTACATATTCCTAACAATTAAATTTTTCAATGGTCATTATGGAAATATGGTATGTAAAACAATATATTTATATAATGATTACAATTTTAAAAATACTATTTTATTTCATTAAATAATACTATATATATCATACATTTTTTGATCGAATAAAAATAATACTCACAACGATTTTGGGGGGGAGTAGTCCACACATGCAGATGAATGACTCTATCATTTATTAGTGTAGAAAAGTGAATGATATAATTTTTTTTATGAATGAAAAATCATTCATTAATATCATAATTTAATTATTAATTTCTTATATATTAATTTTCTTTATCTTTATTACCTTGCATATAATGTTTTACTGAGAATTTAATGACATTAATATTTGAGCATTTAGACTACAGTAGAAATCAGTGACATTATCATAGCCATCATGTAATGTAAAGAACGATTTAATATATGATATCATAACTCAACAAGATGAAATTTTTCATTATTTTAATATATCTTTTTTACATACATCATTATAAAAAGTCCTGATATGTGATGGTAATAAACATAGGATATCGGTTCATGAGGCAGGAGTCCAAGGGATACATGAATGATGATTTCATATCCCATATGATAAACTGTAACTGGTTTTAACATATTAAAAAATGTAAAAAATATATGTATATTGGTGATATTTATTTATTATTTTATAATAATTTAATGATATTATAGCGAGGATAAATATAAAATAAAATAAAATCCATGTTTAAGCATGAAACTAGATTAATAGAAATCCTTTTTAGTTAGCACAAAAATCAATAATAGAATGCCCGTATAGTAAATATAATAGGTCTAGTATGTGTGTAATGAAGGAAATAAGTAATTTTTATAGGTATTATCCTAGATAATGGAATTTTATAATGATAAAATGAAAATATATGGGATGTACTTTCATAATTGAGGTTACTATAACAGTAATAATATTTGAAAAAATGTGTACCCACATATGTCAAATTCTACAAGGCTCGAATATAGACCATTATAGATCCTTTTATGTAATAAATATGGCATATATTCATCCAATTATATTTATCCATTAGTTTATTTCTACCCTTCTCTTTTATGTTTAACAACCCTGTAATATCGGTTTCTCCTTAGATGTGATAATTAATTTTTATAGTTTTTTACTATTCATTGTAGTAAAATTTTTTTAAGACATTATTATATAATATAGATTATACTATTTCAAATTTTTTATATAATTTAACAAATTGAAATCAATGAAGGGGAATAATCAAATTTAAAATTAAACCCTCACATGTGATAAAAATTATAGTTTTCAATATGTGTATTTATTAAGAAAAAGATTGTTTTATATTAAATGTATGTCTGTAAATAATATTTCTATCAATATGAATTTTTATTTATATATATATATAATAGATAAATTTATTTTAATAAATACCTCAACTGGTTTTGTTAATTAATTAAAATTTTGAAACATTATGCACTTTAAAATTATTATCCGCAAACCCTTTTTTTAAAACCCAAAAATTACATATAATAACATTTAAATTAATGATTAATGGAATATAATTAATATAAATAAATAATAATTATTTCAATTTAAATCATATATAAAAAATAATTTTATTTTTTAAATAAAATTTTTATGGAAAAATAAATGATATTTTTTCAATAAATCAACATTTTAACTTTTTATTGAAAATTTACTATTTTCCAAAAACTCTCTAGTTTAAGATAAATTTCATTTATATAATATCAATTGTAAAATGAAATTTTTTTATAAAATAAATTTTATGAAATTTGAAATAATTATTTATAAATTTTTTTCATGAAAACCAATAAAAATAATTTTCAAGAAAACATATTTTTTTAGAATAAAATAACATTAATAAAAATTGATATCATATTTAATAAGGATTTATAAATAATTTAAAAATATTATGTGATATATATATATATATTTATATTTCATAATGTTTTTAATAATAATCACACACAATAATTTAATGAATCCGTTAAAACCATTATATATTTAATGGGACTTTTAGTCAGAGCATTGAATATTTAATACGATATTTAACATATTTTTATTCCTTTTAAATAATGGGATTTCCCATCCTACATCTCATAACTATATTGGATCCTACAAATTTTAAGATGATATTGGAAATCAATTGTTTTCTATTTAGCTAATAAACTATATCATTGTTCAAAACCCACATAATTAAAATGGTTAATAAAATATAACAATAATAGGATAGAAATTGAAGTATTAATGTCAAATGTGATTACATATCCTATGATTAAATTTATGAGAAAATATGTTGGATGTTAGATATTGACATTAAAAATTGTAATGTTAAAATAACAATGTATAGTCATAGAGATCATTGATAATAAGAATGCGAATAAACACTAGAATGTTAATAACCCCAAAACCACAACTAAAAGTGACCTAAAACAGGTAATTTATATCATCATAAATGATTTTAATCTGAATTTTTTTTTCATGTTATATTTACTAGTGTTGAGTAAATAATTACCTCCTAGAACATGTAAATTAGGAATTTTACTTTTTATTAATTAAAATTCAATCATTAAATCACTTTCCACTAAAATCACATATTTTCTCATACATTTATGTGTATTCAAGATGAATTATTCATGGATAAGGGAAGAAAATCAACTATTAATGTCCATATAACCATAAAACTGATAAAAATATATTCCTTATATAACTATAAATTTTCCAAAAACATAATTAATATCACATGGTATGATAATTCCCAAAATTAATAAACCTTAACATTATTCATTGTCATCTATTAAATTCATTTTTGAAATTTAAAATTATAAAAATTGAGATTATGTTTGATATATAGAGGAATCAACACATTCATTTGAAAATATGATTCACTAAATTAAAAAATTAAATTAAAGTACAAAAAGGTAAAACTAAATCATTCCATAAATTAGTAACTATATATCCCAAATAATGTCAAAAACATTTACATTGAATAGTATTTATCATCAATGGTTTCATGTTCCCTTAAAATTACCTGAAAAAATATAATTGTCATTTTTATTGAAATAACATTACTCACATAGTCAGGAAATCACATTTCATTAATGTGGTTATCAATATGAATGATTTTATATTCTCAATATCCCTAATCATATAAACTATAAAGGTGATCAATATGTTAAATATTATTTCCATAGAATGTAAATGCATAATTCACATTAACAAAATTCATACATTCAATTCATTCTCTACAATACTTCTTTAAAATTCCATTAATCCCATTATGATCTCATCTCTTAAAACCTAAAAAATAGCATCAATGAATTTGTGAATATGATGAACCTCAATAATGTGAGACATTCATGGTATCCATAACTATTAAGATGAAATCAAATGAAAACCTCATAGCGTAAAAATTTACCCAATATGTTCATATAATACTTATTTATATACACCCAGACCCACACTCATGTATCTAGTGATAAATCATAATCATTAAAATTATAGATATAAAATATATAAAGGGAAATAATTTTTTCTTTCAAAAACATAGAAACTCAAATGGAAATAGTTTATTAACTTACATTCTCATGGACTGTTTCATAATAGATATTATATTAACTAAGATAATACCAAACATAAATAATTATAATGAATTGAAATTATAATATATCCTATATAACTTTTTTTCATATTAAGAAGTACGTATTCATCATCATACATATGAAAAAGTTATTGAAAAAACTCATTCAACATCATTATTGATAACCTATGCAGAAGGAAACAAAAAAAGTGTGATGTAAAATAATTAGTAAGTATAGAAATTTAGATTATCATTTTAATGTTACCAGTGAGATTTTAGATATATTACTATTTTGAAGATAGAATATATGTTCATGATAATAAGATAAGAATAGTCAAACACATCCAAACATGGATCATCACACATGACATCATAGAAAAATGATTTCATAATAGAAGGAGTCATTATAATCAATAATCATGATCCATGTGATATTAATCTTGAGAAAAATAAAAAATTACTAAAAAATCATTTATAATGAAATCATATTGTTTATATATGAAAATCATATTCATATAACCCTTACATAACCCATTAAAGAGGTATAACCAGATGAACAACTTAAAATATAAATCTCTGGAAAAAATATTCCCTACCAATTGTATGGGAGTGGTATATGAGTGAACCAATCGTATAAGATATATTGGGAACAACTGGAGATATCTGGATAGACCCATCATATAATATATAAGTATATCACCTGGTAAAATAATTATAAAAACATTATAATAAAAAATTTATATCTACAATTCATAAAAATAATGTACATAGATCTTTAACATCATCATAAAATCATTGAAGAAACGTTTAAAATTTTGAAAATGAGAATAAATAGTGGAAAATAAGTGACATCTATGACATTATCTATAAAAATTGATAACCCACAGAATAGAAATGTTTTCCATTACAGTATTTTCAAATCATGAATAACTAATGTTAAACAAATTGGATTGATGAAAAACTTTTTCCAACAGGATAATGAAATGGGTTTAACAAAAATCTTATTGATGCATGATTAAACAATGTTATAGAAATGGGTTCCACAATAATATATTTTAATTCTAATTATCATGGGGAAAATAACTCCAATCCAGAACAATCTATATGAAACTTGAGTAACCCATGTAAAAGAAAAGTGTATGTTAATCTTTTTGAAAGATTATTAAATAATATAATGGAAATGAGTTCCAAAAAATTATTATTTAAAAATATTATTCTATCTAAAGAAACAACCGTGTTGTAAAATCTAAAAAATATCCAAATTAAAGAATATTTTTATATTTGTTTTTTGAAATTGATGAATGGAAATACTATTAAATGATCATTATAATTATTTGATGAATATATCAATTTAAAATTTAAAATTTCATTAAAATGTGAATATTTTACAAAATATTATGTATTCATTTTTTCAAAAAAGACATGGATTAATATAAATGAATATTTTTTGGAATATAATGGAAAATATGGAAGGATAATCCATTCATTTCATAAATGTTGACATTTAAATTCATTTAATAAAATTGGAAAAGGGTGTCAATTGCAATCTATTTAAAAATGATAAGAAATTTCTGTTAAAAAATTTTTAAAATAAGTTCAAAGATCATGTAATTGGGATTTAAGTAAAAAAAATAAATTATATTTTTTAAAACCAATGTGGAAAAAATTGATATTAAATAGAATTATTACTAATAAAAAAGAAAAAACAACATCAATATTATATACAAATGAAAATTTTGATATTTCTTCAACCAATTATGTGGAAAATTGATATAATTTTTATAAAAATATTCATAACTGGTAGAGAATATTGATATGCAGTTAATGAAATTATTAGAATATGATTTATTATAAATAATAAATGAACAAGAAATATATCAAAAGAATGTATATTATATTATTAAAACAGTTCCTAATATATAACACTTTAATAATAAACCTCATGAATGTATAAAAAAAATTAAATATTAGGATCACAAGTAGATAAGTTATATTAATTGTAAAAATTATAGTACATACATATCACAAATTATTATTGATTCATATCATAATTATTTCATAAGAGAAACATATTTTCAAATGAATAACCCTTATAAAAATCAAAACAATAAAGTCAATGTTTATAAATGAATAGATTTTATGAATCAAATGTTAATACAAATAAATGAAGTGGGAATAAAAAATAAGATAATAAAAAGTCATCATACACATAATATTATAATATAAAATATAATGGAGATGTAATGTAACACAATGAAAATAAATTGTCTTATAAAAATCTTTATATTTGGGTAACATTCAAGTTGACCACCTTATAAAAATAATAATAATTGAAACATTAAAAAATATGAGATGTGCTTTATTAATGATGTTACATATAAAATTTTCATCATATATCAAACTTAATAAAAAATCAAGGGAATAATGCATATGTTTCCCAAAAATAATATGTGACAAGAGAAAACCCGTTTCCTTGATTTTGGTGATTCCATATATATCTATGAACCCCCTATAAAATAAGATTATATAATTTATTTTATTTTATAAGAGCATTTTACATTATTAATACATTAAAATAAATTAAATTATTTTATTCATTTTAATAAAATATTTAAATAAAGAATCATTAAAATGCACTTTATGAGTTTGTCGGATATTTTGTACATTGTTTGAAAACAAATTTGGTGTGTAGACTATTAAAAATCTATACATTATATCAGAAACCACATATTAATAATATTGATATATTTAAAAATTTTACAAAATTAATTTTTTGAAAATAATTATTAAATAAAATTATAATAAATGATCAATGTTACAATAATTGAGATGGTATGATGTATGTATGAATGAGAAAAAATTCTATTTTTCAATAATCACTATGGAAATAAGTTAAATTATATATTATGATTATATATTATAACTATTATAATAAATAACATATTATTTTATTAATTATAATATATTTACCATCCTTATAACAGCCATGATCCAAGTATCCAGAAGATGAGGCCTTACATTATTAAATTGTTACTAATTACAAGGGATCATATCCCAAAGGACTAAATGAAATAGTAGCATTGAAAAACTAGATAATTTTTTTTTACATTATAATATGAAATTTAATAAAAAATAGAATCTTCATAAGAATATCCATATTTTCTTATATTATCCCTACATTTCAATTATAATATACATCTTGGCATCTTTAAGAAAAGTAAATCATATTAAATTGGTGAGATTAGATTCTTTTTAATGGTTTTAAAATTATATAAAAAATTATAGTTAAATATAAAATCCAAATCATGGAGACTAACTAAAAACACATTAAATTAGAACATATACATTAGCATAATATGGATGAAATAATAGTTGATCAAATATTTCTATATAAACAATTACATGTAAAATATATTAAACCATAGATGTTCTAACAGTCAAATAATCACATAGATTATCAATATATTACAACAAAAAAAGAGGGTTCATAATGCATAACAACATAAATATACCTTCAATTATTCAATGAAGTGTCTATACATAATTAGGTAAGAAATTGGCTGAAACCCAATCTAGATTTCCTCATGATAAATATAGATAAATCAAAGGTCCATAATAGGCCCCACACAACACTTACTATGTCCAATAAATTTATCATATGAAACAGGTGAACCATAATCAACATATACATTCATATTGAATAAATCATATGAAATGAAAATAATTTCCCCATTCATTAATCCTAATAATAAATAGTCCAGAGTAATACAAATAATTGTATCAAGATATTACAAACCTAGTCCAAATGAGAATAAACTATTAAAACAAATATTATACATAGTATGATAAAAGAAAAAAAAATTAAGAAAAAAATTTAGAGGGATTTTATTAACAGAGATGAAAATAATATAATAAATCATTGGAAATATCATGATACAAATGTCTTTTTTTACATGGGAATCATTTGAAAAGATGAAAATTTATAAAAAGAAAACATTTTATTTTTAGTGGATCCAATAAAAAGTAAAGCATGAGCGAAAATGATTTATGAAATCTAAAATAAATTGTAAAATATTTTGGAATCAATTTCCAAGAACGTGGGAAAATATAAAAAATAGAGTTTAAAGGGAAATTATATCAAATTAGTTCTTAAAAAATTTACCTTACAAATATTGAAGTGGGAATTAATAAAATAAAATAAATATGGGTATCAACAATAATAAAACAAAAAAAAGTGTAAATAAAAGATATGATATTAATAAGTCATTTCAAAAAACAAGTGTAGTATTACAAAATTAATAATTTGGAAGATTATACCAAATAATTGAAATAATTTGTACAATTCCCTTAAATCTATGATAATTGTCGAACTATGTGCCCTATTTAATTATTTATTATCAAATTAATCATTGAATACAATTAATATAAATAGATTAATGTTTTGAAACATCAATGGCATGTAAAAAAATACCACAAACAATATATAGTGTTTAATAAGGCATATCTTATGGAAATTAAACTGAGATGCCAATCAACTTACACTCTGTCTGATACCATTATGCACTTGTACTAAATTTCATGGATAATGAATTTATATTCATTAATTACTTAAATAAAATAAACATAAACATATATTATTTTTAATATAATTTTAGAAAGTTCGTATATGGACATTTCTATGAGTAATAATGATTAATTTTATTTTATTGAGAGTGTTCATTTATTGGTTTTTCGATCAGTTCCCTTGAGTATAAATATGTGAAATCATGTAAAATGCTAGTAAATACTATATAATTTATTATTTATTCAACTCCTAGAATTTAAAATTGGATTATATATACTATGGTTATATTGTATGAGGATGAATCATTGGAAAAAATATTTATGTAAAATGATTAATTTATTTTGCTAGTTTCACAACCATCACAATCTAGTTTCATTTTATTTAATAGTATATTTATATACTAGTTACAAAACATTAAATAAGATAAAAAATATTAAAATCATATTTCACCATAAAAATTCATTTATTACCATAATTGAAGGCGGTGATGAATAACAGAATCTCTTCATCCATATATGTGGTGAATCCACACCACTTGGACGGTGCTTTCATTTTAAGAATAAAATATGATGAAAATAAATTTGATGATGGTTTATACATTAAAAAAATAATATTACAATATTTGCATGATACTGAAGGTTAAATTTCTATTTTAACAGGCGTGGTATGGAAAGGTTAAGAAATGAAAAAAATTAATAGAGAAATAGGTAGGGTTTTCCTCTTGAGTGTCGACTCATTGAGATCCTCCTTAAGGGACATGGAAATGGTCATTTGGAGAGACAAAAATTCCCATAATGAGGGGAAAAGCATTGGTATTTGAATTGTGAATAATATAATAAATCAAAATGGCTTACAAGGTGTGGGGGTAATAGGTTGTGAGGGTGGTATATATGGTGGGAGGAGTATAGTGTTTTTGAATATTTTATTCAGTTTTTAACATTTTTTCTCAGGTTAATCCTTAGTTTTGATTATTTTTACTAAATACAGAAACTAATTATAATGAATTTTATATATTGGGAAATTATTTCATCTCTTACTCAATTGAGGTTTAATATTTTACAAATTTATATATAATGTTAAATATAGTAAAATATTGTATTTCACTATTTATCAAAAAATTAACTATCTTAGAAAAATGTCAAAAAATAAAATTACCATTTCTTATATTATAGATTTCCAAAATTTGACAGCATATTAAGAAACTAATTTTCTAAATATGATAAAAAATATTCTTAAATAAAATCATCATTTTTAAAAAAATACAAATTTTACTATTGTAACCAAATATATGACATGTTGAATAATTATTTATCGACACATAAAATTATCTTATAATTATAATTCATTAAATTTTAATTTATTAATACATTTTACGAATGAATTGTTTCTTTTTAATCCTTATAATTATTATAAAATAGTAAATTAACATTTTTGTTTCACAAAATAAATATTAACACTTATATTTTAATTTTTTAAATAGTTATTTACATATACCCAAAACTATATATATATAATATTATCTATTATGAAATTCTTTAATACTATTAAAACATTCATTTGTGAGATTATTATTTTAATGGTCGAATTAATATTCATAACTATCACAATACAATTCATCAAAAAGGATACATGACATAAAAACTCAAAAAACGAATCCAAAGTAAATTTTGATATCCTAATATCAAAAAACAATTTTATTTCTTAAAATTATAATGATAAAAAAGTATATGTCTGTAAATATAATTTGTTCTCTATTAAATGGTTGAATAATTTCCTTTTTGGAAATATAGATTTTTTATGCTTATATTTATATTTATTCTTCTCATAATTCTATAATACATATTAGATGAATTTAAAAAAAATTGATTGAATAATGAAAATATAAATTTCATTAATATAATACACTAATGGTGATTAATTTAATTTTTGATGATAAAAGTTTTTTTGAGCATAAATAACTGTTTTTATAAAGACATATTTTATTTTCAATAGATTTTTATTTTTATTTTTAATTTATTTGTAAGAAAAGTATTCATTCAATAAACATGTGTAAATAATTTTTTAATTCAATTTTTATCATTAATTCCTACCATTCCAATGGATATGTGATAACTATACTATTTAATCATTAATTTAAGCTCGCAAGCTATCATATAAGATAAATTTAAAATGAGACATACCATAAAATCATGGTCTGTAAACTTCTCCCATAATTCAATAAATTATTTAATTTGATTTTTAAATTTTACATAAAAGTCAATGGGTGATAATTGAGAATTACTTTTGGGGAAACCCGCATCAAAAAAAGGTCGATAAAGCATCTTTTTAATAAGAGGCAATGGGAAATGCAATGATCGACACCCAATTATGATTTCATATACAATAACATTAGTGGGAAGTAAAAACATGTGTTTTTAAGAGAAATATAGTAAACATGTTTTAAAGGAGAGTGATAGTGATAATGTTCAAAACAATGTTAACCATCACATAACGGTAACTCTATTATCGGTTAAATGACTTTTGATTTCTTCATAGAAAAAAAAATAATGTTTTTGTTCCAAAATAATTTTCCCTATGAGATGATGAATTATTTTACTATATAGATATAAACTTTTAAAAACACACTTACTTAATTTATATTATTTTCATAAGAATAATATCATTATTTTTTTGTGCTTTGATCCATATCCACTTCATTTCCTAAACAAAAAGATGCATATTTGGGATAAATTTTTATTCATAAAGCACTTTTATCAAATGATATATAAGTTATTACTTTTTCCTTTATATATATTCCAAAAACAAAATGTTTTTAACATGTTATAAAATATAATAAATCATACATTATATATAGTTAATGTTATTCCATTCCATATGTAGTCACCTTAAGCGTCATTTCGAATACATTTTTTCCAAATTCACTGTCTAAAACGTTAGAAGGTAGGTCACCATGTAACACATTATTTCAAAAAATAATGTTGCTATTATTGTCATATAAAAAATATTTTAATATGTAAATCTTCATTAGTACATTATTAAAAATTCATTCTCCCAAGTGTAAAATATTTTTTTTTCTACTATATTCCTTAAAAAATATCAAATAATTCCAACATAACATAAAACATAGAATGACTAACAAGAACGTCTATTTTTTTCTTTGTATAAATTTTTTTATGGTTATCCTTTAATGTTTATATGTTATCGAAAATATCTATCTAAAATAGAAACGCTTATCTTGATTACCCGTGTTATTCAAAACATGATTATGCTTCGACAATGAAGAAGTACTTCAACACAATCCTTATATATCTAATTGTTATTTAACCAAAATACCATTTCAAACATAATTATTTAATCTAAAAACAAAAATAGTTTTTTATTCTACTTTGACTGTAGTGACAATATAATATTAAACATGATTCATTTTCTTCTTCTATGTTGTATTCCCTTAATGCTTGAGACTTTAATATGTGTAGTGAATCATTTCCTTATTGTATAAGAACTTTTCATATGAATATTTGTTTCCTTAACATAAAATCATGATCCTGGTGGTATTTCACTCTAAATTTTTATAAAACTACAACTACCATCAAATATGTATAATGGGGTTTCCACCCAAAATTATCTCATATCAAAAACCATTATTTTTTTTCTTCTATTTATCTATTTTTTTTGTCTTTCGTCTTCTTCAGCACTTGTTTTCCTTATGATCGATATAAATATGAAAATTCTTCCCCAACATTGAGATCACAAGATACTATATCCTCTTATGATTATAATTTCTATGAAACTAGTTTCATTCAATGGATTGGTATAATCCCATAAATCAAATGGTCAATGAAATAGTATAATTTGAATCATGTATGCATATACTGGTAAAGTTACGTTCGTACACAAAAACATTTTCTTCATCCTTCTGTCTTAGAATCATTAATTTTCTCTTAATATCTTTCATTTTTCATTATGGAAATATTTCTCCACAAAATATTCCTTAAAATACTTATATTATTGGTTTTCAATGGCTTCTTCTTTATTAGGGTTTTGAATAAATGACAAAAATTGATCCACATCCCCATAGAGATGGTAAACATCCATGATAACCTCTTCCCTTTCATTACACCCCAAAGAGAGGAATATATTTTCTATGGAACATATCAATTTTTCACAAACAATTGTATTTATTGTTCAGTTAAACAATGAATGTTGTTATAAGTTGATGGATTATAACATTGTTACACAAATTTATGCATTAGTATGATCTATATAGTTTTTTTTATTAGTCATAACATGAGATAGTTTTACTAGTAAAGTTATAATTTGTTTGGATCCCATTTCAGCTCAATTTATAATATTATTATCATTCATAAGATAATAATCTATACATGTGATATATGTTTTGATAAAATTTAAATTCATTCTACTTGGATCCATTTAAAAAAAAATTCATACAGTAGATTAAATCATATCATTATAACAAATATTGTATAATATATAACTAGTGAACAATTAACGTAAACATAGGTTTAACTAATCTATAAACTTTAATCTTGGTAACTTTTTGAATATTATAAAAGTATTATATAGGGTTATATTTCCATAATCAATTATATTATAAATCTAGTTTCCTATTTTTCTAATAAACATGCTTTAATACCAATTGTAAAGTCCATATCTAAAGTAGCATGGAGCAAGTTCCATATAATAATACATTGGTAATGTGAACAGGTGATCACATATAGAAGTCTGAATAGTTTTTTAGATTTGAAAAACTGGACACAAATATAATTATTAAATTACAACTACAAATTGAATATAACATTGAATCCCGATTTGAAAATCCATATTATCCAAGATTATCACTGCATGTAAATTATAATATACATCATATCATTAAGGGTAAAAGAAAACATAATAAAGGGGTATGATCAGATGCTCAGTAAAGGTAATTAAAGAGAATAAATATAATAAACAAACATAAATAATAATTCATGGTAAATAATTAAACAAATAGTTCATTAATAAAAAATATATTCTAAAAATATGCTTCGAATAAAAGAAGATCATATAAGGGAATATAAATGTTATAATGAGAATGAAACTCAAACATGGATATTCAACAAGTTAAATAATCACAAGGTTTATAAATGATTAATCTCCTAATATGGAATACATACTGTGTGACATCACAAACATACCATCAGGTATTCATATAAAACACCAGACATAATCGTGTATGCCATTATTAAAAACCCATACTAGTTTGTCTCATAAAACCTACTGATGCATCGAGTGTCAACATATTGCTCTTCTGGAGACTTAATGAGTCCAATTCACATATCATGTGAAATGTGTGAAGCATTACCCGAATATAAAAAAATATTAAATTTATAACTCGAAAGGAAAATAATTTCCCCAATCTATACACATAGTCATAAATTGTTTAGATTAAAATGGGGAATGGTATCGGTATACCAAACCCCCAGTAACTATGACCAAAATACATTCATAAAAAAATTATGTGATATCATAATATATAAATATATATATATATATATATATGATTAAATTAGGTTAATTGACATATAAAAAAATTTTCAAAAAAATTATTTTAAAATTTCTTGAGAGAGATTCCCTTTTTAAAATTATAATCATTTAAAAATGCACACAATTAAAGAAGAAAAAATATTCATTTAGGAAAACATTTTACAAATTAAAAAATATTAAAAATGAAATAAAATAACTATAATATAATAGTAAATTATTTTTGGATATAATTTATAGAACATGGATATTGAAGAAGAAGAGAGTTTTGAGGGAAAATATAAAAATTTGTTTTTTAAAAGAATATCCCTTACAAATATCGACGTGCAATCTAATTAAATGAAATAAATGTGTTTATCAAATTTAAATCCACTAAAAAACACTATAAAGTAAAAAATAAGATAATTATAACTCATTTAAAAAATACTCATATTATGACATAATCAAGGATATAGATTCTTAACATAATGAACAAAAACTGGGTTATGAATTCCCATAACACTTAAAAAATAGTTTAACAAAATACGCCATATAATAAATGAACTTGAAATTAATATTTGAATAACATTAAGAAAAAATATAATCAATATATGATACATAAAATAAAATTAAATGTAAATGAAAATGGAAAAATTGTTGTGAATATTGAATATCTCGCAAAGATATAAGTGAGTTGATAAAACACATAACTTGTATTTTAATGTGTTCGTAACGTGTAAAAAACATCCTAGATAATAAAATTAGAATTATTAGTTAATTAATTCAGAAAACCTCTATATATAATTGATTTATTATAAATTTATTTTGTTTCCTTATGTAAATTTGGATGTGTTAATTTTTTATTCTTTTGTTTTTGGAGTCTATTTCACGGTCATATAGTCTTTTCCCTTGTGTATAAATTTATAAATTCTTTTTAAATGGGAATAAATACTAAAAAAGTGAAATTATAAGGAATTAATTAATATAAATAAATTTAAATGGTCTCATATATCATTTAGTTATATGTAATTAGTATTTTTTGTAAGAACAAATGATAATGAAAAAGATTAGTTTATTTTGGCATTTTACGACCATAAATAATGTGTATCATTATATTTACTAAAACGTTTATAAACCAGTTAATAAAATAAAAAATATATTTCATTAATATATTAAAATATCTTTTAACCATATATATTTTCTTATTACAATAATTTAATGTGGCAATGAAAAAAACTCATCATCTATAATGGTGATGAATCAAAACCTCAGAGTTGATGTTTTCATTTTTTGATTAAATATATAGGAGATGAGATTTGATGATGGATATTACATTAACATAATTATATTTTATTATATATAATATTATGATGATACCCTATAACTTTTTTAGTGTATTTTAGGAATGAAATAGAATGTGAAAAGAAATTAAAATAGAAAGAGTGGGGTTTTACCTAATGAGTGTCATCTCGTTGAGAGCCTCTTTAAGGGACATGGAAATGTCCATATAGGGTGACCAGAAATATGATAACATGTGAATAGGTTTGGAAAGAAATTGGGACAATATAAAAAATATATAAGTCTTATAAGGTGTGAGAAGAAGAGGTTGTAAGGGGAGGTATTTATACATGGGGAGAGTAGTGTTTTTGAATATTTTATTCATTTTTGTTATTTTGGTCCATAAATATAAATAATTTTTATTATTTTCACTTAATACAGTAAATATAGAATTTTTGTTCTAGATAATGGTCTCCTTCATCATCCATGGCATGACAATGAATCATTATTTCTTTTACATTCTGATATGTTTAAATAATGTAAATTAATATATTTCCCAATTCATAAAAAAATTCCACTATTTTACGAAAAAAATAAAAAAACACCCAAACCCTTATATAAATATTAGATTTAGAAAATGGACTCCATTTTATTAATATAGTTATATATATATGAGAAATTTAATTTTTTACTATAATCATCATTTATACAAAAAATATCAATTCTATTATTATAACCTCTTTTATGAATGTTAGAACAATTATTTATGGTCTATAAAAATTATCATATAATTATAATGAAAAAAAATATTAATGTATGAATCCAATTAAGGAAAATAAGTTTTAATTTAAATAATTATATTAATTATAATCATATAAATAATCATTTTTCTTCTACAAAAATAACAACACATAATTTAACATTTTAAAACATTTATTTATATATTCCATGATCAAAATATATAATATTTTTATTTTGGAGATAGTAATAATTTATTTATAATTTTTGAGGTGAGATTATTATAGTAATGACCGTGTTTATATTCCTAACGATCACATTAATATTCAAGGTAAATTAATATTATCACAAAAATTATAATATTTATACCAATTTTAATTTTGATATTTAGATATTAAAAATGATTTATTTATTTTAAAATATTATTTATAAATTCATCAAATTTTAATATTGAAAATTTTGTTCCATTAAAAGGAAATATAATTTTTTATAAAATTATAATTTATATGATAAAAATTGTATTTATTCTTATCCTAATTCCATCACACTTATTACATGAATTTTAAAAATTTCGATTGAATATATAACATATAAATTTATTACCATTATTCAGTAATAGTGATAAAATTTATTTATTATGATACAATTCCATTTATTTAATATATATTGTTTATTTATTTCCTTCTTTTTCAATTGGTTCATATATTGAGTAATATATAAGTTGATTGAAATTAACTCATTTAATAAACTTATGTACACTATATTATGATAATATAGTTATTCTCATTCATTCTATATATTTTAAAAAAAGGGTATAATAATAATATTGAATTATTTGTTTAACATTGTAATCAATTGAAGATGATAAATTTACATATAGACATACAATAAAATCTTTTTGTGTTATAATTTTTTGTGTTTATAAAAAAATAAACACATCGCTTAATAGAGGTGGTAGTCTGCACATACACAAAACTATATTATAAATTTCTATTTTAAAAACAATAATGAAAATTTTAATTTACTAATGATATTTATTTCATTAAGATCATAATTCTTTCATTAATATAAAATATATTCCTTGAAATTATAATTACTAACATCGATGATAAGCATTATGGAATAAGGAATCTAATTTCTTCACAAGGAGGTAGTTTGGTGTACACTAGAGATACATTATTGAATCCATTAAGGAATTAAATGTATGATGTAAAATGTGATATAATAACTTCATAATAAAAAAATATTATATAAATAATATATATATATATATACACAATATAAATCCATAATTATAACAAGATGTAAGCGGAGATGATGAATAATGAATGACATCGGTTCGTGTTGTTGTTGTCATCCACATACACAGATTATGATTTCAGGTCCCATTTTGTAGAAGAGGGGATGAATTTAATTTTTTTAAATTAATACTATAAAATATATGTATATGTAAGAAATTGGTGTTATTATACAATCGTAATTTATGGTGACTTTATAAAGTTGGATTATGAAATAAAATGAAAATGAACTTTTAATCCTGATATCACATCTTCCAGAAACCTTCATAAGATAGAATAAAAATCCATCAAAAGATAAATTTACGATAAAAAAAATCGATGCAAGATGTGGGGAGGGAATTAATGAATAATATATAGTTGGTATTATCCTTGAGAAAGTTCTTTTATGGTTTTATGATGAACATAGAGGGGTGGAATTTTTATGGTGGTTGAGTGGAAAACATGTAATTCATCAATGAAAAGGGTGATTTTTTTTCAAATTAAATGATGATCCTTAATTTAGATTTTTAATAAATATAGATGATACAGATAAATTATGGCTATAAAATCTATTTTGGACTACTATTTATGCAATATTGACCCTTATAATATTAGTTTAATGCATGGTAACCCCATTTTCACCTCAACCGCAATAATTAATTTTTCCTAATGTCAAAATTCATTGTTTCCAAAAGAAGTTAACATGTTATTTAATATATATTATACATGGTATAAATATCTAATCAATTTAACAATTTAAATTCAATGATGTTGAAATAAATATTTTAAAATTATTTTCACATACAGTATGAAAAGGAGGGATTTCAAGAAGTGTATTTCTCAAGAAAAATGTAATCACAAATTATGTATTTTAATAATAAATATCATTTAATAAATATATATTAATATTAATTGATATAAAATATATATATATATATTATATAATTCCCCATATGGGGTGTTTATATTAAATTAAAATAGAGATTCATTTTTCACATTAATCATCATTTATAAACACACATTTTTAACCAAACAAATTACTTATACTAAATTAAAATATAATAAATATAGATATTTAATTTATACAAATATATAATAAATATTTTTTTAAGTATAATTTAAAACATAAGGGTACTTTAATATTAAAATAGTGAATGAAAATATATTATATTTATATTAGACATTTGTATTTTATTATATTCCCTAAAAAATATAAAATCTCCATAATATCCTAAAAAATCACACCATTTTAATATTATAATAATGATTTAAAATTAAAATTAATTTTATAAAATTAATTTTATTAATTTTTTATAATTATATTTAATATTTTTACATCAAAATGCAATAAAAAATATTTTTATATGATATCATATTTTTTATAATAAATTTACATTACTAAAAATTGATTGATTATATTCATTGAATTTTTAAATAATTTATATTCTATAGTATATAAATGTATATATATATCATAATATATTTAATACTATTCATATTCTCCAATTTTATGACTTTTTTATTACAGTTATATATTTTGTTGGTCGTTTAAGCTTGTTATTGAGAGTCGAATACTCCATCGACCATAATTTTCATATTTATAAATCCCCATGTTTTAAAATTAAAAACCAAAAAAAATACATTTTCTCTGGAAATAAATATCAATTTTATAAATAAATTGAATATTAATACCAGATATTTGTTTAATTTAAAAAATAAAACAAATTTGAAAATTGGATTGATGATAAAACAATTACAGTAATTGTAATCTATGAATTACATGATTAAGGACTGTAATTATGAAATGGAAATTTAAATATAATGCAATTAATGATTTAAATTACACATGAAGGTAATATATAAATTAATATAGCATATAATTAAATGATCTTGAATGATATAAAATATATCCAATGAAATTAATAATAAATAAAAATTACCTTTACAACATTAGCATCTTTTTAATCGAACAACGATGAATGATAAAATTCAATATCTATCACAAAATCTCAACCATTTCACAAAAACAAAGTTAAAATCCATGTCTATTATATACATCAAAAATTGGAAACAAGTGGTTGTTAATCATCATATATCAATGATTTATAATATGTATTCCAAAACTGTAACATAATTCATGTAGTGCACTAATGTAATTAAATATCATGTTTAAAAAACTATCTATCATAACAACCAATTTAACATCCTTTTTAATACTTGTAACCTATTAATAAAATATATAATAATTATTTTCTGGATTAATATTATTTAGGTATTATAAATTATTGATATTATTTGAGTGTAAATCTTGATGATTTTCAATTACTTATGGAATTTCTACATTGTTCTTCAATATTATTCATATGATAATCATCACAATATCATTCAATTAAAAATATTTAAAAATATTTTTTTATAATGTTATAATTTAATTTTAAAATAATTTTTATTCTGATCCTAAATTATGAAATCAGGGATGATCTTATTTTATTGATTATTAAAAATAACTTGTTTCATTATTATTAAGTATAATATTTATTTTTCAATATAAAATTAAAAATAATGTAATTTTTTAAATGAATAATTCTTATATAATCTGTAATTATCTTACAACCTTCGTCACTAGGATTATTTGAAAGAGTAGTTCAATTATGTGGTTTGACTTCCCTAAACCTGAACATACCATTATTAACATATGACTAAGGTTATAAAAGTGGTTTATATTAGAGTAAAATAATTATTTTATTAATTTTATATTAATGACCTATTTAAAATCATTATTTCTTATGTTATGATATTTTAACACAATTAATGTAATAATGTTAAAAATAGTCTGTATATCTCTTTATAGGATGTAGTCTGCAATAATTATTAGACATCATTTTCATCTACTAACAACATAGAGTGAGTGAATGTGAATTATATTCTTTACATTATAATATTACTCATATTTTATATATCATATTTATTAATCAATCCCATATGTAATTAATCAAAATATATGTAGTGGTTACTTATAGATGTTTTCTCGGCAAAATTACAGAAGTCCTCACAATCACCAAAATAACACCTTCATTTTTTATAATTTAATAGGGGAAAACAGATTATTTATTTTTTACATTGAATAAAAATTAATATATAAGTATAATAATAATTTAATTATATTGTAATGAGAAAAATAAATTAGTAAATCTAAAAACATCGGGATAGATTAGTACTCACATGGGGACCTTTTGATTTAACAATGGAATCTATTATAAATTGAATGGTATAGGATAAATTATTTAGTCCATGCCAATCCAAACATGATATAAAGTTATATAAGGATAAAAATTACAGAGTCTAAAGGTAAAATTCTAAATTTGTGGTTGAGGATTATGTAGTGGATGTTATCCCCATCTATGCAATGAGATGTGTAATAATAGAATTATCTGATACAATGAAAAGTATGATATGTTTTTATTAAATGAAGAAAGGAATAAATGATTAAAATAATAGTGGGGTTGTGGTTTTTATGGGAATCTCACATCCACATATTATGAGCCCTATTTTTCAATTGTTTTGGTTCATTTAAATTCAGTAAAACTTCTTTACATATATTCTTCTTTTACCACTACAGTTTAATTTTTAATTATGGTAACAAATTTAAATTACCAATAATGAAAATTTCTTTTTTAGCTAATTTTTACATTATAATTTTATATATTATATTTATTTTTATGAAATTATATTTCTAAATGTTATATATTTTTAGTAGAACAAAAAATCTTGTAAATTTGTTTGTAGAGAAATTATTTCTTTTTGAGTAAAATTTATGTTTTGTATGAATTTATAATTGTCCTTAAATTTTATATATAAAAGGAATTTTTTTAAAACAATCAATTTTTTATAGATTAAAATGAAATTTAAATTTTTAAATATCAAAATTAAATTTTATTTAATAAGAAATAAAGGAAATATTTTCTATATTATAATAAAATAATAATTCTGTTGTAAAATATTGAACTAATTATTTCAAATGACATCATTTATCCCCATTAGTAAATCATTAGTGATTTAAAAATAAATATAACGTTCTATGTCAGTCATATATGATAATTTCATAAAACGAATAGTTATTGTACAGAAGGTAATTTTCACTATTTAACTGATAATTAATTATTTAATATTTGAATGAAAATATAAACAAAAGATATTTTTGGAATTCTGAATTCATTTATATGTTTTTGGAATGTAATATTTTATTATTAATATATTTATTTTTTAAATAATAATAATTATATATAAGTTTTTAAAAAAATATTAGAAAATTAACTGTTTCAGATTTATGTGTTCTTATTCATATTTTGTATCTATTTTTATTTGATTTAAATAATTAAATATTCAATATAATATATTATTGTTGAAATTTTATCAAAATTATAATGAATTAATTTTATTCGGAGTATAATGTGAAAAAATTCATTGTAAATCTATATAGTTAAGGAAATTAAATTGGAAAGGATCATGTCAATTTATTTTTCCCCATAAAACAAATCGAGCCACAAAATTTTTAATTTCTAATTGCAAGAAATGTTTCAAGAAGCATTCCAACAATACCAAGAAACAAGATCCTATGTCCACCCAAACATATTATAGAGGAAATTCTCTATTCCCATGGGATGGGAACTATATGTTAGACATTAAGAATGATCAAGCGGATCAATTTTTTGTATGAATAACTAACAAATACTATGGACTAGATAAGTAAATCCTAAACAATTAATACTCTAATATAGTCAGCATGGGGAATGAAACATAAATAGTAATTACCAAAATCCCTAATAGAACAAAAACCCAACACATCACATAATCCAACAAGACACCACCAAGAAGATATATTCATAATACAGAGATTATAAACTCACCCTTTCACCATTAAATCCAAATGTTATACATTTAAAAACACTGATCATGTTCATCCTATGTTTTTATATTTCTCATATATAGAAAAAAAATTCAGAATTCACCAATAGAAAAATGTAAGGTGAGGGAAATATAGAAATTGTATTATCCAAATATAAATTATTTAGGTTTACATTAAATATAAAACGTTATAAAATTTAAATTTTAAAAATATTTATGAATAATATTTTTCAAAAATATATAATATTACATGATTTTATTATAATTTCAATGAAAATTATAAATTGGTAACTAGTAATCATATGAATATATATAATTGGGTATAGCCGTGAAGGTGTCACACACTCAAGGAAGAAAGTGATTGAAAATCATTGGCTAGGGGACTTGACCCCGTCACAATACCACAATTTACACTCCCCACTAGTACCACCCTAGCCGAGCATGTGGGTAGTATTGATATATGTATATATGAATGAATATTCATAAAAAAATTATGCATAAGTAGATATTTTAATAACCACTACATTGAATAAATTCTTATCTAATATTAGACAATGTTTTTAAGATATTAGGTGAGTTAGTGAAAACATTATAGTTGCACACACTCTTGGTGAAATACGACAATAGTTTTGTATAATACCCTAGATCACCTTCCATTATTATAGTAGTCTTCCCAAAATAAATTACTGTATCACATGATGAATTTTAGATAATAGTTAATTTTCCTTTCCAAAATTATTATAGATCTATTATTTGTATAATTACATTTACCATAAGAATAGTTTTACATTTTCCATGACAAAAGGAAACAATATTATTCACACAAATTTCAATTAAATGCATTATACAATTTTATAAAAAAATACAACTTATAAATTAGTAAATTTCAATTTGATTGAAAAAATTTCATTTTTAATTTCATCATGTAAACATTTATAAATAATCCTTTGTTTACATTTTCCTAGAAATTATTATTTTCCAGTTAGAAGTAAATTATAATGATTTTTAAGATTCTATGATTTCTATTTTAATTAGTAAATAATAAAATTACCATTGTATTCTTACTTTTATCATAAAATAATATAAGTATACTTTAAAAATAAATATTCTAAATAATTACATAAGAATAAAAAAATATCCTTAATTTTAGAAAAGTACATTTTTTGGGTTACAATTTTTTTATAGTATAATATTTTTATTTATTTTCAATATATTATATTAATAATTACATATTAAAAATTAATTAATTTATTGTATAAAATGTTATTGATTATTTTTAATCATGATGATTATATTAAGTAAATAGGAACCTTTTATTTTTGTTTTTATGAATAGTATCTACTTTAGGTATTTTCCAACACTTTAATGGTAAAATAGGAAAAATATTGATTAAAATATGAGGTAAGGCATAAATATATCATTAACAATATTAATTAATTAATAATAAAATATTCATAAAAACCATACAATACTTTTTTCAAAAATATTTACATTTATTTTACTTTTTTATAGTAATGTTTTTAATATGATTTTAAATAATGAATATGAACAAAATTTCAATCTCTTTGTTGTTTTATATATTTTATTAATATATAGGTATACAAAGTGGTTATATTTTTATAAGTAATTATTTAAAATATAAATGAATTGTTTTTTCATGGTTATTTTTAAATTTTATAATTATTCAACAATTACCTTAAACCCATTCTAAAATCTAATTTAGTGATTCTTCATCAAACAAAATAAATATGTAAATAATTTTAGAAAAACATTAAATGTGTTGTAATTTGAATGAATTATTATGATATATGAATTATTAAGATAAATGAATCATGTTTGAGATCTTCTTAAAGATAATATTATAATATTATTAATTTATTGATTTAATTAATTTCATATTATATGAGCAGTATCCAAGTGTATTTTAATGATATATTATGTTATATAATATTTAATATAATTATTCATAAATAATAAGAAAACATATCATTTTCTATGTGAATAATTAATGATATAAACAATTGTCCACTTATTGGTCAGTATTTATATTATTGTTACATTCATAGAATATTAATAGTAAAAACATTGATATTATAGTAATTATGAAAAGGGTTAACATAGGGGCTGTAGAATCCAAGTAATAAGGTAGAAACTGTCAGCTATAGTAGGATAATATTTATTGGATTTTAATTTTAACTAATAATCATCTTTCATTATAAATAAAATTATTTTTTAATCATTACAATAGTAATTAATTATAAATAATATTATATATTACATACTTTAATGGGTTAACCACTCACCACTTATATATGTGGACATCTTATACTCCCTTGAATATTCTAAAGACAATAATTTTTGAATAAAAATAAAAAATAACTAGTATTAATCCCTCTACATGACATCGAGGTCATGGTGTCACCAAACAGATAAAAACTTGAATGTATATTATCTAATCCAAATAGGCCCTCTGTGGATTGGGTATGTGTCATAACATACATATTTCAAGTTTATTATTTATTCTAACTTCATTAATTATTTTTTAGAAATGATGAAACTAAAGCTTCAATATAATCAATGTACTATAATTTTATTATGATTAATGTATTTTCAATATTAATTTCTTTTTCAATCCTATAAGATGTAAAACAATCACTTTTGTATACATGCAGCTTACCACCTTTATAAAGCGATGTGTTTTTTAATAAATCACCACCATACATGGAATGTTTTTACAAGTAAATTAATTAATTAATATTACACTAAATTAATAATTATAATTATAAAAATATAAAATATCATCTTTTATAATACCATTTCAACCCATGAAATAAGATAATGTCTGTTGTGTGCATGTGTTTACTTATATCACCAGGAAATGAGGTTATTTTAATTTATAAGGATTATGGATGTATTAAAAATAGTAATTATATAATAAAAATGAAGATTATATATTGATAATGAAAATTGATTTAATGGAACTGTAACACCATGTTACCTCAATCTGTTATGTTTTCCCATCTATCCATGTAACCTTTTAGACATGAGATTTTTAATTGTTAGTTTCTGGATTTTCAGTAGGCATAAGAAAAATTTCATGTTAGGTAACTTGGTTACCCATCATGTGATGGTCCCTGGGTACATGCCATTAATAGTATTAATGAAATTAATTTTTATATGACTTTATGAGTTATTACACATCAAGATTTATTTTGAGTTGTGATTTTAATCTGATTAAATTGATTATTAGGCAGACCTGAACACCATGGACTTCATGATAGGTTAAGGAACTACAGGTCATGTTACTCCTTTATATATAAATTTGTAGGGAACAGTATGGATATGAGTTCCCATTTTAGCCAACAAATCGGGCTTCCTCTTGAACAAGGGTTCCTCTTCGGTGAATTTTGGAGACCCTATTCTTTCCACGTCGATTTGTTCTGCATTTTATCTTTATTGAGTTTGTGGTGCATCTCTCTGGGTGATTTCCCTTTCCACTTCATCATTTCTAATTATCAAGGTAGAACCATTGAGTTTCATAATTGGATTTATTTTTATGAAATTTTATTTTCATTCTGTCTTCCTCCAAAACATTTTTATGATCTTATTCCAAAGGCTATTCCTTTATTGGTTGTGGTGCGGAAGGTGCATGGTCATGAGGTTTGTAGATTTACACCTTTCTACCAACATCCTTTCTCTAAATTGAATCCATCTTTAGATGTGGATTTAACTATACAGCCTTTTTTTCATTGAGTTTTTTTATTGGTGGATGTCATTTTAGTCATGTTCAATAGTCACCCTAGCCCTTCACATGTAGCATTAAATTATATTAAGCATAATAAAAATCCATATTAAAAGCCAAGGATCGTAAATTCTATAGTCTTGGAAGACTAGGTACATAACAAATAAAACATGGGAATTTATTTTTAATTTAATCTTTATATGGAGCTTGTAACATCATTTTAACCCTCAAAACAACATTGGGTACACTATGGATCATATGAATGAAGGGATGAGTGAAAATACAAACACAGGAATAAAAATAAGAATGAGGCTTTAGAACATGGGTCAAAGATCATGAAATAATGATATAAAATGGCATATTCAAGCGTAACATATAAACATGGGATCATATAAATATCTGATCATTAAGATGATGCAGCAACATAAATCATTACTTTTGCATGAGTCAAGGCTCATTGCACATAGAGTAGCACAAGTCAAGGTTAACCACCATTATCATTGCACTTGGTAGCACAAGTCAAGGCTAAGCACCAAGACCATTGCACCTAACCTCTCGTTTGACTAATATTTACCAAATGAATTACAGAGCTATATATGAAAACTTATTTTAACAAGTTCATGAATATTTTTTCCACAAAATATATCATAAATAATCCACCATATATAATCATATAGGTTACCCAATGAAAGGACTGGGTATCTTAATAATGACAGAAAGCATAAAAATTGAATGTATCATAAAAGTGTCCATTATGGAAAGAAATTAGAGAATGTATGGATCATAATACTGTAAAATGGGGAAAATCATGAAAAAAAAATTCAACTATATGTAATAACATGAAAAAATTATTTTTGGGAAACTTTAGACATCAAATTTGTTCATGTTGTTCAATGAAAATATCTAAATCCATTTAAAACATTACATGGAATGATAATTTATATAACACCAGAAGTGAAAATTTATGTTTATCATAATAAAAATTGTGGTTTTAAAAAAAATGGAAAAAAAATACATTAGATAGTGTACACGAAGATGAGTAAGAATTCGGAATGTTCCCTTCAAATGAGTTTTCTAATCTAAAATAATTGAGGAGGGAATCATTCATAAACATGTATATCATAAATTAGAACGAGGGATGGAAATTTAGACATGCATTTGATGCGTATACGCAGTTTGTAGAAGTTTTATATTAAAATAAAAGACATCTTTATTTGGGTAAAAACAAAGATATAGAAAACTGATTGAATAAAGGATGATTGGGTAGAATCTTGTAGAAAATTTCAGCATGGTATAAGATGTAATTAAGAGGGATTAATGAGAGATAAAGGGGTTTGTGAAATTTTATACACCACTAGGGATGTATTGAAGAGGTGAAAAATCATACCCCATATTTATGAATAACACATAAAATGGTAAATAGAGATTAGATTCTTGAATAAATGTGAGGTATAGAGGATCCCATTCCATAAGTCCGGCGATGTTATTCAGTTGATCATATTGACCTGAATAATAAATTTAGGTTTATTAATTAATAATTGTATATCCAACAATATATATTTTTTGACTTATTATATCCTTATTAATTTCATTGATGACATTTTTGATGAGTTAAGAGGTTCAATTTCATTGGTTGGGGGAATTTTCTTCCTATGTTTTAATGATCAGTTCACTTATATTCATGTTAAAAGTAACATGTACAATGAAAATGGTTGTACAGAATTGGAGTTAAAATAAATTAGTGAGAATATAGAATATTACATAGTGTTGAAATTCATTTGGTTATGTAATGAACGAAAAATTTAAAGGATTTTTTTCTTTCATAAATTATTTTGAATTTTACGAGTTTTTTTCTTCTTACGACACCTAATTTTGAGGCCCAGTGTGCCCAGAATTAATTACAGAAGTTTTGTTTGGGTACATTCAAGAAACGTACGTGCAGGTTTTTCTAAATTTTGAACTGTTGCTCGGAATTGAAATCTGAGAACACTGATGAACTCGCAGAGCCGGTATTCGATTAAGGGGACCTTTACCGCAATTGCGTTTTGTGCGGTTTGACTGTTTTTTTGGGAATATAGAATAGTGTAAATAGAGTTTTTTTAAACAATTTTATTTATTTTCTACACGAGGAAGTTAAGGGTGGGGCCCACATGAACCCAAACCATTCACCACCCTCAACTCCCCATTAATTCCACTTATTTATTACATTAACAACTCCACATATTTATTATGTTGGAGCCTTCCAATCCCACTCATCCCATTAAATGTGCCCACCTATCAAATTAATATCATCGTTAAATTAATTGGCACCGCTTTGGAAATAAAATGAATTTCATGGAAATTGAATTAATTGGTGAGCCACTTATTTCTTTTTGGTAGGAAAATCACTTTTCGGGAAAATAATCTGAAGAATTAAAGGAGAATTGATCATTCATCGACGAAGAAAACCCCCATTGAAAAACACGAAGAACTTCTTTCAACGACGCATCTTCCTCAGACGCACCTCGACGTCAAAGAGCCTGTGTCGCCAATGATAATGACCCTTCCTCCATCGTTGACGGGACGGCACCGTTCTTCCACGACACCTATCTATCGTGACGCTCATCTTCTACGGATCGAAAATGTACGAAATCAACTTCGAGGTAGGGGGAATTATTTTGTAATCTCTATATAATTGTTTTATACCATCGAACATGGCGTTGAATTGAGGGGTGATGTTTTTAACCACTAACGTGGTGGGTATGGACTAAAAAACAATTCTGGACCCACCGCTATTTTTTTTCATGATGTGCGGGGTGTTTGGGGATGACGAAACGAGACCACAATGGCGATTTGGGCCATTCGTAGTGGAGTTTGTATCCTGAGATGACCGCAGGCACATACAGAAGAAAAAACGTACCACTGGAATGGCTTTGGTGGCCCGCGGAAGACCGCAGCGGTCGGAGGTGTCGGCGCCCCGGCGCACTACCAGCAGGATCCCACTGCGGCACCGGCCGCGGTGGCGAGTAGCGGATCTCGTGGATACGCGGGCTCTGGGGAGACTAGTGTCGCCATCCTAGCACCGTGTTTGGGGAATCAGGGGTCCTGCCCCAAACTCGGCCAACTGGCCGAGCCGGCGCACCCCCACCCGGCCGGGCTAGGGTTGGTCACATGGACCGGGCCGAGCCGGTCGGGCTAGGCTGTGCCAAGTCAGGACGAGCCACTCCCTACCAGGCCGGTCTCGGACCCAGGTCGGGTCAACCCAGTTCAGGCTGACCCAGGGGGGTTGGGCAGGGTCGGCCGTGGCCCAAACCCCCCACTTTGGACCGTTTTCGGTCGTTCTCCCGTAACATGAGATACAAACATCCAATCGACACAATGTAAGTTTTTTTTAAATCCTTCGATCGAGATGGTTGGTTAGGTATATTTCACTCATTGTTTCAGTGATGTGTGGGGATGGCCGGGTTGGTTCGAACTGAAACAAATCGGGCCTTTGGAACGGAAACACTTATAACTTAAGGACCAGACGTCTGACATACATGCTGTCAATTACGTTGGATAACTTTTAATGATATGGTTATTTTGGCACACTCTACATGAGGTTTGGATAGAACCAGAGTATTGTCAGGTTGGTTTTAGCTTCAAAACCAACCAGGAACCTGGAACGGAAAAACCAATAACTCTAAGACTAGGCGTCATATTGACACAGCGTCTGTCGCATTGGGTTTCCTTTGATGAGACAGAACATTGGGATACAACAACTCTAGACTTCATGACATTTTATGTATCAACAGACCTTTCTCAAGGAGTGGAACCTTTCGAAATCAAGCGTGCTATGTGTGGGAACCTTAGAGATGGCTGCGACAACATCAACTTTCATACTAGGATCCTTCGTGGGTTCGACGTCGATGAATACCGTACTAGGATCCTCTGTGGGTTTGATGACGACCACTATGGTACTGGGATCCACTGTAGGTTTAACGCCGACGTCTTCCATACTAGGATCCTCCATTGGTTCGATGATATCGACTTCCATACTAGGATCCCTCCTGGGTTCGACGACGACGTCTACAGTACTGGAATCCTCTGTGGGTTCGATGAAAATGACTTATGTACCGGGATACTCTGTGGGTTTGATAGCGATGACTATTGTACTTGTATCCTAAGTGGGTCCGAGAGTTTGGACTTCTGTTCTAGTATCATACATGGGTCTGACAGATTAGCTGGTCTAGTATCCTACGTGGGTTCGACAGCTTAGTTGGACTAGTATCATACATGGGTCCGATAGCTTAGATGAATCAGTGACTGCATATGATCATCTTTATCACTTTATGAAATATGTATACCTATGTGAGATAAGTCTTGGATTTCAATAATTACCATCAGTTTGATTGACTTCTTCCTTTTCTAGACTGGGTTGTGCATGGGCACGAGTGTTGGAACTCAAAATGTATTGAAGACATAAGTATATGTATGGGCACATAACTAAGTAGATTTGGTTGATACTTCGTGATTGTATCATTCCTTTTTGGTTTATCCTTTGTGGATTCTGGGAGACCTTCGGGGGTCTCGGGGACCCTATTGAGTATCATATACTCACCCCTGCACATGATTTTCCCAAACTACTTTATGTTGGTTACAGATGACAGACCGCACTGATCGAGGAGAGGCTTGTAGAGCCGGACGGTACCTGGAGGTGGAACACTTGGCGAGACGTACACAGAGCATACAGGAGGACTGACGGTGGTGAGGAGGCCATATGTACAACCCTTCTGGTTGGATTCCCAGAAGACAGCTCAATGGAAACTGTTTTGCATAATGCAGTTGTGCTAGTTTTCAGTTTTACAGTACTTTCAGTTGGGTTTGTATACTTGCCCATTTACTTTTCAACACTTAACGTTGTACTCAGTTTACATAGTGTTTACTTCAGTTGTGTACTCTGTTGTGATCATTAATCTTATAAAGGAAATTCCTTCTCTTTTATCAGGATTTAGGCCTTTGGTGCTAGTCGCCAGCCCCTGGCCTATGGAAGGAGGGCTATGAGTAGTCATGGAACAGGCCCCAAGGACGGGTCGTGACAGGTTCTTTGGAGTGAATGTGAATAATTAAAGAAAACATTTTTGATAGATGATTGGATTAATTTGGAAATTTTCCTCATAATTTAATAACTTTGTATTATTATCTAAAATCATGTGTTAAAAAGGGATGAAAAACATCACATATGATAAAATAAATGTTTAATAGTTTTGTTTAAAACATAAAAATAGTTTCAGGACTAGAAATGAAGATGGTAATATAAATAGATAACATGTAGTCCATGAATGTGATAAATTAACATATCTCGGATAGTGTTTTCATTTTTTTATTATAAAAGAATGGGAAAGTAGATATGATTTTGAATTATACCATTATCTTAAAAAAATTAAATTAAATTTATTGTAATATATTTTTTATATCATTTGTATGAGTAGAAGTTAGGAATGAAAAGATAAAAATACAAAATGAAAAGAAAATGAATGGATTGAAAAGTGGAGTTTACCTCTTGATTTAATCTTCATTAAGTGCATATTAAGGGGAGAGGATTTTGTGTTTTGAGGAGACCATGGGATGAATAATGATGGGTAGGAGAATGGGGAGATATTTGTGTAGAATTTAGGGATGACACATGTCTTGAAAGGAGTGAAGAGAACAGCAGACATGGGTGGTTTTTATATTAGAGGGGGAGGGGGTTTTCATAATATTTTAATTATTATTTTATTATTTTTATTTAAGATAAGAAATAGAAATGATTCATGTGAATAAAAATATTAAATAGTTTATGTGATTTTATATAATGTACTTACGTCAAATATACATCAATTTATGTCTTCATAATTGTTTTATTTAGTGTTTATCACAAAATAACATATTTTACTATTCACAAAAATTCCAATATTTCAAAACAATCACAAAAAATAACATAAACCATTCTCCAAAATTCAAAATAAAAAAATGAAATCCATTTTGGAAAATAATTTATTAAATTTGATTAAATTAATTTTTAATTAAAATCATAATTTAATTTAAAAATACCGATTTTCAAACTATAAAAAATTTTTGAATGCTTTGAAAAATTATATAAGGTATTATAAAAGTATCTTAAAACTTGAATACAAGAAATTTTTAATATAGAAAAAAAGTTTAGGAAAATAAATTTTCATTCAATTTAATTAATTAATTTTAAATAATTTCTTATTTCTTATAAAAATACAAATAATTTTATTATGTTCATAATATCAATTATATGATGCCTAAATTTATTTGTATATTAATGGGCCGGGTTACATTTATATTAGAATATTTACTATTCATAAGGTTCACATTACTATTCATAAGGGCGGTTTATTGTACATAAGGGTAGGTTAATATTCACCAATAAAATTAATTTTATCAAAACAGAATCCAAAAATCATACTGATCGCAACTATGTATTTCTAAATTTCAAAATTCAAAATAGTGTAGTGAAATTAATATGATTAAAGGTCTCATAGTACTTAGTATTTTATTATTTTTTTGATTTCATGTGATTATATGAAATAATTATAAAAAGGAAATTTCCATTTATATAACATTGTGTCATTACATTAGTCACCCCTTATGAAATTTTTCACTCGAAATATTGTTTTACATTCTAATCCATAAACTGGTGTGGGTACTTTTCCTTCATTACCTCCTGATTTCCCATTATGCATCTTCATACTTATTTTTCAACCATTGTTCTTTGACAAGGTGATAGGTTTTATTTGGTACAAATTTATATATATGATCCATGAGCTTTAATATCTTCTCCTCGTTAAAAAGATAGTCCTTCAATTGTACCATGTTTGATGAGAGTCATGTAAAGGATCTGTTATGTATTTCTTTAAGATAGATACCTGGAAGTCATTGTGTACTTTAGACATGGTTGGTGGAACCTCCAGTTGATAAGCCACAACCCTGACATGATCAAGAATCTCAAAGGTGTCGACGTACCTAAGATATTTATTACCTTTCTTCCCAAACTTCTTGATATTTTACCATAGAGATATGCATAAAAAAACCTTTTCTCCAACATTAATCTCAAGGTTTCATCGATTATTTTTTTCATAACTATTTTGTTGATTTTTGGAGGACTTCATGTGTTACTGAATGATTTTCACCTTATCTACCATTTTTTTGACCATTTCAGGTCCAGTTTGTTTACTCTCACTAACTATGTCCCAACATGCTGATGTTATATACCTTTTCCCATAAATGGATTTGAATGGTTCCATTTATATGGTAAAGTGGAAACTATTTTTGTTAGAGAATTCATCGCATATTATATGTTGGTCCCATATGTCTTTGAGGTCCATAAAAGATTCTCTAAACATATCTTCTAGTTTCTAAATAGTTAAATCAGATGGGCCATCAATTTTACGATGATAGGTTGTACTAATGTTCAGTTTAGTTCGTAGGGAATAGTCTAGAATTTTCTAGAAATTCAAGATAAATCTTGGATCCTTATTAGATACAATAGATAGTGGTACTCCATACAATCTTGGAACATCTTTGATATATATTCATGAATGTTGATACAATGATAAGTCATCTCAAATTTAGATAATTTTTTTGTCTTAGTAAGAGGATCCATAATTACCCATATAGAATAGTTTCTTTTCGATGTCCTTGGATGTCCAGTGACAAAGTATATGTTAATGTTCTCCGACATCCATGTTTGTATGAGCAGTGGTTACATCATCCCTTTTTTTCTTTTGTCTTCTATCCTTCACTTTTTGACATTCCAGACACTATGATGTATATTCAACAATCTGCTTCTTCATATTATCCCACAAAAAGTTATCTCAGAGACACCGATACATATTTGGTCTCCCAATAGGGATTGAGAAGATTGATCTGTGTGCGTCATTAAGAATCTCATTCTTAATCTCTAGATCATATGGTCCACATAATCATGAACAAAATATTACAACTCCTTCCTCCTTAATCATAAACATACACGATTTTCAATTTCTAATCGTTTCCTACCTTTTTCAAATTTCAACGTCATTTCATAGAGAATAATTTATTTTCATCGTGATGGATGGTTGAGAAATAATATGATAAATGATTGACGATGTTACTCCCTTAATGACTCCCATTTATTTATTCTCTAAATATACGATTATTATATCCTTTTAAATTATAATCATTCATAATGATGTGTGATCCTTCCTACTTAGAGCATCCACCACCTTCTATTCCTTACCGGGATGGTAGTGGATTGAGCACTCATAATACTTGATTTGATATATCCATCATCAATGTCGTGTATTAAGATCTTTTTTGGATAATATATATTTTATACTCTTGTGATCAATATATCTCACACTTTACCCCATAATGATAATACCATCAAATTTTTAATGTAAATATCACAACTTCCAACTTTTGATCATCTGTAGGATATTTTTCTCATGTATTTTCACATTCATTGAGGTCTATGATATCACTTTATCATTTTTCATTAGCACACATCCTAATCCATTATTTGGAGCATTACTATACACCACAAAAAGTAATCCACTTTTTTGGGTGTGTGCATATTCTTACAGTGATAAGGAAGCTTTTCAACTCCTTAAATAATTATTCACATTTGCGAGTCATGAAAAACATTAATACATACTATTTCAGGATGGTAATTTGGTATCAAAATTTTTAAATGTTCATGAAAAGCCATCGATAATACCTGGGTAGACCCAAAAATCTACAGATCTCTGTTACATATGTTGGCATGGGGAGCTCTTCAATTGCCTTTGACTTTGAAGGACCAATAGAAATACCTTGTATTGGGCTATAATGCCCCAATAATGATAAATACTATATGTAGAATTCAAATATACTTTTATTTTCAAATATATTCTCCCTTCGCGGAGTCTTTATAACAGTATTCAGATGCACCTCATTTTCCTCTTTGGTATTTGTGTATATCAGAATATCATTGATAATGACTACCACAAATTTATAGATGTAATCTCTTAAGACTATATTCATTATGTCAATTAATATTGAAGGATAATTAGTTAGCCAGAAGGGAATCACTATGAACTCGTTATGTTCGTACCTCATTCAAATGGATGTCTTGGGAATATCTTCCTTCCACGGCTAAAATTGGTGATATCCCGACCATTTATCCACCTTAGTGAAATAACTATCCCTAAGAAGCTAATCAAACAATTTATCCATACTTGGCAGGGGATACTTGTTCATTACCATGATATTATTCAGATCATGATAATAAATGCAGAGTCTCAATGAACTATCCTTGTGCATGATGAAGAGGAATGATGTCCCCCATAGTGAAGTACATGTTCGTATAAAACCCTTCTCCAAATTCACATGTAATTTCTTCTTCAGCTCTTCCACATCTATGGTGGATATTCTATAAGTTTTATTTGATACTTGTTGGGATCCTAGAATATGTTCAATTTTGAACTCAAACTATTAATTAGGAGGAGGAACTCACAACTCTTTGGGGAATACATCAGTGTAATCCCTCATGATGGGCATATCATCAAGATCGATTCTCTCCATTATCTCAGTCATTTTATCTAGACATACTTGATCATAATGAATTAATATGAACACTTTATAAAATTGTTATAAAGTATATTAATCTTCCTCTTTACAATTGTAATGAATTTGAAGATGCTCTTGGATGTTCAGAGTGATCTCCATTTCCCTACAGTTGATTTTCCCTTTGTATAATGATAAGAAATACATGCCAAAGATAACATAGAACTCCACTAAAGGATGTATGGAATTATTTTCAAGGATGTTCAGTGAAAAAATATTTACCAGGGAGGCATTATAAACATTGGACATAATAATTTCCTCATTTTATGTTATCACATATAACATATCATATGAATATTGAGGTGGTGTTGGAATTTTTCTACTAAACGTCTGGGATATGAATGAATGTGTAGAACTAGAATCAAATATTATGTTCACTATTTTTGAGTAAATAACTTGCGAACCTATGACCATATCATTTTCATGATCCATTTCAGTAATAGTTATATCATAATCCATTTCTTGTTTCCTTAGAGTTTGTTGTTGATTTCACTCAACAACCCTCATCATAAGGAAATTGTTTGAATAATTCCAATTCTCCTTGAGGTTTTAACACTACATTATAGGTTGATTGTTGATCTAATCCTTCCTTTCATCTTTTAAATAAGAGGGATTTCTCATATCCCTTATGATGTTTTTACCTAGATGTCCCATATTTCTACATTTTTAGCAATTCCTGGTTCCCTTTTTATATTTTACAGGATGCTTATTCCCACAATTTTTACACATGGGATAATTAGGCTTCATTCCTTCATGGAATTTATTTTCTGAACCACCCATATTAGATTCCATTTTCCCTTTTTTTGCCCAATAAACCATTAAGAGTCTCTAATACCCATTTAAACCTTTTAGTCACAACGGGAAATCTCCTCATAGCTACTGAAGTCTCAAACCATCAATACTCTTCACAGACTTGTCTTTAGTATAATAATGAAACAATCCACATTACATTAAGTGTTCCTGAAAATGGTAGAGGTGTAACTTGAAATCCATGTAATGTTTTATTCATATGTCCCAATTGAATCATAATCCTTATTCTTTAGTCAATGTAATTCACTTTCTATCTTGAGATTGTGGGTTTAAAGAAAATATGTATTTAAAAACATTCTCTTTAATTCCACTCTATTCATGGAATCAATTTCCTTTAGGGGAATCATATTTATGATTAGTGTCCACCACTGATTGGCTTCCCCCTAAAAATCATATACCATCATGACAAAATGTTCTTATTTTTAGCATTCAAGGATAAGGAATATATTTTCAATGGAGTTAAACCACTATTCCATGAGAACGGGATCAGAATATCCACTAAACATGGGTGGCCATTGCTGCAAGAAGGATTCAATGGTAACTTTCTATTTCATTTGAGGAGGTGGGAATTCCACATGATTAATGTTATCATTCATAACATGATCAAACTGAAAATGTACAATCTTGTTGTTTTTACCACCCATTCCCATCATATAAGAAATATAATTAGTGAAATCTTCATATTCCTTATCACATTTATTGTAGGAATGTGTTTTCGATTTCACGTCATTAACTGAGAAAAAGAATGTACAATATGTGGTCTTGAATAAATATATATTTATCATAAAATGGAAACATTGAACATAAAAGGATAAACAATTAAAGGAAAAGTATATCCTACCTTGTGATTCCCTAGGATTTAATCAAGGTTTTTGTTGATCTAACGCTTAACTTATTTTCTTATCAGATTTTTTATTCCCATAAAAATGATTTTTACTATGATATTGAATTTACCAAATCATATCCCCTGGAAGTTTCATAACTAGATTGCAGGATGGCCCAGTGTCATGCAGAAATTCTCAATCAAGTATTGCTCAAAGTGGGGATATTGGGTTTTCCCCAAGACACATTTCTGAATAATCCACCGCTACCCGTTTTTATCAAAATAGGAATGTATTTGCATGAAAAACAAATAAATATATACTTTCCAAAATGTGGTGGTGTTTTCTTATAATAAAGCACATACTTTAGGTTCTGAACAAACATCTTTATCCGTAATCTCCAAAAAAGTAAACCATTTCCTTGATACGAATTATAAAGACGCTATCATTTTAAAAATTATATTACATGATTATAATAAAAAATCAATATATTATAGGCCAATGATCGTAATGTCTAATGACTTGGAATACTAGGTAAAAAAACATAAAACGTGGGGAAAATACTTGTTTATTTAATCCTAAAAAAGTGATCATAACTAACTTTGAGTCCTTACATCTGCATAGGGTACCCTATGGATCACATGAATGAAGGAATGATCTATAATCCTATAAATTGAATAAACAAAAGAATAAGGCATTAGTACATGGGTTAGAGATCAGGACATAATGATATAATAAGGAACATAGAATATTAACATATAAACAGGGGAATATATAATCATTGAATCATAGAAATGTGGAAACATCATAAATTATGGCTTTAGTATGATTCAATCCTTGTTTTACATAACGAACCACAAGTCACGGTTAAGCACCAAGACCGATGCACATGGCAGCAGAAGCCAAGGATACCTGACAAGACCGTTGCACATAACGTCTCATGAGACTCAGCTTTACACAATGCATTAGAGTGATATTTGGTAACACCCATTTTAACAAGTCTATGAGTACTCATTCCACAAAAATTATCATACATAATCTTCCATACAAAAATATGACGGTTACCGTGAAAATGGATTGGGTATTGTAATCATGACATAAATAATAACAAATTAATGTATTATTAAATTGTATATTAAGGAAAGTAATTAGTGAATGAATGTACTATCAAATTATAAAATATGTATAAATTCTGATATGTTATTTTTACATGAATTAATTAATAGAAAAAATAATTTTTGGGGATCTCTATAATTTAAACATTTTCTTGTAGTTCAAGAAAAATATCAAAGGTCATTTAAAAAAATGGAACGATCACTTATATAAAACCCAAAGTGTTCCAGGATGTTTATGGTAATAAAATGTTTGGTTTTATAAAAATAATGGTGCCTTGAAATTATATTATATATTATAGATAATGATGGGTTATAACTCAAAAATTATCATAAAACAATTTTTCTTATTGAAAATTTTTGAGGAGTGAATCATTTAAAAACATGTATATACTTGAATGTGAAAGTGGGATTGATACTGAAACTTGATTTTGTATCATTTAAACACAATTTTTATGGTGTACATATTAACAAAAATTACTTGATTTGGTTAAAAAGGAATATATAGAAACCCCAAAGAATATTGGAGGTTTGGATAGAATATATTGTGGAATATCGGCATGGTGTCAGGTGAACTTAGGACAGATTAATGAGAGAGAAATGGGTTTATATTCTATTATACATCATGGGAAAAATATTTTGGTTGTGATAAATTATACCCGATCATTAATAATTACAAATAAAAGGGCCTAACCTTTAGTGGATTCTTGAATAAATGTGATAATGAAAGGATCCCTTATCTTAAGTCCAATGATATTCTTCGTGTGATGTTAATGTCCTGAAAAATAAAATTATGATCATTTATTAATAATTCTGAAACCTCTAATACTAATTATTGGTTTATTATAAACTTATTAAGTTCATCCATTTTCTTTTTTATGAGTTAATTTGTTTACTTTCAATGGATGGGAGCGTTTGCTTCCTTGATTTTAATGATCAGTTCACTTATATTCATGTTTAAAGAAACATGTTTGATGAGAATGGGTGTCCAATATTGAAGTAATATGATATTCGGGAATATCCATAAGATTAAATGGTTATTAAATACATTTGGTTATTTTTATTTAAGGTGAATAATTATATAAATCCTTAATGATATATTCTTTGATTTAAATGGTTATTTTTTACATATTTAACTTTTTTTTAATGATTATTCCACACCATCTGTGATTTTTTTTTCCAGAACATCAAATAAGATAAAATTCATATTTAATAGTATGGTTCAACCAAAAAAATTATTCCATGACCATAATTTTATATGTTAATAGAAATTGATATACTATTCTTCTGGAATTTTATAAATTAACACATCTCAGAAGGTTTTTTGTTTCTTTAATATAAAATAAGTGGAAGTGAGAGATGATACAAACATATCCTATTAAAGTAAAAAAATTCATGTATATATATGGTAGTGTATTTTTTATACCATTTATACAAGGAGAGGTTCTATAAGAAAATTTAACAAAGGAACTTGAAAAAATATTAAAAGTAGAAAAAGTGGAATTTACCTCTTGATTTAATCTTGTTTTAGTGCCTCTTATGGGGTGAGGATTTGTCCTTTTAAGAAGACCATGTGCGGGTAGACGTGGGTGAGGATCTTGGGGGGAGAGTTTGTATTAATTTAGGGAAGGAAGAAGGATTGACAGGAGTGAAAAGAAGATGGGAGTTTGGATGATTTTTATAGTTGAGGGGAGGAGGGGTTTGTTAATATTTTATTTATTAGTTTATGTTTCTTCCATAATACAAGAAATAGTAGTGATTATTGTGAAAAAAATAGTAAATAGTGCATGTGATTTCTAGATAATGGCTTAAGATAATCCAAACATCATCTGATTTCAACATAATTCATGTATTTATAATTAATCTTAAACTATCAAATATTACAATTCAAAAAAAATCATGTATTTCAGAAAAATCCCAAAAATTAATCCCATTAATTTAACATCAATTTTAATCCAAAAAGTGAAATCATTTTTACAATAAAAATCTAGATATGATTTATTATTTTTAATTGATATTATAATTTACTTGATGACTACAGATTTTAAAAATATAACTGGTTTTTAATGATTTCAAAAAGAACATAAGGTCTTATAAAATAATCCTAAATTCTGAAGATAATAAATTCTTAATTTATGAACATCTTTTAGTTATAATTATTTTCATTTATATTAAATGATTTATTTTATTTAATTATTTATGACTTATAAATATACCAATACACGTATTTTGGTTATATTAAAAATTATAATATGCATGAATTTAATTTATACATTCATGGGTAATGTTTCTATTCTTTTGGATGGTTTACTATTCATAAGGTTTATAATACTATTCATAAGGGTAGGTTAACATTTATAAGGGTAAATTACTACTGATAAAAATTTATGTTTTCTTATCAGATTGTATAAATCATTCAAATCACAACCGTGTATGTCCAATTTTCGAAATTCAAATCACAACAGTGACAATATTATAATTAATGGTCTCATAGTACATATAAGTTCATTTTGTTATGATTTTATATGATAATATTACATAATTATAAGAAGGGAATTTCTACTTATAACAATTTGGTTCATTATATTTGTGACCCATGTTTTGAGGTAGGTGGTTATATCTCTAGCTTATATTGATAAGACCTATGATTCCCTATTTACCAAAATAATAATATAAGTAATTAAATGACTATTTTGTGTGTGAAAAATAGAGTTTTTTTAGAAAAATCGTTTTCCCTATTTTTTCATAAATTTAATGAAATGGAATATTTTCAAAGAATATAAATGGATTTTGAAATGGATTGGAAATGTATTCAAATTAATACAAATGAATTTTGACCAAAAGAACATTGGTTACCTCAAGTATATTGGTGAAATTATTAGTTAGAGGCTGTCTTCCAATTTTTGTGATTATCAAGATATTTTCTCATGGATATTTCTTCTATTTATTTGTCCCATTGTTCTAGGAGATGATATTAAAATTGATAGGGGGTTACTCAAGTGATATTACAGTACTTCCCATGCCTGTGTTCTAGGAGAAGAATTGTTTAAATGATTTATTAGAGTATGAGTAGTCTTTCAGACTGTCCTAAACCGATCCTTGGTATTGATACATGTGATTCTATTTTTTATTTCTTATATTTATTATTTTAGCCTTGATATAAATTTTTATGCTGGTTAATGGTGATATGGAATATTTCCTTTGACATTGATATATATTTTTTAGATATGTGAAAAGGGGAAATGATTATCATTTTTTTATAAAACTATTTTATTTCAAATCATGTTGTGTTTTATTTGAATTGAGAAGACATGAATTTTTATACAGATAGGTCTAATGGAATATATGGCTGGGATCTTATTTAGCATGTTAACTCATGCCATACGCACCACTTCAATGGTGCGTAGACCATTGGGTGCCTTCCAATGTAGGGAAAGGCAAGGCACCACTGTTAGGCTGTGAGGAGTACTATCAGATGGGTTGGGTAGCTGAAGCTGATATGTTGGGTGATCATCCACACAATCACATTGAGTATGTTTTTTGGTTTTTTTCTATTATAGTTGTACTTGTATCATATAGATTTTCAATACCTTTGTATTCTTTTTATTTCTGCATTTTATTACAGTTATGGAATTTTTTTGGATTTCCATTATTCATTACTACCATGTGTATATATATTCTTTTTATTTGTTCAGGTTGGGGGAAATCATTACTTTTGGTATTTTTTATATTGCATGAGTTCATGATCCCATCTCATGTGGATTGGGGGCACACTCCAGGTATGTGAAAAAATGGGTCTTGTTCTAGTTCTGATGGAATCTTAGGTATGGTTGCTACAAATTGGTATCAAAGAAGGTATTACCTTAAGAGTTCGTATCATGTGAAGTCTAATAGACTAGAGATAGGATTTTTGAGACATGATAAATCTGTTGTGATCAGTTCCTAGCCACTTGATGCCATGATTAGAATCATGATTCCACGAGATGTTGGGATATGTGTCTAGTTTTTTTGGTTTTAAATCATCATTTCTATAATATGTCTTTTTTGTTTACAATTGATATTTTCTTTGTTTTATAATCATTTGTTTTCATGTATAGGTATGTCTCAGATAAAATTTACAGAAGTTCCCTAGGTGGGTGAAACTAATTCTCCCAAAGGAAATACGACAATATATTATAATCCCATTGAGGATATAGAACATGTAGTTCATGTTGTTGATTAGAATGTACTGTGATTTTAGAATTATGTTTTTGAGGTATATCATAGAGAAAGAATAGGAATAGATGTATCTCAAGAATTCTTGCAGGATAATTCAAAATCATTTAGAGGAACGAATTAACATCAAGAATAAAATGACAATCTAGATAAGATAGATAAAATCATAGAATTCCTATAGTCATATGATAATACCAAGTTGAAGTGTGCAGTGTTCATGATGGAAGGTTCTGTTAAGGAATGGTTAGATTCCATAGTGAAGGTAGTCATACATGATGAATTGGACTATAAGGGGTAACAAATACTATTCTACTACTAGTCATTTAGAGTATATAATGATGAATGAATCTATAGAATTACACTCTCTATAGGAGGGAGACCATTCAGTGTTTTTATGTATCAATAAATTTATTGAAGTTATCTGTTTGTCTATAGATATGTTAAATAATTACTAGATGAAGGCACAGACGTACCTTTCAAGGTTTTGAATGGATATCAGAACATAGTTATTTATGTTAAATATTTATACCAATATAGATACAGTAGATATAGCTATGATGGAAGATATTAACATCACAGTGAATGTTAAATTATCAACATCCTCTCTTCCATCAATTTTAAAATCCACTGGTTTTCATGGGAAAAAGAGTAAGTGATAGGATCATCGCAGGAGTGGTGGAGGTGGGTCTCAAAAATGAGCCACCTCTACTCCTTCTAGTTCACCTAAAAATGTTCCTCCAAATTTCTATTAATGTGGCATGGTAGGACACAGAAGAAATTATTACCATATTACTATGACGATGTGCAATGGTTTTAGAGGTGTTGGTCACTTATATTGCTTCTATCAGGATATGAATATGCCTCATTATGACCTGTTTTATTTAGATCTAAAGAATATGGGTCCATTTGATGCATCATGGAATAATTGAATCTGAAACAAAACTCATGATTGATGAAACCTCACATTGTTGACTTGTTTCCTGTAGAAGTTGATGTTGGTATGGAAATAGTGAGAGTTATAATATTAACTATATCATCAGTACAAATTTAGCTATTTGTTACTTGTTCCTCCCACTAATTTATAACACAATGTTTTGTTGATATTATTAAATATACAATTGACCATATTTACTTTTTAATGGAGTTACAGACACCACATTGTAAGAGGAAAGAGGAGGGATTTTAGTGTCCTTGTTTGTCAATGATAGTTGATACCATGTTGTTATAGAATATTCTCATCCTTGATCTAGATCTATTTGACGTCCTCATCAGTATTGAATGAATTTTCACTCATCGAGGTGAGGTTTATTGTTATCATATGATTGTTTGATTTAATTCATTCAATGGGAGATAAAATCTGTTTCATGGGGAGTCGACCTTGAGGTCTGTTTTTAAAAGAAAATTCTTCCTAAAGACCAGAAGTTTATTATATACTATTTCAATTAACAAATATGATGTTTCATTAGTTGTTGATCTTCCCATTATGGATCATTACTTTTTTAATGTTTTCCAAGATGACATCTGTAGAATTAATCTAGATATAGGTAGATTATATGAAACACATAGTTCCATGTAAACAGATGATATCGATACATTCTAATAGTTTGGAACCATTGGAGATAAAATCTCTTAATATTTAGATTGATGACATATTAAAAAATTGTTTTATTTTCACAAATTTTTATCCTCTGGAATACCCTATTCTCTTTTCCAAGTATTAAGATGGTTCACTTCATTTGTGTGTGGACCATAGAATGTTGAATGAGGTAGCAGTTATGAACAAGTATCCTTTTCGTTGTGTGGTAGATTTTTTTGATCGGTTAATATGGGAAATGTTTTTTTAATGAATGATTTTTGATCAATTTATCATCAGCTCATGTTTAGAGAGTCTAGTATTCTAGTGATATCTTTCAAGAGAATAAATAGCCACTATGAATTTTTTGATACCTTTTTGTCTGACTAATGATCTTGTAGGTTTTATGGATTTACTGAATCAAATATTACTATGATATATTAAATGTATTTTGTTAGTGTTTATATATAATATTCTGGTTTATTCAAAATATGAGCATGATAATGATCACGATCTGAGTTTGGTCCCAGAAATTTTGTGAAGTCACATTTGAATAGATAGATCTAAAAAAAGTATTTTATTTATTCAAGATGTGATGTTTTTATGATACAAAATATCAGAACATGGATTATCACTTAATCCAGAAAAAGAGATGTTTGTATTGTCATGGAAGTAACCATATAATTCCTTTTAGATATAGAGGTTATAAGGCCCCAACTTTAAACCTTACTTAATCATGAGTTGTTACAAGAATTACACATTGAGGATCTTTTCAGGTTTAGATTTTTAGAGAATAAGATCATAAAACTTGCATTATATTCCACATATAAACAAAGTGGTTACATAAAGATAGTATTCTTCATTCCCATAAATGGAAACACATTTAAAATAAAACATGTATTATTTCTTGACACTTCCTTGACACTATCATCATGTCATGTACATTTCCCTTGACCTGTGAAAAACATTTCAAAAAAACATGGGATGAGTATAAAAAGCTCAGTATGGGTTATAAAAACATGGAAAGGACACATTAGTTCATATATACATAAGAATAAAATCATACTTTACCCATAAAACATAGGCACTTTAACATACCTCATAAAATCATGAATAAATCATAGAAATCATAAGATATAAAGGTAACTTGAGGCATTCATAACATTCTTACGTAGGGAGTAACCCTCTTGGTTACGATTGGAATACCCATCACAGTATATTCCCTAAAATCTCTTCGTAGAAACCTTAACGTTTCACTCCTTCGCGTTACCCAATTCATTGGAGAGCTATATCGGGCTCACCCGCCCTTAGTTTATCACGGAACCACCCGTCTTCATAATAATGCCCAAGAACTATAACATAATCGTATCACATAAAACATGCATAAAGGAAACATAACATTTCCTCATTTCTATCACAAGATATCAATACAACACAAAAACATAGTGAAAACCATTTTCAATACCAAAATAAAAGAAAAGTAAAACATGGTATTTATTTTTCTTTTAAAAAGAAGGTATGACTTGTAGAGGAAGACGAAACTCAAATTACGGTCACGACGGCGGAGAAGTCGTTGTCTCCGCATACGTACGACAAAAACATCCCCTTTTTTCGTTTAGTAAACGCTTCGTATAAAAAAGATTTTTTTTGAATAAACCTAAAATTCAATGTGGTTTATACACCGTATAAAAGAAAGTTGTGTATAAAATAAAATATGCCTCAATGAAAGGAGATTGAGACGATGTACCATACCTCGTATCCGACTTGACCTGACCATTCTTTATTCTCCTGAATAATAAACTTGTGTTAATCTCTACTTTCTTATGAACTTTTTTTCAAGTTCATTATTCCTTTTATACCATGTTATGCACATCATGTAATCATTTAAGTTAATAGTGTTCATTTTGTCGGTACTTGGTTCTTAAGTCAAAAATAGACTTCTTACACTTACATGTTGTTAATTTGGTCAATGGTTCGTTATATCCAGAATGATATTAATGATTTGGATAACATATATATCATATATATTCAGAATATACATGTATTTATAATATTACATCACATTTAGAGGTAAGAAATTAAATGCACCGTTTATGGATACGGTAAGCCGTACGTACGCATGAACGCTACTTCCATTTCTATTTCGTATTTTCTGGAATGGAATCATAATTATATAAGAGTATATTATAATTCCAGTATAATAACATATACAATATCATTAACTTTATCCTTTACACATCCCACATATGTTATTAACGAATCAAATCACTTTCAGGGGCGGTAGTACGCACCTCCTAAAATGAAGATATCGTGTTTACCCATAGTGGAAACCATAAAAGTATAACAAAAAAGAAAAAAACATAAGCTTAAGGAAAACATAAACATATTATATATAATATGTATAAACATTGTCATCATAATGGCCACCTTTGAAGGTGTTAAATTAGTATTGAACAATCATCGTTTCGAGAGGCAGAATTTCGCCATCCATGGAAACCGTATGTTCTTTAACCATTTGATGTAGTTGTGTGAGAGTGTAGCTCAAATAAATATTATAAAAACATCCTAGTATATTTAAGATACTGGTGTTGTTACAAATGAAGTAAATAAAAAGAGTTTAGGGGGTTGGAGAAGCAAAATAAAACAAATGAACATGAGAGAATGAATTACCTTTAAAAGTGTAACTCCTTTTGATTTGAGCCTAAAAGATTACTTTGAAAGGATTCATCTCAAAGGGAATCCTCTAGAATGAGGATAGGGATGTGGAGAGAGTACATGGTCAGGGGTTGGCCGAGCCAAAGGCTTGAGGAGTGTGTGCAATGAGGTAGAGGTGGGGGCCTTTTATAAGAGGAGAGGAGGGGCACTTTTGGAATGTAACGAAATATTACTTTATGTGAAAATGTTTTTCGGTATTAAAAGGTCCCACATTTATATAATTCGTGGATAATATGATAAGGGTTCGAAATACACACATCCAATTGGTTTTGTACATGTGTAGTTCATAGATTTTACATTATCTTTCCATTTTATTTCAATCGTCAAATAATGATGTCATCGCTGCATCATTATTATGTCATAAATAATTTAATTTATTTAATGTCTAAAAATTATAAAACAAATACTATGATGTAGGAAATCGTTTTACCTTTCCAATGACTATTTATAATAAAAAATCTGATCTTTATAACCCCATGTAAAAATTGTTTTCGTAAAACATATTATGTTTGTGTCATTTTTACTTTTACATTAAATAAAAAGTTATTTATGTCATTTCCCAACCAAAGTGTCTCCATGGGGTCCCCAAGTTGACCCATGTCTTTCCTGGGTCGGCCATGAAATAACCAATGATGGTAGGACATGTTTCTAGGTCATTTCATGTTATTAAAGCATTATTTATACCTTAAACTACCCTAATTACCACTAATCGCGATTAAAACTTAATAAGTTACTATTCACAAAAAAAATTATTTTAAACTCATTGAACCACATTTTACATCTTAATGACAACCATGTATGTAGGATTTTTGAAATTCAAAACACAATGATGGAAAAATTTCATTTAAACGGAAAATCAGTCTTTATAAGTACCACTTAGTGGTTTCACTATTCAGCAAAAATTGAAGTTTTTCAGAAAATTACCAAAAATTCACCCTAAGCTATATTTGATATTCCGAATTCAAAAATGAAGTCTATATTAAAAAATTCAAAACATATAAGTCACATTAATTAATTTAATAATTAATTTCCGTTGTCAGAGCAAATAGCGTGTTTTTATGAAACAATAAGTATCAAAAGATTGACACTAGTTTAAGTCCAATTTCAAAGTGAAATTGATTCCAATGACCACCATTGGATTAAATTGTAAAAATATATTCATATTACACATTAAGACAAATTCAAAAGACAATCTAATAATATAAATAAATTAGATTAAAAAGTAGTTTTGATGTAAAATGCAGTATTTTTCACTATTCATTAAAAAAAATGAACATTGTCAGAAAAATACCAAAAATTCACACAAACTAAATTTTGATGACCGAATCATAAAGAATAAGTTTATTTTGACAGACATAGTTTATAAAATTTTCAAAATATAGATTTAAAAAGGGTTTTCCATCATAAGGAAGTAAAACAATCTTTTAAGAATATTAGTGTATTCCATGCTTGATATTGAATTTATTTTCATTTTAATCCTCTAAAACACTATCTTAATCATTAATAGACATAGATAAAAATATATATTATTCATTACATACTTGGGATGTTACATACTTCCCCCCTTTAGAAAATTGCGTCCCCGCAATTTATTTACTTTTCGAAAAAATGGGGGTACTTATCCCTCATTGCATTTTCAGATTCCCATGTTGCCTCTTCAATCATGTGGTTTTTTCACAAAATGGTTACCTGGTGAATCACCTTATTCCGTAACACTTGATCCCTGTGGTCAAGAATCTGGACCAGTTGTTCCTCATAAGATAGGTTCTCTTCCAGCTGAACTACCTCTGGGCTCAAAACATGAGATGGATCTGGCATATACTTTCTCAATATCGAAACGTGAAAAACATTGTGTACCTGAGATAAACTCGGAGGTAAACTCACTCAGTATGAAACTGATCCAACTCTCTCCAGAATTTCGTATGGTCCAACGAACCTTGGACTCAACTTTCCTTTCATACCAAATCTCATCACACTTTTCCAAGGAGAAACCTTGAGAAAAACATGATCACCTACCTCGAAAGATAGATCCTTCCTCCGATTATCCGCATAACTCTTCTGCCTGCTCTGAGCTGTTCTCATGTGTTTCTGAATCAGCTGAACTTTTTCTGCCATCTCTTCTACCAATTCTGGTCCCATCAACTTCCTTTCACCCACTTCATCCCAGAAAGCTGGAGTTCGACACCGCTTCCTATATAATGCCTGAAATGGTGCCATCTGTATACTGGAATGAAAACTGTTATTATATGAAAATTCAACAAAAGAAAGATGGTGGTCCCAACTTCCCTGATAATCCATAGAACAAGCTCGTAGCATATCCTACAAGGTCTGAATTGTTCGTTCTGACTGCCAATCTGATTGAGGATGAAAAGTTGTACTAAAATTTAATTCAGTACCCAATGACTTCTGAAGGCCTTTCCAAAAGTTAGATGTAAACCTGGGATCACGATCCGATACAATAGAGAGAGGAACTCCATGTAACCTGACTCTCTCTTTAAGATACAAACGGGAAAGTCGATCAAGAGAGAAAGTATCTCGTATAGCATGGAAATGAACAGATTTGGTCAAGCGATCAACAATAACCCAGATTTCATTATTACCTCGATATGTCTTCAGTAATCCAACAACAAAGTCCATGGATATATTCCCCATTTCCACTCTGGCACTGGTAATGGCTGAAGCATCCCTTTCGGTAACTGCCACTCTGCTTTAACCTGTTGACATGTCAAACACTTCACAGTAAAATCAGCAATGTCTCTTTTCATTCCATCCCACCAGTAATACTCCCGCAGATCTCTATACATCTTAGTACTACCCGGATGAACTGAAAACGGAGAACTATGAGCTTCACATAACAACTCTCTCTTCAACTGTGAATCACAAGGCACACACAATCTCTTCCCAAATCTCAAAACACAATCATTATCAATTTTGAATTCAGGCAACTTACCTTTCTGAACCAGCTCTACCTTTTTCTGCAACTCACTATCTTGCTTCTGTGCTTGCTTGATTCTATCTGATAGAGAAGATCTCACTGATACTTGAAACAAAACAGAAGGACTTCCTGCACCAGAAAATTCTATGCCAAAGTTCATCAAATCCTTAACCAAAGGATCACGTTCCAAACACAACATTGTTAATGAAGTATTACTTTTTCGCCTCAAAGCATCGGCCACTTTATTTTCTTTTCCCGGATGGTAATGAATTGTACAATCATAATCCTTGATTAATTCTAGCTATCTCCTTTGTCTCATGTTCAATTCTTTCTGAGTGAATATCTACTTTAAACATTTGGGATCTGTATATATTTCACACTTTACTCCATAAAAATGTTGCCTCCAGATTTTTAATGCAAAAACAACAGCATCTAATTCCAAATCATTTGTAGGATAATTTACCTCATGAGTTTTCAAATGTCGTGAAGCATAAGCAATTACCTGATCATTCTGAATTAGGATGCAACCAAGTCCTTTCAATGAAGAATCACTGTATATAACAAACTCACCATTCCTGGAAGGTAGTGCCAGAACTGGAGCATTCACCAATCTTCTTTCCAATTCCTGAAAACAATCATCACATTCTTTTGTCTAGATAAAATTAACACCCTTCCGAGTTAGCTTATTCATTGGACTAGATAACCGTGAAAAATTTCTAACATCCTTCTGTAATAGCCCGCCCAACCAAGGAAGCTACGAATCTCGGTTACATTTGTGGGTCTTGGCCATTCTTCCACAACTTTTGTTTTTTCAGGACCAACAGTTATTCCATCTTTAGAAATAATGTGACCAAGGAAAGAAATTTGTTGCAACCAAAACTCACACTTTCTGAATTTCCCATACAGTTTCATTTCTTTTAAGGTTTACAAGATAACCCTTAAATGTCTTTCATACTACTCTTTACTTTTTGAAAACACCAAAATATCATCATTGAAAACCACCACAAACTTATCCAAGAACTCATGGAAAATTCTATTCATTAAGTCCATGAATACAGCAGGTGCATTGGTTAGCCGAAAAGGCATTACTACAAATTCATAATGGCCATATCTCATACGGAACGCGGTCTTCGGAATATCTGCCTCCTTTACCTTCAGCTGATGGTACCCCGATCTCCAGTCAATCTTTGAAAAAAACTGAGTTCCCTGGAGCTGATCAAACAAATCATCGATATGAGGCAAAAGGATATTTGTTCTTAACAGTGATATTATTCAAGGCTCTATAATCATTGCAAAGTCTCATAGAACCATCTTTCTTTTTAAGAAATAAAACAGGAGCACCCCATGGTGATGTGCTAGGTCTAATGAAACCTTTCTCTAATAAATCTTGCAATTGCTCCTTCAACTCTAAAAGATCAATTAGTTCCATTTGATAAGGGGGTTTTGAAATTGGATTAGCATGAGGAACTAAGTCAACAGTAAACTCAACTTCCCGATCTGGTATTATTCCAGGCAACTCATCAGGAAAAACATCAGGATACTCATTTACCACTGGCACATCATTAATCTGAACAGTTCCTTTATTTTCAACGACGTGTGAAAGGTAACATTCATTTCCATCTTTTACATGTTTCTCGACCTCTTGGTAAGTTATCAACAGTAAAGGTTCATTCTTGTACACAAACTGAAAGTCTTTTTGAAAAGATACTTCTTTAGCTCTACAACCAATCTTAGCATGGTAAATATAGAGCCAATCCATACCCAAGATAACATCAAACTCTACTAGAGGTAGAACAATAAGGTTTTCAAGTAGGTTCTTTCCACAGATAAGGATAGGAAGATTCTTATAAATTCTTTTTGCCTCAACATTTCCCCCAGGTGTTTTTACCAATAGTTCAGGAGTCATTTCTTGAGATGATATTCCCATTTTACTAGAAAAGGTTTCAGTGATGAAAGAATGTGTACACCCCGAATCAAACAACATGCTGGCATAATCTGTAAAAACAAACAAAGTACCTGATAAAACTTCATTTGATGGACCGACATCTGCTGAAGTAGTTGCAAAGGATTTCACCACCCCTTTCTTCTTGTAGTCTAACTGCTTACCATAACTCAAGCTCTTTGTCGGACACTCGTTTGCATAGTGACCCATCTCATTTCACTTATAACATTTCACTAACTGTAAATCAAATTTGGTCTTACCTTCACCTTGATCCTTTTCAGTGCAATCACGAGCCTTATGTCCCATCTTACCACATCGGTAGCACTTTCCAGAATTCAGAAGACATTCCCCAGCATGAATTTTTCCACATTTATCACAAACTAGAAACTTAGTTCTCTTACCATCAGACTTTTTTGAATAAATCTTACCTTTCTCCTGCCACCTCGGTCTCTTCTTCTGCTGGTTGTTATAGAACACACTGGTCATCGGAAAACTCCATTTCCACCTTCTCAGAACATCGAACAAGATTTTCATAAATTTTAAACTCGCGAGAAGCTAATGCCCTTCGATATTTTGGATTTAATCCTGAGTAAAAACGATTGATTTTACTATCAAGCTCTCAGATAAAATTTGGAGCATACCTTGCCAATCGAGTGAACCTTTCTTCATAGGCAGCCACTGAGTCTTCTTTTTTGCCTCAATTCCAAGAATTGCTTTTCCATCCTAAGTCGAACAGCCTTAGGAAAATACTTCACAAGAAACATACCTTTGAATTCATCCCAGTCAAGAGCATCAATCTCATCGGCGTCCCTGATATTTTTAACCATAGACCACCACTGATCTGCTTCACCCTCCAAACGGTAAATAACAAGGCTAACCTTTTGATTGTCTGAACACCCCATGACATCAAAAATCTTCTCATGTGCTTTAATCCACCCTTCAGCTAGCACAGGGTCAGATGATCCTCTGAATGATGGTGGATGTTGCCTCATGAAATGTTCCACCACTGGCATGTTCCTCTGCGGTTAATCTGGCTGATCTCGTGCATGGATACCACCACCACTTATCGCTTGAGTCAACTGCGCCATTACTGCAACAAACTATTCATTTCCAATTCCGACCATTTCTGGATGCTGATTCGGAAGGTTATTTCCGTCTGTATGCCTTCCTAGCACTGCTTCCCTGTTTCCTCTACGGAAAACCATTCTGAAAAAACATGTCTTAGATGAAGCAACATGGTAATCATCAAATGCTATATCATTTCAAAGAATTTTTTTTGAATAATCATTTAATAGAATTCTAACTCCTAAAGTTATCTAAACCGACCTCTGATACCAACTATAAGGCCCCAACCTTAAACCTTAATTAATCTTGAGTTATTACAAGAATTGCACATTGAGGGTCTTTTCGGGTATAGAGTTTTAGAGAATTAGATCATAAAACTTGTATTACATTCCATATATAAACAATGTGGTTACATAAAGATAGTATTCTTCATTCCCATAAATGGAAACACATTTAAAATAAAACATGTATTATTTCTTGACACTTCCTTGACACTATCATCATATCATGTACCTTTCCTTTGACCTGTGAAAAACATTTCAAAAAAACTTGGGATGAGCATAAAAAGCTCAGTATGGGTTATAAAAACATGGAAAGTAAACATGAGTTCATATATACATAAGAATGAAATCATACTTTACCCATAGAACATAGGAACATTAACATACCTCATAAAATCATGAATAAATCATAGAAATCATAAGACATAAAGGTGACTTGAGGCATTCATAACATTCTTACGTAGGGAGTAACCCTCTTGGTTACGTTTGGAAGACCCATCACAGTATATTCCCTAAAATCTCTTTGGAGAAACCTTAAAGTTTCACTCCTTCGCGTTACCCAATGCATTGGAGAGCTATATCGGGCTCACCCGCCCTTAGTTTATCAAGGAACCACCTGTCTTCATAATAATGCCCAAGAACCATAACATAATCGTATCACATAAAACATGCATAAAGGAAACATAACATTTCCATATTTCAATCAAAAGATATCAATACAACACAAAAACATTGTGAAAACCATTTTCAATACCAAAATAAAAGAAAAGTAAAACATGGTATTTATTTTTCTTTTAAAAAGAAGGTATGGCTTGTAGAGGAAGCCGAAACTCAAATAACGGTCACGACGGCGGAGAAGTCGTTGTCACCACATACGTATGACAAAAACATTCCCTTTTGTCATTTAGTAAATGCTTCGTATAAAAAGATTCATTTTGAATAAACGTAAAAGTCAAAGGGGTTTATACACCGTATAAAAGAAAGTTGTGTATAAAATAAAATATGCCTCAATGAAAGGAGATTGAGACGAAGTCCCATACCTCGTATCCGACTTGACCCGACAGTTCTTTAATCTCTTGAATAATAAATTTGAGTTAATCTCTACTTTCTTATGAACTTTTTTTCAAGTTCATTATTCCTTTTATACCATGTTATGAACATCATGTAATCATTTAAGTTAATAGTGTTCATTTTGTCGGTATTTGGTTCTTAAGTCAAAAATAGACTTCTTACACTTACATGTTGTTAATTTGGTCAAAGGTTCGTTATATCCAGAATGATATTAATGATTTTTATAACATATATATCATATATATTTAGAATATACATGTATTTATAATATTACATCACATTTAGAGGTAAGAAATGAAATGCACCGTTCATGGATACGGTAAGCCGTACGTACGCATGAACGCTACTGCCATTTCTATTTCGTATTTTCTGGAATGGAATAATAATTATATAAGAGTATATTATAATTCCAGTATAATAACATATACAGTATCATTATCTTTATCCTTTACACATCCCACATATGGTATTAACGAATCAAATCACTTTCAGGGGGCAGTAGTCCGCACTTCCTAAAATGAAGATATTGTGTTTACCCATAATGGAAACCATAAAGGTATGCCAAAAATAAAAAAAAGAATCTTATGGAAAACATAAACATATTATATATCATATGTAAAAATAGTGACATCATAATGGCCTCCATTGAAGGAGTTAAATGAGTATTGAACAATCATCATTTCGGGAGGCAGAATTTCGCCATCCATGGAAACCGTATGTTCATTAACCATTTGATGTAGTTGTGTGAGAGTGTAGCTCAAATAAATCTTATAACAACATCCTATTATATTGAAGATACTAGTGTTGTTACAAAAGAAGTAAATAAAAAGAGTTTAGGGGGTTGGAGAAGCAAAATAAAACAAATGAACATGAGAGAATGAATTACCTTTAAAAGTGTAACTCCTTTTGATTTTTGCCTAAAGGCTTCCTTTGAAAGGATTATTCCCAAAGGTAATACTCTTGGATGAGGAGAGGGATGTGGAGAGAGTACATGGGCAGGGGCTGGCCGAGCCAAAGGTTTGAGGAGTGTGTGAAATGATAAGGGTTCTAAATCCACTCATCCAATTGGTTTGAAAATGTTTTTCTGTTTTAAAAGGTCCCACACTGATATAATTCGTGTATAAGATGATAAGGGTTCTAAATCCACTCATCCAATTGGTTTTGGACTTGTGTAGTTCATATATTTTACATTATCTTTCCATTTTATTTAAATCGTCAAATAATGATGTCATCGCTGCATCTTTATTATGTCTTAAATAATTTAATTTATTTAATGTCTAAAAATTATAAAAAAAATACTATGATGTAGAAAATCTTTTTATCTTTCCAATGATTGTTTATAATCAAAACTCTGATCTTTATAACCCCATGTAAAAATTGTTTTCGTAAAACATATTATGTTTGTGTCATTTTTACTTTTACATTAAATAAAAAGTTATTTATGTCATTTCCCAACCAAAATGTCTCCATGGGGTCCCCAAGTTGACCCATGGCTTGTCTAGGTCTGCCATGACACAACCAATGAGGGTAGGATATGTGTCTAGGTCATTTCATATTATTAAAGCATTATTTATACCTTAAACTACCCTAATTACCACTAATCGCGATTAAAACTTAATAAGTTACTATTCACCAAAAAATTATTTTAATCTCATTGAACCACATTTTACTTCTTAATGACAACCATGTATGTCGGATTTTTGAAATTCAAAACACAATTATGGCAAAATTTCATTTAAATGGAAAATCAGTCTTTATAAGTACCACTTAGTGGTTTTACTATTCATCAAAAATTGAAGTTTTTCAGAAAATTACCAAAAAGTCACCCTAAGCTATATTTGATATTCCGAATTAAAAAATGAAGTCTATTTTACAAAATTCAAAACATATAAGTCACATTAAATAATTTAATAATTAATTCCCATTGTCAGGGCAAATAGCGTGTTTTTATGAAACAATAAGTATCAAAAGATTGACACTAGTTTAAGTCCAATTTCAAAGTGAAATTGATTCCAATGATGACCATTGGATTAAATTGTAAAAATATATTCATATTACACATTAAGACCAATTAAAAAGATAATCTAATCATATAAATAAATTAGATTAAAAAGCAGTTTTGATGTAAAATGCAGTATTTTTCACTATTCATTAAAAAAATGAACATTGTCAGAACAATACCAAAAATTCACACAAATTAAATTTTGATATCCCAATCATAAAGAATAAGTTTATTTTGACAAAAATAGTTTATAAAATTTTCAAAAGATAGATTTAAAAAGGGTTTTCCATCATAAGGTAGTAAAACAATCTTTTAAGAATATTAGTGTATTCCATGCTTAAGATTGGATTTATTTTCATTTTAAGCCTCTAAAACACTATCTTAATCATTAATAGACATAGATAAAAATATCTATTATTCATTACTTACTTGGGATGTTAGAGAGGTATCATGGTCTTCTTGGATACTACCAAAGATTTATTATGGATATATATTTTCTATTCTACCCATTGACTGCTCTTACAAAAAAATCAATGAGATACACATGGGATATGAAGTGTCAGTCTTCTTTCAAATAATTGAAATGACTAATAACATTGGATCCTATTCGGATCTTACCAATGACTAGTAAGGGATATAATGTGTTCTGTGCTTCTTCGGGTGCTGGTTTTGGCTCCATTATTCTGTTGGATGAACATGTGGTAGCATATGTCTCTCCTATACTTTATCAGTATTAGAAAAAATACCCCCAATCACAATTTAGATATTTATAAAGATATGAAAGCACATAAATATTGGAGTCACTATATTTTTTGAAAAAGGTTCGCAATATTTTATGATCCTTGGAGTTTGAGTCATATAATTTCTCATATGGACTTGAATCTTATAAATTGGTTATCAGTGGAATACATTTATCCATATTATATAGATATCTACTACACCCTATTGAAGTGTACTGCCATTTTGTATTCTCTTAGAATGAATGTACAATCATATGATATCTTGGAATTAAATGAGGAGTGGAACCTTACGAGTCTTTTCACATTTTTACAGTTGTAAATTTGTGATCGTGTTTTAGTTATCATTCTGACAACTGTTCAGTTATCGTCATTTATCATGTAGTCTATCTTATAGAGTCATCTACAAGATGACGAGTTCAGTGATGTTAAAGAATGCCTTTATAGTGGGGATATCATTTCAGGTTGGTCTCTCTAATGTAGATGATATCCTTTAAATTGGGGAGTGGATTATAATACCATCATAATTGGGGGATTTAGTAAATTTTTAATTGGTACATATAATCAAGGTCCATTCATTTTGGAAATAAAATGACATATTATGAAACAAGAATATGATTCTTGTGGATAGGAATGATGCATGGAATTAAAGATTATGTGTCTTTCTGTAATACCTACCAATAGATAATGATAGAGAACATGAAACAAACTGGATTTCATCAAACTCTTATAGTTATAGTATGGAAATGGGATGATTTATACAAAAATTTTGTTGTTTTACTTCCATGGATACCATGAAGGAGGAATTCTGTTATTTTAGTTGTTGATCAGTTGATGAACTATTCTCATTTCATACTGATCAAAGATACAACTATGGATTATGATTATGGTAAGAAATATATACTGTAGATTGTGAAAACACATGGGATACCATATTCAACTACATCATATTTGGACCTAATGTTTACCTCGAGGTTATAGAGGAGTATCCACAAGGCCTTGAGAACTCAGGTCATGATGATTACAAGTTTCCATACATAGAAATATGGCTGGATGGAGCGTGTGATTTTGATCATGAAAAATTTTCATCATGAATGTGTCTTGGATTTTGTTGGGTCTTGGGATTTCCATTAGCAACTTGATGAATTTTTTTATGAAAGTAGTTATCAGTCGTTGATCAGAATGGATAACTTTGAGGCATTATATGGTCTACCATTAGGAAAAAATATTTGTTAGTTTGAGGTTGGTGTTGAATATTTATTTTGATAACATTTTTACTAAGAGACATCGATGATTATTCAGGATGTATATTGATGTCTAGTTATAACCCAGAGTTGATAAAAATCATATATTGATTAGTGACATATTCCTTTGGAGTTTTCGGTTGGTGAATGATTTTTATTTAATGTTTCTATTGAATAGGACACAATTTTCATGGAAAATATAGAATGTGGGCTCTGAGATATATTAGATTGTTTGATGTCACAAATAATATTGGGGATGTTTCACATCAGTTTGAATAATAGATTAATTTGACATATATTCAGTATTTTTTTTCAAAATAACTATCCTTAAGAATAATCATCCTAATCCCACCCACATTTTGATTTTTGATGAAATTGATTCAGAGCCATATTTCCCTATTCTGCATAAACTAGTTGAGATCGTTTACTCTAATGTCAATGTCTTTCATTGGATGTTGATATTACTGGTTGGAGTTAAATGCTACTAAGGATTAGATTATCATGAGATATGTGATCATGATTTATTGATGAGGTTTTAGTGGACTCATATTTTTCTAGGGATTATATCTTCTACTTGACTTCCCAGGGATGTATAGTATTTATGGTAGGGACTTTGTATCATATTGTTTCCTTTATCGGTTATGTTTTTCACTCTCCCTTTCTATAGTGATTTTAAATTCTAGTTTATTGATTTTTTAGATTATGCATAATGTGTTCACACCATGTATCTTTGTTAAAATCCATGTAATGGTTGTTGGATGAAAGCTGAGAAATTAATTCACACTATGAATGGTTACATGATGTGACAAGGTAGTAAAAATTATGAGTTATTTTAAGGTCAAATTTTAAATTGAGGTGACTTATTTTTAGGCTTACATGAGAAATTTTATTTAAATACATGTAAAGGAATACACGTCACATAATTCCCCGATCTTGATATCGTTAGGTCACATTACTGGTTTGAGTGACCATTTATGCCACAAGAACACCATTTATGTAAATATAGGGTTCCACTTTAGTCATTTTGGAGAAAATATTCATTCTAGTTCAATCCTTTTGGAATTTGATCTAAAATACGATTGTGATGCCTATCTCTGAGTGAGTGGTCTTTCCTCTTATTCATTTCCATTGACCATTGTAGAGAACATGAGTTTCATTATTGGATCTATTACTTTAAATTTTGTATTTCTTTGTTTTTTATTCCATATATGTTTTAAGATAACATTATAGAGGCCAATACATTATTAGATGTGGTTTGGATGGATTTTATTCTAATGGAATGTAAATTTAATAATTTTCCCTAACCCGCTTTGTTTAAATAAAGTATATCATTGAGATATGGATTGGATTATTTGTCCTTTAAAGATTATGTAGAGTATTTTTTGTTGTTGGATCCCTTTGCAGTCTAGTGGGACTAGAGATTTGAGGTAGGTGGTTTCACCTCTATCCTATGTTTATGAAATTTGTTGTTCATGTTTATAAAACACTTTAAAAAAGGAATTACCATGATTATTTTCTATGTGTTGGATTCATTATTTTTACAAAAAATGGGGTTCTCATGGTTATTGATATATGGGATGAAAATGGTTATTTTCAAAGAATGGAAATGTTTTTTTAATTGGATTTGAATTTTTTTCAAAGTGATGGAATGAATTGTGAAAAAAAGTTCATGGTTTACTTTTGGTACATATGTTGAAGGTTAATACTGAGTCCATCTACTATTTTCTGTGACTATAGGGGTATTTATAATATGCCTTTCATCTATATCCTAGGAATTTTATTCTATGGGATTGAAATTGACATTGTTAGGGGGGTTTTCTCATGGGGAATTCCCTTGAATCCCAGACTTGTGTTCTAGGATTAAAATTTTGAAAAATATTTATTGTGGAATGAGTAGTATTATAGTCTGAACTATAGTTATACTTGGCGATGATACTTGTGATTTAGTTTTTTGTTTTTGTTTTTTAATCTATCCTTGATATGCATGATTAGGCCTAAGAAATATGATATGTAAAATGTGATATGAAATTGATATACATGATTTTGTTTTAGAACTATGAAAAGGGAAATTTATACTGTGTCATCTATAAAACTGTGTTATTTTTTATCATGCCATGTTTTATTTTAAACGAGTATAGTCAAATTTTTATACCAAGAATTATTATTGACACTTGGCTGGGTTCCAATTGATAATGATACCTGACACCCTCATCAACCCATCAGTGGTGTATAGACCATTTTATGACATACAATACAGGTAAAGGAGAGGTTCCATTGTGAGGTAGTGAGGTTTCATGTCAACTGAGTTAGGTAGATGGTTGTTAGATTGTAGGAATTCATCCACACAATCAAATGTATTAACATTTTGGTTTCAGTCCTATTTAATTGGAAATTTCATTTGGATATTATCGATACTTTTACAGTTATTTTTCTCAATTTTCTTATAGTTATGGATTTTATTTAAAGTATTTCAGCTATTCCATCATGATCCTTGTATATATACAACTTGTGTTTGTTCATGTTGTGAGAAATAATTCCACTTGGTTTGTTTTTCAATGTCATGGTTCATATCTATAGCCCGTGGGTATTGGGAAACACATTCAAGTATGTGACTGAATGGGTTTGGTGCCAGTTTTGATGATAACTTAGGTCATATTATTATAGGAACAATAACCCCTTTGACCAAATTCGACCTACCCAAACCACTTTTGAATTATTTTTATATTATTTTCAAATACCCAAGATGGCTATAATCGAATATGTAATTAAGTATTATATAGATATATAATGAATAAAAGGAATAATAAATAAGAAAAAATTTATTATGACAGTAAATAATTATTATAAATGTATTATTCGAGATGATAAGTAATGTACATTAAATTTAGGACTATAGGTAATGGATAATATACCTTAAAACCTTGTTTTTAGAAGTTTTATTTCATTTATTTATAATTAATAGTCCACTGTGTAATTATTCATAATATATATTCATTCTTTTAATTTAATTGATAAAAATAAATATTTAAAATAAACACCAAAAATATTTTTGTTTTATTTCAATGTTTTTCAAAAAAGAGTATTTTTTAAGAAAAATATAGAGGTAATTTTAAAACTATTTATAAAAAATCGTAGGTATTGTTCTATTTTGATGTACATGAAATAAAAAACATTCATTCCACTAAACCAATATATAATTATTAGTTATTTTTATAGTATTTTATGAAATATTCAAGAAAACCTCCTCATTCTCTTTGATTGGAATAATTTATGTTAAATCTTTTTTCTTGATACTAAAGGGATTTATCAATATTGAAAAAATATTGAATAGCTACAAATATTATTTTTAATTTTTATGATGATTGGGATGTATGATTTTTAGTTTCAACTATATGATATGACCATTGTATTTCTTTTATTATTAATTGGTAGCTAGATATTTCTCGTTTAGGGATGGGGTAAATTTTATGTTCCATAGATAATTGTGTTGGAATTGACCAAGTATGTTATTAAATTTTTTTGAGTTCATTAAATAATTCCTGTAACGGTTATCTTACAATGAAGTCCCATGGAAACAACACGATATATTTATTCTTCATAAGGATTTTTCATCAAAATATTTTCATCTCATATTATAATATAATTAAATTATTTTTGAAAGGAACAATAAACCCATTTATTTTTAATAATGTATTCATGAATAAAATTTCCTAATTGAATTTATTTTTTATGAAATGAAAATAATTATGATTTTTCATTTATGTTTTCTAATAATTTGTTTGATAAAAATTAATGGATGTAAATAAGATTTCTTATTTTTGTAAATAAAAATTTATTTTAATGTATATTATTTTAATGGTTAATTCATATACTTGAAAACCGAGATTATAAATGTAATAAAAAGTTAATTTTCATATAATTATAATTCTTTCACTGTGATATTATTGTTTATTCCATATCCTAAAATGACTTTTGAAAGGAGTTATGGTTGAGTGGGAGAAAAAATTAATGTAGTTTAAGAATCATGAATATTTATTTTAAAAATAAAACATATTTTGTTTTAAATGTATTATTTTTGGATAAAATTTATTGTATGTAAATTTTTCAACAATATATTATAACGGTTATTATGAATGAGTTATAAACTAATTCTCTTGGATACTAAATTGTAATTATCCTTAAAATATATAATAATAAATTATTCAGATAAAATAATAATAATATTTAATGGTTTATTTTAATTTAATAATATTTTGTATCTTTGAAAGGGATTGGATAATCATTGTGGTTTTGATAATGTAATTATATAAACTTAAGGGATATTAATTTATGGTTATTATAAAATGTAATTTTAAAATTACAATATTTTATCGTTAATTTTTTTCTTTATAATGGATTCAATGAGATTAAATAAGGTATCTATATTTAGATGGAACCATGTTGAAAATATCATAGAAGACAAACAACTAAAATGGTTTCAGGTAAAATAGTGTAGTTTATTATTTTAAATGGCTAGTAAACATATGATTAAAATGATGGAGGTATTCATGTGAGAGACAAACCATAATAACCACTAAGGAACATGTCTTTTGTATATAATTTCATAAAATAGAACCCATGAACAATCAGTGGATCATTTGACCTTATAATAGTTAAATGATTGATTATAAAAGTGGAAAATAATTTTTAACATATGGTTTGTTTCATTTAACAAAATATAACACTTTATAATTACAATTTTTTTTGAGAATCTATTCATACATGGTCAATGGTTAAATATTTCATATAAATATAAGATATTGACCCCTTGGAATTTAATTGATATAGGAATATTTTTAATTTAAATTATTTTAATAATATTGATTGAATTATAATATAGAAGGAATTCCTAGAGTTGGGAAGGATTGACGAAGATTAAGTATCCATATATCAATAAAACGACACCAATATAATATTTTATAATCCAAATTAAAATCTTGATCATAATTGTATACTTAATAATATTAACTCACGATTGATTCCAGTATATTAGAGTGAATTTTCTTCTAAATAATTAAAATGTTTTTAGATATATTCATTATATGATGAGAAGTCGTAAATGGATTTTTTCAATGATCATGTTTCTAAGAAAATAAAAGGAAATATATATCTATGTTCCAGGTAATGGGGAGAATCCAATGATGAAATATAAAGGTAATACATTCATGTTATATCCAATATTATGTGTGGGAAAATACAATAATATTGATTTATTTAACTACCATATACATATTTTTGGGAATTTATTATCTATTTTATTGATAATTCCTCGGTTAGGGAGTCTTATGGGTGTTTTGGGGGAAATTATTTGGAATTTTGGAGGCATGTGAGGATGTGAACAGTTGGTGAACAATTAGTGAAAAGCATTATATTTGGTTCAGTAAACCCTACATCCTTTTATAGTTCTCTAGGAGGGTTAATGGTTTTTATAAACCATTTGTCTAGCCACAGCAAATGGTGTCAACCTTTTTATGTGTAATTTTTAGTCTTTTTTATGGTTAATCACACTTTGTATCCACCATAGAAAAAATATAATCCCCTGATAATAGGGGAACTCTATAAGGCCACTAAATTTGATTAAGTATGCGTACCTACCATTACACCCTGTTTAAGGGGCATTAATTCCCAAAAAAAATATTTTAAATTCTTAAAACCCCCTATCTAAGATGTAGAACACCCCAATTCTACCATACACCCAATTCCATAATTATGAAGTATTTCAATAAGAGATTTTTGATTATCCAAATATTTTTTATGTAAACTAACATTGTGTGGATCCTGATCAATCTCTTCTACGAAAGTAGATATTCTATCATATAGTTTTTTATATTGTCTCATTATATCCTTAAATTTTTTTATGGAATATCATTTAATGGTTGGATCTAAAAATTTTATGGTTGGTTCTTGACTCCAGGCTGTGTTCCTAGAAAATACTATAATTTTTTATTCACTATAGTTTCTAATTACAAGGTGTCTTGAATTGTAAATCATTGATTTAATGGTTAGTTGTTCCTTAATTAATTTCCCTATTCATGAAACCACGTATTACAATATTTAAATGAAATGAATATTTAATTTATTTACAATTATGGATTTTTAATTTTGGATATTTTATTTGAGATAAGAATGAAAATAAATAAAATTATAATTTCATTGGTATTGAAATAATATGGTTAATTTATGAAAAGTTATAACTTTTGTTATATATAATTTTGATAAAAATATTTCAGGTTCATATTTATAAAATAGATTAATTTATATGTGATTTAAATTGAAACAAATTATTGAAACGTATGATTTTTTTTCTAAAATGGAAAATTGTTGTTGAAAACTGTAATTTGAATATTTTTATGAATTTTTTAAATTATTAATTGTAAATTTGTCTTATTTACTAGATGGAAAAAATGTTATCCTCTTTATTTTTGATTATATATTACAATAATAGAATAAAATTTAATTCAAATAAATGGACTAACAATGAAAACTATTATTAAAATAGTTGATACCGAATTAATATAATAGGTTCCCTTATTAGGGTGTACACATACCTTGATGGGTTCCCCTTTATTGGGTATATTTTTTTTGTACAGACCTGACTGTTGGATTGATCATTATGAGAACTTTGGGGATCCAATGACATGGTAAAATAACATAGCATGTCTCTTTTTAACATTATGTTCTTATTTTATATTATTTATTTGATTTTATATAAAATACCCAACTTTAATGAACTACAATATTTATCCCAATAGAATTATATGTAATTTATCATATAAAATGTTTAATTAATCTTATTTAAAACAAGTTTTGATATATTTTCCTTCTCTTTAAATAGAAATACTATTATTGTTTTGAATTTTCAAATTTATATGACATGAATTTTATAATATAAATATATTTAAATAATGATAAATTTTTATGGTATTTATTATTAAGAACATGGTGTGACCCTACATGATTTATATCTCACACCATACCTTTTACCTCACGGAATTTTTAATTATATTATTTTTGGTACTAAAATATGAAGTATCCTCATGGGGTAGGTGGGTGTTCTTTTCCTTTGAGATTAGAGAGATGTAGGTGACTAGTGGAGTTGTTACCCACTTTCTAGAATTGATTTATGAGATTTCAACTTTTTTAATGTTGATTTTCTGATGATGTATAGCTTTGAGTTTGGATAAAACTATTTGGATTATGAAATATTTTTCATTTTCATTATTTTGAATATTATGTTTTATCTTTTATCATCCAAATTTTTTTTTTGGGAAATTCATTAGATTATTTATCATTCATGATGTGTGGTTCTAGTCTCCAACATGTAGGGATCATGAACACCCTTTGGGATATATTAGTTCCAGATCATGTATCAGGGTAACAATGTATCTTGTATGGATTTTAATAATTTGGAATCAGATGGAAGTTATGAATCATTCATTGATTTCAGTATTTAGTTACGGATGTATTGTTGGTACATATGTGGTAAATTTGAGATAGTTTCTGTCCATATCACATCCTAATGAGCCTCACATCATCATGAGTGGTTGCAGAAAAGGATTATTGGTGATTAATTAGATCATGTATAGTACTTTACCTACAATTTGGTGGGGTGTTTGTTAATAAAAATCACATCATCTTTTCTAAATGGATTAATTATTTTATATTTATCTTGATCATGATCTTGATAAGTGAAATTATATAATACCATCATTATTGTATGTTGATGTTGTAAAGTTTTATTCCTGAATGTATTTATTTCAATAAACTATACATGGATGATTTTAGTGAAACAGTGGGATCTGATCATCCCATGAACTAGATTATTTTTTCTAATATTCTGCATACTATACATACTTTGGGATGGTAAGTAGCACCTATTCCCATTTAGGCTATAGTTGTGGAACCAAAACAGAATGAATATTAGAATAATTCATAATATTTCCTTACTATAAACCACCAAAATTAGAACTCTCTAATGATTCTCTAGTGGTTATGGATTGGTTTAGAATGATATAGGATCAATTTTATTTTATGGAATCACATGATTCGATTTAGGTAAAATGTGATACCTTCATGAAAGAGTGACCACGTAAAATATGGTGGGATTCTATGGAAATAATGATAATGTAAGAAGGATTATATAAGAAGGGAAATATATTTATTAAAATCAATTTTTTTACGATAAAATATATATTTTGGATAATTCTATAGAGTTTTCCAATCACACTCAAGATATTGATATAATTATGAAATTAGTAAACTTCTCTACTAATTTTTTTTTTGTTTTCACATGATATTGTATAGAATGATAAGACAAATAGTACATTGATTAATATTGGACTCCAACCCAAAATCCATTCATATGTATTATTAGTAAATATACATTTTAAACCTAACAACATTGATATAGAATTTGGTGTTTAACATGTCCTAGATAGTAATAAAATCTTGAAAAGAATATTTTTTTCTCATAGTGTAGGTTATATGACATCCTATAAAGGGAATATGAATAATTTTTCTAGTAATTGTTGTTTTTGATAGCAGGTTTCCTGTAGACATCATGAGGTCCCTAGTGTAAACCCTTTGACTTACTTATATTTTCAAAAAGGCGGGAAAATGATATGTGTTTATATTGAGGTGACAAATATCTTTACATAATGTGGTCACTAAGAAAGCTGATAGAAAATCATACCCTAATATTCTATAATGAACAGTGGCACATGACCATCGACACCTAAAAAAATTATCGAACAAACAGATGCATTAAGATCTATGGTGTTTCATCCACTTTATTCTAAAAGGATGTCCATTCATATAGTGGAAGACTCAATATAAGATGTTGATATAGGTCTAGTGATTGTGAGAGGTACTCTCATTATAGTTTCATCATTAGTGACTTTTGAATTTAAAAATAGTTATTTTCATTCATTTAAATCAACATATATTATGAAATTTGATGGCCTTTGTATAGAGCTATTGTATTGTGTGATGGATTTTACTATAACCTCAAAACTAATTGATAGAAGGGTGTATTTTTTCTTACATTATTTTCTTCTTTATTAGATATTGAACTTGTCGGGGATTTAAAGGATTTTTATAGGAAGCCTTTTGATGATACATTAGATATGGATTTGATCATTGTAGTTAAATCTCAAATTGACTGTTATATTTTGCATGTCTCTTTTACTACACCTGATTGGATCTGTCATAAAATTCATGTAAAATGAGACATGTTTTCATGTATAGACAAACCATCATATTGATGTGGGGGAAATAATTACCATAGTTATATATATATGTTGTGATAAAATTTTAATGAATACGTACGTATTTTATTCAACTATTTTCCAAAATAATTTTCCTTTTATTTCACTTGTTTTCCACCATTTAATGTCGTAGAGTATTCTGTTTATTTAATACATTACACTCAACCAAAATCTATTCATCCATAACCTATGGAAAAAACTAAAATGAAATATTTTAATAATAAATTGGATAACATTCTTAACAAATTAATTATATTCCCAAGTGTGTCTCCTTTGGTGTCACATGTTCTCTTTTATATGAAAACCGATTGAAGACACATCCTTTGTGTAGATTCTTGGAATCTCAACCATGTTATGTTAACAAACCTGTATATTTTCCCTTGGATAAAAGATATTCATGAACAGTAGAATGGGGGGTTGGTTCTTGATGATTTATAGTCTGTCGAGTTTCCATTGGTTGATAATAATATAGTTCAACATTCAGAAAACTACCGTCTGGTATCGATATGACCATTATGAGTATATTTATTCTTTTTCTATATAATAAATTCTTATTTGACCTTTATAACATTGATTAATATGATCTTCCATGAGTATATTGATATTTCTATTGTTGTCTATGTGGATGGAAAACTATTATACACTTATTAAAAGAAGTATCATGTGTGTCATCTAATGGAAATTATTGATATTTTGATAAATAAATTCCCATATTCCATGCAATAGAAATGTAACATATGTATTATGGAGGCTATGTTCATGGGGCATGTGATCCTAGAAGATGGAAAACTAGTTTACTCTAATATGGTTAAATATTATATTAAATATGATAAACTATGAAATAATTTCATGATTTGGAGATTTTCTGGTCTATCAAGTCATTAATACCAATTTGTAAGAGATTTAAATTTTTTGGATTCATCGATTATTGATGTCACTCATATTGGGGTGCTTATTTATTATGATGATAAATTTAAATTTAAATTTTTTGAATTACCTATTGAATTTCCACAATTTTTACACTTTTATGGGTTTGAAAGGGCAATTTGGTCTTCCGTGACACATCGAGTATTATTTTTGAGATTTGTTCTTATGAAGGGTTATCATTTTTATCATATATGATTGAAATACTGAGATACATGATAATAAATATTAGACCCATGACCATGAACTCATGTACATGATTCATGTAATTAAGTGGTTGAGAAGTTCCCTTTTAGAAGAATGGATTACCTTATATTCGAACTATAATTTTTTTAGAGATATCATCTCTTAAAGATTTCTAAACATTCACCTGAGGTGTTGGGTAGTGTGCCTATAGTAAATGGATTTTGACTTTGTATATAACCCATGAAAGGGAAATTTCATTGATGATGCATTGAGCAGGATATTTTGTAACCATGAAATGAACGAATCATTAAATTAGAGGGGCTAGATGGATCACATTTCCCATTTTCATTTTAGAGACATAGAATAAGAGTAAATTGTTTTCATGGAAACTATTAAATTGGAATCCAACCTTATCAACATGATTCCACTACAGAAACAACTTAGTGAATAAATTTATACCATTAAAGGCACAATTTATGGGTGGAGAATATTTCATATTGGTTGGTCTCCATGGAGAGTATTCCATGTTTTTATACTAGGATTATTTTTCTTTTATCTAGAGGGGAAATTTTATTACTGTATTTCTTTAATTTTAAATTGGTCTACACCAAGGGAGAACAAAAATTTATTTATGATATGAAATGATGATTCATTGGTCTAAGGATGAGATGGGGAATTACATATTTTTTCCTCATGGAAATATTATCAAATTGTCATAATAGACCACAATATGAATTCAATATTATTTCCTGAAATTCCACCAATGATAAAAAAGTATGATAATATTTCGATGGGAATTGCGTTTTAGAAATCATATAACCATAAAATTATGAATCTTATATGAGTGTTATCGAGAGGATTATGAAATTGGGACACATTATACACATTTGGGATTTAAAAAAAGTAGTAGATTTAGGAAATATCTATGTGAAAGGGATATTTCAAATGAACGGAGTTCCATATGGTATAATATATGATATTTATCCACATTTTACGTCTTATTTTTTTCAAACGATTTAGTATATGATAGGTTCTTAGGTTAATTTTAGTATAGCATACCATCTACAGATGAATAGAAAGATAGAGAGGGGAATACTGATTCAAGAGGACATTATTTTTTTCATGATTCCTATTTTTATGGATCATGGGATAACAATTTGGGGATGATATAGTTATAATTTAATGGTTTTTACCAATAGAAAATCAGAATATATCCCATTTAGTGCTTTTATGGATTTCCATGTAAATTTGAAATTTATTTTTCCGAGATTGGTGACATTTATTCAGTCAGACTAAATTTTTCCCGTGAGATGAAATATAGTTTTTAATTATTATTTATAAATATTTAATGTCATAGAGTTTATAAAAATCATATTTGGATCATCATTATTGTATTTTTTTAGTTACTTGTAAGTGAATTGGTATTCAATAATTTTTCACCTTTGATGGGAGGAAAAGGATGAATACACATCAATTTTTCGGAACATTTTAGTTTTTTGAGATGGTGGGGAATGTGGGATACAGTTTAGTACATCCAATATAGGTGACAATAAATCATAATTATTTCTATGAATCAAAACTTTGAAAGTATCTTTCATACACTTCTAATGTATTGAGTTGGGAGGATCCTGATGGTGGGCCTGATTTAAATGTGACTAATCATCTAACATGATAGTTGATTATGAAACAACCTTAATTTATTTGAGGATGATACCATTCTTCAGTATTCTATGGAAGAATGGGTTTTTCCATGATATATGGGGGAATGAGATTATGGTGAGATACCAATGGCCAATCAACATGACATTTAGATCTACTTATATGATTTCTGTAGAGAAAATATTTTTATTGTTATGATGTAATAACATTCTGTTATATTTTTTCAATCAATTATGTAGCCTTTTGTATCATTTATTGGATTTTTCTTGTAACAAGTTAATTTGGGATAAATGTTGATAAAATTTTAGGCCTATATTGATATAAAAAATTAGAACATGGATAGGGTAGACCATGTTGTTTGGTCCAAAAAATCATGTTTTCCTTAATGGGTCAATAGAGGGGGTGCATAGTATTCCAAAACCATGCACCCAGACCCTCCAAAAACATATGTACCTAAACAAGGGGATATTTTATAGATAGAACATGTTTTATCAAAGCATGTGAGCAATAATGGGAAACCCTAGATTCCAGATATTTGAAGATTATGGTTAATGATTAATCTTTTATAAAACGGGAGGATCTATATGGAAAAATATGTCCATGAGATTATAAATCCCCAATATTTTATTTAAAATTCCCAAACACAGTGTTCAAAATGTTGGGACCATTTTGGATAGAGAGTGAAGTCATAAGAGTTTGTTGTTAAAGTGTGTTGCATTTCATTGTGAACGAGGATAAATCAATTCACTTTGTAAAGGACTTGGAAACTAGACGATGCTTTTCATATTTTTGTTTCATAAATATCATAATTTATGATAACTTGTGATGTAATCCTTAAGAAGGAAAAGGGGTATTATAGGACTTCCCAGACATTTTTAGTTTAAATTGGCAGGGAAGATGCTGGTGGAAGACCTGGAAGGATCATTACATTATGTTTAAAAGATAATGATGCTAAAGGTGTTTGATCAATGAGTATATATAACAATATATATGGTTCTTGATTAATGAAGTCTTTTTTTGAACACTCCAGATGAAAATGAAGCATCGTTGGTGTTCTTGCCTATGCATATTTTAAGGTGGTGTCATTTCCTAGTGTTATCCAAAATATGTTGGGATGAAAATCAGGAGATGGAGAAATGTGTTTTTTGAAAATTATTATGCACTGAAGATTAAATATGGATTGGAATGTTTCATAGCATTGCAGTTTGATGATCCGAACATCAAAATCTGTAAAAGGAAAGGCTTGATAAAATATTGGTTTTTGTGAGCATGATTAAAGGGAGTTTCGAAGGTTGTGTGCAAGACATGATTCAAGGTCCAAACATTGAAAAATGGAAAAGAAATGAAGTGCGAGAAAGATTAAGGAATTGATCTAATGTTGAGGTAGGTGAGAATATAGTTACACTCCCAATGTGATGTCAAATGGGGGTTTCATGACACATCAGCAACTTGCGCGACACATCATGGTTTTTATGCGCGGGGGTAGACAAGGTCTATATATAATAAGTGACAACCTCACATTTAATAAGCTTGACTCATAGAGATATCTGGAGCCATAAGTCATGTTATATCTTTATGTAAAGGTATGTGTAAGAAACATAGTGAGTTTCACATAAGAATGAGTAGTTTCTCCAAAGATTTAAGTTGTGTGCAATAGGTGTTTCTAAAAAAAGTCAAATATTACGCATGAATAAAAAATGTTGCATGAATGAATCATAAAAGGGTCCATGAAAGATTTGGATTCTTTATACGTATTCAGTTTTGTGTCAGATAATTCATTCATACTTCTGGTTAAGAAAGTGAAGTCTTGTACGTCAAAGAATACTCCCGTTCAATTGTAATGAAACACTGATATACTGTAATCCCCTATTTCTACTAAGAGGGTGAATATGTTCTTCCAGACTATTTTCTAAGTACTACATGAGTGTAAGGTTATATCATACTCATTGTATTCCACATCAATGGGTTGTTTTCTAGTTGATTGTGTGGTAATGGAATAGTTCTATACCATACCAAGGACGCAACTACTCTTCTTGAGTAGTGAACCTTGTAAATCTTTTGTTATTGTGGTAGTGTGTGATCAGAAATGAATGAACTATTTAAGAGGAGGTGATGGTTGTTTTAATATAAAGGAAACATACATGGAAAAGATATCACTAATTCACACCCTCCCCCTCTATGTGATACTTGGATCATGACTATGTAACTACACAAAATGATGACCACCCTCATTCGACATAATGATGAATTCATGGGTTGTAAAACCTCTATGGAACTGGTTTTAGTCCTCCAAAATCTTTTTCATATAGGATAAATGCGACATTAATCTTGATCAACCTATTTGGAATTAGTATAACACCATTCATATATTTTAATCCATTATGTATTTAAATCGTCATTTTATTTTCAGGGATCATCACATATCAAAATGATATAAAATCATTTTGGTTTGATCATGATTCCAGTTTATGTTCATAAATCTCCATCTCCTTTGTTCTTCATTTGTTTTTTCCTATTTTTGGTGTAGTATATTAGGATTATTTTTTTATGTTTATTGATTCATTTATTATTTTCCCTACTATTACTTATTCCATTTTTAACTAAGTTCATAACTCATTAATTAATTAATCAGTGAATTAATCAAAAAACATTAATATCATTCCATATTTAATTCTACACAAATAATTATCCAAATCAAATATGAACTTATCTTAATTAATACCACAATTTATTATCTTATTGAAACAACAAGGCACATAATTAATTGACCATAAATTATCTCACATAGTCGATGCTTATATCATACATCACCCACCTAACTAATTATCTCGAACCAAAAAAAATTCAAAATCTAAATAACAATATCTCAACACATTAAACATTTCCCCAAATCAAACATTTATTTGGTTAACCACTTATAATCACGGTTCACTAATCTATTTAATCACTAAGGCGTCAAAAAGTTAATTTCTCATTACCAATTACTCCAATTTAGGAAATAAATTATTAAGTTAAGATACAAAATCAATAATCTCACATACCCATATGATATATTAGACTATGGTAGATCAATTTAAACCACCTACCTCAATTTTTTGATGTATATTTTCCTATAAAAAATCCACAAAATCCACAAGAAAAAACGATGTCAATTAAAATCCATATCTGAATACCTAAAACCAATATTAATATCAAAGGCATCATGATCTTGAAAATATAGATCTAGATCCACAATACTAGATATAGATCTCAACACATAGATATATATCAATGTAAACAATGGATAACTTCCATGAAATGATCAACAAATGATATAGGAAAGTTGAGAAGAAGCATCAGGATGAAATATACTTACCAATAAGTGAGAGGATCTTCAATCTGCGATTTAGATTTCAAAGAACGCTATTAAAAAGTCCATTTAATCCCTCTATAATGCTCTAATATTTCATATAATTCGTCAATTCATATCCTAGGTTGAAATTGAGGGTTTTGGGGGTTTGGGTGATTTAGGCACTGATTTTTAAAAAATACTATTCTCTCTGTGTGCTTTAACTTGGAAGGGGAAGATAGTTTTTTAAACCATGCACAAACTGTGTGGACCTCACTATTCGTGTTCCCATGGTTTGCACGGTTTTCATGGTTACATGGGTTTTGGAACAATTTTTGGTGATCCATGAGAAAATCATGAAAACGTTTCTATCTATATATTTTTCATAAAACGTCAACCAAATAGACCTCAAACCACAATTCCAAAAAAGGCCCTTCAATACAACTAAAATAACCTTAATAGAGTGTCTATGATGTCTCTAGAAAGGGCCGAGATATTAAAATTTCCTCACCTTATAAAAACTCATCCTCAAGTTACACTCCTCAACATTTCTTTGATTTAGTGTAAAAAAATATTGGGCCACTGATCCATTATTTCTACTTCACATTCCCATGTTTCCTCTTGAACACATCCATGTTTCTATATCACATGGACTATCAGTACAATCATTCCATGTAACACCTTCCCTCTGCGAGCAAACACATGTTTCAGATGATACATAGAGGTCCCATATATCTCATGGTCAAACTTATCCACATCGATCAAATGAGAAGGGTCGGGCTGATACTGCTGATGTTATGACACATAAAAGATGTGATGCATAGTGAAACATTACTATGGAAGAGCTAATCGGTACGAATCTTACTTGATTCACTCCACAACATCAAATGGTCCCACAAACCTAGGCACCAACTTTCCCTGCCTCTATAAGCCATGGTCACCCAAACTAGGTGACACGTGAATGAAAATATGATCACCCACTATAAACTCAATGGGTCATCTCCACCTATCAGCATATGAATTTTTACAACTCTGAGTTGTATCCACACATTTACGAATCAACTGCACCAGCTCCGATGTCTCACGTAGGAGACTCAGTCCTGACAAATCTGACTTACATGACTGCATCCAGCATAGCAATGATCTACATGGCCTTCCATAAAGTGGATTATATGGTTCCATCTATATAGTGTTATGATAAATTTTTTTACCTTTGTACTCCAATAAATACAAATGATTCTAACCAGAAACACAAAATTTAAGCACAAAAGCCAACAAAATATACTCTAGTACTGATATAGTATGCTATGACTGCCCATATGTATGTGGGTGGAAAGTCGTACTCAACGAAACATGTGTTCCAAGAGATTTATAAAAGTCCTACGAAAATCATGATGTAAATATGGAATGACAATATAAAACTATAGTCCATAGAACCTAATGAAAAAACAACAACTCTCTCTTGAACATATAGTTCATTCGATTATTCTTCTTTAAAGGTTGCCTTGATGGGAAATAAAGGTATTTCCATTATCAGTCTATCCACAGTGACCGAAATATCATCATTTTTTCTACGGTTCTTTGGATGAATGATGACAAAATCCATGGTCACATAATCCCACATCCATATTGGAATAGTAAATAACTAGAGTAAACCACTAGGTCATTGTTGCTCCACCTTCACATATTGATAGGTGATACATCATATCACGAAACATGATATCACCTTTTTCATTCCAATCCACAAAAATTATTGGGGTAGTTCATGGTACATTTTTTCACCCTATGATGTTTTGGCCACATCGATGCATGACATTATCACATGAGTTCCTATCGCATACACATAGGTACAATAACCCAGTTTTCAGATTGATGACCTCATCCTCATCTATCAACCAGTAATAAGGTGTCTTCCCACCTTAATGGATTTACCAAAATTATAATCACTCCTGATTTTTATATTTCAGGTTCATGATCTATCTCAAGAGTGTAAACTCCACTAAAAATGATACTAGAGTCATTTTATCTATATTCTCTTGAACCACGATATTTATTTCACCCAACAATGTAATCATCTTCCACTCTACACTAGAATCATGTACAGTCTAATTCTGGGATTTCATTCTCAAGGGATAATGCACACAGTTCCCCTTTCCTGGTGTATATTCTAGTTCAAAATAAAAGTTCTTTATAATATATACCCATATTTTCTACTGAAAATTCAATTCACTATGATAAAATATATACCTCTATATTTTAGGATATGTAAAAACGATAAACTTGTCACCCAAGAGATTGGGTCTGCGACACATAAGAGAATAATCCGCCACTTTAAACTCCTGATAGTGGGAGGGGTAATTCCATTCATGTGGACTCAACTACCAAGACCCATATGTAATGAATCGACCCCACTACATAAACACTACTCTCACTCCTATCCAAGAAGCATCACAATACAATGTGTAATCCTCACCTGACTCAGGTGGGATCATGATTTGTGCCGATGTCAAGAACTTATTAAACTCATGTATTACATTATCATAGGTTTTTTTCCATTCAACATTTTTACCTTTCTTTTTGAAACCAAAAATAAGTGTTTCCAATAAGGAAATATCATGGATGAACCTCTTATAATATCCAATTAATCCCAAAAATATGCAGATATCATTAATATTATTGGGATATTCCCAATAAACCACTTCTTGAACTTCATATGTGTCCACATCCATAACATCTTACGATATGATATTCCTTAAAAAGTGTACCCAATCAATCCAAAACTGACACTTAGATAGATTAGCATATAATTGATGCTCTCTAAGTGTACTTAGGACGACGTCAGGATGTTGGGTATGATCATCATGAGTATTGGAGTACACTATGATATCATCCACAAACACAACTACAAACTAATGAAGGTATGGATGAAATATCCTTTTATCATGGCGATAGACAGTATTGGATCATTTGTAAACCGAAACAACATTATGAAAAATTCACAATGTCGATACCTACTTCATGAAGAAATCCTTCATATATCCAAAGTTTGAACTATCACCTGATGATTCACTAATCTCATATCGATCTTTAATAAAACACATGATCCCTTTAGCTGGATAAACATATCATTGATATGAAGAAGAAGAAAACGATTCTTCAGAGTCATATTATTGAATATAGAATTATTTACACACAACCGTAAACCCCTGTTGAACTTATTTGAAAAAAATGGGTGGTCCCCAAGGATACATACATGGATGGATAAACCCTTTATCCTCCACCACATCTAACAGATTCTTGTGCTCTTGAAAATAAGTCGGTGCAATTCTGTGTGGTGGAATAGATATTGGATTAGCCACCAAGTTGAGCTCAATAATTAATTAAACAACTCTCTTTTTTCTAAACCCTGAGAAGTATTTAGGAGGTACATTTTGGAAATTTTATATAATAGGTGGAAGGATGTATTTCCATCTACGCTCATCAACCAGCAAAGTACTAGCAATTTTAGATTTGAGCTCTCCTCTATGGTGAATAATTGGACCTGATCGTATTTCCCAGATATCCCACTACCCACGATGAATATACTAGTCACTCTTCTGAGACAATAAGGTTAGTATCACTTTATAATAATCATGGTGGGATCGTTATGAAACTAAAAATAACATAACTATAAATATGTAAAACCCATAATGTTAAGGACATAATGATCCAAAAGAGAATGATATAATCCGATATCTAGTGAACATCACTTGCATAGAAAAATATCTCTATCTCAAATTCAAAATGATGTATCAATATTAATTAATTCGTTCATAGAATCCACCTCAATTCTCAATACATTAAAAAATATTTTTGATATAATGGAATTAGAGGAACCAATATCAAACAAGAAACTATATAAAGTAGATTCTACTATAATAGTACCTCTCACTATTAATGGCCCATCATCACTCTCCACAAGTGTTGGTTTCACAATATATAACTATCCTTACACTATTACCTATGATGTTTTCAAAATCCCCTGAGTAGCCCCACACTATTGATATGGGTTCTCTTTCCTTGAACCCCCACATCAACTACCTATATTTATTCTTCCAGATGAAATCTACCTTCTAGACCTACATGGTTCAGAAGACCCCCTTCAAACATTCTTACATTGTGCAACTTCTCCCTCAACACCAGTTTGTTACTATAACCAACCGAACCACTATTTTTTACCCATATTTCCACAACATTTTCACTCCTCTGGTGGTCACGGAAAATGTTTGTGATGGTGTCCCGAACAACTGCACTAGTGGAAAAAACACATGAGTAAGATCTTGTGAAACTGATCCTCCTGATTGTCCACCATTCTTTCCACTATCCTGACTAAGGTTTATGTAATGAATCTTCCTAATCCAAAAAGTCACACTCCATGACCATCCAATGAAAACTAAATATCTAGTACTTGATGTATCCTTCATATTCCCCTTCAATATAAGATCCTGAATCAGCAGTTTTGCCAAATTATTTTGACTAAATATATTCACCTAGGGCATAATTTTACCTCTAAATCTATCCAGAAATCATTTTTTCCTAAGTAGCCACATCAACACAAAAGGCTGGAACAAAACTTCATAAACCTATTAAATGTTAGGAATAATCCATTATGGACATTCTTCCCCAGGTCAAATGTATAATCTATGAATCCTTATCTTGTCTCATTGTCTCTGGATATAAGTGATTGAAGAACATCACTAAAAATACATTCCACAACATATCATCAGTCTATCCAGATTTTATCTGAATGTCCCACCAACACATTGATGACCAAAATAGCATATAATTATATAACTTGACACTACTCGCATCCAAGTTCCCCAAATAGTAATTTATTGTCTCAATCTATTCATTCATGAATTATTCTCCCTCTAGTCCACCCTCACCATAAAAGTCATTGGTTGCTCTTACTTAAACTCCATTATATAAGGCCCCAGCCTTAATCATTACCCAATATTAAATTAATTTAATAATTCATATTCAGTATCTTTTCAATTTTTGTGAAATAGAGAAATATTTTATAACATATAAAAAACATCATTAATGTTACATGTAGAAACTTCTTAATCAGTATCCATTTTTTGATGAAATAAAAAATCATAAAAGAAATTAATAATGTTCAGTTACTTGTTTTTAATTTCCTAAACAATCTATGATTCCATCCTTTACCATATTCCACATGAGGTCATGTGAAAAACATTTCAAAAACACGGGAGGAGTATAAAATTATCATTAAGTGATACACAAAGAAGGAATGATTTTATTTTTAGTGAAACATGTAATCCATGAATAAATTTTCATAATGTAATACCTTTCTAAATTATGAAGTCAAAAAAGTAATTCACTGAATATAAGATCACTAATTACAATTTTTGTAACCAAAATATTTCATTAAATCCCATATATAGAAACATATAACAAATAATGGTACTAGGTACATAAACATACAAAAATAGAATTACCATTTGGTAGAATTATACACAAATCACTAAATAAAATATCCTTATGGCTAAGTTCCATTCCCAAAGAATTGGGAGTAATAATGTAACCACCCGTCATTGGTTTATCATGGAACCAACTGCCCATTGGTTTATCATGTAACCACCAGTAAAGTTTTCTAGTACCATTATATTATCATAACACATAAAATAATTTCAAATATAAAAAATTTAGTAAAAACATTTAATTTGAAATCACGATGAATCATTTCAAGTTATTGAAATAATAAAACAATTTTGAAAACCATTTTTAATATTAAAACACCCAAAAATGGAATAACAGATTTCTTTAGCTTTTAAAAAAATTATGTCTTATAGGGGAAGCCAAATAATGATTATGACAGCCGAGAGTCCATTATCGTAGAAATATTAGAAACATTCCTTTTTTCATTTAGTAAAACTCTTCATAGATAACAGTTTCCATTTGAATGAAAGTAAAATTCAATGGAATTTGTTATACACCATGTAAAATATGGTGGTGTGTGATATCAAAATATTCCTTAATGAATGGAAATTGAGACGATGTCCCTTACCCCATGTTCTACCTGACTCGTTCATTCATTAATTTCATGAATAATAGAATTAAGTTACATTATACGTCATTTAAATCCTTTTTCTAGTTTATTATTACTTTTATATCACTTAATACCTTTCTATAACAATTAGTTAATTATTTGAGATAATTTCAGAAATTTTTCGATGTTCGGAACATGAGTTAAAAAAGATCTTGGTGTAATTATAAATTGTCAATGTGGTCAAAATCCATTATATACATAATTAAAGTCATGATTTAGATATAATATATATCATATATATCTAGTATATATGTTTTTATAATAGTCCATATAATTTTGATATAAGAAATTGAAATGCACCGTTCTTAAAGACGGTACGTCGTACGTATACATGAACACTACTTTCATTTATTTTTCATATATAAATTATTGAAAACTAAATGATAAATAGGTATATTATAATTATATTATAAAATATATTTTATATATGATACATAAGTTCATTAATTCCATCTATTATATGTTTCATGTATAGCATGAATGAGTCGTATCACATTGAGGGGGCGGTGGTCTGCACTTCCTTAAATGAAATTATCATATTTATACAACATGAAAAAACATAAAGGTATGTTATAAATGAGAATTAAATAACTATAGAGATAAAATAAATATCATAAATATCCTATATAATTAATGTTCCATCATTATGGCCACAATTAGAGGTGGTAGTGAACAAATCGAACAATCATCATTTCATGAGGCAGTAGTTCTCCATACAGAGAAATAGTATGTTTGTATCCATTAGATTGAGATGTGTGTAAGAGTAGTTTGAATCCTTCTCATAAAAATAACATAGTATATTTATGATAATTTTTTTCTTGTTAAATAATCAAAGAATAATAAGAGAATAGGTAGTGGATAAGGAAAAATAATGGAATGAAACATTAAAGAAGTCCTTACCTCAAATCGGGTAACATATTTTGATTTGAGCCAATGGGCTCTCATGAATTTCTTTTATCCTTAGGTAAAGATTATAGGAGGAAGATATGGATGTTGGGAGATTATTGTTACCATGTTTTTATGATACAAGGGGATTTAGAGGTGTGAGTAATGGGTTAGAGGTGGCACCATTTTATATGGGGGAGGAGGGGCACTTAAGGAATATCAAGATTTATTATTTTATTATAAATTATATTTCGAGTATTAATTGGAAAAAATTCAGATAATTCAAACATAAGATTTATATTAGTTGAAATAAAATGATCCAATAATAATTAGACCAATTTTGGATATTTTTGAATCCTTACCTTTTTTATTTAACCAATTTTGCTCTTAGCATTTTATCAAGTATTTAACACATTGAGAATCAAAATAGATACCAAAACATAGAAAATATCCAATTAAAGTGTCAATAATAAAATTTAAGAAGTATTATAACATTTTTTAAGATTCATAATTTTTCTTAATTTTATAATATTTTAAAAAAATAATATATTTTAAAATATGAATTATATCAATTTCGACACTATTCTTTTCATGAATTTTTTAAAAATCTATAACAACATGATTCATTAGAAAAAAACTCATTAATAAAAATTTTACATGTATATATAAACAATTAAATTTGTGTATGACATCAAGATAAACAAATTACATTTATTTTAACATTTATAATATCATTTATTTGAATACATTATTAAGGAAGCAATCACAGCATAATCATTATGTCATAAATAAATTTATTTATGTAATCACTAAAAAATATAAATAAAATGAAATTATTTAGGAAATATTTTTATATTTATAATTCATAGTTATATTTGAAAGGATAATTTATATATCAACATAAAAAATTTTTTTTACCAAAAGGTATATCATTTGGTAATATTTTTGATAACATTAATTTTAACGTAAATAAATGTCATTTTGACACATAAGTGGCTCCATTGGGACCCCAAATCAACCCATGGATTCACATAGTCAGTTATATGTAATCCAATTGGATTAGGACACCTGTTGGGGTAATTTATTATTATTATAATATATTTTATCATTATATAATAGATTTACTCTTTAACCATGGTAAATAAAATATTTACTAATGTTACTATTGATAATGTCTAAAACAAATGATAACTTATTTCACAATTTTAAACTCTTGATTTCCAATATATAATCCATTTTTTCAAAATCAAAACGTATAATTCTCTGAAATTAAATTAAAATTAATTCCTATTCTCAAAAAAACCAGATTTTTAAGAGATAATAACTATCAGAAGATTTACATGTGTTTATATCTAATTAAAAAGAGAAATTACATCCAATGACCAAAATTGGATATAATGGGTAACATAAAATATAATTACACATTAAAACCAATTAAGATGATAATCAAACCGTATGAATATATCAGATGATATTTAATTTTTGACATAAAATACTATTTTTTACTATTCATTATAAATGATCTTTTTCAGAAAAATACCAAAAATTGTCCAATTGTAAATTTTGATATCCTGCTTCTAAATAATAATTTAATTTTTTTCAAATGGGAAATATAAATGAGAAAAAATATATTTAAAATGGGTTCTCTATCAAAAGGCTGTAAAACAACCTTTTTAAAAATATTAGAGTATTTATTCTTAAAACTCAATTCATTCTCATTTTAAGACACTAAATTTATTTGGATAATTTAAAAACATATATCAAAATTGGTTAATCATAATGTTGTTAGTTTTTTTCATTCCCCCTAACACAATGGGTAGGAGTTAACAACCATTTAAAATAATAAGATTATGTTATTATTTTTCAGTATGACTCATCCTTGTGGGAAACCTGAGATTTAGTAGAATCCCATTGTTGCGTGTCAGGTAAACCATCGAACATAGCATCACCTTTAATGAAAAATTATTATATCGTTCATAATTATTAATATAAATATAATGTATTATTATATAAAAATCGTGGTCGTTACACCTTGTCAACTCAAACATGCTTTCAGAACCCACTAGAGGTCTCTGTTTATGAGGTGCATAAAAAAAGCGAAGTTCTATTAGAACTTCTCCCCATTATTGTCATCTAGAACTAATGGTTCCCGATGATCATTTTTCAAGAATTACATTTTTGGCCTTACTCCTCTATCCTCCACCCAACAAGAATTGTCGTAGAATAATATATATAATTTCAAACAAATGACTTAGGTATCATCTCAAAAATTATATGATTACACCAGAGGAGAAATAAACACTACATGTCTCAAGATGTCATTCCCTCATTTCATGTCATGTGGTCCACATAGAGGTGATATTAGTACCCTTAATCATCATACAACCCAGTCTTGGGTAGCAAGGTTAAAAACATTCCCACTAACAATTTTCTCATCTCGACACCCAATTATTCTCAATTTGCCTCATTTTTTCAATATAATTCATTTCATTTTGGGTACCATTTTCATTTCAATAACATAAAAAGAACATCAGTTCATGTTAAATAACATACTGATAACTTGTTTTCCCATGAGTTACTAATGATGCATTTCCAAATAATCTTATGTGCCTATAATTATTCATGTAGACTCAAATATCCTACCTCTTCAGGCCATGAATCAATAATCATCAATTCTCAAAAATGATTACCACATCAAACCACAAGTGTGCCACCATAGGTGAAAAAATGACAAACATGTAACAAAAAAATAATGAAATAATACCACCCTGAGTACGTCATTCATGGGGATATTATACCATCTTTTATCAGAGTAAAATATGATGAGAAGAATAGGGAAATAATGAAGTTTGAAATCATTTAAATCTCCATAACAATAACAATGTAACAATAAAGTCAAAACTAGAAACACTAAACTCAAATAAATGGGTGGAAAATCTCGAGTAATTAAGGTTAAATGTGTCTATAATGAAACTAAAAATAAAGGTAAGATGACACCATCATTGGTCATGAACCATGTCTGGTTCCCTCAGTCATGATTCATTCCAAAACAAAAACCTATCCCAATGCATTTCCCTTATTCTTCCTGACAATAAAATAGTCTTTTTGGGTTTTGATCAGGCTACCCGGGTAGGGTGTGAGTACGACTCAGTATGCCACCAACAATGGTGTCTAAAATAATTCATTTCAAAAAAAATGTTTATGAATTATATAATGAAAAAATGTTCACAACATAATTAAATAGTTATAACAATGTAATTTATTTTCTGTTTGATGACATTAAACAAGGTTTTGATTCATGTCTTTCATTCATTTCATAAATCAATATTATTATACATTTGGCATTGAATTCCATGTCAACCATCCCAAATCTCATTTGGTGTAGGTATCCATGGCTAACACCACGTACCTCATCTGGTGTAGATCACTACAAAGACCACCCCAAATCACATCCAATGTAGATAACCATGTATACCACCTCACATCACAAGCACTTGGATAACTATTTTGTGTACAATGTCTTGTCTATGACCAAAAATCATCATTGGTCAAGAATTCCATGTCTTCAACCCATAATTTCATTTATTTAAATATTTATTAATTCAAAAATAATTATTCTCATCAATACCTTACTAATCCAATGATAAGATAAATACATCAAAACCCATTAGTTAACCCATGTTTTAAAATTCCACAACCCATTAATTAATTCATAAATTAGTTAAACAATCAACACTAATCTTATGATATAATTAATTCTCCACAATTAAATTTCCAAATTAATTCTAAACATACTATAATTAATCCCATAGTAAATTATCTTAATGGAACAACAAGGAATATATTTAATCCAACATTCATTAACTTACAGAGCCCATCTTTATCTCGTAATCAATTTACCCTGAATTGTTATCTTTAACCCAACAAAATTCAATATCTAAATTATAATATTTCAAACCATATATAATTTCCCCTAATCAAACATCCATTTGGAAAAATCCTTATCCTGATGGTTGAATAATCTATTTAATCACTAATGTATCAACCAGTCAATATCACATTTCTAATTACTCCAATTTTGTAAATAAATTGTTAATGGAAGCTATAAAATCAATAATCTCACATCAACATAACAAATCCAATAATATGTGGTTATATTTTTAGAATAATGAACATAGTTTTATTATGGATGATTGCCCAATTGAAATCCACAAAATTCAAGGGGAAAATTATGTCAATCGAATTTCAGATCTAAATCCCTACAAAAATAATGATCAATGGAATCCTGATCATGGGAATATTGATATTGATCCACAATAATAGATCTAAATCACAACATATATGTTTATATCCATGGAATCAAGGGATTAAATCCAAAAAATTGTCAAAGAACGATAGAATAACTAATAGAATAATCATCCATATGATATCCACGTACCAGAAAGACAATGGATCATCAATAAGGGAATACAATATCAACGAATGGTGTCTGAATGGTATTGAAATCCATAGAGAAAGCTCTGTAATTGCCTACAATTTTGGAATCCAAAGACTAGGTACAAAAAGTAGGGTTTAAGGGGTTCAGTTGATTTAAAAAATATTTTCTGTTGAAACTATTCATCACGCATGGTTTCACTTGGTAGGGGGAAAAATTATGGAAACCGTGTGGAAACAATATGGACCTCACTGTCTATGTTCATACAGTTTTAACAGTTACATGGGTTTTGGTGGATGGTTTGTCAAACCATGTGCAAACCATGCACATCCCTTTATCCATATATTTTTCTTTAAACTTCTCCCAAACAAAAAAAAACCAAAATTCCAATGCAGAGGTACATCAAAACAAAATAATGTAACTGAAAAAATTTAGTACAGATGGCTTCATAAAATGTTTGGATCATACACAATCGATCATCAATCTAAATGGATTACATTCTTGGACCGTGGTGTTGCATATTTGGATTGTGTATTTGCAACCCAATATTCATCACGTCACTAAGCAGCAGTAGGAATATCATTTACTCTAATGAAATAATTTAGGTTTCAGTTTTTAAAATTCTATAACACCTATACAACAACTAGGGACCCCTTTGTGGTCGATCTTTGTGTTCCAAGGAAAATGGTGAAATTTTAGGAAGCTCACATATAATTCCAATTTAGAATTCCCAATCACACAACATGTAGTGTACAGTAACACACAATGTGTTCTTCCCATTATAGGAATATAAAATTTTATCCACTACATGTTTTGTATCAAGATGGCATGATATGTATTGAGCCCAGATCATGTGGTAGAGGGACATAAATATGGTAGTAATGTTAACAGACATAGACATTTGGATGCATAAATCTAGAGACATGTAGAGAGGATAAATTACATGGATATTATATGAGGAAATAACAACTGTTTATAGTTATATGTGACACCCCATGTATTGATGGTACACATCATATAGGAAATCATCCAACTGAGCAATTTTGGGAAGAACAATTCTTGGGCTTGACTATCACGAACTGAATCTGGTCCCCATCATTACTGGAAAAAAACCCAACTCATGGATAGTTCGGAAGGTTTTTTCTCTCCCCACGAGATGTAAAAAGATCCTAGGTATCATGTATTATGGCTAAGGATTGATTTACGCAAGTTTTTAAAAATATAACGACCATGAACAATCAATAATCAAAATTTAAAAATATATTCCAATGATTCCATAAATAAATTACATATCTAAACTCATAGGTTAAAGCGTTACAAATATGGTCCAATTTTATATAAATGATTCATAAAAAACAACACGGATACTGGCACATGTCAAGGGGTCATCGCCCATGAGCCTCTATAACACTACATAATGGGAGAAACTAGTAACCTGAACCACAATCTCCCAAAGCCATTCCCATATTTTTTTCAAACAAAACCAAGTCTACATACACCCAAAGGTATATTTAGGGAGTTATCCAAATCCCATGTTGGTACATCTAAAATATTCTTTGTTGAAATCATTATATGATAAAAATAATGCAAATGTTACAAAAAAAGAATGGTATAAATAATTTCTAAAGATGCATATTTTAAATTAAAATTGTTTTCAAAGTGGGTGACATTAATAAATTGGAAAATTTAATAAACCATGCCAGATACATAATTTTCCATCCAAACACACCATAAGCGAATTATAAATTCCAAATAGTGAATGAGCACTCAACAAGTGACCACCCCTAGGCATTAGTTAGTCGTTATTCTCGTGTACCTATGATCATGGTGTGAAAGTAACTATAACAATATCCATTGACATGCATTATCCACTATTAGGGGAGTCAACCATAACCTAGTGGTCCCCAACATCAACAAAATCATAGTTTTGTTACTGTTTTCAACATTAAAATTTCTATGTGAAAAATGGAAAAAATCACTATATATCACTAGTATGCTCGTACACATTCAGCCTCCTAGATACCTGGTTTTCCCTATTTGTGATCAAACATGTTCCACAAGATTCCAAGTTCAATTTATATATTAGAACACTATTTATGGTAATACACACTATAAACAATATCAAAAAATTCTTTTCACCATTTTTATAACTCAAACAAACTCTTATAATTTCCATTAACTAATTACACAAGTTATAACAAACCATTTCAAATAAAATCCATTTTAAAACCCTATTTAATTAAAAAATTCATACTGATATTACACCAAATGATAATTTTCTGCACTAAAAAAATTTATAAATCCATTCCAAAAATTATAAATCAACACCAATTGGTATTATATGAAATGAACAAGTAATACAAAAATTTTAAAATAGAAATGGATCTTAAGAAGTAAATGGTTGTCAAATGCTACCAAAAATAGTTTTCCCATTAAAAATAACTGAAATAAAACAAAAATGAAATATAAATCCATCAATATAACTCATACTAAAATTCCTTCACAAGGGATCACCTACCAAATTTATCAGAAACCTAAAATCATTGTGTGTAAATTAAACTGCAACACCCCCACAACACATGCAAGTGAACACAAACCTAAAACCACAACATTGGACCATGAAATTCAAAAACAGACAATATTATCGAATCCCTACTAGAGGTATGTTAAGAAAATCTTGAATTTTTTTTGAAATCCTATGAAAATGATAGAAACCCAATGAAAATGGGAGGAGGATGGAAGGAAACCCACATACATGAGTGATCTTGATAAAATCTCCCACTGTTGACCAAAGGTTGAATCTCCAAGAAACAAAAACTAATATGGATCCCCTATAGAGGTTGATTAGGTCAAGTGGGGACTGAAATGGTGTAAAACGTGTGTAAATTGAATTATTTTTAGATTAAAAAAATTTCCATCTCAAATCAAAATGATTTGAGATATCCTGAGAAATTTTACCATTATCTATGTTGAAGATGAGCTGAATAGAGGGAGACAGGAACATGGGGGGAGTTCATATTTCGGTTGGCTTGGAGTGGAATGTTTAATCACAAAAATAATCTAAAAATGACTAAGATATTAAATAATTATATTTTCATTTTAAAATAGTAAATGGGCTGATAGGTTTGTGCAATTCTTAAGTAAATCACCCAATTACGAAATGATAATAAGTTCTTAAGGGGACCGAAAGGACATGGTTGTTATAAAAGTCAATGTAGGAAATGTGAAAAGCATCATGGGTGAAAAATGTCATGAAATTAAGTAGTTAGAAAAGAATAAAATTTTATTTTAAAACCAGTAAATGAGCTTTTGGTTTTCCCAAATCATGAAAACTCACATTTTCATAAAAATTACATAGTAAACCCTAAAAAAGAAATAATGGAAACTAATTGAAATATTATGTTAAAATAATTCATGTTTGGGAAAATTCTACACTCCCTGAAAGACTTTCTCCCCTATAAATTCAACCAGAAGCATGATCTGAATATAGAAATGTGTACTCATCCTCTATCCATGAAATCTGATCCCATGTCTCAAGTGAATCATTCCTATGCTTCCCAAAAATCAAAACAAATGGAATCTACATTCCCAAAATCACCTTTTCTTGGGATCAAATATATCACACAAACTTCCCAAAAAAATCAAATCGAGCTCTGTCTTTAGTTCTTCATAATTCAGCACATGGGACAGATCTAGGTTATAAATTTTCAACTAGGAGATGTAGAAGACGTCGTGAATGGAAGTGAGTTGAGATGGAAAGGCCATCATATATTCCACCCTACCAATAAGCTCAGTGATCTTAACATTATTGACATACAATGGTGTCATATTCCCTTGCATTCCCCATCGATGATGGTCCAAACTTTGAGCCACATTGAAGAATACTCTATCACCCACCGAAAAATATAGGTCCCGATGCCTCAGGTCAGTATATGATTTATGAATACTATTAGTTTTCAAAAATAATTTCTTGATCAACATTACCTTTATAGATGTATCCTCCCCAAGGATCAACCCAAAATATGAAGTGTCACCTACATCATTCCAAAATAGGGGATCCAGACAAGACTGACCATAGGGCGCCTCAAAAGGAGCCATTCAAATCAAGTATTGGTAAAAATTATTATATGAAAATTCAACCAATCCCAAATGGATGTCCCATGATCCTATAATTTCCAAAACACATTCCCAAAGCATGTCCTCTATGATCTAATTTTCCTGATTTGTCTGACCATCTGTTTGAGGATAGTAAGTCGTGACCATATTAATCTGGAAAACCATGGTATTATGAAGTCCTTCCAAAACTGTGGAGTAAAATGATGGTAGCTATCTAATAAAACTTATGACAACACAACCTGAAGCCTTACAACATCATAGAGAAACAAATGGCCCAAATCATCCACATTAGGAGTATCATTGATAAACAATAAGTGGGATGATTTGGTCAGATTATCAATCACCACCCGAATGACTTTCTTATCATTATTTGTATGAGTTAATTAAATAATTTATTCTATGGATACCTCATCAAACTTCCAAGAATTAGTGGATAATTTTTGGAGCAAACCGGAGAGACTTTGGTGCTCTGTTTTCACCAACTGACATGTGTAGCACCTAGACACGATTTCAACATTGTATCGTCTCATACATGGCCACAGGAACAGTCATTTCACATCACAATATATCTGTGTGGAACATTGATGGACAACCCACTGATACTAGTGGATATCATGCATCACCACACTTTGTAGAGACGATTGAACTAATGAACGGCCCTTGAAGTACAAGATTCCCTAGGGAGATGATGAGAAATCCAAAGATGTTTCCCCCCCATAGAGAAACATCCTCAACTGCTAACAAGTCTCTTCAACAGGCCATTCTCACTATATCAACTACATGTGATACAGAGTCAACTCAATGTTCACCAAGAACAAGCCTCCATTGTGCCCCTTTGTCTCCACATGAATCTGAAAAAAGAGCCCTACTAGTGTCAACTCATCACTAGACATCCTCAAGGATTACAATGGTAATTTTCTACTCAAATCATATAACCCCACATTTTCTTTTCTTGGGGTATAGACAATGTCCATGTTGATCACCTGAAAGTGCTCTATCCAACAGTGCTGCCTCAGATTGAGATCATTTTGAAAGAAGATATAGGCCCAGACTTTTTGATCTCAATAGACTAAAAACATCTCATAAAATAGGTACTGACACTGTGTTTTCAAATCATGCATCACAGATTCTAGCTCCAAGGAATGGTTTGGGTAATTCTTTTCATGTGGTAGTAATTGGCCGGAGCGAAACGAAACCAAATGATCATCCTACATAAGGAAACACCCATGTCCCATAACCCAATTATCATGATACATCACATTACCCTTTCTATATTCTTTAAATAGCAACATATTTTTAGTATTAAACCTCCACATCAGCTCCTCGAAGGATACCTGTCATTTTGAGATCCAAACAAACTTCACCCCTTTCTTGGGTTAGTGCAGTCCTGGGAGAATAATGGAAAGAGAAATCTTGAACAAACTAACTGTAGTAACTATCCAAGATGAGGAAACTCCTGATCTAGAACATGCTCTACATATTCTCCCATGACATAACCACACTGATCTTCTTGGGGTCCAATAAAACTCACTGCTTCGAGAACACATTCAAATAAAATATCACACTCTTAATTCTGAAAGTGCAGTTGGGGATATTTACATAAATGTGGTGATCCCACAATTTTGCCAACATGATCCTCAAATGATTCTCTTGTACCTACTCAGATTTGGAGTAATCAAAGATGTTATCCACAAACACCAAAAAAAATTAAAGGAGTCATCGGTGGAACACCATATTCATGATTTCAATAAATACCACTGTAGAATTTCTCAATCTAAAGGGCGTGACCAGATATTCAATGTCGTCATAACTACTTCATAATATTTTCATTAGGATATCTTCATATTTCCCCTTAGTTGATGGTTACCTGAATGCATTTTTTATTCAAGAACCACTTTCCCCAAAATTTAAGGTCAAAAATTCATCTATTAAGGGAAATATTTATTAATTTTTGAAGGTTATTTATTCAATCATAGGTAGTCAATACACAACCATATGGATCTATCGGCCATCCTCGCAAAAAGAATTGGAGTGGTCCATGGAGTGACGTTTAGGTAAATGAATCCTTTGGATTCTAAGTCTTCTATTTGTATATTTAATTATGTCTTCTAGGTGGGGTTGTACTATACGAGTGAATTGATATTCTATATGTTCTCGGTGCCATAACAATTAATAACTCCACATCCAGATTTAGTGGAAGGCCTGAAAAAACATCTAGGAATACCTCTAGAAACTCATCCACTACATTGGGTCTTCCACCTTCAGGATCATGACCATCATACAATAGTGTGAGTGAGGATAACAACTAGACATGATTCCATAACTCTTGGAGTCAAGGTCCTACACGTCCCATCTGAAGATCCCAATCCAAAACGAAACATAACGACTCCCAACTAGATCCTGGAAACTGACCCGTCACTTATAAAAATCGATGTGTACTTCAAAGTTTAGTAGACCATTCATGCCCTGTATCACATCAAATAGATCTATATCTAAGACTAGTATATCTCAAAACATCTCAACCCCTAACATGGAAAGTGAAAATGATTGGAACCTGAGACCCTACTCCTTCTTCTTTCCCACCGTCGTCACTAACTCCATTGAAAACGAAAAAAACTCAGTTTGAAAATTCAGTATGTCCAATGTATGGGAATATATGAAGGAAAAAGAAGAATCGATATAAAAATTCATTGTAGCTATTGAAGAAACAATCAGAATGGAACATTGAATAGTAAATGGTCCCACCTCTAATCCAACTGGAGCATAATCCACCACATATAGATGCCTAGTCCCTTCATTTGAATGGCCACTGGTAAATGGTTTAACTCTGAACTGGTTCTACACAATAAATGATCTAGTCATACAACCACTACCACCAAAAATAGATCCCCATATCCTCGACGACTTTGACTAAGATGGAACTCCATAGAAGCCACCGATCCTGCACCAATTTGGAGTGGAATTTCAATCCTGAAAATAACTGTAAGCGTCATATTTCACCACACATACAAAATTGATTTAGAGGAATGGTGCTTCTTGGACACATGTTCCTTTGCCTTCCATAATTGTGGAACCTGATGGACCTCTCATAAGAATCCACTTAAGAATACTACCTGGAAGAGTGGCATGAGATGGAACCCCTTTTTTCCCTCATCTACATGCTTACTTTTCTTATATGAAGAGATTCCACTACCCAGAATTGATATAATCTCAGAAAAACCATCCCTCCCCTTGTGGATGATCTCAACCATATATTCCCAGTCAACCACCACTGTATATGTTTTCATCTTGAACAGGAATACTTGGGAATAGATCTCTGGACATGAACCTTCCCCAAACTTATAGACCATGATCTAATCTTTGGAAAACATTTTTGAAGCGTACTAGACCAGCTCAGAAAATCTTTTGGCATACTCCATCATAGAATGATCCCCCTGAATAATCTCCATAAACTCTCGAGATCATGTATACACCAAAACGTCATGGAATCAATAGTCATTAAAGATAACCATGAAGTCATTTAAGAACATATTCTCATTATTACCACCATCAAGAAGTAACTCCAAATGTATGAGGTTGGGACCCACTTATAAAAAAGGGGAAAACTTCACCCTGACCTCCTCACGTGTGTCCATGAACTAAAAAATTATGTCAATATATTCAATACACTCCTTCACTTCCTCGGGTTTTGTGCTACCTCGGAAAGTAGGAGGATTGTTTTTCATAAACTCATAGTTGTTTTCCATCATAGGGATAGTCTCATATTTCCTAGAAAACAATGGAACATGAGCTAGTCCCTAACCCTGATCAGGGACAGCCCGAACCACAACCTCTACAAACCTATCATCAAGTGGTGAGGTAGAACACTCTATCCTTTCCTCTCATGGTTTCATGGGAGCTATTTTGGGAGGCATGTTACCACAGAATTCAATAGTCTCATGAAAAAAAATCAGTACAATAATTTTTAAACTTTTATCAATAACATCAAATATAAATAATCCAAACACATTACAAAAATAAAATTAACAACTACCTCAGCCCCACATTATGTCCATGTGTGTTCTGCCGCCCAGACATATCACCTAGAAGTGATGTCAAACAATGAATTAAATCATACCATGGTGAATTTATGTTTGTCAAGAGATTAATAATAGGAGACCTACACATGACCAAAACTATAATCCCTATAATTATAAGCTCTATTCTATCCTAACTCGTTCAAAAATATTATTATAACTAAAAAACATTAATCTTCTCTGATACCATTTATTCACAAACATAATATGGTCTCCATTATTAACAATAACAAACCTAGCTCACGGAATGTTTTGAAGGGAATTCATTATCCCCACGCGTTTTCACAAGTGACCAGGAACTGTGTGTTATTGTTTGGTAATGATTTATCTGAGTATAAAATCATATAGAAAGAGACAACAATAAATAATCCAAATCCAAAAATATATCTCAATCATGCCTCAAATAATATCCAGAACAAAACACCAATTTTTAATAATGAAACAAGAGTTCCAAATATAAATAAAATTATCATAAAAACTAACCATAAACCTGAAAATGGCAAGGGTTCATCACCCACGAGTTTTCTCCCTAACACCACACAACTGGAGCAACTAGCAACCCAGACCACCATCTGCAAAAGATATGCCCATACCAGTGTCAATCATAAAAAAGTATACTTAAACACAATGATATATTTAGGGTTTGATCCTAATCCCACTAGTATACCACCCAAAGATTCCATGTGAGATTTATTATAAGATAAAAAGAATCCAAGTGTTATAATCAATGATTGGTAGAAATAATTTCTAAAGGTGATTAATATAACTAAAAATAGTTTTCAAAGTGGGTAACATTAAAGAATATATACATTTCATTAAAACATTTATACTACTTAACATTCCATCCAAACACACCATAAGCTAAATATAAATTCCAAACATCCAATTAGAACTCAACACGAGAACACCTCTAGGCACTAGTTAGTTGTGTGTCCAATGTACCTTGTATATCGGTGTGAAATTAACAATAAAAATATATGTTCTCATGTATAAGACTCTATTAAGGGAATAACACAATATATATTGGTCCTTAACAACATTATACTATTAGTTTTTTTTAGTCTTTTCAATGTCCAACATGCTATGTGATGTAGGGACAAAACCACTCCAGATCACTTTCATTCTAGTACACATCTTCCCACCTAGATACCTAGTTTTCCCTCTATATTCTCAAATAAGTTTAAAATGATTCCAAATTACAATTACAATTAACATTACTAGTTCTTGTCATACAAACTCAATATAGTTTTTAAATATTATTTTCACCATATGTATAACTCAAATAAATGCTTCTAATTTCAATAAAATAATAACACAAGTTATAGAAAACATTGCACATAAAATCTATTTCAACCATCTATTTTTACACAAATTACATACCAATATTACAACAAACCAGAATTTTCATCACTAAAACATTTTTTATATCCATTCCATGAATTATAAAATAGCACCATTTGGTAAAACAATAAATGCACAAGTAAAACACCCATTTTCACACAAAATTGGAACTTAAAAATCAACCTCTTAATAAATGCTACCAAAAACATATGTTTCACTAAAAATAATGATATAGAAACAGAAATTAAATATAAATCTATTAGAATAATTAATTATACAATGATTACACATGCAATCACCAACCATATATTTCAAAACCCTCAAATACTTCTGCTCAACATCAACTGTACCACTGCCGCACCACAAGGGGGTGAACACAAACCTAAAACCCCAATATTTAACCAATATACTCAAATATAGACCCTAAATTATAATCCTTAATTTCTGGACAGTAGAAAATTCATGAAAATTTAAATATACCCTAATCATATTGGAGAAAACCTAAGAAAATGGGATGAGGACGGAAGGAAATCAACATACTATAGAGATCTTGTAAAAATATAACCAAATCAACCAAAGGATGAATCTTAAAGAAACCAAAAGTGATAAGGTGGATCTAAGGAGGATGAGTAGGTCATTTAGTGGATGGAATGGGATATAAAGGGTTAAAATTGGATGATTTGTGGAATAAAAAAATTACAATATCAAATCTTGACGCTTTGAGAAACCCTAAGAATATTCTCCCTAATATGTGATTACAATGAGTTGAATAGAGGCAGACACAAATATGAGGGTGTGACTAGGTCTGTTGGATTCTATTGGGAGGTGGAATCACTAAAAATCCTAAAATTTTAATGATATATTAAAAAAAATGATTTTTATTTTTAATGTAGGAAATGGGATCATGGGTTGGGCCAATGCCTAACTGAATCTCACAAACCTATAATGATGATGAGTTCCTAAGTGGTCCAATTGGACATGGTTGTTTTAAAATGTCAGGGGAGTCTATGTGTCATGTGGAATGGGAAAAAAATAAAACAATTGGTGGATTTATAAAATTATTTTTTTCTAATAAATCTAGAAATGGGATCACAGTTTTGATGAAATCATGAAAACTCACCCTTTCCTCCAAAAATGCATGGGAAACCCCCACAATAAAGAAATAAGTGATATTAAAAGAAAAATATTTTTTTAATAAGTCATTTATGTGTCATTGAGTTAGGTGAGACACTCATTTAACATGACGTACACACCATGTAAGATAACATGTCTTGGAAATAAATGTAGAATTGGAATCTTCAAGTTTATGAGATGTGGTCACACACAGTGTGTACTCTAGTAAATTCCATATAATAATATTGTGATCTTCTACCATGAATATATCCTTAATAAAGGCCAAGATTCATACCTTATAGTATCTTATTATGATCAATTTTTAACATTGATCATGATGGTATCATTTATGGTGGCCTAGGATATAAGACATGATGTGATTCATGAGTGACACTATAGAACAGATCTTTCACCAAGGTTAAAGATTGGGTTTGATCACTAGGATGATTTAAGGGTTGTTAACCTTTCTCAATCAACATTATATATGCATCTCGTCGAGTCATTATAATGGTAGTGTGGTGATCCCCTATCATAAAATCATTTGGGATCCATACCTATGTCTACATTTCATAATGAGTCTTGATGAAGATGAATAACATTTTAGTGATTCTCGAATGATGCTGGACATTAGTTTGGATTACCATTGATATGCTAGGACAGATACCCCACTATCATAGTAAGGAAGAATTTTCCCTTACCTGCCATTCCGATAGAGAAATAATGCCCCCAACAGGGGACGAGGTCCTATACCCATAAATTTGTTATTGCATGGTCAAAACAACCCATATTTACTAGGTGTAGGGTCTTCATTATGTTTCAAGATGTTGGGGAAAGAGATCCCCTACCATATTAAGGTGAATTCCCTCCATAATCATTAGATAGATAGAGGTGGTACCACAATTTCATACTTCATTTTTTTGTATCCTATCCTTTAATTGGTTCTCCAATATTTTTCTAGGGAGTGGGTCCTTGATATGTGATGTATATATAGATTGTGTACTCATATATCATGCCATGGTGCGAGTCCCATATCATATGAGTTGGAACTCCACCGTCATTCTAGAGTGTGGTCCTCAACATGTGTTTTTCAGGAAATGTTAGTACTCCCATATCATACTAGGGACATGTCCCTCTACACTAGGTCCATTAGTCCCTAATTGTTTCCGTGTGTTGTCCCCCAAAATGATTATGTAGGTTGATTCGGTATACCATTTATTATCAGGGAACATGTACTATAATGACTCCGTACTCCCTTTTCATTTTTGGGAAATGGTCTTTGTTTATGAGAATACAAGTAGAGTTTTCACTCATATACATTGGATAGAGGTCCTCCATATATAGATTTTGTCTCCCCCATTGTCTTGTGGCTTATGGGACTAGGTCAACATGGGAGTTGGATATCCCTTAGTTGTGGAGTATAGTTATAATTAGCGATCCCCCTTGTTAAACATGATAAATGATTAGGACATAGTTCTCCCTCAACGAGGATAGATCCATGATGCCCTGTAAAGGTAATAGAATTATCATGTGAATGTTTTGAGTTATCACACCCTTATAAATGGTTTATTGACAATGTGTGATCCCTCATTACACTCTATCATTAGATATGAGGAATTTGGTGCGTTCAGTAGAGGAGTGCTAACTCGGTTGTGTGATGTGGTGATGGAAGGTCTATCCATTTCGTTTTATATGAGCTATCATGTGGTGAAATTTTTCATTGATAGTCACTTGGTTTATGATCAATTGATTTATTTATAGAGAGATATTCTTAATGGAACATAACTCTCAGTTGAGTAACATTTGGGAGGGAAGGGCTCATGGGGAGTATTATCATAGATGATCGTTACTATAAAACCTAAATTACAATAATGTGGATGGCTATGAGGTCAGTACCTCATGATACAAGGAGTATATGATTAATATATCTGGGTGATTATAGGTTTCAATATGGGTTTTTTCATATATGGGATCTCACACAATGTGTATCTATATGAATAGTCCCGTATAGTATATTATGGGTTGATATGATCATTCTCTGTCATTTATGCTCCCCATAGCTAGGATGAGAAGAATATCTCCTTTAAAAGTATCTCTTTTATTTTGGGTATTCAGTCTCTTACTAAGTATTGTTATATTCGTAGATGAATGGTATTTTCCCTAACATGTTATTCCTTATGCTGATCACATGGCTTTTAATGGAGTCCTATGAGGACCTAATGTTTGTGTAGCTTAGAGAGCGAGACAGACCATGGGGTTTACTAGATCTTTTCTAATAAGTTCTCTAGTGGTTATATTTGATTGTTATCCCCTCCATTTGATTATTACGGACACTATTATTGTTTTTGGTGGTGATGCATTGTTCCCTTTTTCAGAATCCTCTATACTCTGGTTGTGGGATAATTGTATCTATTAATTTTTAATTTTATTTATATTATCCCACCATTATTTCATTGAGATTTGTGTGACTGTGTGGATATTGGTATCAATTTATATGGATTCAAAAGTGTGTGATGTGACTACTCGTTGCTGGATTCCATCACCTGGACTATTGATGACTGTCAAGGAGAGTTGTGAACTGGACCTCAGTGGGTTGGGGCATGAAATATTGGTATCATTGGAGTTTCTAATTTTGGACCATTGAGTACTATTTTTAGACCTATGACCTTGGTTTGGGTTTCATAGATACAATGTTATTGTGTTTCAAGTTTAGATTTCATGCTAGGGAATCCATTTTTAGTTTAGTGACTAACATATTCATTCACCAGTAATATGATAAACATATTTTTGAATCAATATATTTGAAAAATACTCTGAGCAAGTTATTGATAAATTAATCATACAAGACTCAGTTGTGGGTTATTTTCTCTCATTGTGTATTATACCAAGATATTATCTTTTAATATCATGTGTATTTATTTTATTTCAATATTTTACAATTATGATTATAGGATATAGTTCCTGGGTGGTATTTTGAATACTCTGTACCAAGGGATGAATCTTTAGTTCATGGAATTAGTCTTCAGGTAGTACCTTTGGGTGGTATTCTAGTTGAGATTACGTTCATTTAGTAGAAGAATGTGTCAACAATTCATGATATAGTTGAACACATCATAAGTTATTATATGAGTTCTAGAGGAAGTGACCTACTAGGAAAGTGGTTGAGGTAGACCACCATGCTGATGATGAATGGATTGAGGCAGTACCATGAGTTTTTTTCCTAGTGAAAAAACTTCTTGATCATATGATGGTCCAAGCGGAAAGTCTTATATAGGGATCAGTCAAGAGAAGATGATATCTATTGAAGAAAACAAAAAATCTGTTGATGGGAATATTAGTGGTGGTTGAAAAAGTCATCATGGAATATTTTTATCTATCCATATTGTTATTTGTGCATATGCAGGTGCTTATGTAACCTTGAGAGGATTGAATATTCATGGTATATTACTCAACAAGGTTTATTGTCATTTTAAATTACTCCAAAGATATTTATAAGGATATTTTCATTGATAAAATACCCTTATGTTGGGCCTCCATAGTGACATCTATGAATTTGTGTTCTCTATTTCCCTTTTCCATTATGTGTGGTTTATTGAGTGAGATCTAGTGATAGAAAGCATCATTGTAGTGAGTCAAGTTTATGTGGCCATGATTTTTAACCTTTCTATTGTGTCAACTACAACATCTAGCACATAATAGTTTTTAGGATCACAATAGATTAAAAATACTCCTTCACAGACTCAAACACATAGGTTTGTAGCATACTTGTTTTGCCGTGGAATTGGATGGCCTCACAATGGGTGATGTTTCACTAGTGAAAGATGACAATATCATGTGTAAGATTTCACAAACCACCATGATATTAAGGGATATATGATCAAAATATCACCCTATAAGTGGTAGTGTTTTGAGTAACTACTTCCTAAATATGGTGGATGTGGAAACAGATTTTGGAGAGAAGATGATGAGGGAGCACATTAAGATATGTTTCCACCAACACCCCAGGTGTTCTTTTATATGGACCATGAATTAATGGATGGGGGTGATTAGATATACATTCAACTGAGATCTATGACTTGGAGGATCTATTCTTTATTATAGGTACACTTTGTGTCCATTATTCTTTTTATAGTAGTATTGTTAGACAATTATGTGGGGTTCTCTATTATTATAAACTCTTTATCAAGTCATGTCCAAGCTGATGTGAGGAATAATTAGAACCCCATGTATTTTTTTTTGATGTAACATGAAACTCAAGATGAATAGGGAAACTTATCCAACTGAGGTTTGTTCATGTGTGGTGACACAAAACTATGCTTTCAAGTCAGATGCACCCAAAGTGGATAATGATGAGGTGTGGGGGATATGTTTATTTAACTCTTGTGATTAGGGTGGCGTTTTATGTTGGCAATCTACAGACGGAGGTACATCTATGACATATAGTGTTAAACTGTGAAGTACTATTTTCTTTATTTTAATCATCATACTCTCAATTTCGCAACACCAAAAAAATGTATTTAGGAGGATCATGGGGATGTTCATCCATGTTTGGATAACAACTACCAAGAAACATTAGTATATACGTATGGTTTGTGAGTTGGTGTACCATTAGAACATATTAATGAAAATGAGATGTTTTTCTTGGTGTTTGCAACACTATTGTAATATAATTGACATGTGTGTAATTTTGACTTATTTTGATCTAGACACTATGTGTGGTGTAGCTATTCAGGTTCCCCCTTGGTGTGTTCCTGTATGCAGTAAGGAAACCCTTTGGAGATATTAGTAGTGTTGGAGTCCACATAAATAGATCATTTTTACTTATATCTAGTTTTTCACTTTTTTGAGAAGGAAATCCATAATAAGGGGAAGATTAAGTTACTCAGGTTTTTCAATTTAACATATTAAATATTACATGAAATTTTTCTAAATCCAGGCACTGAGTCATCACTTGATTCTATGGACTAGTGATCCACTTTGATATGATATTAAAAACATTAAATATATTTTATCATAGTAAAACAATTTCTTTATCAGTATGGAATAACTCTTCAATAGATTCTCAGATTTGAAAATTGAGACTATGGTTGATTTCATCATGTGGAATATTCTCTCTGTGTTACATGAATTTTTTTGGTTCCATGAGTTCATGTAATTCATTGGAGGGGTGTTGATTGGAGGTTAATTCATTGAATAAAATTAAATAAACAAACCCTTCTAACCATAAACCATATTGTGTTTGCAACAAGGATGAGTGGAAACCCCATACACCCACCCATCTATTGTGATGGACATACTAGTGTAGAACAAAGGATTAAAAGAACCACTGATCTCAAATCTTGATGGCATTCACTCTAAGAAAAATAGTAGAATCATGTGATTTTGTATATGAAAACAAAAAATAATATTATTTCAACAAAGAATTATTATTTTACATCTATGAATCTATCACAATTTAGAGATTTTCGCAGTTTTATATCCCTTATTAAACTTCTAAAGATCCTATTGGGGATGATCTATGTGTTTCAGTGAAAACAATGGCATTAAGCATACCTTCGAAGGATTTACTCTTCTGAATACCCATAATAAGGGCATATAGAGTAGGGTCACATCCAAGGTGTTCCTCCCCAACATAGAAGATAAAAAATTTTAGACGAAACATTGTGATAGAGGGTCACGAGTAATGTAGCGAGGCTAAGTCATGTGGCCGATGGGAATGGAAATGGTAGCCATGTCCGTGGACCAGAGCATGTGGAAGAACAAGTCCAGTGATGTTGAGATAGGTTAATTTAAATGGGAATAGTTTTAATACATATCCAAAGTGTCTTGTTAGTTAGGCCATGCTATCTACTGGGGGTATACTCTATTTAAGAGAAATGGTTATCTATGTTGTGTGGGGAAGAAAAAAAGTTATGGCCCAAGTGGGGTGAGACACACCATGTATCCAATGTACACAACATGTAAGATTATATTTCCATGCATTCCGTGAATAATAGGACAATGTAATGTTTTCCGGACGGATCCCATTCATTGTGGACCCCATTCCATGCCTTCTACTGTTATTGAGATCTTCCTCCATGCATATCTCCTTCTATGTGGATCGGATTCATTCCTATAATCTTCCTATCCAGAGATGTTTTTGGAATCAAATTTCTTGGTAACCATTATGTATGACATATAGATATTATCTGGTGTTGTTATATCATGATTCATAAGAAGTGGTGTTAGTACTTCTGTACTGATTGTGGTAGATCACTAGGCGATGTTTTTGGGGTTGCCCCAACATTTTTGGCCGGTGGTGAGGTACCCCTATCATAATAAGGTCCTTGACCCATACATGTGGTTGTGTTTCATCATGTGGAAGATTAATATTGATTATCCTTGTATTTATGTTTCAATGTCTCATGAGATTGGTTGGATTTACCATAGCGATATTCAGACAAATAATCCATTGTATTATCAGGGTGATATTTACTTTTGCCTCTCATTATGGTTGACATATAACGCCCCATATTGGGATCATTTATTCTTCCAATGGACTAATTATTATGAGTTTTGGACTCCACTATTGTGCAAGGGAATGGGTACCATATATAGTTCATGAAATCAGAGATAGAGATCCACTAAAATATCATGTGGTGGGTTATCAATAATCCATGAATGGACATAGTATATACTCCCCAATCATACAAGTGTGTGGGTCCTCTTTTCATGTATTTGGTACTCTCCTGTAACACCATGGAATTTTCTCTTTATATGTTATATAATTATAGTGTGGTTACTACTCTGTTGTTCCTAGGTGTGGGTCCTCTATCATTTTTTCTAGAAAATGCCTGTCATTACAGGGTGTGGGTAATCTGCACATATTTTTTAAGAAGAGTAGGTACCCCCTATCATGTTAGTGTGAGGTTACTCATACATAGGTATATTATTCCCCTTTTGAGTTTTGGATGGGTCCCCCTTATACATCATGATGGCATAGTATGAACTCTTCCATCGTACATGGGTGTGGGTCCTCTATATGCACGGTATTACCCTTCCATGTTAAGGTTTTTGTCCCCTGTTGTGAGAATATAGGTAGAGTTAGAACTGCTCTATAAATAGGGATAAGTTCATCTCTCAATGAAGCTTCATTCCCCCATATTCAAGTGGTAAGATGGATATAGTCCTCCAGTTGGGTAGGAGCTCCCTCCACAGTGGAGTGTAGTTATGAGTTTTGGGACCCTCTTCTTGATATATGTGATACCTATTTAGGATTTAGTTCTCTCTCGATGTGATTAGGTTCATGAATCACCTTACAGCTACCAAAGCATTCATGGGATGTTTAGGAGTTATAACACCCTTAGTTGGGGATGTGGTGAGGTGCATGTCCCTTTAAACTATATATCCAGATAAAGGAGGAACATGGGGCATAAAATATTGAAATATTACCTCAAATATGTTTAGTGGTGTGGGATACTATCGCCATGTTTTTTATTAAGATATTTCACAAGGGGATAGTTTGTGTTGATAGGCACTATGTTGTTGTGCACTAGAGTTGGATGAAGAGAGTCGTTCATGATGGAACATATAGCTTGGTTAATTGATGTCTAGGATTCCAAGGATCATAGTTTCTGTTATCCACAATGAATATTTCTGTAGATCATCATTTATAATAATGTGGATAAATATGACATGAGTACTTCATGAGACATAGTTTCTATGATGAGTATACATGCGTGACTTGTGATTCCTTTTGGTGCTATCACATATTTGTTAACACATCATGTAGGTCAAGATAACTATTAATTTATAGATGGTAGTGGGTTTAGATGGATATTTTGTCTCATTTGGGTACCCAATATTTGGGTTGAGTGGATTTTTTTTCTTTCAATTCATCATTTTTTTTATATTTGGGGTTGCTACAAATTGTAGTTATACTTACTCCGACATGGGATTTTATGTAAAATTTTATGTATTTTTATAGAGACACACATTCCATATTATAAGGACTCAGCCTTATTACATACATGATATTGAATTTAGTGATGAAAACACATTCTTTTAAATTGAGTGTCCTTTAATGTTTGGAGCTTTAGAGAATTGGGACATTATACAATCATAACATTAAAAATAGTTACAGTGTGAGTTCCCTAAAAAATGTTTCCATTTTTTCAAAATATTAAACATTAATACTTAAAACCCAATTTCTTTAAAATTCATCAAAAATTAAACATAGATTACTTCATTTTCCTATACATCCGTATAACCTGTAAAAAATTTAATAATGTGGGATGACCACAAAAGCAGAGTAAGGGATATAAAAAGAAGGAGAGAACACATTAGTCCATGTGTACTTGTAACGATTGAAATCATTTTCAAAAGACATAATTATGACCTATATATATACATACACTGTGAAACATTAAATTTACACAATATATAAGAAAATATGTCGAACCATCAGGTATCTTGGGTGATTAAATACAGAATCTTAAAACTCACTAGGCTACCTTATAATTTTTAACCCTAATAACTAACTTATATTTTTCGTAACCATCATAGTTAAACATGAAGTAACCATATAGCTAACCTCCAAATTACACATACTAGATTCATTTTAGAGATATATAGGTCCCACCATTAATAATAAAAATATCCTAAGAACCAGAAAATAATCACATGACATGAATAATATCATAAAAACATTACTTTTGAATTTTTTAAAACATAATTTCAAAAGAGAATTTTACAAGAAAAGACCATTATAAATAACATAAAATTGAAGAGAGAATTAATAGAGTGGATTTAATATGTATATAAACTAGAATTAGGCATAATTATACTCAATATAATCAAATCCCATAACACAATCAATTTTAATACCACATAAATAATGAAGTCTTTGTTTAACCCAATGAATGGAAATCTGGATAAGAATTCACTTACATGAGGCTTGTATTATATCAAACATGTTCAAACATCATTTATAATGGTTAAAAGAGTTTTATTAGTATTTTAAAAAAATAATTTCCTTGTTTATATAATCTTATATGATCATTTTATAACCAAATTTCACACCGTAATAGTTATTAATTTGTTCCTTGCACTGCTTTGGGTGAGTTCCTTACATGATTTCCATTATTGGTTCATGGTAGATGTTAATGTCGATTGGAAGTGAAACTCCAAAATTGGAATGGAAATGTATTTAAATTTTTCAAGTTCCATAGTTTATTCCAATTATCAATTTTATGTATTATATTTGGAGGATTTAGAAGTTAAAATATTAATGATGTTCATTTAGATCATTTTAGTGGTTCTGGGATAAAACAACATCATTTTGTCTTATAAATTAAAATTATGACTAAAAAATAATTTCAGAAACTTGGATGAGACATAATTAAAATATCTTAACATGTTTCAACCATATAAATGGTTTCATGTCAACACATGAATGAATTAATGGTAATTGAAATCACATCGTCCACAATATCGGTAATTCGACTCATCACGAAAAATGTTTTTATTCCATGAATAAGTAGGAGAGGAGAAGAATAATGATGATGAATATTCCATGAACATGATGAAATCAAAAATACACCATATTTAGTGATATTTAATTCCATTGGGGTAAGAAGAGATTAAAAATGAATATCAAAATAATGGAATACATAATAAAAGAATAATTGAGAAACCCCTTACAAAAAATCGGCAGGTAACGACAATGCATAATGGTTTTTGAAAATATTAAAAATAGAGGGGACAAGGGTTACCCATCCATAAAATGAATAATAATATATAATAGATCCTGAATAATTAAAAAAATGAGAACATGGTATGGTAACATGAATGTTATACCAGATAAAAGAGAACATGAATTGAAAAAAGAATGAAATTGAGAATTTTCATACCCTACAAAATAACTCCTAGAACATGAAAGATGGATCATTGGGGTCATGAAGAAAAATTGGGAGGAATAATAGGGAGGTAAGGATGCCATATTTTTTTTGAGGAATTTTGAATGATCTTAAGGTTGTAATGGGTTGGTATTTATATCAAAATTGATGTATTATTTTAATAATTTCCATGGGACACCGCAGTAGTGGTCTTTGCAAAACAATGGGCATTAACATGGTATTTTCCCATGTTATAATCCAAATGGGACACCTAATAACATATTTTACTATACACAAATATACTAGATTTATTACATCAGTATTACATCATTAATGATATCAATAACACACTAAAACACAAAATGTTTTTTAACTATTCATCGAAAAATCAAATGTTTCCGAAAAATCTCAAAAATCACCCTAACCATTTATCATTCTGTAGAATTCTGAAATAAAGTCCATTTTTTTAAAATAATTTTCTAAATATTTTTAATTTAATAATTTAATAAAATCACACTTAATTCATAAATTAATTATTTAATAACATTAACTGTTTTTATATCACATTGAAAAATTAATCAAGTTGTCACTATCTTAAAGACTTGAGAAAAACCACAATTTACAATTAATTCGGGTCATAATACTATTTATATTACAATTCATAATGTTATGTTATTATTCACCAATAATACAAGTTGGTTCCTATAGAATCCAAATAACATACTGAACATAATTGTACATGGCCATTTTTCAAAATTTAAAACATAGAAGCAATAAAATTATTTTTAAAAGATACTTAATAATATCTACATCATACAAAATTTCAAGCATTTCAATTTATTTTCAGAAAACCATGGGGTGTTACATTATCTCCAACTTCTGGAAATTAGGTCCTTGTAATTTTATTTACTTATTAAACAATTGAGGGTAACTTTCCCTCATTATATTTTCAGAATCCCATGTTGCTTCATCATCCATGTGGTTTCTCCTTAAACCATTTACCTGGTGGGTTACCTTATCCCACAATAAATGTTCCCTTAGATAATGTATATGAAATGGTTTCTCTTCATATGAAATGCTCTCTTCCAGCTGAATTGCTTCTGGGATCAAGAAATGTGATAAATCTATCACATACTTCCTCAACATCGAATCATGAAAAACATTGTGTACCTAAGAAAACATAGAGGTAGAGATACTCTGTATTAAATTGGTCCTACTTCTTCCAAGATTTTAAAAAGGATCGATGAATTCATGGACTTAGCTTTACATTCATCCCAAAATGCACCTCCCTCTTCCAATGAATTATTTTAAGGAAAATATTGCCACCTTTCTCGAAAGAGAAGACCTTCCTTCTGTTATCTATATAACATTTCTGCCTGCTCTAAGAAGTCCTCATGTGTTTTTGGATCATCTTAACTTTCTCAGTCACTTCATCCTATAATTCTATCCCCATGAACTTTATTTTACGGACTTTATCCCAAAACATTGGAGACAGAAACCGAATCCAATACAAAACCCTGTAGGTTCCATCTGAATACAAGAACAAAAACTGTTATTATATGAAAACTAAACTAATGAAATATGTTGATCCCTACTTCCCTGGTAGTCCATTGAACAAACTCTAAGAATATCCTCTAATTTCAGGATAGTTCATTTTGACTTCCCATATGATTGATGATAAAATGTTGTACTGAAATTTAATTCTATGCTCAAGGAATTATGAGGTCCCTTCCAAAATTAATAAGTAAACATGGGATCCTGATCAGATACAATTGGAAGAGGAACTCCATGTAACCTGACAATATCCTTAAGATATAGTCGAGAAAGATGATCCAAACAAATTGTATCTCAAATAGAATGAAAATGTGTAGATTTTTTCAGCCAATCCAGTATAACCCAGATCACATTGTTTCTTTGAGAAGTCTTCGGTAGTCCCACCACAATTTCCAAGGATACAACCTCCCATTTCCACACAGTCACTAACAAAGGATGAAACATCCCCTTCGATAATTGTTGCTCTTCTATAACTTGTTGATATGTCAAACATTTCACAGTAAAATCACCATTATATCGTTTATCTTCATCCCACCAATATTACTCACGAATGTCTCTATACATATTAGTACTTCTAGGATGATCTGAAAATGGAGAACTATGAGATTCACACTAAAATTATTTCCTCAACTAGTAATTACACGGAACACATAACCTTTTACAAAATCTTAAAACACATTTATTATCAAGGTTAAATTGTGGCAACTTACCACCTTAGCCAATTCTACCATTTTGTGTAGCACATAGTCTTCCATATAATCTTTTTAATTCTGTCTGATGATGATGAATGCACTGAAACACGAGAAAAAACATATTAATTTCCTACACCAACAACTTCTAAGACAAAATTTATCAAATCATTAATCTATGTATTATGTTCCAAACATAACATGGATATTGATACATGATTTTTTTCGACTCAAGGCATCTTCCACAATGTATTATTTTCAAGTATGGTAATTTATCGGGCATTCATAATCCTTTATCAGTTCTATTCGTCTCCTCTTCCTCATGATTAACTCCTTCAGAGTGAATATATACATTAAAAATTTATGTTCAGTATATATTTTTAATTTGGATCCGTATAAATGATGCCTTCAAATTATCAATGAAAAAATAAAACCTTCCAATTCCATATCATATGTGAGATAATCAATCTCAAGAGGTTTAAGTTTTTTTTATGCATATGTAGTAACCTGATCATGCTGCATCAAAAATCAACATTTACCTTCAATGAAGCATCACTATATATAAAAAAATAACCATTTCTGAAATAAAAAGGATAAACTGGAGCATTCACTAATCTATTCATCATTTCCTGAAAACAAACATCACATTCTTCTGTCCAAAAAAATTTAATCCCTTCTACTATTATCGTAGTTATCGGGATAGATAACCAAGAAACGTTCTTAACAAAACATCGGTAATAACCTGTTAATCCATGAAAACTGTGAATCTTTGTAACATTTTTGAGTCTTGGCAATTCATTAACAACTTTTTTTAGTAGGATCAACTATTATTCCATTCTTATTTATAATCTTCCCATGAAAAGTAATCTGTTTCAACCAAAAAACAAACTTGATGAATTTTACAAACTGTTTATTTTCGTTTATGGTTTGTAAAACAACCCTTATATGTTTTTCATGCTCCTCGTTATTTTTCTAAAATACTAGAATGTCATCAATAATTACAACCATGAAAATATCCAAGAACTCATGAAATTATCTATTTATTAGATTCATGAATACACCATGTGCATTATTTTTCCCAAAGGGAATATCAACAAATTAATAATGCCCATTTCTAGTTTGAAATGATATTTTTGGGATACCATCCTCCTTCACCTTTAACTTGATGGTATCCAGTTCTCAAGACCATATTGGATAAGTACCGTGCTCCCTAATGCTAATCAAAAAAGTATTAATGCGAGGAAAATGATTCTTGGTTTTAACAGCGATTCTATTCAAATCTCTATAATTAATCCAATGTCTCAGGGAACTATATTTGATTTTAACAAACAAAACAGGGGATCCACATGGTGTGGTGCTAGTATGAATGAAGCCTCTATCAAAATAATCCTGCAACTGATTTTCAATTCAATAAGTTCTATTTAAGTTATACAATAAGTGGGTTTTGAAATTGGCTTATAATAAGGAACTAATTCAATTGTGAATTCGACTTCCTGATTTGGTAGGACACCGAGTAGCTCATTAGGAAAAACATCATGGTATTCATTTACCACTGGGAAATCATTAATATAAAAAGTTCCATTGTTTCAGAAATATGAGAATGATAGCATTCATTTCCATCATTCAATAGTTTCTCAACATCCTGATATGTTATAAAATGTATGGGTTATTTCTTGTATACAAACCAAAACACATTCTGAAAAATAACTTCTTTAGCACTACAATCAACCTTTTCATGATAAACAAATATCCAATCCATTCCTAGAATAACATAAAACTCAACTAAGGGTAAAACAACAAGGTGTGCAGGTAAAGTGTTTTTATAGACCTCTATAAAAAGATTCATATAATTCCTCTTTGATATAATATTTCCCCCAGGTGTTTTGACAACATGTTATAATATCATTTGTTGAGGTGATATTTACAATTTTCCCGAAACGTTTATCATAGATGAAGGAATGTGTAGACCCCATATAAAACAAAACATTAGAAAAATATGAGTGATCAAACAAAGTACCTGGTAAAACTTCATTGGATTGACTGACATCTGCTGATGTTTTCGCAAAAGATCTCACTATAAAATTTTTCTTATATACTATCTTATTTAAATATTCATATCTCTCTTTGGGATTGTATTTTTATAATGAACCATCTCATCACATTTAAAACACTTGATTGTTTTCTTATCAAGATTAGTCTTAGTATCATTTTCATTGGAATCTCGGGCCATATGTCCAAATTTACCACATTTAAAACACTTCCCAGTTTTCCTAAGACATTCCCCAGGGTGTTCCATGCCACAAATTTCAAAAACTGTAAACTTTATTTTATTACCATTACATCTCTTTGGTTGATTCTTACCCATCTCATGCCACACAGACCTCTTATTATCCTTGTTTTCAAAATTAACATGATCATCATCAAACTACATCTCCACCATCTAAAAATATAGGAAATGTAATTGATAAACATTTAATTATAGGGAGTCCAACACCCTTCGATACCTTAGATTCAATCTAGAGTAAAAGCGGTTGATATTCCTATTAAAATCCATAATAATATTTGGATAATACCTCGCCAGTTGAGTGATTTTTGCATCATAAACAGCTACTAAATCATCCTACTTTTTCTTCAATTCAAGGAATTATTTCTCCATCCTGTGTCTCACCACCTTTGGAAAATATTTTTCAAGGAAAATAATTTTAAATTCTTCACACTCAAAAGAATCAATATCCATTATCTCCGTGATATTCTTTACTATTGTCCACAGTTGATCAGCTGCACCATGAAAACAATAAAATGAAAGAAATACCTTTTGAATATATGAAAACCCCATTACATCAAATATCAATTCAAGGCCTTTAATCCATCCTTCAGCAGCTACTGGGTCAGATGATCCATTGAAAGCAGGAGGATGTTGTCTTATAAAATGTTCCACTATTGTCATGTTCTGTTGTCGTATACGTATTTTTTCTCATTCATGGATTCCACCTCCATTTATTTCATGAATTATCTGATCCATTACTATCACATACTACTTGGTTCCAATCCCTACCATTATTTGATCATTTCATAACTTTATTTCACCCCTTAATTTATATTATTTTGTTTCTTTCACTGTTTTGGGTGAGTTCTTTAAATTATATCCATGATTGGTTCACGATGGATATTCTAGTTGATTGGAATTAAAACTCTAGAATTGGAATGGAATGGTATTTATATTATAAAGTACCATAATTTATACCATTTATCATTTTGATGTTTATTTGAGTATGATTCATAAGTTAAAAGATTAATGTTGTTTGTTTAGATAATTTTAGTGGTTCATTGATAAAACAACCTCATTCTCTCTTATAAATTAAAACTGTGAGTAAAAATGAATTATATAATTATCGATGAGACATAATACATATATAATAACATGGTTTAACCACAGAAAGAGTTTCATGACCATGCATGAAATAATAAATTTAAATTGAAATCACATCGTCCACGAGGATGTCGGTAATTCGACACATCACGAACAATATTTTAATTCCATGAATAAGTGTGAGAGGAGAAGAATAATGATGATGAATTTTCCAGGAACAAGAGAAGATCTATAATATACATAATTTATTGACATTTCATTCCTCTATGATAATAATAGATGAAGAAATAAAAAAATAATGGAACTAAAAATAAACGAATAATTAAGAAATCCCTTACAAAAATTCGACAGTCTAATAGATACGAAACATGTTTTTAGAAAATATTAGACAGAGGGGGGATAATGGTCACTAATCCAAGAAATAAATCTTAATTAAGAATATATCAAAAATAATAATTAAATTAGAACATCGTTTGGAAACATGAATGTTATCCAACATAATGGTGAACTTGAATGTAAAAAGAATGAAATTGAGAATTTTCTTACCTTATAGAGTTATTTCTAGAACCTAATTGTTTGGACCATGGGGGCTTGTGGAATACTTAGGAGGAATACTATATAGGTAAGGATGATAGAGATTATTTTATGAGGAATTTTTTATGATTTTAATGAAGGAATGGGTGTGTATTTATAGGAAAAGTGAGAGATTATTTTAATAATTTCAAGGGACACCTCAATAGTTTTATTTCTAAAACCATGGTCTTGCCCACCGTATTTTCCCATTGTATAAAACTCATAGGACACCTAATAACTTATTTTATTGTACATTAGTCTACCATATTTATTACATCATTATTACATCATTAATTATGTCATTACGACAAAGAAACTGAAAACTGTATTTTTTTACTATTCATTGAAAAACCAATTGTTTCAAAAAAATCCCAAAATTCACCCTAACCATTTATCAACTTGTAGAATTTAAAAACGATGTCCATTTTTTAAAATTAATTTTCTAAATATTTTTTATTTATTTTTTGAATAATATCATACTTAATTGAAAATATTCTTACTTAAAAACTATATCTGCTTTTATGTCACATTGAAAAATTAATTAAAATTCCATTATCTTAAAGCCTTCAGAAAATAAAATAATAATACAATTTAATATTAATTAAGATAATATTACTATTCATATTACATTTCCAAAATGTATGTTACTGTTAAAAAAACCAAGTTTGTTCCCATAGACTCCAAATAACATTTTAAGCATAATTGTAGATGGCCATTTCTCAAAATTCAAAACATAGAAGAAGTAAACTTTTGTTTAAGGGATACTTATAAATATCACCATTAATTAAAATTTCAATGATTTTAATTTATTTTTAGAAAACCATGGTGTGTTACAAATATAGTCCGAAGAGATCCTGGAGTATGTGATGCTTAGTGATCAGGATAGTCTTGGGTGTTTACTGGATTTGGCTAAGGATATTTTCAGAAATTTAATTTAATTGTGGCCCTCTCCATCTGAGTATGAGTAGCATTTTTATAGCTTTTGGTGGGAATGTGTATATTTTATTTTTTACCTCTAATATACAATACTTATGGGATATATTTATGGGGTAATTTTCGTTTTGAGTAATACAATTTTTTTGATTTTTCATGGGGATATATATGGGATTGTGTTTACATGTACCATAGGCTAAGGCATATCATGTGTGTGATATAACTACCCAACATTGTATGCCTACCCCTTGCTAAATGGATGAGTCTTGGAGAGTCATCACCTAGACCATAGGGGGTTATTTCATGACATATTTTCAGTACTTTATACTGTTGTTACGTGTAATTTCCTATAGATCCTTGGGTATTATTTTGTATGGTCATTTTTTGATATTTTTGGGTGGATAGTGTAGATAATTTTCATTTCCACCATATATGATTTCATTAATGAGTGTTTCCATTGTATTTAGGAATGTAATCATAATTTTAAGTGTTATTCACCTACAAAAGACTGATAAAATTTCCTTTACAAATACATTATGAGTTTTTTTAAAGAAATAATATAAATTATGACATCTAGGATCAATTCAACCTCATTCATCTATGGAATGATATTTAATTCTATCTAGAGGTGGTATCTAGAATTTATCTGAACATTAAGCTCAATATATAGTATTTTAGAACCTAGAGAGGGGTGAATTAATCAAATCATGTGCAACTCTTTTTGGAGGACATGTATTTGGTATGTAATATGCATGTCAGTTACCTTTGATTAACCCAGTGTAGGTATTATAGGATAGAGATTTATTTTTGGTAATATACATTGAATGAAAATTTTTATTGTTTTATTTTTTTCATAGATATACCCACATAGTGTGTTTATGTCTATAATAGATGGAAAAGGTGATGGATGATTTCTAGGCATAAAATATATTTCAAAATGTCGATCTTTTAAAAAGCCACATAATATAATATCTTATGGGGACTTTGTAATACACATCTTAATTTTATAATAATATGGATACATGAGAATCTTGAACATATGCCTTTAAAATTATTTTAAGTGTTAAATGGATAGATATTCCATGGCTCATAGGTTCAGTGTGGTATCCTATATTATTGTTCTTGCAATTTAAATTAAATAGCTATATGGGATAATGAATGAAATACAATACAAATTATACATAGAAGAGGGAAAATTTCCATATTGAAATCCCCTAGTGAAATTGTGCTCCTAATGATTGAACATGATGGCTGGAGAGTATAAGGTGAATGGTATTTAGTTACGAATACAATATTAAAATTCTATTTTTTTAATTTTTTTTCAATATCTTCCTTAAATGGGGACAATTCTAATATTATACAATCAACACATGGCTCTAAAAACTAACCACTTATATCTTCTATTTATCTTCTTTTTAGAATTATCCAACTCTATTCCTCATTTAATAATTCATGTAGTCATTGAGTGTACATATTTTCAATTACCCATTTCTATTTCTCTTTATTTTTATATTTTTACGTAATGTGATGGGATTAATTTAGAATATCAATTTTCTAGTTTTTTCTTGGGTTCGTTGAATTATTTCTCATAGTTTTGATTTTTATTACAATATTGAATTCCCTAAACTATTCTTGTATGAGGTTTTTTCGATATACTATATTGTTTATACATACATATATATATGTGGTTTGTGGTGTTGTTTTTAGCCTCTCTTTGTTGGAAATAATGATTGATATCTACATACCAAGTTGTTTTCCATGTATAAAATATAATGGTTCTGTGTAGAAATGAAATATTCCATGATAATTGGATGTGATGTGTTCTTTTTGGAATCATTATTCAACTATAATTCTCCCTTATGATGGTGTGATATACTATTTTATTATATTATTTATCATTGATGATTAGATGTAAAATCGACATGGGTTGTAAAGTGTGCGTGAATATGGTTATTCTCATAACATGTTTCTTTTTATTGAATTGGATATAGATAATGTTGTGGTGTTATTATATTCACTTACATAATTGAAATATTGTAGATGGACACAATCATTTTTTGGTTAAATTATTTAAATAATATCCGTTCTAGTTATTCGTAGTAGGAAAGTTCACGTCATCATTGGTGGGGGATTAGGCAATTGGGGTCTATTTCTTAAATGATTGGTCTCATTACCTAGTTTATACTATTGGTTGTTTATGGAATCATTGTTTATTTATAGGGTTATGGGTGATTGATTTCACCATCATTTAATGTGAGGAATACACCCTTGGTGTTTCTATTAATACTTGGTGAAGCATATAACAAATTTAAAGTTATGTTATAAAATAAATATGTATATTTTATGATTCAATGGGTTGAGATTCTTGATTTACTGGAACTATTAATGTTTATAGTTTTGATAGGATATTCATTCTAAATATGCTAAAATGGTTTTATATTAATGAAATTTTTTTTATATAAAATAGTATTTTTTTCCTTTGAGAATCATTTTGATTTTGAGTAGTTACCCTACAAATAGGATGGTGATAAATTTATTTTTGTTGTTTTTAATGTAATGGATATTATAATGACTGAATATGGATATATTTTCAAACTATATAATAATGAAATTATTTAATATCTCTTTAATTTATTGAATATTTTGTTTGGGGTGGGATGTGATGGTTGATTACATTTTTGTATATAAACCATTATATAAAATTATTTATATATTAATCTTCTGTAGTTTCATTTTTTTGGGTTCCATAGTGAGTCATACTATATAATCTATTTCCCCATGTTGTTTCATATATTTTTTATGTCTCAAGATTAAATTAATGGATATAATTTTGTGTTCATATTTTAGTAGTGGGATTTTTTTAATTTATTTAATTGGGCGACGATGGTTTTTAGATCTAGTCAAGGTGGATCATATGTTCCATGTAAATTTTTCTACTGATTTTATTAAATCATAGTATATATGATCTACCTGAAAATGATCTATTTATTCTGTTATTTATTTTTAAATAATATAGGATATGTACACCATTATTTCCATTTTGACCCTCATTGTTAGTAAACAACCACAAGTGTTATTAGAGGGATGTCTGAGGTAGATTGAAAAGTTAGAACATGATATGTTTAAATGTTTTATTTATTGTAAATTACATTTAAAATCATTCAATTTTGTATAATAATACTGAGTAACACCTTCTGACAACTACCCAATGAAAATGAACTAATAATTCCCCAAAGAAGCCATAGAAATAACACATTACTTTAAATTGACCAACATAATCAGTTTCGACATCAAAGGATAGTTTAGTAAAACTATTTTTTTCCTAATTATAATAAAAATGTGAGAAAATATAAAGAAAATATATAATTATATTACACATGAGTTATAAATAAGATAAAATTAAAGAGTCATTATTTTGTTTGTGGCATGATTTTATTTCCAATACTTAATTATATTGATATAACATACATGAAATTCAATTATAATAACATATTCTTTGATTTATGATTCATTCAGATAGGTTCTCTATAAGACGTGACATTTAATGTTATTATACACAATTCATCAACTATATGATCCTAAAAATTATGAATTATGATATAATATCTATTATGGATTCTTTTTCATATGGATATCTAATTGTTGATGGTATTATTTTTCTTCCATATTTCCCTCTTATTATATTCCATTTAATACGGTCCTTATCTTCCCCTCCCATGAAATATCTTATGAAATTTTAGGTTTTCTCTATCCCCTATTTCCCATCATATCAATCAATGAATAAAGTTTTTGTGACACCAGAGAAGTGTCCCTGAAACCCAACTATAGAGCAGTGCGTAAAAAGCACTTAAGGAGTCACATCTTTTTGTAATTGTGGCATGTTATCTGTTGTGCTATATAATCCATTTTGATGTGACTTAGTGAACTATAATGAAAACATCCAATCATGCTCATCGGTCTTGGAGAAAGATTAATTGCTCCTATGTTCTGATTATGATGTCTTATTACTCCTTGATATAAGGAATTTAGATTCCTATTTCTCTTAGTGTTATGTTTTTTTCACTCCTATAGTAAAGACAACGATACTTCATCCACTGGTATTTTCAGCAGTGATCGATATCATAAACAACAAATTAATTTGTTGTCCCAAATCAATGGTTTTAAAAGCCTGAGTGATTATTTAGACCAACTTTTGGTTCACATGTGGTTCATGTGAAACCAAATTCTCACTAGCCTCTTCCAACTGGTTTCTATGATGCTAATCGGGGGTCATTTCCTTAAACAACTACAAACTCCATAAATATCACTCTCTATCAACTGATGGATTGGTATTTCAAATTATATCAAATCAACTATCACATTGTTGTTTTCCAAAAACAACCATTTTCCACGTTCATCAATTTTTGAAACCATTTCACATGCTTTTCAAAATTAAACGAATTTCAATATATGATAATCAATCGCCTTTTCAAAATTATTTATATAATAACCAATTCCATTATTTTAAAAAATGATTAATTATCAAAATGATGTATTCACTCATAGTGGGATGTCATTCATCTATAATGTATGCCATTCTCGTCTCATTGGATAAACCCATGACAATGAGATTTCAAAATCCTAGATGTTTCCCCAAAAACATATTTACCCAACTCCCTGGTAACATGAATTTCAGCATAAAAGGGTTACCTACGTCCTTTTCTACTATATATTTCATGTTTCAAAAATCCTACTTCTTTCTATGATTCCCACCAAAGGAAAAGAAAAGAAGTGTTTTCATCTCAAAAACTATGAACATCGATGACTACTTCTTAGGATGGGACCGAACAAGCTGATACCATTTGTAATTACCCACCAATTATAATTGGCTTGATAGTACAATGAGTCATTACTAGCAATTGAGCGACATTCCCACGATGCCAAAGGTTGGTAATAAATACCGAAGGGATTCAAATACAATTGTGGGATGATTTACCCTTTAAAAAGAATAAACCAATAAACCAACCAACCATAACTAAACATTCAATATATGATGTATAACCAAATGAAATACAACACAACAACTTCATGTATCTCAAAACCACATCAAAGTATGCAACAACAGAATAATAACAAAGTATCAAAGTACACAGTGGATAAATGTCACAAGACTCTCAAAAGATAACATGAATCCATGCTCCACAAGCTCTAAGCTCTATAATCTCCAAACATCCCAAACATCATGAGGTGGTGCTCAAAACATGGGAAACATTACATTTACATATGTATTGGAAGATAACATCTGAAAAAGCACTAAAGTGCCAAAGATGTGGTGAGTATATAACATAGTTAGGTTTTCCCCATTGACTTAACTACTCACGCAACTATTATAGAAGAGTTAGCAACATTTACAATGAACAATTTATATAAAAAATTTCATCAAAATAGTTTATAACAAAACATAAAAAAAGTTTTCCAAAAAACATTTACCACCAAATTCATACAAGTGATATGGAAACCAAATCGTCCAGCAAGTTATTTTCCATAAAAATAACTAAACAATATTTAATATCATTTCAAAATATCCCCTTTTTTGGCATACCCAACCATTTTACCGACCCATGCAATCAACCATGCATGATACATGTAAGAGGGGGAAGCCCTAACCCTTTTCCAACCTAGAAATTATGGGGGAGACTTCTTAGCCTTTTCTGAACAAAACGCACATTAATGTTTGATGGGGAAGGACCATAACCCTTATCCATCCCAACACTAATGGGGGATACCCCTAACCCATATCTATTCTGATTGTAATATGAATGTTTGTCGGGGGAGAGCCCTAACCCTTATCCATCCCAACACTGATGAGGGAGACCCCTATCCCATATCCATTCTGAATTCAATATGAATGTTCGACGAGGGAGATCCCTAACCCTTATCCATCCCAACACTGATGGGGGAGACCCTTAATCCTTATTTGTCCCCAATTCAATATGAATGTTTGACGGGGGAGAGCTCTAACCCTTATCCACCCCAACTCAGATGGGGGAGACCCCAAACCCTTATCCGTCCCGAATGAAATATGAATAAACTAAACCATTACGCCATTACACAAATTCTAAAACCATGGTGTCTTCCATTTCAATAAATCTATTTTTTTATTGAAAGATATTTCCATCAAAGTCTTTTCAATACCAAACCATTTCAATATTACACCTTTTTTACTGATAACCCATTTTTCATCAAACAATTTAATAATTCCAGAAAATCAATAATTTAAATCATCTTTTTAAAATCATGAAGATAAATCACTTTTCCCAAGAATTCACCATGATTTAACAATTTCACTAACACCATAAATCATCACAAAAGAAGTTTTATTCTATGCTTATCCAGATAAATCCAATAAATATAATACATATTGAAACTAATCCAATCAAATATAATAAGAGGATTCAACAGTTAAGCATCCAACCTTTAGGATTCCGGAAAAATCGACCCACAAGGAACTTCACCGAAAATTCGGTGAATGCAGTACTGAAACTGCTCTAGACCTCCTTCCCTAACATCCATAAGCCTTAAAATTAACACCCAAGGAAACCCATACACTAGATATACATAAAATTGATGTAGATCTAGAAAAACAAGAGAGAGGGAATATAAGACCAAGAGAAAACATAATAGAGACCCAGAGGAGAGACTTACTTGGGTGAAACCATCTTTAAACTCCTTTAAAACCCCATGTTTTAGCTTCCAAAATGAGTATAAGAGACCCTCCAACACTTGAGAACCGAAAATCCCGAGTGAGGATCACGTGGGAGAATATTTAGAGTGAAATGAGGCACCCCTGAGGGAGCTCTAATATAAAAACACCAACATTAAGTGGTCGCATGGTTAGTCTTTGTGGTTTGGAAAACCGTGCGCTAACCATGCACATGACACTGTCTCGAGAGAAAGTGTCCACACAGTTGCCTCATATGGTTTGGAAAGCCCTGTACATTCCATTAAAAGTCAACTATCTAGCCCAGCACGGTTTTATAGAGAACCCTCATGGGTTTCCATAACCGTGCTCAAACAATATGCCCTTAGAAAAGCCTCCAAACTTATTCAAATCAATTCCAAACTCTCCCAACCTCTTCCTAACTCATCACAAGCACATTAAACACATAAAGAGGCATAATAAAAATCTATATAGCTCAAATATGGAGTAATACATTCTCCCCACCATTGGACTGTCAATCCTCAGAATGAAGAGATCCCTCACATTTCCAAAAGAGCTTGGGCCATTACTCGGTCATATCATTCTCCTTCTCTCAAGTTTCCTATTGAATCTGACCATTCTGCCACAAAATATGAACTAAACCGTTTCTTTTACCATGCAAGATTTTCTATTGCCTATCCTTAATCCCCATGGGTATGTACACTATTGGAGCATCCGGTTATATTTCAACAAGATCCCAACAAATCCCATGGTCACGATCTAGCTGATACATTCTCAAATGAGACACATGGAACACATTATGCACCAAACTGAACCATGTTTGTAGTTTTAACATATATGTAACCCCTCTGACCCGTTATAGTATCTCAAATGGGCCAATGTATCAAGGATATAACTTTGCATGCTTCAAAAAATGATGACTTCCAAGCCTTGGAGATATCTGCAAGAAAACATGATCACCCACAGTGAATGACAACGGTCTTCTATGGTGATCTGCATAATATTTCCGATGACTTTGATTCGTCTCCATCCACTTTCTGATCAAATAGATCATCTCCGTTGTTTCATGGAAAATGCCTGGGAAACTAGTGAAGTTCCACCTATTTCCACCCAGTATAGTGGAGAATGACAAGGATGCCCATTCAACGCTTCAAACTGAGCTGTGTATATCGAGGCCTAATAGCTTTTATTGTGTGAGAACTCCACCAAGGGTATGTTCTCCTACCATGAGCCACCAAAATCCATTGCACATTCCCACAACATGTCTTCCAATGTTTGTATCATCCGCTATGATTTCCCATCCATATGAGGATGATACACCATGCTCAAAGTCAAATGAGTCCCCAGGGCTTTTTATGAGGATTTCCAGAAATGAGACGTGAACATCAGATCTCTATATGATACCATTGGAACTAGTACACCATTCCTCCTTACCAATTGTCACATATAGATTTTTGAAAGATCATCCACCGTATAAATTTCATGAATAGGGATGAAATGGGACGACATGGTTAGATGATACACTCTCACCAAATTGCATTGTGTATTTTATCATTTTTGGAAGACCCATGACACAATCCATTGTTATCTAATCCCATTTCCACACTGGGATGGACATATATTGTAACACACCAGCAGGTCTCTGATTCTCTACATTAACCAACAGACAATTAAAGCACTACGATATGATCTCAGCCACCTTCCATTTCATGAAACTCCACCAAAACCATGTCTTCAATGAATTATACATCTTATGTGTACCTAGATGTATATACCATATCGAATGGTGGTAGGCACGAAGGAGTTATTCCTGAAAAAACTTTTGTAAAAACATCTAATCTCTAAAACAAAAAACTGAACCCCCATCAACATTCCAACCCTCAATGGTCTCCCCACCATTGAGTTCTGAACATATAACCAGACATTCTGGATCATATATCTGTGCCACTTTGATAATTTTTACTAAATTAGGAACAATTGTAGCTCAAACGAAAACTGCAACATCACCCTTGTCTTCACATTCAAAAATCATGATGGCTAATACTGACTTCAACTACCATTCATCTGAAGCATATTTCACCAACTGTGCATATGAATTTCTACTCAATGCATTCTCCACTGAATTTCCATTCCATCGGTGTGTACATAAAGTAAAATTCATACATAGAGAGATACATCATCCATCTCCTTTTCATCAGATTCAAATCTTACTGTGAAAAATGATGTTTCAAAATTTTTTGATATGTAAACAAAGTAAATTTCTCACCAATGATATAATGTCTTCATGTTTTCAATGCATGGATGACTGCATCTAACTAAAAATAATCTGTTGGGTAATTATTCTTGTGCACCCTCAACTACCTTGAACCATAAGCAACCACATGATCTATTTGCATGAGAACACAACGCAAACCCAATCCTAAAGAATCAAAATACACCACATACCCATGTCTTGATTATGGAAAGGTGAAGATAGGTGACGATGAAATCCGAACATTCAGTTGTTGGAAAGTCTTCTAACATTCTTCACTCCATTGGAATGGAGCATTCTTCTTTGTCAGAGTTGTCATTAATGAATCTAGTCCTGAGACATCACACACAACACGTCAGTAGTAACAATATAGACCAAGAAAACATCATATCTCGAACACATTCATAGGATACATCCATGAGATAATGGCATCTATCATTTCAAGATCAAAAGAAACTCCATTCTCAAAAATGACATGGAAAAGGAAACATACTTACTTTCTCCAAAAAGAACACTAGATGAAAATGAATAAAAACGATGATCTCTCAAGATTTTTAACACTATTCCAAGGTACACCTCATGATCAAATAGTGTCTTTGAATAGACCAAAATGTCTTCCACATACACAACAACAAAATAATCTAGCTATTGTTGAAATATCTTATTCATTAATGCCAAAAAGACTTCTGGTACATTTTTTATACTGAAAGGCATAACTACATATTCATATTGGCCATATCTACTTATGAAAGATGCATTTGGAATATCCTTTTTCTGAACTCTAAATTGGTGATATCCTGATAACATGCCAATCATGGAGAACTACTGATCTCTAATAAAATGATCTAATATATCATCAATGCATGGAAGTGGATATCTATTCTTTATTGTAACTTTATAATGTTTATGACAATCAACACACATCTTAAGAGTTCCATCTACCTTCTTCACAAACAAAACTGGTGCTTCCCATGGAGATACTTGGTCGAATGTAACCCTTGCATTCCAGCTAATCCAATTGGAAATTAAATTCCCGTTACTCTGTTGCTTCCATCCAGTAATATAGAAGGGAAATAGGACTGGTCCCTGGAACTATATCAATCGTAAAATCCACTTCCTTTAGATGTGTTAACACTGATATGTTCTTAGGAAAGTCATCTAGAAATTGATTCACAACAGTTAGAGAAATATTTACCTTGATCGCATCCTTTGATTCCAAAGTCAGCACTTCAAATTGGTAAGATATTGTTCCACTATTGAGGCCAACATGTTCTTTGCACCATTCATTACAATCCTCTCTCCTCTAAAGAGATTCTCAGTTCTGTCCACAGTTATGAAACTTAATGTTCTCCTATAACAGCCGATTTGATCCTTGAACATTGTGAGCCAATCCATACCCATGACTACATCATAGACATACATATCCAAAATCACGATGTCCTTTTTTAGCTTATCTCCAGAAACCGTTATAGCACATTCTCTACACACAACGGCTTTACATTCTCTTTCACTGATAGGAGTGTGCAGTTTTAAATTAGATGGAATCATTTAAAATTTTTAAAATAGAAAATCAACAACATGAGAAGTAATGTAATAATGTGATGCACCAGTATCGAAGAGCACTTGCAAAGGGTTGAATTAAAACGCCTCATACATCTCACCATATGTGGTCCGACCTTATCATTGGTAATCACTTTCTGAGCTCTATACAATTGATTTGTTGTAGCCCCTTTCCCCTTTTTGCTGGATTGCACTCGTTTCATCAAAGAATATAGTGTTTGTGACACCAGAGAGGTGTCTTTGACAACCGTCCATGGATCAATGTATAAAAGGTGCTTATGGTGTACCATATTTTTTTGTAATTGTGGAATGCTCACGATTCTCCTATACAATACCATTTTTTGTGACTCAATAAACCACACTGAAAGAATTCATGCTTGATCATGGGTCTTGGATAATTGTTAATTGCTCCTGTGGTCTGATTATGATGTGTTCATCCTCATTGAGAAAAGGTGTCTGATTTCCTATTTGTCTTAGTGTTAGAGTTATTAGAATTTCTAGTGAAGACAACCATACTTCCTCCACATGGATTTTGAGTAGTGTCAGATATCGTAAACAAAGTATCTAGTTTCATTCCCAACTGAATAGTTTTAAAATCTTGAGAGATGCTTTGGGCCAACTATTTGTTCACCTGTGGTTCAGGTGCAGCCATAATCTCACTGGCCTCTTCTGACGGGATTCTACAATTCCTGTCGGGTTTCATTTTCTATACCAACAAAAAACTCCATCAATCTAACTCTATAGAAACTAATTGATTAGTATTTCAAATTATATCAAATCAACTATCATGTCATTTTTTTCCAAATATTTATTTTTTCACATTCAATCATTTTTTGAACCACATCACATGATTTCAAAAATTAAACCATTTTCAAAATATGATAATCATTCAGTTTTTCCAAATAATTCATTTGAAAACCAATTCCATACTTTATGATAATGATCATTTCTTGAAATGATGTATGAAATCCTAGTGGTAAGTCATTCTTCTATAATGCATGTCAAGCTCGTCTCATTGGCTAAACCCATGAAAACAAGATTTAAAAATCCTAGAACTATATCCAAACACTTATTTACCTAACTCCTTGGTAACTTTAATTTTAGAATAAAAGGGTGAGATATGTCTTTTATGCTATATATTTCAAGTTCCATCAATCCTACTCATTTCTAAGATTCCCACCCAATGAATAGACAAGAAGGTATTTCATCTCAAAAATTAGGAACATCAATGACAACGTGTTGGGAAGTGACCGAACAAGATTATACCATTAGTAATGACCCACCAATTCACTTTGTCTTGAGAGTAAAATTAGTCATTACTAGGCCTCTAGCAATATCCCCTAGACTCTAAAGGCATGAAATAAATGAAGAATGGTTTCAAATACGAGTGGGGGTGATTTACAATTTAAAAAACCAATAAACCAACAAAACATAACCAAGCATTCACTATATGATGTATTAAAAATTTAAAGACAAAACAACAACTTCATGTATCTCAAAAACACATCAAATTATGCAACAGTGTAAGAATAACCAAGTATCAATGTATATAGTGGATAAATGTCACAATACTCTCATAAGATCACATGACTTCGTGCTCCAAAATCTCTAGGATCCAAAATCTCCAAACAACCAAAACATCACGAGGTGGTGCTAAATACGTGGGAAATGTTACCTTTATCTCTATCCTGAATGATAACAAGTGTAGAAGCACCAATGTGCCAAAGCATGGGTGAGTATAAATCTCATTAGGTCTTCCCCAATGACTTCGCTACTCACGCAACTAGGATTGATGTGTTAACAACATTTAGAATGAACATTTTATATAAACGTTTTCCTCAAAATAGTTACAACAAAATATATAACATGTTTTCACAAAACCATTTACCACCAAATGAATACAAGTGAAATTGAAACCAAATATTCCAAAAACATATTTTCGAGAAAAATAACTAAATATCCATTAAAATCATTTCACAATATCCCCTTTTATTAGTATACCCAGCCATTTCACAAACCCATGCTACCAAACATGCTTGCTATCAAGAAGATGGGGAATCCCTAACCATTATCCATCCCAGTAATGATGGGGGAGACTTATTACCCTTATCCAGCACAAATTCACATGAATGATTGATGGGGGAGAGCCCTAAACCTTACCCATCGCAACACTGATGGGGTAAAACCCTAACACGTATCCGTCACAAATTCAATATGAATGCTTGGAGGGGGAGGTCCCTAACCCTTATCCATCCCAATATCAACGGTGGAGACCCATAACCCTTATCCATCCCATATGCAATATGAATTTTTGACGGGGGAGATCCCTAACCCTTATCCTTCCCAACACTGAGGGGGGAGACCCCTTACCTTATCTGTCCCCAATGCATTATGAATGTCTGACATGGGAGAGCCCTATACCATATCCATCTCAACACTAATTGGGGAGACCTCTTACCCATATCTTCCCCGAATGCAATATGAATACACACAACCATAATGCCATTACACTAATTCCAAAACCAATGTCTCATCCATTTCAATAAAACGCCGTTTTTATTGAAATAAAATTCCATAAAAGTCATTTAAATACCAAACCATTTCAATAAAACTCCCATTTAATTGAAAACCCATTTTTCATCAAACAATTTAATAATTCCTTCAAATAAATAATTTAAAATCATCATTTTAGATTCAAAAAGCTAAACAACTTTTCACAACAATTCATCATGTTTTTACAATTCCACTAAAACCATAAATCACCACTAAAGATGATGTATTCTATGAATTTCACAACCAATCCCATTAAAAAAAAAATTGAAACTAATCCAATCAATTCTATAAATAGGAGTCGAGAGTGAAGCCTCCTACATTTAGGGTTCTGGGAAAATTGACCAACAAGAACCTACACACCAAATCTGGCAAACGCAGCACCGATTCCACTCTAGAACCCCTTCACTAACATCCACAAGACATAGAATTAACACAAAAGGAATCCCAAACACTAGATATACATACAATGGATGAAGATCTAGAAATCCTAGAGAGAAGGAATAGAAAAAATAGAGAAAACAATGAGAGGCCTAGAGGAGAGACTTTCCTTTGAGAAACCACCTTCAATACCCCTTGAAACCCCTTTGAATTGCTTCCACAAAGAGTATAAGAGCCCCTCGAACCCTTGAAATCCCATAATCCCGAGTGAGGATTGAGTGGTAGAATATATGGAGTTAAATGAGGCACCCCAAGGGAGCCCGAACAAAAAACCCCATCTTCAAGTGGTCGCACCGTTAGTCTGAACAGTTTGGACAACCATGTAGTAACCATGCGCATTCCACTATCTCAAGAGAAAGATTCCACACCGTTTGGAAAACCATGAGTAGGCCATGTGAAGCCCATTGTCTCCCAAAACTTGATTTTCTAGAGAACCCACACATTTTTCCCTCACCGTGCTATAATTATCTCCCCTTTAAAAATCCTCCAAAATAATTCAAAACTATTCCATACTATCCCAACCTTTTCCCAACTCATCCCAAGCACTTTAAACACATAAAAAGGAATAAAAAATCTACATAAATCAAACAGGGGGTACTACAACTAATGATTTTTCATGATTTTCTAGGTATATCTAGTGTGGTGGTTCTTTTATAGTTTTAATGAATGTGTTATTTGAGAAGTAATTGACATTTTTGGGGGTGAAAAATTAATGATTTTGTTCATATTGATCTTGGATTGTTGGATCTAGAGCTTCACTAATGAAATTGTTATTAGATCAAGTTTTCATGGCCGATGCTACACTAATGGACATACATGACCAATAGGGATCTTCGATATTGGTTTGATACTACATGAATGTGATGGTGGTTTCTGGTGGATCTATTTCAGTATCAATTTCGAGGTTTTCTTTTTCGTGTTGCTCTATATAGATATGATAACATGCACCAATCAAGTACTTGTCGGCCCCATGGTTTCGGTGAAGATGACATTAATGGGTTCATCATTGTGTGAAAAATGAGGAATCTCATAGTCCCTTTTGATGATGTGTGATTTATTTGTTGAATTTTAATTATAATTTGAATGTGATTCAGTGGGTGTTTTTATTTATGAGGTTTTCTATTGTTTGATTTTGGTATTGTGTAATTTGGAGGGTTTCAACACAACCATAAATGTGGGTTTTTTAGATTATAAAAATGTTCTATGGATATTCCTTAGAGACACTTTAAAATTATTGATCCCATGTCTTGCATCCATATTTCCATCACTTGTTTTCCTCCACAATAAGACATGTGCACTAGTATGATCATCCAATTATAAACCCACAATGTAGTGTCATTTTTTAGGAATGACATGGAATATTCTATATCTCTTGAAACACATATGTGGATAATTGTATATTTTCTCACATTCACTTGTAAATGACACGCCATATTTCAGGTATATATGGTTATTTTCCAAATAAATTTATATAATGGGATATTAAACAAAACAAGTAATAGAAATCCACAAAACTATTGTTCAAAAAAATTCTTTTACTCAATAAAATACAATGTAAAATTTAAGATCACCATAAATAGAATATTATTATCATCAAAAAAATAAATGATTTTTATTATCCATTTTATACTTAATGTATTCATATTATATTAAAAATAAACAATTATTTCACTATATATTCTTCCTCATCCATTATTTTTATATCCTAACATATATGTATCATTGACTCTACCCAAAATGGTTGTGATATCAAATTTTTATTTTGTTCACACCATCCTTATTACTCAATTATACACTAAAATTTAATCCATGTTAGTTAATATATTAAATTTTTTTAATGATACAATCATCATCATAATGACATAAATTACAAATAAATTCATTATTCAGTCAAAACAAATCTACAACATAAGTTATATATCCCATTTTTATGATATCATACGAATAAAAAAATATTTTATATATTGTTGTATAAGGAAACTACCATGATAAAATTATTGAACCACTAAATATTGTGAATTGTAGTTGTTACATTACATCATGAGAATTACATATTTATGATGTGGGAATTATGTTAATCATCAGTAAGTGTTTCCCAGCCAGATGAATCATCTCTTAAAAATGTGTTTATAAGACGATGGTTATGTAATAAGAAAATAAAAACAATATTCCCATTACTAATTAAAGATATATAAATATGATAATGGGGAAATGAAATAGAAAGAAATAATTAATATTTAATAGAAAAATTAATTACTGTATATATAAGGAAAACATATTTTCAATAATCTGTGAGATTAAAAAAATCAAGTGGTTGGTAAAAACATATTTTATTCACATCATGATCAATTTTTTAGGACTATATGTATTAAAGGACATACAAATAATAACCATAACGATGCATTGAATAAATAAGATGGTGAAATTAAAGATTTATTAACTGATGAAAAAAGATGAGATACCCAATTAATTACATAACTCATAGTGGATCATCATCACATTATAAATCCTAGTATACACTATAAAATTGAATATTTTTTAAATTTATCATCCATTAATGACCCACAATGAAATGGTTCATATATCAGTACATGCTCCCACTTACTTTTTTTAGGATGAAAAATAATTGGAAATAATATTATATATTAACATAAATATATGTCCCAATATTTTTAAAATAATGAATAATATTAAAATTTATAAAATATAAATTGTTAATAAGACAATTAAAACCCATGAATTGCCATTATTATAGGCATAAAAAATTAATCCAAATTCACTTTTACCATTTTACATTCCTTCCAATTCAAATTATACGATTAATATATTCTCATTCATGTGTGAAAAATTTAATATACATTAAAAAAATTATATTACATATGAAAATAAATTAATTCAAAACATCAAAAAATCTATCCTTGGAAAAATATAATTTAAGAACAATAATTGAATGTTATGAATGCTTCTCTATAAATAGATATCATTGATTATTTTTTATTATAATAATTAATACTTATAGTAACTAAAACATATGTATAGGGTGATATTCATAGTCATGGAAAAAACTACGGACTATATATGGTGAAAATTGTGGGTAAATATTTTAATTTATTTTTTTGGAATTATATTTTTTAGTGATGTGATTTAGGTATATATATTACCTATTATTTTATTCACATATTGAGTCATAAATTCATGAAATAATATGACACATATCTCCTCATGTAAGTATATTTTATTCTATTGAAGTCAACATTAGAGGGTGACCAAAAAAGTTATATTTGAAAAATTATAGAGATATTGTAGAAAATTATGTTACACAAAATTATATCAAAAAGTATATTTTCTATTTGTGAAAACATTTTAATAGTGAATTTAATTTTTAATAATATATATGTTGAGGTAATTGAATTCAATTTATTGTTGACATAACAGTAAATTATGTATAAATGTGAAATTCATGGCTTCAATAGAATAAATATTTGATTCTATAGGCAATAAAATTCAAAATTTTTACTAAAAATATATTCATTAAAAACTACAATTGATAGTAAATGATGTGATTAAAATGATACCATTCATAATTTTAATATCAATAAAACATATGGAAACATTTAAATATACAAGTCTATTTATGTTTATTATTTTTGAGAAATAATATAAAAAATTCATAACAAAAACCATATAATAGACACAAAATCAATATTTTTACAACTATAAAATATATTTCATATAATAAAATAAATCTATTTAATTTTAATGAAAATTATTCTAATTTGGTAATCTTATATAGATAACACTTCTTTATAACCTTTTTATATTTAAATTTAATAAATGGTGAACCAAAATGATCATTATTTCTAAAAATATTTGATATCAATTAAATATCATAAATTATTATGAGAGATGAATGTGGGTGTGAGAACATAATGACAACATATTTTTCAAACATTAGATAATAATAAACATATATTCATTGATTAGACATTAAGATTCATTGAATATGCCATTGAAACAAAATACACTATTATAAAATCGGGTATCATAACTTGAAACAATAATCTTGAACCCTGAAAATATTAAATATGATCCATAATTTTTCTTATGAATATGTCAAAAACATATGATCATGAAATATGTTAATTAAGATAATAATTCATCATTTATATTCGTTATAATATTAATAAATAACATCATTTTCATGAATTATGATTCTATACAACACAATAACTCCAAAAGATGAAAATGTATTCAATCCAAATAATATTATCAAAGATTTTTCATTGAAAATAAAATCAATATAAAACTTCATATCATTTTCTTAAGAGATATAAAACATGTAAAAAAATAATATATAGTTGAAAATTTGTCCAAACATTATAAAATGAAATTCCACACATTTCTGTGATATCTGGGAAAAGTTATTCAACATATCATGAATAAACCAACAAGTGATAATGTCATTCAAATGGTATCAAATAATATACAATATAGAGTGGACTGTTGATAGAAAAAAAAACTTCACCAAGAGGGAGTAAAGAATAATTTAGAGGTTCATCCTAGGCATTAATCATTAAGGGTTAGAAAAATTTTTGACTTTGAAGAAAATATACGAAAATTTATAAAATATGTTTTTATAATTAAATTTTTTCTTTATTTTAAAATTATTTGTTTCAGGACACCATTAAAAATGTTACTTTAATTATATTGAAATGAATTCAATTTGAAAATACCTTTATAATATTACTTAATTTATATCATTTAAATTAATAAAAATTAATTTATAATTTTATCAGTAGAAGAGAAATATGTGTGAACATGAAAGGTGATATTATTTTATGATTTCATGTTGTTCGATTAAAATTATTTGTCATATAATTATCATAAAATTATCCCTTTTACAAAATTGTGATGATAGATATAAAATATATATAGTTATATATGTAACTGAATTTTTTTAATGAAAAAATATATATATATATATAATAAATATAATATATACAATGATTAGAATATTCTATTAAATGTAATGAGAATCATTCATGATAATTTAATATTATTATGATAAAAGAATCTATTAAATAAAGTGATTAATATGTGAAAATATAAATTTCCCAAAGTGAAAAAAATATATATGAAAAAATTAAATGTCATAATAATAGAAACAAATATATTAATAGTCATGTGTGTTAGTTTGAGACCAAATGAATAATATATTGAATTTATCACATAATTATCATGGATTCCTATATTAATAGAAATGATATAAAATCTGTTATAATAATCAAAAAATAATTGACATGTATTTTATAAAAATATTCTTATTTTTTATCATTATGATTATATATATTTAAATATCCAGTATGTATATTCTATATTTTTATTTAATATTGATAATTGGTGTAATCATTTTAACTATCTATTATATATTTTAGAATAATTTTTTCATTATTCATAATATGATAAAAATTTAATAATATCCAAATAGTAATTTTTATTATAATTGATGTTTTTAATTATTTATGATGTTCCATGTTTATTTGATATGATATTATCTATATTTTTTAAAGATTACTACTTTAATAGTATTGTTTCGATAAATTTGAACAATAAAAATATGGTATCAGTATATTAAGTTACTTATAAATACATCAATTCATGATGTGAGTAACCATTATTTACATATTAATATAATATCATACTTTATGAAAAATATATATATACTATAATAAGATATCAATGTAATAATAAAATATTGAAATTTTTTAGTTCATTCTTTTTAGGAGGATAAATTTAATATAACCATTTATTAAAAATGATATTATTATAATTCCTTATATAAATTTGAATAGTTGTACACCTTATATTAATATCATTTTTTCTGTAATTATATTTTTATATCTGTAGATTTACTATGTTAATGAAAATTGAATCATTCCCTTAATGTATATAAAGAATGGGTTTTAACGTGGGAAAAAAATAATTTTTAAAAATATTGTGTTGGATAAGAAGGGATAATTGATTTATAACTAATATAATAACATTTATTAATGTATGTCATATTAATTTCTTAATATAATTTTGGATATAATAAAATTAAATCATTTATAATTATATAGAAACTATAAAATATTTATTTTTACGATTGAATCTTCCATTAAAAGAATCCTTTAAAACACTCCATTTATTTATATATTTTTTACTTATGGTCACTCTAAAATCACTAGGACTTGCCATTGGTGATTGTGAGAGGTTTGAGATATTTATCTAATTTTGTGATACCTATGATGTATGGATTTTTTAGGTTGTAATACAAATTATTAAACATAATATAGGTATAACATTTTCAAAATGGAACTTATTATTAAGTGGAAATAATAGAGATGGGATATGAATTACATTATAATACATGCATCCACACTTAGAGAGAGTATGTATCAGGATATTTTAATCTATAACTAAATCATAAAACTCTTTTAACTGAACTTAATTTTTTTTGTTGCAACATTTTTACCTCAATAAATCTTTTTAATGAATTAAACATAAAAATATAAAGTTTATAGTTTGAGAATTTTTATTCTAAATAGAATAAAAAAAATTTATAAGAAATTTATCATATTGTAAAATATCATTCAAACATAAAAATTTAATTTCAAATTCAAATTGTTAATAGTTATTTTCCATAAAAAATGATTTTATAAACCATTTTTATATATAGTTGTGGCTACAATTATGTTTATCAGTTTATGATAAATCTATATCTTAATATATGGATTCAAAAATATCTAATATTGAATGGAATCATTTTTAAAAATAAAAAATGATGAAACTAGATTTATATTAGAATATATTTAATTATGGATCTAACATATCGTACATAGGTTTACAAATTCAAAATAGTATTTTAAAAATTTTGCATCCCATATTATAAATATAACACTGGTCAGGAAAATGGACATATTAATATTTTAGTCATTCTTGTATAATAATTATTTTTTAAAAAGATATATTATTATTATAAATATATATAATTCAATAAATAATTGATACATTCGAAAAATAATTCAATAATTCCCTTTAAACAAACTATGATACTATGTATATAATTATTAAGTTAATATGTATGGATTATAATTTTAGACTTTATTAATTAAACATTTCAATGAATAATGATTTATATTTTAAAATATATTTTATGAATAAATTTTAAATTAGTTATATTATTAATCCCTTTTTATATTAATTACTTCCAAAATTATTTATAATATTGTTAAATATATAGATGAAAATTCAATATAATCATCCATTATGTCAACTGAACATATTAAATGAAATATGGCACTTTAAAAAAAATAATTTTTTAAAAGTGAAATTTCAATAGTAAATAATTATATTAATAATTTATAATTACATAGAAATCGTTTTATAAATATATTCAATATATTTTTGAGATAAATCCATTCATTATATAAATAAATAAAATTCCATAAACCCAAATATAATAAAAAAATTACCGATTAATAGATGTAATTTTTTTAATATAAGGAGTTATACATATAAATAATCATAACTACTACTTAAATAATTAATAAATACCTCCACCTATAATCTAAATGTATGATATGAAATGTCAAAATACAAGAATGTATTTTTAACTATTATGTATCTCATAATTATTCTACAATATTAAATTATCATAGTAAAATATTTCACTAATTTTGTGTTTATTATTGTCCTGCATGTGCTTGTTCTTAAAAAATATCTGTGAATCTACACATAATAAATTTTTCATAAAAATCATAATAAATAAGAGGCATTATTTTTTTCTCATGGTTCACATTTATATATATATTTCAAAATGATATTAATTTTTTATATCACTAAAATCAATGAATAATTTTTTTTAAAAATACATTTACCACATAAGACTTTATCCAATTAATATTTAAATGTTTTTTATTAGATTATGTTTTTTTATTCATTGTGGAATATATTTAATGGAAGATAAATAAATATTTTTTGGGATATATTCTACATTTTTAAACAAATTATATCCTCTATATTTTCGTTTATGAAATTAATTAAAATAAAAATTGTAGTTCTTAATAATATCATAGTTCATTATAAAAATTCATTTTGTAAATGAACATGACTATCATCAGTGGGTCTAAAAAAATAATTTTTGAATAATAAAATGAAAATAAATATATTTTTTAATATAATAACTATTTTATCCAAATATACATCATTATTGGTTATTAAATATATGTTTTTTTACAAATTCATTTGTGAACATCATTTTTTTATTCGATAATTAACTAAATTATAAATAATATGTTTCTAATAACTGTAAATATACATATTAATCTAAAAAAAAGTCATATCTATATTATAATTCATAGAAATCATTTTAAAACAACATATAAAAAGTTGATATATATATATAATCTCTATAGTCATTCTTCAAATATTTCAGTCTATTTTATACTCTTGGTATCGATTAACTAATCCTCTAAAATAACTAACCAAAAATTTTCATGATCCATCATGCTATTTTTAATTCCATAAAACACCATATTCTTATCCTCTAGGAAAGAAACATAAATTTTTCCCCAAAAATCATTTCTCTGTGACCAATAAATATATACCATTATTATTTATAATCCAAATAATGGTACTAGTAATTTTATAAAATGATCAATTTTTAATGACATAAAATTAAATTAAATCCCAATAGTTATATAAAAAATAAAAAAAATATTCAATTATTGAATAGGAATAATTAACTATAATTATCAAATAGATTAAATCATATATAAAATTGATGGGATATGTTTAACACAATAATATATTCTACATAAACCCTATTAAAAATATATCAAATTATTATTTGTTTACATGAAATATATTTACATATGACTATATAAGGGGTATATATTCTATTAGAGGTAAAAAAATTTATTATAACTACAAATTATTTTTGTTATCCAAACATATTATATTTTCCTAATATGGTTACATTCAAAACTCAAAAGATATCTAGACCATAAACTAATTAAAAGTTAATCATCTCAGACATAAAAAACATGATGATGTAAAATTCTTTAAACAAGTATATAAAAATATAATTTGACTGAAAAGAATTAATCCAAAAATAAAATTCTATTAAAAATATATAATCACTTATAAATACAATTTCTTTTAGAATATGAGTTTTAGACAGTCAAAAAATCCATTTATCCAACACACCCCATATATTTCAAATATGTAAACATTTTAAAATAAATATACTAATTTATTATAATAATGTTTTCAAACCCTTGAACTAAAACATTTGGTCCTATATAAAGTGTCAAAATACATCATCACTGCCTCCTCATACACCAGAATCATCTAACATGACGCAATGGGACGAACACAGTTAATAGGGAGAATATACCCATATTGTAATATACATTCATATATATTATAAATATATAAATAATATATGAGTAAAAATATAAAGAAAATCAATAATATCATGTGACAAATATTCCATAATAATAAATAAATGGGCTCCCAATGTTGTAAGAAGAACTACAATGTAACATTTATAGATATGTAATTAAAACTATGGTATCTTCCAGAGAAATCCTCATTCTAAAAAACATCTCTCATAACTATTTCTCAACCATCTTTCTATGGGAACCATTCTAAATAATATATTCCTATACATGAAGTGTGTAAATCCATCAAGATTATTATGAAGGGTGTGAGTAACAATCATAGTGCTACGCCACCAGTTCATCCACAAGAACTATGTATATGTATAGTATGTGGACTATATGAGGATAATAAATTTTAAATAAAAAACCATCATATATTCAGAAATGATGTTCTAAGATAAACATGATGATCCCCAACTACATGTTCTTTAGATCCATGATAGAAGGATTATCAATAATGTAAGAGTCATCAGTAATATTGCACAAAGAAATTAATCATAATTCACTATATCAGTTCATTAAATTTCTACCATCCCCTAGAAATCATGTGATTCATGTTCTCCTCATAATCTATTAATTGGGCGATAATAATACATTTTACCCACAATGAATGATGTGAATGGTCTCATCATCCTCCACTAGGAATTGAGTGATTGAAATGAAATATAAAAACAATATTCATACCCAAACATAATTCTCAATCACATCTTCTCCATCATCCACAATTTTTAGAAATACCCTTCATAGGGATAACCATTATTAAATAATCTTTTTGTACTGAGAACATAAATCAATACCACTAAAATAAAGGTAACACACATATTATGGAAGTGATTACAAATGAAAGAGTATAATAACATTAAGAAAACCTAGTAGTAGTTAATAATAAAAATTATCATGGTCAAACATGAATAAAAAAATATACAATAATACTAATGGAAACAAGTATCACAAACCATTCTCAAAGGTACACAATCACACACACAAATTATTATGATTAAGGAATATACTCAGTGTATTCAAATAAAATAATAAAATTAGGTAAAAAATTTTATACAAGAGCCTCAATTGAAATAAAATTCATAAATTAGGGTTATTGTACATGTAAACAATGGTATGAAAAGGATTTATGACCAATTATTGCAACACAACCACAAATAACACGATTTCACATCAGTTATGTCAAATTGTTTCTAGTTTTTCATATAATTATATTTAGAATAATAATACCATGACATTGAATGTGATGAAATTTTATATAGAATCCCATAAATTAGGAATTCTACCCATAAAAAATTCCATGCTATTTCCATGTAGATGTATAAATTTCTCATCATCAGTTGATTATTGAAGAAAGGATATATGAATTATAAAAAAATTCTGGATGGAAACATCAGGCCTAGTCAATAAACATTATTCCACCACAAATATATCAAAAAAAGAGATTAAATATGTAAATCATTGAGAATAGGGTCTCAATATAGTAGATATGTGATGATTTACCATAAACCATAAACCATTCATGACAATTCCATCCCAAGTATAGGATGTTATTGTTGAAATGTAATTAACTCCACCAATCTACAAAAGAATCAGCAAAAGATTGAAGTTAATTCAAATATTAAATTTCAATAATAAGTATTTTTATATAGTTATTATATAAATTCCCATAAAATATTTTTATTTATATGTAGTTTTTCATTTTTTCAAATAATTTCATTTCTTACAAATATCCACCTTCATTTTGTGAAGACAGAAATTAAATTTAATTAAATATTTATAGAAATCATTGATATGATATTGAAACATGAATGTCTATCAATGATGAAAGAGAATTATTAATTGATAGATGTATATATCAAAATTATAGAATCTACTAATTGAAAATATAATTCATAAGAAATATGAAAATTATGGTAGATACAATATTCATGATAGGAGCTCTAATGTGGATTATATTTCCATTGGGGTCAAAAGATGATTTAAAAATGTTTAAAACATGAGATGAAATTAAATATTTTGGGGATAATTAATTGAAACCATATAATAGAGGAATTTTTTTCTATTTTTCCTAGAAGAACCTCAATGGTTATTCCCATATGCACATTGGACTTGTTGGAATATAGAAATATTAAGACAATCTGGAACCTTAAAAGTTGGCTTATTAGTTTAACATGATAGATGATTGATTCCCTCGAACATCCGTGAGGCTGAACAAAAACCAATGATTCCAACCATTACTTACCATATACTTTAATAAAAAAATGACCATGAATCTCATTTCATAAAAAAATATTACATAATTATACACTAAAAATATATCATAAAATCAGATAAACCAATGATTCTATAATTATACCCCAGTGAAAATAAATAATCCCTGAGAAATTCTATCAAAAGCACTATCCCGAAAACATTTCCCAGTAATCATAAATAACATCTTCATTCCATGAATCCATATATTTATAAAAATTGGACGAATATTTTATTGATTTTATTTCCATCTTTGGTCAAAAACAGTAACCCATATCTCTAGATTAATGGATTCATGATCAATATATCCATCCTTATAGTTTACGACATAAATAGGATCATGTACGTACCTTTAAATATTATAGAATTATAATCATCATGAATACAAAAAATGTGTAAAGGAATATAATGATAACATTCAACTGTCCATTACTTCTCATTACTCAAGTATGATAAAAAAATATCGATTCCAATTACCCTTTCATCCTAAATCATAGGTGTCCATGCCGAGGAGTCACTCTTATAAGAACCTGAACTCCCACAAAAAAACATCAATGTTATACTACTATTTATCTAATTATAATTAGACATACATTGATTAGTGTCCATCATCTTATTAATCATTTTATCACTCTCATATATCTCTATTTTCATATTAGGTCATACAATGGATTCCTTACCTATGTCATGCAAACAAGTAGGTGAACAACCTATACTAACATAATGATATTTTTATGTTGTCAATTTAATATAACAATGGATATTTTTACTTAACATAAAATCAACCACTTCTCAGTGATCATATAAAGATCATCCACTGTCTAGAATACATGATCTGTCCATATCCTCTAATATATGGAGTTTTCGCTCTAACTTTCCGTATTTATTGTATAGGAACAATTTAATCGATCTCAAATGATTCCTAATGACCTTTTTAAAACCATTTGAAAATTATTATTGAATGTGTATATATCTATATCTTAAAACTCTAAAGGGTAACATATTTATGCATAAAATATCATGGATATATATTATCCCCAACCCATTTAGTAAGAAAGTCTCATATATTCATTGGAGATGGAAGAAATTAAATATCTTATTAACAATTGTCCATACAATATTATGACTCCATGGGTTCATGGGAAACCCATTAATTAGGTCCATCATTACCATATCCAACTTATATGTTGGATCGAGAAGTAGAATGAGTTAATTTTTCTAATGTTGGTTCTATTCCTTTTTCCACTAGCTAGTAGATCATTGTTAAATGATATGAACAATGTCCTAATTCATTTTTATCCACTAGTACAACCACTAATTGACATTTAAACCAATGATAGATAAAGATGATATTCCCGCATATTGGAATGGAGGATTCATGTTATATATTTATTATCAAATGAAAATATCTGAATTATGTTATAAACATCTAGATAGTTTTCCTTCACAACAAACTATAGGTTAATATAATCTCAACACTTTATCCATTATATTAAAAAATATGTGACCAATAATGGGTTACTATAAATTAATAAATTTTTCGTTGAATAATTATTACTCCAATAAAATAAAAATATCACTAGGTTCTATCATTCCATGGAAGGCTATTCAATTTGAACTACAACTATCTATATCTTCCAAAAAAATTGATTCCTAAAAAAAATTAGTTATTTAGGGTTATTGGTAATATACAATTAGTTATTATATTGATAATTTACCTGATGGCCCTTACTCATTATTTTTTCACCCATAATCTACTTGCAACTCTCAGTACATCAATATTTACCCCATGAAACCACAAAATTAATTTTGAAAAATAAATTAGTAGATCAGCAGTTTGAGATGTTTCAAAATTAAACTAGTATGAAACCACTTCTTCAACTCATGAAATACATATTCACATTAGTATAAAAATTTTAATTTAAGTCCAATAATCTCTATAATTATCATGGGAGATGATAAATTATAATTGTCTTGAAAGAATATATATATAATCATTCTAATCCCAAAATCTCATGATCCTAATTATGTTATGAGGATATGTTTAGTAAAACACTTCCTAGAATTTCTCTTGTTCCTTATAAAAACTTATATCATATACCACTTGAGAAAAAAAAATTCATGTAATGAATATAAACTACCAACATCAACATATTATCATAATGATGATGTACATTCATTTTTATTAGGAGTATAATGATATTTATATCATGTTTTACTAATTCCAGTGAGTTGATGAGGATGTCATTAATGAAAACCATAAAATTTGATCACCATATGGGTGTAAGATTAATTAAATGAGGTATATTCACACTATAAATTATTTTTTAATCCAAATATAATAATGAAATACTCATATATCTTATATATATTTTGTATCACTATATTTGGGATGTCTTGTATCACCCCGAGATTTTGTGAGATTTTTAAATTAATATATTCTATGCGATATTTTTCATTTCAGGGAACACTAAATTTAGAATTTATTATATGAAATCCCTATGTTCATTAATCATTTTACTCAACAACAATATAGTTATTTAATACAACACACAAATATATTATCATTTGGTACATGAATCACTACAGATGTATTTTTGATTTACACAATTCCATGTTCCACCAACAACTAGTTATATAGGTGTAACATCATAGGTAAAAAAAGAATATGATATTTTCATATCTATTAATAATTTTGGATTATATAATAATGTTTCATTAATGGGGATGATATTTTTATAGAGAATCAGACACCCAATAATGGGTTTTACTGAAGTCTTATGTGGCACAGAATGTGGAGTCACAATGAAAAAAAATTATAACAAAAAATTATTATTTTAAATGGTAGTTAATGCCTAGATTCTTTATTTTTGGGAATGAAAAAAACTAAAAATATTATGTTTCATCATGTTTTTTACTAGTTTTTACATTTATATAATAAATTTTAGAGGCTTAAAAATATTATGTATACAATTTTTAAATCACAAATACTCTAATAAATTTAAAAGGTAGTTTTACTGTCGTTTGAGGGTGAAACCTTTTTAAATCTAGTTTTTATAACTTTTATATGATTCCTTTTAAAAAATAAAAATTTTATTTATAAGTGAGACATCAAAATTTACATTTGGGAAATTTGTGGTATTTTTTGATGATGTTCAATGTTTAATGAATAGTGAAAAATACTACATTTTAAGTGAAAACTATTTTTTTATATGATTTATTTATTTGGGTAAAATAATTTTTAAAACTACTTTAAAGTGTTATTGGATTATATTTTAACCATTTAATCCAATTTTTTCGTTTTAGGTAATTTCACATTGAAATTGGGCACAAACCCATGTCAATATTTTTGTTGTTTTTACTTCTTAAAAACTCACTTTCTAGTTTTGACATCAAAAATTAATTATAAATTAATTAATGAAACTTATATGATTTTAATTTTGGTAATATAGACATCATTTTTTAATTCTTAATATCAAAAATTTCTTTGAGTGATTTTTTGTTATTTTTCTAAAAATGTCTAATTTTTTATGAATAGTAAAAACACTGCGTAGTTGTTATAAAACTGAATTTTTTATTTAAATGAATTTTTACCACTTTTTTGAATTGAATTTCGAAAATAAGACATACATGGTAGTCATTAATAAGTAAAATTGTGTTCAATATGATGAAAATAATATTTTGTGAATAGTGTCTTGTGATTTATAATTTTTGTAGTTAAAGGGAAATAGGGTAATTGATGGAAAATTAATATTATAATTATATAAAATTAGATGAACACTTTTCCTAACATTATTTTATGAGTCATGGATGACCAATAAAGTACTTGGGAAAACATTTTGGCCTTTTAATGCCAATTGGGTCATATAATGGAATTAATAACATTTTATTTAAAGTAAAATTAAAATATAATATACATGTATTGTTTTATCAAATAAAAAATAAATGTGGTGTTATATAGTTGATATATTTGACTATAAATAATCATTACAAATATATAAATATTTTATACATCATGGTATCTTATTTATAATTTTTAGACCTCATAAAAATAAATTTAATTATGACACAATGATGATGTAATGATTACCTCATTAGTAAATGTTTTAATGAAATGATATTTTATATGTCATCATAAATTTATTTTCAAACTTTTTATGCCATCCATGTTTTTTATGGATTATTAAGACTTTTTATATTTTAATTAATGATTTTTTTTAATTTATAATGTTTTTATAGATTTTTTAAAATGTCATAATATGAATAGTATATAAATTGACATAAATGAGTTTTTAAAAAAATTATTATTTTATTAAATTATATAATAATCCTAAAAATCTATTATTTGTCCAAATTACTTATAAAAGGTTTATAATTTCATTAATTAAATACTTGTCTTACTATTGAGAATTTAGTGTAGCTATTTTAAAAATATAGTATGAATATACAAGAATACATTGTAAGAGATAAATTAGTTTACTATGGGTTAAAGATAAATAGTAATGTTAAAAATAAAACCAAAAAATGTGTAAAACATATTATTTCAGATTATTTCTAATGATATTAATATTCTCTTCGAATATAATTAGTTATTTTCCCTTTAAAACTGAAAACCCGTTATAATGAAATAATACTTTTAAACATTCCTATAGAGCCTATCACCCCTCTTATAAAAAAGAAAAATTCTAACCCATTAATCACACCTATCAAGCCCATTTAATCATCCAAAAACTATCCCAATAATCTAAAACATCCCTATATTACCTCTAGAATCCTTACCATTATGAGAAGGCACGCCTAGAATGCATTTTGGTTCAAACCAAAGGGAGTTACCCGATTTATCATTAACATCTTCCCCCAAGTTCTTTTCATTTATTTTACTTCCTAAATACATTTGATATACTTTTTAATTAATTACATAAAAAATATAGTATCCTAAATTTACTAGGTTGTTGTTTGAGATTTATTTGAACTAAACATACTAAAACATCCATCTAATGGATAAAGAATTTACTGGTTCTGTGGATGGTGGACTACTGCCAAATGAAACAATTATTGTTCAATATTCTCCTATAACCTACCATGGTTTCCATTATGATGGAACTGTATTTATGTGATATATATATATATAAATTATATATAGATTTTCTATATTATTCTTTATTTATCAATTATATCATACCTTTATGGTTTCCATAATGGGAAAATTCCATAATTTCATTTGACGAAATGGGTTCTACCACCCCCTCAAAATGATATGAATCTTTTCATTTCATACATGGAACATATAAAAGATGGAATTAATGAAATTATATATGATATTATAGTGTATTTATTATATACATATGTATTGTTATGTTTTCATTCCATTATATATGAAATAGAAATGGACGTAGCGTTCATGAGTACAAACAGCTTACTATCTCCCTGAATGGTGCATTTCATTTCTTCTCTCCAAATGTTATGTAATATTATAAATAATTATATATACTGGATATATATTATATATATGATATCTAAATAATGAAAAAAATTCTCGAGATAATATAATTCTGACCACATGGACAATTTGTAATAAAAAGAAGTTTATTTTTGACACAGTTACCAAATATCGACAAAACAAGTATTATTGACATAAATGATTATATAATTTCTATAACATGGTAATATAAGATATAAAATTAATAATAAGTATGAAAAAGTATCTGATTCTTGTATAAATTAACATTAGTTTATTATTCATGAGATTAAATAATGAATGAGTTAAGTCAGTAATGAGGTAAGTGGTTTCCATCAAAAAAATTATTCCTATGAGATTCATGCTATTGTTACATGGTAAGAGTTAAATTTGTTAACTATGGGATAAAGATAAATGGTAATGTTAAAAACAAAAAAAAATTCTTTAAAACATATTGGTTCAGATTATTTCTAATAATATTCGTCTTATCTTGGAATATAACAAGTTATTGGCCTTTTGAGATTGAAAAAACCTTTATAATGAAATAATACTTTTAAACATTCATAAAGAGACCATATTCCCTCTTATAAAAAGGAACCACTTCTATCCCATTAATCACACCTATTAAACCACTTTACATGTCCAAAAACTATCCCAATAAGCTCCAAACATCCTTTTATTACTCATAGAATCCTTACTTTAGTTAGAAGACACATTAGAGCGCGTTTTGGTTCAAACCAAAGGGAGTTACCCGATTTAATGTTAACGCCTTCCCTCATGTTCTCTTCTTTTATTTTACTTCTTAAATCTATATGATCTTCTTATTAATTTTTTACATAACAAATAAAGTATCCTAAATATACGAGTTTTTTAATGAGATTTATTTGAACTACACATACACACACCTCCATCTATTGGATAAAAAACATATGGTATTGTGGATGGTGGAATGCTGCCACATGAAACAATTATTGTTCAATCTTCTCCTAAAACCTATCATGGAGTCAATTATGATGGAATTGTATTTATATGTGATATATAAATATATATTATTTATATTGTCTATTTGATTCTGTATTTTTCATTTAAATCATCCCATTTTGATTTCCATAATGGGTGAATTCAATAATTTTATTTGAGGAAGTGCATTCTACCGCCTCCTCAAAGTGATATGACACTTTAATTACATATGTGGAACATATAAAGGATTGAATTAATGAAATTATATATTATATTATACATTATTTATAATATACATATGTATCGTTATGTTTTAATTTCATTAAATATGAAATATAAATGGACGTAGTGTTCATGCGTACATACGGCTTACTATCTCCATGAATGGGGAAATTAATTTCTTATCTCTAAATGTTATGTAATATTATAAATACTTATATATACTAAATATATATGATATATATGATATCTAAATCATTAATACCATTTTGTAGATAATGTATTTTTGATCAAATGGACAATTTGTAATTAAAAGAAGTTTATTTTTGACTATGGTACCAAATATCGACAAAACAACTGTTATTAACATAAATGATTATATAATAACAATAACATGGTAATACATGATATAAAATGAATAATAAACATGTAAAAGGATCTTAATCAAATATAAATTAGCTTTTTTATTATTCATAAGATTAGAGAATGAACGAGTCAAGTCGAACACGAGGTAAGGGGTTTTCATCAAAAAAAATATTCCTGTGAGTTTCATGCTATATTTACCACAATTTCCTTTGGTTTGGTGGTTGTAAGACCCATTATTTTATTCTTTTTTGTAATATAAACCAATTTATTCATATTTACATCTTCATTATAGGATCCTTTATTCATGGTATGTATGTTTCATAAGTTAACAAATCGGTACAGGATCATATTAACCCAATTTCCACTCTTTGGGATAAACTTCTAATTCTTGACTATATTTTGATTTTAATATGTGTGAATTTCCTATGATTATTTTAAACATAATATTCAATAATATTGGGTGTATTATTATTTTTTCACACATAATTATGTCATTGATTTGTTCTGAATTTATGAATATTATCTTTGCAAAGGACTTTGTCTCAATTTCCATTCCATTGAGACTTATTTATTGATATATACCAATTCACTATTATATTTTTTATATACTTCTGTTAGTCATTTTATATAATTGATCTCTTTTTTCTCATGATATTTGAAACAATTATTCTTATTATTCATCAATTATTTGTTTTTAAGTGTCTCTCATTTGGTTATGAACTCTTTAACTAAAATATCGAATTAAATGATTTAAATATTTATTCTTATAAATATTTCTCATTAATGTACATGTATTAAAAATGGTTTTAAGGATTAATTTATATGAAAATGATTGTTTTGAAATTAATTTTTTTTTCAAAATCTTTAAATTGGTATGTGACACTTTGATTCAAATGTCACATTAGTAAATGTTTTAAATAGTTTTGAAAATGGTTAGATAAAAAATTGATTTTTTCAATATCATGAAATCATATATTTTGATTGCAATGTGGAAATGTTATCTATCCTTTATGGATGTTTTATGTGTTATTAATATGTTATGGTTATTGGGAATTGATTACTTATACAGGTGGTTCCGTGATAAACCAAGGGCGGGTGAGCCTGAGATAGCTCTCCAATGTATTGGGTAACATGACAGAGGTAAACATTAATGTTTCTCCAAGGTTATTTAGGGAATATACTACGATATATTCACAATGATTGAATGTGTATGAAAATATTTAGGGCTCCACTAAAGGGTTTTCCGGTCTCACATATATTTTTGGGGACTTATGATTTTGTATCAACTAATTTATCTTATGTTTTGTATATTAGTAACGGGAATTTATTCGGTTATTATTATAATTATATTTATAGATATATATATATATATATGAATTTTATTGAATTTTTTAAGTGGAATTTATGGTTCAATATTTTTGAAATTGGTAATGAAATATTGTCTCAATTTCTACTATTTTTAGATACAATCCACTTTACGAACCAATAATTTTATATGAGGTGTACATACATCACATTGATAAGTAATATAACAAATATAATTTTTTAATTGGTACTAGTAGTTACCCATGCATTCACACGACAATACATTCCATGCTTATTATCAAGAAGACTAAACTATATTTCAATGTTAAAAAAGTACATGAATATTGAACATATTGAAAAATAATATTGATACATAATATTGAATTATAATTGGGAAAAATATATAGAATATAAAATATAGGAAAATAAGAAACAGAAAATAACATAGGAGAATATGTAGGAGAATATTGAAATCATATTGATGAATATATGAGAATATGTATCGAAAACATAAGTATACTATCACTGTATATAATAAACCATACAAATGAATGATGTAAAATATAAGGAAAACATATAGGAGAATATTGAATTAAAATAATATTATTCGAAAACATAGAAACCATATAGAAGAATATTCAAGGAAACAAAAACATACATTAGAATTGATATTTGAATATAGTTGATAAAATTCAATTGAAATGAAAAAGAACATTTTTGATAAAAATGAAAATGATGTGAATGAAAACATAAAAGAATAAGGAAAAGAAAATAAGTTACAATGTAGAAAACAACATAAGTATCCAACTTCAAATACATGAATAAGGAAATAATTATCCAACGTCAAATACATGAATAAAAATAAAAATTGGTCAGTAATTAGAAAAATACATTCATAAATTAACATGAATGATATAAAATAAGTATTAATGTTTGCTATCCTTCATTATTTATCTTGAAAAGCACCCAAATCCATTCCCCAGTCGCACCCTCTTTCACGACCCCTAGAGTTCATAAATTCCAATTTATATACTTCTGGTATAAGAGTTTTAATGTCTTTTCCATATGAGTCTGAGCCCTCAAATGGGGACTCATATTTTCTTTGCATCAGGTCAGCCTTTCCATGTCCCCACCTACAATTGCTAGCATGTCTTCTATGATTCCAACATCCAGCCTTCTGCCAAGAGTCATCCATCTCATCCTCATCAGTTGCAGGACTGTGCATTTTTTTCATTGGAGCCACATTTGTTTTTTGTGTAGGTAATGTCTTCATCGTTAGGGAAGAGGCCAAGTGGTAATCGTACCCCTTGGACGTTCCCTGAATGTAAAATAAGAGAGTCAGGGTTAACAGAAACAAACAGAACCATAGTATAACTCTCATCTATATCAAGTGTATATGATGGACAACTCATAGTAGAAATAGAAGCCAAACAGTCTCCTGGAATGGACTTGATGACGTCCTTTTAGGTTTATGAGGTTTTCTTTTCAACTTGTACAACCATTGATATCTTACGAGGATGATGTTCACAGTCTTTATCTTCTTTAGTGGGGGTGGATTTTCTAGCCATCATGACACCCAAATGCATAGTATAATCAATATAAGAGGGGCCAGAAACTTTCACCTCAAATAATATGCCTTCATCTCCCCCTCAGAAGGAGAGGCATCATGTTATATGAAGATTCACATAAAAAATAAATAAACTTTACTAATTATGTAGTCTGCCCAGAAATATAACAGCGAACAGGTCATGATGTGAAAACAATCCAAGGTTTTAAAATTGTAGTGGAAATATACATGGGAAATATATCAAATATTAGAAATCATAGATGAATATACACATAAAATCACTAAATATCAAAAAATTAATATAGTGAGTAAGATATAATTTCAAAACATAGCAGAATAACCCAGAATTGATCCCCTAGTATGATTAATGGTCATTATAGTTAAGAAGAAAAGTTTAATTATATAGTGAGATTCTTATTTAAATGTTTTTGTTTAGTTGTTGGAGGGAATATGTATAGACCTTATCGACTCTAGGTACTCACTGCTCTATCCGATGGGTGGTTACTGAGAATTGATACTTATAGATGGGTAACATAATTGTTTGTTGGGCATAAGTAATAGCACATACCACTGCACCGCAAACATGGTCAGACAATATTTCATAAAATGAAAAAAAAGAGTTGATGCTGTAAATTAAAAATGAATTAATAATTTAAAAAAATACATAAGCATTAACATGTCACTATTTTCTCTCCATTTCCACACAAAATTTCAATCATATTCTTCCATATTTTTGTTTATGATTTCCTTCATGTGGGGATGAAGTTCATCAACATTGGTTATTGTTTATGTAGTGTCTCGAGACATTGTACATTTATTTGGACTAAATCGTCAGAATTAATCTCAATGAACAAATATTTAAACAAAAATAATTGACATTAAAAAACATGTACCAAATATTATTGAAAATTAAAATCATATAACCAGAATATAATGGTTTACAATATAAAATTGAGAAGAATAAATGTTTCATTTGTATAAATCATAGAAAGAATGAAAATGACATGAAAAAATAATGTTTTGTTAGTTGCAATGATGTTATGAAAGTAACACTCAATGAAGATAGATAACAAATACTTGAGTACAGTAAATAGTTTTACCTATTGTAAAAAATCCACTATCAGTGTTGCAAAAAATTCCTAAATATCCACTACTTTCATTCTCATTCCATGAAAGGAAAAAATTAATATTACAATAATGAGGTGTTTGTTTTCAATAAAATATAAATGGAGAAATTGGAAATAGTATTAACTAGAATAAATTTATTGATTTCAAAACATATTATCATATAATAATAACATAATACATATAACTGACAAAAAAATTGAGAACATTAATCAAAATACGAACCAAAGGATATTTAATACAAGCCTAGTCACCTTTAATTGATGTAAAAAAAACTAATAACTGATGAGGTTTTGGGGCACTTCCATACTGGAAAGTGGTTTACAATACTTGTGACTACCCACTCTTGAACATCAGGACACCACGACCCCTCTCCCATATTCATGATCACATTCTATAGGTGAAATCAATTTAAATAAAAGGTTAACAAACACATCTTCAATTATAAATATAGAAACATTTTTATGGAAGAAGTTATTATAAATGACAAGTTCAAAAATCATTCTTTGATATGTATTCCCAAATGGAACCCTAATTAAGCAGCCAATAAGGAAGAAATATTTCAGTTTTGTTAGAATATCAAGGAATTTAATCATGTGACGGAACATGGTTTAGATGTTGAATACACAAGGAAAATGAATTAACCAATAGAACATAATCAGTTTGCACATATATTCTTCAAAAAATAATGTCAAAACAAAAAATGGAAATTCATTTAAAGAAAAAAGGATGATGAATCTATATTTAATAGAACACAGAAGTTGAATGGGATAAATGAATTCCATATTTATAGAATAATAAATTGATATCTTCCATGTAAAGAAAACCATAATAGATCATGTAAGAAGAATTTTTCCCCCTTCTACTCCTTTCCCTTTCCTACGCATGGCTGATTCACCGCCGTATTTGGAAGACCCACTCAGTCCTGAACATTGTACCAAATAATATTAATATTTTTTGCATCAATGAAAACAAACATAAAAACAAAACCTGAGATTTGGTACATAGGGGCGCCAAAAAACAGTTTGTCAACATTTAAACCAAAAAACAGAATTAATAGAAATTCTAAGCCTGTGAAAGTGATTTATGTTTTATACCATTTTTATTTTATAAATGTTTTTCAACATATATATAATCTATTGAATTTTGGAATATATTTTTGGATAATTAAAACATAAAACCTATTTATAAAAAAACACACCCTAAATTATTTAGTCAAAAAACATATTATAAAATAAATTTGGATATATTACGAATACAAATATAGTCCACAAATCAAAATACAATAATTAAGGTGGTCAAAATCAATTATTCGACAACATGTAAACAATCATTTAACTCTGTGAAATAGAACATCTTCTTGTAACATCACTTCCACTTTATGTCACACATATATTCTTAAAAGTTATGATGTAACTTAAAAAGATAGTGAAATGAAGTGGATTGGAATTATTATACTTAATATAGTCACAAAACATACATATAGTGGAGAGAGAAACAACATAGTGATTGGATTAAATGAACAATAACCCATGTTACCTTTTTTTCAAGTAATCTATAAGCATATGATTATATTGTTATTAACCTATTTGAGAAATATGAATGTATCAACTTTTTTATTTTATAATTTTATCAGGTGGTATGAAATGAATAAATAATCTATGAGGAGTTAAAACAATCATTTTACCATAGTGAATGCTATTACCTAAGATTGTTGATGTGTTTAAATATTGCAAGTGATATAGATATTCATGTTTATATCATTCCGTGTTTGGTTTAAAATTTAACATGAAAAAAATGTAATCCAAAAAATAAAATAAAATGTATGCATAGTGAGAACAAATATATTAAATAAAATATAAAACAAAAAAAAGAACCAATTTTTGGAAGATGTGTTTGCCTTGAATCATTAAATGTTCCTAAAAAATAAATACAATCACATAATGGATTTTTGAATAAAATGGTGAAAATGAATCTAAGTCATTAGTCTCTGTCATGAAAAAATTATCATAGATTTTTCACTTAAATGCATAGATGATAATATTTGATATTTGGTCAATATAATAGGACACGAACAAAGCATCAGCCATTGATTAATCATGCACCTCATTGCTTGAAATTAAACTACAAGGAGAAATGACACCATGTGGGTGTAATAATCAATTTAAATGATTCCCCTACATTTTAAAAAAAATTGTTATAAGGGTGTTTACTTCCATAATGCTTGTCTATTACCGGATTTCTTATACACTAATAGTCGGGCGCTTTTCAAATACTGTGATGTTTTATACGGATAATCAAATATCAATCATCGAGAGGCTTAACATTGGCATCTGGGATAATTCCTAACTGCCCACGGATGAAAAAATGCAACTAGGTGGCTTACCACATAATTCTATCTTCTCCTACCTAAAAAATTTAGAGGGATTCCATTACCTGCTCTTCACCTTCTACCATGAAATGAAGATCTGGAGTCTTATTGAAGCCACATTTCATTTCATTATGCATATGAATGGTGACATTAATGTCTTAATTAAAAATGAACTCAACGTGGACATGACTGGCCATGTTAAAACCCACTTGTATTAATAATATTATTTCCATTAATGATTATAAATGGAGATAAAGAAACATCTTGATATTTGAGTGAAAAAAATTTCACATCAAATTTTTTTTACTGTCATTATGAGGGATATTGAAATGGATTCCACATTAATGTTAGGATGAAAGATCAATTCAATGGATGACCTTATTAAAATAAAACTATAGGGGCTTATGGATCACCTGAGATCTCCATGAAATAATTTTCTATACAAAAATATCATCATTTAAACAAGATTACACAAATAAAATGATCATTTATATTCACCTAATATCATAAAAAATGACTAGAATCAATTAACTTAGTAGATATAATAATGTAAAGATGGTGGAATTGAAAAAATATTGAATATATAATATATAATTATTTATAACAGTGAACATAATTTACATTATGCATGAAATTTAACAGTTTTTTTGAAATCAATAATTAAGAGTACAAATAATCTACAAGAGAGAAATATAAAAACAATATCCAATGAAAAATGTAAGGTAGGTATACCCAAGATGAAAATAATTTTTATGTGGTGGAAGAAAGTTCGAACCCTGATAGAATAAACATGTCAATAAATATAATCTTACAACATGTAATGGTTGATGTAATTGATGAAATGGAAGAAAATATATATTTTAATGACATAAGAAAAATTAACAAGTAAATCAAAATACTAAAAATTTAATATTAGAAATAAAATAACCAAATATTTTTTACAAAATTTTTTATCAATGTATATAATGAATAATGATGATAATTATTCAAAGATAAGATGAAAGATTAAATAAAAACTATTTCATTGGTAAAAAATAAATAGGTTTTTAGAAATCATTAAAGCTACAGTAAAAATTAAATAAACCTTTTTGAAAACTAAAAATCCATCATTAAAATTTGATTACGATTCTTTTTCACATGAAATCACAAAAAAATAGAGAAGAATCAAAGAACTATGATGAAAGAATAACAGAAATCACGAGACATGAAAATCATGGTTAATTCTAGAAAATCTCAAAAAAATAATCAGGATGATTGGACAAGATTACATACAATGTAGTCTAGGATTACCATGTAATGAACTGAACCATGACATTTCCATATAGAAACTTGTTTGATGCGAAACAATATCTTGAAGAAAAAATGAATCAAACAAAAAAACATTGAATTTACAAAAAAAATCAGATTAAAGAGAGATTTAGTCTTTCCAAATCATCGTAGAGAACAAGAACCTAACATTAGTTGAAGAGGAAGACCTTGAATCATGAAACACTGTTTCAGTTTTCAGTTTCAACCGAGATTTCTGACGTCACTCTAATAAAGGAATTTTGAGCACCGAATATGGGATTTGAAGACCATTATTTGAGTCTTGGTGATGATGTCCAACACGAAACCGAGTTTAAAGATAAAATCCAAAGAAAATTTTGAGGTTAGCTGAGGAGATAGTGGGAGCCATAAAATGGGCTACCTAGCCGACCCATTAGCTGATGTCGAGATCCTCACACTCATTTTTCATTGTTAAATCGAAGGAGGATGAAGAACCAGAGGATCCATAGGTAGAGGCAGTGCATCAGATCAAGGCGGAGTTGAAGCAGGCTGAGGCAGAGGTAAAGCAGGCGGAGGCTGTGGCAGAGAAGCCAGAGGCACTGACGGTATTTTAAGAGGTAGAGGGAGCCGTTAGTAGAGGAAATAACCCTTGGTCAAGATGAATAAACCCGAGAGAAGTGGATTTAAGAAGAGAAGATGTGTTCGAAGAAGCATTAATCGTAGGTGAGGGGAGGAATCGAATTTTAGTGGCACCCCTCTATAACCCTAGGATAGGAAAAGGGATATTGCGAGGGGGAGAGGCAATCATGGGTGGGAGAGGATGATACAGAGGGGATCACAGCAGGAGGAGATTAAATATTTAAGAGAATCAACAATAGAGTGAAACATGTCCTGAAAAATGCCAACTTTAGTATATATAAAGGTTTTATGATTCATTTAATGATATTTTTTCATGGGTATTATGATTCAATGTTACAAATTTTGTAACAGTTTGTTGTTATAATCTCCTCTTTATAAAGATTTTAATTATTATTCACCCATTTATGTGATAATAAGATCTATTTCTCTTGAAATATAATTAATTTTTATTCACCAATACTAATCCATTATATTTTCATGTAATGGTTCCATTATTTTACACTTTGTTAATTTTTCTAATAAAGAATACTTTTTAGATAAAATTTGAAATTATTTCTACATTCAGTTAGAAATCTTTGTTCTTCAGAATCCATGTTTTAAAAATATATTAGAACTTTTAAAAAATTCTTCTATGTTTTCTATTCAAAAACACCCATGTTTTATATTTCTATGAATATGATTTTTTTAAAAAATATTTTTCACATTTTTTGATGGAGGCACTTTTATAAATATTTTACAATGAAAGAGGAATGTATGGAATATATGAATTTATCTACCATCATGATTTTCCATAACACGAATCATTCTTTTCATGTTTAGAAAATATATATTTTAAAAAATAAAAACATTATGGAATTTTATTTTTAATTTTTTTTTAAATAATCATTTTTAAAAAATGATTTATCTTCAAAAGGTGTTTTAATTTATTTTCCAAGATTTTTTTGTATGTTATTAATGTTATTTCAATAAGAATTATTTCTAAAAATGATTTATTTTGAATAACTGATTTAAATAAATTTTAATGATTCCTTTTTATGTTATCAATATTATTTTCAAATAAACGGGTTTTGATTTTTTTTCCATTATTAAAATTCATGGTTTTAAAAAAAAAGGATTTATAAAGGATTTAGATTATAATTATTTCAAGGAATTAATGATATTTTACTCATTAAATGTTTTATTTATTTTTAAAATAATTCATTATATGTTATTCATAATTATTTTCAACAAAATGGATTTTGACAATATTGTATTCTTTAAAAAGTGATTTTGAATGAATGATTATTTTAATTTAGAAATGTTCAATGTGATATTTTAAAATAATAATCCATATAAATTTTTATTATTTAATATATATTATGATCTACTAGGTATATGATCCAATTTACCATTAATATTATTTGTCGAAATGGTTTATGTTTTGTTGGAATGGTGGTTATAAAGCCTCTTTTCCTTCTGTAGATTATGTATTTATGGAATTAATTTCTCTTCTATTAGTTATATGATTTTGAAATGAACATTTTTATTGGTTTTTTCATTGATCAAATTATTATGAAACATATTTCATTCCAACAGGTTATGATATGATACAATATTTTTAATAGCCATTTTATTTCATGGCATAGGATATGATTTTTATGAAACTGGTCTATATTTAGGACTAATAATATTATGATTGTTTTATTATATTTTGCAACATGAATTTATGATAATATTTTGTGATGCGTGGGACCTAAATGTCCCTATAATTAAATGGTAAAATTATTATATCTCATTAGTAAATGATTAGAAAAATATGTCAGGTGTAATTCACTATGATAATTAGGGGAAACCTGATCCATAATGGGAATAAGGGGACACACCATCTTCTATGGGAATAAGGGGAATCCTAATTTATTATTATAATAAAAGGATTTATGATCCCTATTGGAAGAATGGGATACTTAATCTCTTATATTGAAATGATTGTTAACAGTGATTGTTAGGTCTCCGATGTAGTTAGTGTAGTCCCCATGAAGTGTCCTTATTTGGTTTGGAAATAATCTATGAGTTATAGAGAATTATTATACATATTTATGAGTATGGAAAAAATAATTGTCTTTTTTTATGATCTCACAGAATTTTATCTTGATTTCCAATTAATTAATATATTATGACCTTCCAATCATTTTTCCATTATTCATTTATATGATCTTTTATATGCATGATTTGATAATCCATGGTTAATATCTTGTTCTCATACCCTTATGATCATTTTACTCTTACATATCACAATTATATACCATTACTGATATTTTGGGCTCACCCCAAATTATATTTCCTTCCCTTTTTTATGAAGAAATGACTTAATTACATGCAATAAATGGGAAGATATTTAATGGAAATATTGATGATATATCCAAAAGTTAGATGATTGTGTTACATGATTAAAAATTAACTAAATTATTATAATCATTTGGAATTTAATTTTGTAATATGATAATATTCTTCAAAGATGATGTAATATTTTTTTATTAATCCTAGGTTATAAAATACTGAACTTTTATAGAGTTGACTTTGGCTTGTTTTCAGGTTCAATGTATTCCTTACATGAGTACCCTTTTGTGTAATAACATAGTGTATATTTGGGTGAATTTTGAAAAACATTAATGGAAAAACTTTTTTCCACAGATGGTGCCTATTTTGAGAAAACCATATGCCCGGAACACTATACCATTCCACACAAGAAAGTGGGAGTTCAAATGGTTGGTGAACAATTAGTTTAAATAGTGTGACTAATCCCAAGAATCCATGTATGATATTTTTAATTTCCTAAATATTAATTTTAAATCTTCCCAAATGCTGGAAATATCTCATATTAGGAAAAAACTCAGACCAAAAATATTTTGGACGGTTTCAATGATTTTTGGAGTGATTCTATGGCCATATGACCTCTTTTCTCCTAAATAAAACGCCCGAATCAAATATATTATTCCATAAAGGAATGTGTATCCTATCCAAATGAATTTTAGTTCATCCCCTTCCTTCTCTATTACAATGGATTGGATGTAATCCTCATTTTTGAATGATATAGATACATATTTAGTGAGTCTAGATCAAGGATTTTATATCTATATTTTTTAATTTAACAAAATATGTTTTTTTATCATAATTTAGGCTTTTGATATTTAGATATAGACCTATATCATTGCAGTGGTCAATATTTTGTGATTATAATTGAGTGTATATTCATCAATGAATTGAGGTAAGTAGTCTAATATTCAAATCACATTGTTGTTATTTTAATTACGTGTGTGAAAAATCTAGAATTTCTTATGTTTTTTTATAAATTTTTGTTCTTAATTTAAAAAATTAATTTTGTTGAATATGTTAATCAAGGAATGGTGAAATTGTGGGATTTGAGAATAATTAATTATAAAACTCTGTATTGGATATTAAATATATTAATAGAGTAAATAATTATAAAATTAATTATAGGATATTAATTATATGAATAATATAATTAATTAGTGAATTAATTATGAGAAATTAATATTTTGAATTAGATAACAAGTTTTTTAATTAATTTTCATATTTTGTAACATCTGTAATGTATTTAATATAGTTTTAATTAATTTATAGAAGAATTAATTAATGGTATGAATATGATTAAATAATATTTTTATTAATTAATGGTAATAATTTTGAAAATAGGGTTAATGTTAATTAATATTTATTGATTTTATATAGTGATTTTTTTTGTTGTTTAAATAAATATATATATATTCTATACATTTTAATGTTTGATAAACATGTGTAAGATATGTTCTGTTGCTTTCAATTTCCTTATGTGTCGTACATTTTCTTCCCTTTCTAATGCATGTAGTGATAAATATATGTGGGATATGGTCTTGTACTTCAAAATCCCATGTGTCTGTAACATGGTAGGATTATTATGAATCCCCTAAAAACAAATATGAGTGGGGAATGGTGTACTACTTCCAAAATGCCCTATTGGTTCTATTCATGAAAATAAGACCATGATTGATGGAATTAGACTATGGTTCCACTTATACAAATAAAAAATTGAGATAAAATAGACAATGAAAGACCATTGTTTTAAAGAATTTTGAAATGTAAATGTGAAATTGTTCAGACTCTAGCATGGGTAGAAGCAAGTATGTAGTTCAAATGTCCCTAGGAACAATGGCTTTATGTGGATAAATAAAAAATACATAATAAATTGATAATAGTTTGATTATGATTTATATTTATTAGTTTATAAAACTGCATGCACAATTGACTAGATATTGTTTTAGATTCCATTAATGGTGGACTATTAAGTTGTACTAACCCCAAAATCAAGATACCTGATTGGTACCCAAATAGAAATAATTTATAGAGGACATTTTAAGGAGAAATTACCAATGATATATTGTTAAATCACGATGGAGATTGAATGATGGAAATGAATTTCTTATGGGACCAACCTAGGATTCGGGGATGTATTTATTTTTATTTTTAATTTTATACACTTGACACATACATTTAGCATGGACTGTTTTCAGTTTCTATTGGATATTGTGTTTACCATGTTTTCTATATTGAGTGACTGGTATTGTTTATGATATAATACGATTTTGCAATTATTTATTTTTTATTCAAGTGTATTACACAGATAATAGAGTGTATTTTCTCCTAATGACCAAATTAATATAACCTCAATGATAGTCGATAGCCTATAAAAAGAGGGGAGGCACGTTGGAGGTTATTTGAATTATATATTTGGGGAACCTCTGTGAGAAATCTAGGATTTGACTTTTCAATGTAGAATCAATGGATGATTTCTTTTCTTTATCCTTTTTATACTATTTGGAAAAGGTAGAAAACCTACATAGAAAATTCAAGAATTTGTTATGATCTAATGCATTGTTGTAGCTAACCCTTGTATGGGGGATAACCCAAGCACCCATAATGTGAATTGTTGTTCTTAACATTTTCTATTATAGTTGAATATCAATACACCTTGATTGAGTCACATGTTTTGTGATTTGATTATTGTTCCCATAATTTCATTAGAATTGACTTGTGTCCTAGTATATCATGTTATTTGTGATTTTATGCATACTTATTTTTTAATCATGGTTACTGTGGCATGAATCATTTTAGGCATTAACTAAAGATTGATTATGTGTATGTTGTTAATGTTGAACCATTTTCCTTTCCTGTGTAATTAAATTGAAAATGGTTCCTAATATGAATATGAAAATAGTAGTATGTTGTAGAAATGTGAACAAATTTGTGTTTAATAAGGTTTCAATAATGATAATGTGTTTGCACATATTATAAGGTGTGGGAAAGTTAATGGTAGTGATAGAGCCTTAGTTATGACCATGTTTCAAGACATTGAGAAAAGAATTACTATAACTCCTTGTGATTAATCCATTATCATAAAATTTTAAATGTTTACAACTATTTCATAAGGTGATTGTTTGGTTTTTTAATGTTATACATCCATGACGATGATTGTCGAGATAAATATTGAAGGACATGGTAGTGGACGATCCTCTAGTGGTTGAACATGAGGCACTGGTAGTGCTTGGTGTTGAAGAATTAGAGTTATTATATGATAAATTCTATCAAATCTTGTAATTAATGGAATGAGACATACTATTTGTTTATAATAGAATTTATTAATAGATGAAGTAGTTTTAGTTGCAGTTCCCCTCGATTTATTCTAGATAGGGGGACCCGAGGGAACAATTTTATTGGTTCAATTCTTTGAAATGATATAGGGCCACTTAGGGAATCGTACTAAGAAGAAGGTCATGTTAGCCACTTATATGATAAAAGGATTACTGAAGCACATGTGAGACCATCATGAGAAGACTGGACAAGAAGATGGAATGATATAGAAGGAATTTTTGGAGATGTTTGTGGAGAAAATCTACCCAAAGACACTGATATAATATAGAGGAGAAGAGTTCATGTGTTTGACATAGGGGATCATGTCTCTGATGGATTATGTGGGACACTTTATAGACCTGTAGCTCTATTCTCTACATTATAATGAGATGATACATCTATTACATGACTCTTTTAGGATGATCATAATAATGTCATTAAGTCCCAAGTTAACATATTTTGAATAAAAAAGTTTGATGATGTTGGGGTATATCCTCTAAATGATGAGGGGAACATGAATGAGGCATTCTGTTCATGATAGACAGTATTTTTGGGAAGAACAGTAGGTTTGAATTCTGAGAGTATGAAGCATTGTTATGACATCTTTAGTAAGATTAGTGAATCCGAGTACATATACAGGATGGTCTGTGGCACATTACCTTATGGCTGTTTTCTATTATAGGTGTGGTCGGTGTGAAACTATTATAGAGATTTTCCATGACCACATAAAAATTGTTGGTTTTACATTAAGATTGTAATTCTAGAAAATATTGTTATGACTCAGTGACAAGTGGTCAGTGATGGTGTAGCTTGATAGGTAAAAAGTGTGGGAAGGGGGTCATCTTGAACATATTAGATTGGTAGCTAGAGTTATAATGGACGTGGTGGTATATTTTGATGATGTGGTACTTTTGGTCATAATAATGCATATCAGTAGAGTGGTGTAACCTAAGGGAGTCAGATTGCATCATAGATAATAGGGGAGGGACAACTACAAGAAGTGCAACCTATACTTGCAGATAATGAGGCTATACCTTCAATAGTGAAAGGGAATATTCCTCTATATTCCATATTATATAGTTTCTTATTTTCTACTAGTGCCTCTTATTACATTATATATGAAGATCGTGTTAATGGTTTGAGCCTAGTGGTGGAGTTTTTGAGTAGTTTAATGATAATAGATACACCATTGATAATGATGTATAGATACATGTATATTTTCAAAGGATCTGTATACACTATAAACATCCCAACCAATATAATGACTACTTACAATCCCTCTATCTCTGGAAATAATGGCTAGTTATTTGAAATAATGGTGTCATTATCTATTGGGAGAGAATATTACAGTGTATATAGATCATAAGTGAATAAAATACAACTTTTTATAGTGATATTTTCATATTTTGAAACAAAGATGGATGGAGTGTAAGATGGTAGTATATTTTGAGATAACAAATATGATCATTAAAGGTACAAGTTTAACTGATTCATTGAGCATAAAAAATCCAACTCTTGCAGTTCAAGAGTTTGGTGCTGATTGGAAGATGAGTTCCCTGGTGAATGGGATGCACAATGCGGTTCTGAGATACAAGTTTAGATGATTATCATATCAGTTTCAATGGATAATACACTCTTTAGATGGATTATGTAGAATCATTATGAGGATATTGAGTTAATGACCTTGAGGGATAACATTTAAGGATATGAGTCGTATTTAGAATGGAGAATAGATGTGGAAGATACAATCTATTTCATGGATAGAGTTGTTGTTACTATGATCATGAGAGAGGATATAATATAGGAATTTCATGACATCATGGGTTTTGTAAATTAATGTGTGTCAGTAATTTACCATTAACAATGATGACAATTTTGGTGTTTGAGCAAAAAAATAGATAACAGTGTTTGTGACCCGATTTTATACCTATTATTATATGAAGGCCATGAAAGAGTGACGTGGATGTTTTTTTACAGCTATTACTCATTCCAAAATGTATGTGGGGTGAAATAGAAATGTATTTTCTGTTGGGTATCCTTAGGATTCCCAAAAACAATGATTCTATTTGGTGAATAGTGGACCAACTAAAAAATTTATCGAATTTCATGCCAATATGAGAGTCTTTCATAGAGTTAAAGATATGGTATTTATATGTTTGGGTTATAATCCATAGGCATGGAGTTCCATAAACTAGAGTTTCATATCACAACTGATGATTTGCTTCATTATTATGGTAGGGATTACAGAATATTCTCGATACATTGGTATTATTGAGTATGGATCTCCACCGATAGAATGATGGGAAGTCAGGTCCTATTATACTGATTCTTAAGGATACGATGCATGCATGTTTTTTTAACTTCGATGTGCATTTGGTGACACAATTGTATTTAATTGAATTTTCCAAAAAAATTAGGTGTTTTTGGAAATGATACACATGGACCAAAAAATGATATTTTTGATAGGCCATTCAGATCACCTCTATGTATAATGGAGGTAGGTGAGTTAGAGTTGTAGGTACCAAGCCTCGTGCATGTGACATCAGATAAGGGGTAGCTAATTAAGAAAAATATGTCTATGTCTCAAAGTAGGCATATATCATATGAAGATAGAAGGGTTTAGCACTTAGATTTTATAGAAGATGATATTATATTCCTCTGAGTGTTGAATAGGGTGGAACTCCATAGGATATAGAGTCTAGGCATGTTTGTGCCAAGGTTATTTGGACCAATTGAGATTGTGATGCGAATCATGCCTATAGAGTAATTTATTTTCTCTTACATTGAATTAAAAAGGCTTGCATGATTTTTTCTATGTTACAAAACTTTTCTAGTATCAGTATGACCCTTATCTTGTTATATAAGTTGATGAGGTTGATCTTGAAAAACATGCGTCCTTTGAGGAACATCTGATACCTGTGTTGGATCATAGTGAGAAAGTTTTTTACAGAAAGACTATATGAATAGTTAATGTATTATAGAAACATGGGAAAATTCTTTGTGAATTATGGGAATGGGATGAAAATATGAGATCTCAGTGGACCAATATTTTTGAATTGGAATCTTAAATAAGCACGGGGGTGAAGCACGATGACGAGCTGTTATAAGGTGGGGATATTGTAAAATCCTAATGTTTTCTAGAGTGGACATGATCATATTTATGTACTCATTTTTCCTTGTTTGATTACTTTTTTAGTGTTATTACTTTGGGTGTTTTTGGGTGAATTTTGAGAAATATTGGATGAAAGAGGGTTGTGCAGTGTTGCCACATAGTTAGATAACACTATGCACCCCATAATATAAAACTATGTATTCATCAAAAGTGGAATTTTGTAGGGATAGAACATGATTTTTCAAACTCAGATCCCTAAAAATAGAAACAATTCACCCTTAAAAGAACATGTGCAATGTTGGTACAAGATTATGGTAAACATTGCACCCATGCCCATGAAACTATGAATGGTTTTTCAATTGGCAAAAAATGTTATTTAAAAACAAATGTACCCTTGAAACATCCCACATTTGACACAAACTCAGAAAAAAATTATTTTGGATTGTTTCAAAGGTTTCTGGTCAGATTCCAAGGTCATCCCACCACTATTCATTGTGATTCAAAGTTTGGATCACATATATAATCTACACCTAGTAAGTGGATCATATCTCATTTATTTAATGTTCATCAGTTTCCTTCTCTCATTTTTTCTATGGGAAGTAATATTCTATTTTAAATTATATATATATATATTATGATAATGTAGATCTTGGATTGTGGGTCATGAATTATAATTAACAATATCATATTTTTATCTTGATTTAGGGTTTCGTGATTCTATTCCGGATCTAAGTAGTTCTTCCACTCATATTTACGAGGACTTACATTAGGAGACCATTCATCAGAGACTTTAGGTAAGTGGTCTAAGATTAAAATGTAGTATTTGCGATATTGATTATGTGAATGAAAATTATGGAATTTCTAAGGGTTCTCTTTGTTGGATGTTCTTGATTTAATTAATAAATATTGGTTAATTAATTGGTGATGAAATCGTTAAGTTTTTGGATTTTTGAGTAATTAAATGTGAAATTAATTAATTGATATTGATTTTGTGATTTGAATAATTAATCAGTGAATTAATTAAGATACATTTATATTTTGAATTATATAATTAATCATGGAATTAATTTTCACATTTTATAACTAGTAAAATAGATTTAATTAATGGTGAATTAATTAATAGAATGGATGTTATTAATTAAATTAATATTTAATTAATGGTATTAATGTTATTAATAAATTTTTCATATTTATTAATTAGATTTATTATGATAAAAAGATTTATGTTTATTAATATTAATTTATGTTATATAGTTCTTTTTTGATATTGAAGATATATATATGTGATATATATTTTTATATGTATGTTTGATAAATGTTCTTAGGGCAAGGTCTACTACTACAAAATCCCATATAAGCAGGACATGGTCTACGATTTTCAATTCCCATAGTGATAAATATGTGTGGGACCTGGTATTCTGATTCCAAATGCCACATGTGCGGGACATTGTCTGCTTATTTTAAATCCCATCATGATACATATATGTGGGACATCATTTGTTGCTTCTAGTTCCCATGATGTCATAGTCATGATCTCCTAAATCAAAATATTTGGCATTGAATTTTGGTTCCAATTTATTGAAATATAAATTTAAATAAAATTTATAATGAAAGACCATTGGTTTAATGAATTTTAAGATGATAATGTGAAATTTTTAAGACATTGGCATGGGATAAAGTGGTTATGAGGTTTTTTTTCCCACGAGATCCATGGAATTATGTGGAAAAATAAAGAATAATTTAATAATGTGTTAATTGTTTACTAATCAAATGTATTAATATCTTTATATAGCATTATAAACTGTTTAATTGATATTTTTTTAGATAAAATTTTTTGTGGCCTACTTAGTTGTTAAAACACTCTATTTTGGATGCATCATTGGAACTTGAATAGAAAATATTGTTATATTGTAGGTTAATGGTAATGGCTATGGTTTAGATTGATGATTAGGGATTAAACATGGATGGGGGACCCAAACATGGTTTATGACCCACTTAGGATTTATCAGTGTCTTTTTTTTCAGAAATCATTTTAAAAAACATGGCACTTACTTTTTCAAGGAATTTTTTCCATTTTATTTGGATATTGAATTTTTTCATTAACTATATTATTAATTTTTTATGATTATATATGATTTTTCTATTTTTAATTTATTTCTTATGATTAATTACTCTGATAAAATATGCTATATCCTCCACTTAATCATCTTAATAGAACCTCACTCCTAGTCAAGAGCCTCTTACATATTGGAAGGCACACTTCATATTATTTGGTGAATCGGATTGGGGCACCGTTGTTTGTAACCCGATCCATGATATTATTTTGGTCACTATAGTTGTTCCAAGGGAATGATTAAATAAAAATCTTGAAACTGGTATGATAATAAAATAGTGATGTACCTATGGATATTTATATGGATATATATTTGGATATCCCTAAGGATAATCATATAGATTCATATATATATATATATGTTTCATGATTTATTGATTTTATATGTATGTTATCCTTATTATGTAGTTTTCTACATTGATAATAATTTTTAGAAAATACATTGATGATTATGTTAATGGTGGGAACTATAATGAAAACAATTCACAATGAATTTGAAAAAAAAATTTCTGATGATTAGTCGTATGAGATGATCTATGGATTATGAGACCTTGTAATTATGCATAATTGGATTTTGTGGAACAAGATAAAAAATCTGCACATTAGTTTTCTCTTAAACTCGCCAAAGTAGAAAAAGAATGTGTTCAATGAGAAATAATGTAATGGAGACAATAGTGGAATGAATACTTGGTATCTTTTTTGTTTCGAATGTGGGAAGAATCACCCATGTTAATGTCTTAGTTGAACAAGAATATGTTTTGAATGTGGAAATTTATTATATAAATAATGTATCGAAAAAGGGAAAATGAACTGTGAATTTTATCAAAATTATGGAAATATTATCCACTATAAGGTATTACAAATTTTTGAATGTTTAATGTGTAGAATTTATCGTAATTATAATGAACAATTCCATAAAGTGGAATCTCATGAAGTTACTCATCAAGGTTGTATGAGTAATTTTTTTATATTATTGGTAAGGAATCCAAAAATAACATATCAATGGTATGTTCTATTAAAATAGTCTTATTTATAATCATGATTAATTTAAGTAAGAATAATTTTATCAAAATATTCATATTTTATATTCAAGAATGTGGAATTAAGGAATAAGAAGAATAAGCCTGGTTAATGGATTTATGTTAAAGTCGAATAATTAATGATTTTTTGTATATGGATTCTTAAATTATGTTATATTAATTGTGAAATATATTATCATTATTACATTCCTGTTTATTTTAAATAATTAAAAGAATATATTCAAGGTTTATGATGTACTAGAAACGTGATTTAATGAAAATGTGATATTAATGGTAAAAAAATGATTAAGGGGAAGATAACCATTAATATGTTAATAAAATTGTCATAATGATATTTGGTTAAAGATAATTTGGATAAAATAAGTAAATTAGAGGTTAATATTTACCTTGGAACTGATTAAGGATTTGATGATAATATGGTATATGTTATTATGGATGATGTTTACATAATTTTTTGGATTTAATGAATATATCCAATATACATTGTATCATGGAAACATCCATGTTTTGAATAATTATTTATAGTAATTCAGTTTATTTCGATGATTCAAGGGATTTTATAATGATTGTATTCACATGTTTTTCATGTGGAAATAATAGATTTTTTATGTTATATAGTGGGACAATGTTAAGCTAGTATTGAGAAATTTATGGACATTATTTCTAAGGTTTTGGACTATCATGTTACTATGAGGTAATAAGGTTAACCATTTATGGAAATGTTAATGTTAAACATAATATGTGGTTTTATAGAATACATTATTATCGCACCAAATTCAGATTTTTTATTGGATCATATGTTCTATCCATTTTACTATAATAATGATAGATTTAATTACAAATAATATTATTTAGGGAACTCATGATATTCCAATTTTTCAAAAATAAAAAATTCAACTCCATTCCTATGGGTAAGAAATAATGTGTACATTGATAAAATACTAATAAAAATATTATATTTTGAAAATAAAATGGAATTAAATCAATTAAATATATCTTCATGTTAAATTTATTCAAATTTAGGGTAGTAGTTCTTGGAAAAAAATATTATCCTATTACCATCATTTATGTTGAATCTATTGGACCCTTAGGTCCTCACAGTTTTAAGTATGTATGATCTTTGACATTATCCTGAGCATGTTGTATATAACTCGTCATTAGAACCTGATATTTATATTTCTCTTCCATAATATATTTTTTTTTCATTCCACTTTTGCTCTCCACATAGGAAACTCATTTATGATTTACATAGGATTTCCCCTATGGTTCCAAATTTCATTACTTAATGGATGTTTTAGTGTTGTGTTTTACGATTTGGGTTTATAGAAAAGAACATTAATGTATTAAACCATTGAAAAACCAGACGAATTTTGAGGGACAAAATAATTTCAATGGGTGAAGAATGAATCACCATAATATTTTGTGAAATATTAATTATTTAAATTACTCTTTTTATGAATTTTTATTTCAAAATGCACTGAATTTAGCTTTTTAATAAGAATAAACAATATTCATCAAGAAATTTTATGAAAAAAATATATGGTTTCAAAAAATGCACACATATAATTAATTTTGAAACACTAATCAATGTGTTTGGCTATTGTTATACGTAATGACAAGTTCCATCGATAACGTCTGTTACAAACTAGGATGAGTTTTTCTGAACTAGAATATACAAGTATGGTTGTTATTAAAATATTTTTATAAATACAACATGACCATTGGAATGGAATTTATGATTAATATTTTCTAAATTTTGAATATCTGATATATTATTGTATATAAAATGAAACACTTGCTTACTAGTAAGTTATAAATGAAACTAAAATATATTGGATAATGAAAAAAATTCTTTTTCCATGAAAAATAATTTTCTATATACAAATGACCTTTTATCGCAATAATTTTCTTTAAAACATTTATCAAATTTTTCAATAAAATTTATTTATTATATATTCAATCAATATATTTTATAGTCAAAAATAATATTATATATGTATAAAATTAGAATTAATCTAAATATATGAATAAAATGATGTATTATTCAAAAAGATTATTTTACGTCCTTTTAAAAAGTAAGCCATTTTAATTATTTGTTTTGGATTTTTTTACTTTTATTTAAAATTATAATAATTTTTTATACAATGTTGTCAAAATTTATTTTGGGTAATTTTTTGATAGTTTTTTCATAGATGTTTCATATAATGATTAATAATATAAAATAGTCAGTTTTAATTCAAAACAAAAGTTTCATCTAATTTCTTTGTATTGTAAAGTTATATTTAAATTTTTTTAATTATTTATAAATAAAATTTATATAAATCATTACAATTTATTTCATTTTAATAATTTTCACATTGAAATTTAATATAAAAATAGTTCACTATTTTGAACACTTCTTCATCAAAATCCAACTTTCTCATCATATATGTGAGATAAATTTTAAAATAATTTATTCTATTTTTATTGTGGGAATTTGGAAAAAAACCATATTTGGAATATGAGTAATTTATGATGTATAATCTGGCCAAATTAGTTTTTTTAGAAAAAATTATATAAAACAATAATTTAAATTAATTACAAAAAATGAGGTAAAAATTAATTTACATAGAGGTTAATAATTAAATTATGATAGAAAATAACATATGAAGATGAAAAAATTCCATTATATGTATATATTTAGACCATATACTCAATTTTCTATAAAATTGAAAATTATTCGAGGAACATGGTGTAAGACACTACTACAAAAATGGGCAAGGGAAGTGCTGTATTTTATCAGTGCTAAGCAAAAAGAGATGACAAAGGTAATTTATTATCAGTACTAATTAAAAACCCAGATAACGTATCCATTTATCAGCCCTTTTCTAGCATTGATAAATGGAGACCTTATCAACAAGAAAATTTTAGCACATATAAAGGGTGCCTTTATTAGTGCTTTTATAGATTTGATAAAACTTTATTCCCATTATATAAAATGTGGTACACAATGCCCTCTATTTATCATGCCCTAATGATCTCACAAGAGTGTACACCTATGACACCCCCCAATATTATCATTTTTAGTCCTCCACTGCCAATATCCCTACTCCGCCGCTTTCCCTACTCTACCACTCTTGTCTTTTCTTGACCTCCGCTGCAACTAGCCCAACTCCACAGCTAGCCCTACACCACCACAAACACTACTCCTTATCCCCCCCTCAAACCCCTTCCACATATCCTCCTCCCCATGATCCCTACTTCTCCTCCTCCTCGCTGGACCTTACATCATATAAACCCTACTTGAACTATTTAGGATTCCTTTTGATGAGGATTCATTCATGGATTCCCATCATTTATATTTGGTGATTTCTCCACGTATCCCCATCCATTTTTTTTCTCATTCTAATATTTACAATGGTGGTTTGGTTTGGTTTGTCTTGGTTTGGGTTATATTTTTTTTGGTCTATGTCTCATGGTCACATTCATTCATAAAATCATGAAGTGATTAAATTATTACCAAGTGAATTGTTTATTACATATTGGGTTTTGTTAAGTTATTTTCAGGATTAATATTACTCTAAACACTCTATTGTAAATATGAGTAGTGTATGGGGAAATGAAGTTGTTATATTTTATGATGGATTTATGTATAGTGGCATGGGGTGATGAGGTGGTTGTGTTATTGGATGGTCTGATGGTGATTATTTCATGGAAATATAATATTTAGAAATATATTATGAATTTATTTTTTAGTTTATAAGTTTTGGGGTATAAATAATTATTTTTAGTGTGGAATATTATCCCTTGGTTTTTTATGATATTTAATTTTTTGGATTAAATTTATTAATTTTGATGCTTATACATTTTGAAAAATTATCATTGTAAAGTGTTCAGTAAGTGGAATGAGACATGGGATAGAGTAGTTTCAAATTTCAATAGTAGTAGGAGTTGATGTTTATTGTCTTGGTGTTTTTTCTTGAGGTTAAAAATTTTCCAGAAGCAGTTGAGGGGGGTTTTGAATTGGAAAATATTCTAGCTCATTTATGGGTTTCCTTAGTTGTGTGATTACATTTATGGGTAGATTGAGAACGATGGAAGGAAAATCAATTTCAGTCAAAAGTGGTTTTAGGAAGTGTTTTATGCCCAATATAAAGAAGTAAGAAGGTATAAAAAATATCCTGCAATTCAATCATGTTGGATACATTGTTCTTTCCCTTGATATTCGCATCTCTGCATTGATGGTTTGGTTTTTAGAACACTTGGTTGATGAATAAATGAAATCCTGAAATTTTGAGTCATCTTTGAGGTTAGAGAATATAAGGAAGGTTACGAGATTATGTATGAGGTTTTTGTTATATATGAGGGATTGTGATGAATTTATCAAGAGTGTTTTTCTTCTTGTTTCTTAGTATGCTAAATATGGAGCCTTGAGTTGTGGTCCAAATGGAATAAGAAATAATGGAGTGATGATATTTTCTAGATGTAGGGAGGGGATTATACCCTTGGGTTGAGTATCTCAAAGTGTACCATAACTGTATAGTTAATATATTTCAACGGTGAAGTAGTGGGGAATTTGTAGTATGAGTTACCCTTGATTCATGGTGTTTCTTGGATTTAGTGGGGTGTAGTTTTATTTAGTCAGATTTTTATGTTTTATTTGATAAAATTTTGAGATGTTGTGAGTTTGGTTTGAGAGTCTAAGCATGATTATGTCATGATTTGTTAAACCCATCCCATTATTATCCAATACCCTAATTCAATTGATACTAAATTATTTAGTTGAATTAATTTCAATGGAATTATTTATCTACCTTTACCTTCAAATTCCTATAAAAATATAAATTTATTGATTTGTTTAGTGAGATTTTCCAAATTTAATGATTCATAAAGAATAAAAGGATGCATATTTATGTATTACATAAATTAATGGTAATTTTTCTATCCTAATGGTCATGATTTTGAGAAAAAAATTATTTATAAATTTAATTTCAATTTTTTTAATATTATGAAAGGTATTAAAATTTATTGATAGGAGGTATGAGTTTTGGGCAGGGATGATTGATGTGGTCTTTCTCTCTCATGTGTGAGTTTTTTTAGCACTAAGGTATTATTGATTATCACTTTTTATTGGTATGTTATTTTTTATAGAATGGATGTAATATGTGTCTGTGGAAATTAGTTACATGTTCTAGGATGGTGAGGGAGAGTTGTTTCATATTGTTTAGATGTTCATGATATAATTTATGTTCACTAACCTAAATTTTCTATTCAGTATTTAAATTTGGGTAAAAAAACTTATGATGTTCCATATTAAATTTGGATAAACCTAGTTTATTTGTCTCCCCCACTAACGCCTTTGTGTATCGAAAAATATCTACTATATTAGTTTTTTCATCAAAATTGTATGATTGTTTTCATTTTATTTGAGTATGGTCACTAGTTTGGGAATATTTAATGTTATAATTTTATTATAAATTTGGTGTCTGGTAGGGGTGGTTACAAGGTTGTTTAATGTTTTTCTTCCAGGGTGGTAGGTGCTAGAACTATTCGTTATGGGGTAGGAATGTGTGTTGATTTTCATTGTTAGTCTATCCTAGTTCTAGTGGTTTCTAAATCATTATTGAAAAAGGTTAGGCTATATTAATCTCTATTTTTATAAGGAAATGGTCATATTCAATGGTATTTGAAAGTATTTTTTTGTTTATTTGAATCATAAATAATAATATTGGAGATTCAAATAGGTTGTGGATTATTAAAATTTTGATGGATGCTGATAGTTTTACAATATAGTATGATAATGGAGTGAATGATTTCATCATGTTTGCAATGGATCCCACAAAAAACCCATCTCAAATTCATTGTATGTTTTTACATTGTTATTTTTATATAATAATTAATCAAAATTAGTCAGAAGAACATTTGATATGTCACGGAATATATCAGAGTTATAAATTTTGAAATAAACATGGAGAAAAAAGAGAATATAGCTACTCTATGAGATAAAACTACATTTTATGTATCATCATATATGATTACAAATATGGATAATAAAGAATACCATATTTAGTATGTGATTACATATGCCAATGATGATAGAGATCATATTGAGGAAATGACAAGGATAGATGATGATAAACTTCGTTATTGCACAAAATTGTTTGATAAGTTAAAGAGTTATGAAAAGACGCCATTGTATGCTGGTTGCAACTAATATATAGAACTGGAAGTTGTTCTGAAGTTGTATAAATTTAAAGCATGAAATGGATAGAGTGATGTCCATTTTATAGAACAACATTATCTTTTAAATGACATTCTTTAGGAAGATAATGATCTCCCAATCGAGAAATATGAATCTAAATGAATCCTATGCTCGATTGGTATGATTTATAAAAGAATACATGAAGGCCAAAAAGTCTGTATATTTTTTCTCAAGTTGAGAAAATCACTTACAGAATTCTCAATGTGTAGTGCTTTCTAATAAAAGAAATATGAATCTAGTCCTATGAAAGTTGTATGGTACTTTCCAATCATTCCAAAGATTACACGTCTATATGGAAGTGAGTGAACTGCAAGGCAATTGTTGTGGAATAAATATAAATGAAATAAAAATGGGATATAATGTCACCTATATTACTCTCCTCAATTGAATAGAATTTATCATGAGTATCCAAAATTTGAAAATGAGCTGAGAAACTTTCATCTTGTATTATCTACAGATGGAGTGAATATTTTTTTTTCAAACAAGAACTCACAATACATGGCATGTTAGGTTGGTAAATTATAACATGAAACCCTATTTATGAATGAAATATAAATTCATAATTTTATCTTTGCTGATATCAAGACTAAAAAAACTAGGTAATTATATTGATTTTTGTTTGGCTCCTTTGATCGAGGATTTGAAGTTGTCATGGGATTCATGTGTTATGTTGTATGATTATTATAAAAGTGAATAAATCACATTGATATAGATATTGTATGGGATGATAAATTATTTCCATGCTTATGTTATATGCTACATGGGTCTTTTTTGATGTTTACGAGTCAACCCAGCATCAATCTGAGGCACAGTGTGGCCGATATCACTCAATGTGTCTCTGTTTTGTTTAAAATGGACAAAATTTTAAGTGAAAACGACAAATGACAATATAAAAACAAACCAAAAACATTCTTATTGTGTTGATACATTTAGAAATTATCCATGGTTCATTTGTGACTTGTACGAGTCAACCCCGCCGAAATACGAGGTACGATGTGGCCCATATAACTCAAAGTGTCTCTTTTTTATAAATGGATAGAATTTTACATGAAAACAATAGCTGGCGTATGGAAAACCAACCAAATACATTTTTATTGTGTTGATACAATATGATAACATTACATGGGTCATTGTTTAGGTGTACAAGTCAACTCTGCCTCAATACGAGGCATGGTGTGACATGAATCACTCAATGTGTCTCTCTTTTGTTTAAAATGAACAGAATTTTAAGTGAAGACAAAAACTGACATGAGGAAAACATAAAAAAAGCATTATTATTGTGTGATACATTTGGTTAATGATCGATGGGTCATTTTGTGACATGTATCAGTCAACCCTGTATCAATCTGAGGCACAGTTTGACCAGTATTACAAAAGTTTTTTCTCTTTTGTTTAAAATGGACAAAATTTCAAGTGAAAACATCCAGTTATGTATGGAAAACTAACCAAACGCATTATGATTGTGTGGATACATTATTATAACAATACATGGGTATTATCTGGAATATATGAACCAACCCTACCTCAATCTGAGGCACAGTGTGGCGTATATCACTCAAAGTGTCTATATTTTGTTTAAATAGGACATAATTTTAATTGAAAATAACAACTATCATATGTAAAATTGACCAAATGCATTCATATTGTGTTTCTACTTTTTTGAACTTATACATGAGTTATTTTTTACTTGTACACACCTGAATAAAAGGCACGGTGTGACCTGTATCACTGAATGTGTCTCTTTTTTTTAAGTAGAAAAAGTTTTAATTAAAAACATCAATAGATGTATGGAAAACTGACAAAAAGCATTCGAATTGTGTTGATAATTTAGTATAAAGATCCATGGGTCATTTTTTATGTATATTAATCAAACCTGTATCAATATGAGGCACAGTGTGACCGATATCACTCAAAGTGTTTTTGTTTTGTTTAAAATGGATAGAATTTTAATTGAAGACAACAACTTCCATATGGAAAACTGACCAAACGCATTTCTATTATGTTGATACATTAAAATAATTATCCAGGGGTCATTTTTTATGTTTATGAGTCAACTATTCCTCAATATGAGTCATGTTGTGGCTATTATCAATAATGGTGTCTCTCTTTTGATTAAAATGAACATAATTTTATGTGAAAACAACAACTAACGTATAGAAAACAAACCAAACTCATTCATATTGTGTTAATACATTATTCCAATGAACTATGGGTTATTAGTGATGTGTAAATGTCAACCCTAACTCATTCCAAGGCATGGTGTGGCCGGTATCACTCAATGTTTCTCTATTTTGATTAAAACAGATAGAATTTTGCGTGAAAAAAACAACTAACGTGCGGAAAACTGACCAAACACATTAGGATTGTGTTGATACATTTGGCCAACTATCCTTGGTTCATTGGTAATGTATAAGAGTCAACCCTGCCTCAATCTGAGTCATGGTTTGACTACTATCAGTCAATGTTATTTTCTTTTGTTTAAAATGGACATAATTTTAAGTGAAAACAACAACTGACGTACGAAAAATCAACCAAACACATTCAGATTGTGTTGATAATTTAGAAAAACATTCCCTGGGTAATTATTTGATGTGTAAGAGTAAACCCTGTCTCAATCTGAGGCCCTGTGTGACTGCTATCACTCAAAGTATATCGCTTTTGTTAAAAATGGACAGAAGTTTAAGTGAAAACAACAAATGACATTCAAAAAATTGACCAAACACATTTGGATTGTATTGATACATTAGGATAATGATTCATGGGTAATTTTTGATGGTTAAGAGTCAACCCCACCTCAATCCGAGGTAATGTGTGGTCAATATTAATCAAAGTGTCTCTCTTTTGTTAAAAGTGAACAGAATTTTATCTGAAAACAACAACTAACATACGTAAAACAAACCAAATGAATTCTAATTGTGTTGATACTTTAGTCCAAGGATTCATGGGTCATGTGTGATGTGTTAAAGTCAACACTTCAATAATTCTAGGAATGGTGTGGATGGTATCAATAAAATATTATATATTTTGATAAAAGTGGATGGAATTTTATTTGAAAACAACAACCAACATACAGAAAACCAACCAAACAAATTTGTATTGTGTTGATAATTTATTCCAATTATACTAGGGTCATTGTTATGTGTATGAGTCAACCACAACTCAATCTAATGCACAATATGACCAGTATCACTCAATGTGTCTCTCTTGTTTTTAAATGGACATAATTTTAAGTGAAAACAACAACTGACATACGGAAAACATCCAAAATTCATTACCTAGGACATAAGACACATAGACAAGACTCATAGAGTCCTATGTAGTCCTTGGACAACAAAACCCCATTAATAATTCATCACACACACTAAATATATTCCTTTATCCCTAGATTTCATGGTGTGGGATGAAAAAAAGAGGAAAGGGAGAGGGAGAATAATGAAAGGGGAAGAAAAACGAATAGAGGATTTAAATTGGGTAAATTGTCAAGAAAAATTTCTCTTAGGCTATGTTTTGGGAATTGGTTGGGAGGAAATAGGATTAAATCAAATAAATTATGCAATATCATCAGAAACATTCATATCTATTTGGGCATTTTTTTTTAATTATTCACCAACTTTTTGGGAGCCATTGGATTAGAAAACCTCTGCTTCACAGTTTGGATAAATAGTTAACAAACCATGTTTCAGTTGTTCAAAATGACTGAGTTAAACTATAGATCCATACCACGTGATTTATCCTAACCATGAGTAACTCGTGTTCCTAACCACTTCCTTAATAAAGGCATGTTGGGTGGGTTTTACATGGATTCATACAACCCATCATTTTTCTATGTATGTAAAATAGTAAAAGTTCAAAATGAATATGAATCTTCCCCATGAATGTGTACCCACATGGGTTCTTCTAAATTGTGTCCCCCCATAAAATAACTACATGACTACTAATCAAGAGTCTAAGAAAGACAAAGAATAATCATATATCTCCCCACTGTTAATAAATTCTATAAATGACATGAAAATAAGACAAAACACCATAAATAAATGCATCAACCACAAGAACACATTTACTTATGTGTCCTAAGAATCACCAAAATCCATCTACCAAAAGGAATATTCAGGGGATATTCTCTATGTCCTAAGGCATCATATCCCAAAATAACTCAAAATCTATAAAATAATTAAATATCCAAGCTTGACATGAATATTAACCACAATAAAAATGATGAATAACTCCCATGCATGCCTTAATCAAATTTCTCTTAAGGATCTGACATTTAACACTCTTGATATAATTTTTCTGAGTAAATTTAAGATATCATTTAGAGGAGATAGTATTCAATGGAACCTTTTGATAATCATAATGAATATTTAGTACATCAAATTAGGTATGGATGTTTTCCCATCTATTGATCCCAAATTAACTTCCACATCATATTTTATCTCGATGAACAGTTTTTTTAATATGATTATTTTTTTATAGGTCTTTTTTGGGTCTCATTCTGTAGAATTTTATGATATTATAAGCATGGAATTTATCAGCGTTAAAAAAACACTGATAAAGGGATCCTTTTTCAGTGCTAAATATTCATTGATAAAATACCCCTTTATCAGCACTAAGCTTTACATCGACTTTGTAGCGCTATTAAAGCCCATTTTGAGCACTGATAAAGCCCATTTTTATAGGAGTGATAGAGACCTCTCAATGGTGTTCACCTTTATATATTTCCAAGAATTTCACTCCACCTACACATTTAAAAGGAACTCAACACCATAACTTATTTAAATGTGTCATGAAATATTTCATCATAAAATACCTTCCCAAATAAGATAAAAAATTTCTACCCCTAAAGAAGGAATCAACACTTTTGGATGAAAGAAAACCATATCTCTTCTTTTTTGCAAATCAAAAGGAATTACCCAAAGATGATGTGGCATCGTTCCCCAAGCTGTTTTATTTTCTTTCCATTCTCCTCAACAAATTTTTTTAATACATTACTATGTAATAACCTCAGTAAGATCTATATATAAATTTGTTCTTATTTTTTGCCCTTAAACTACAATTACACAAAATTCTAACAAATGGTTAACAAACTTACCCATCATATGTATAGTAGAATTCCTTATCACAAAATGATGTTTTTTATTAATTCTATTACTACATATCATGTTTGGAATTGTGGTTGAAATACTATTTTTATATTATATATATTTTTATGATGTAATTATTCTTATGTAATTATTAAATAAAACATACCTTCTTTAATTCCATTTTGTACAAATATGATAACTTCATTTGTGGATTTGTGGACTACCACCTCCTCAAAGAATTTTTTTTTCATATAGTATGTGGAATGTATTGAGGTTAGTTTTAGTAAAATTATATGATATATATGAAATAATGATTCTAAAATAATTAATATATATATAAATACATGCCATTTACATTATTTCATTCAATACAATAATAAAATGGAAATAATGATCATGCGTATGTCTGACTTATTGTCTACATTAATGTTATAATCCATTACATTTTCCTATATTTTAAATAATATAATAATAATCTATATAACAAATATATAATATATTTAGGAAATTCTTTACATTATTTAAATAATTAAATAATAACCTATTAAATATGATTAAGAATAACCAGTCAAACCATATATGATAAAATTGGATATTAAATGAAACATAATATTAATATGACTTTTGAAATAAAAGGGTTAATATAATGTTATAATAAAATAAATTATGTTTCAATGTGTTATAATATGTTAATTTTTTAGATTTATAAAAATCTTACACTTAATAAATATGATTTCTGAACATATACAATGAAACTCAACACCTAATTTTAGGGTTTTTTATTCTCACTTTTATTTTTATGAGACTTATGCCTTATTCACCAATCATTTATTTTATTTCATATGTATATACTTTCCAGACATTATTTCTACATTTATTTTACCTATATATAATGTTATTTAACTATACATTTTTTTGATATTTCTTCCATGTCATATATGGATTAAAATTTACGAAATCGGTAATGTAATTATTTCTCAATTTCCCTTTATTGAGGTAAATACCATGTTATAAACATATAATTTTCAATGTGGTTTATATAATTCCCCATGAAGTGTTATATTATGAATATCCTTATTTTTATAAAATTTGAAACTTCATTTAATTTTAATATTTTAGGGGGATTATGATTAAATGATACAACAATGAAAATAATTTATTTCTACAATATCATTGTTATTGGGATTGTTTATGGTTTTCCATCCATTGATGAAATAGTATTATAAATCACTCAACAAATATCATTAATTTTATTATAATGTAGTTATTCATTATATATTCATTTAATTGTTGAATTTCTCTAGTCTTTAGTACTTATGATAAATAATAAATACCCTTTAATAAAATATTAAATTATTTCATCTTTAGGATTGAAATATATATTCATCCAAATCCTTGTTTTCAAATGAATTGAAATATTATATACTATTATAAAATTTCAATTAACAAGATGTGTCGCTAATAAGAACCATGTTTTTCACTCATGTATGGATCCTTTAAATTTTAGTCTAAATATTTACATTGAACCAAATATGGATCCATAATGGGTTTGAAAAGGTCTCATGTGTTTTTGGGGATTTTTTGGTGCCTGAAACCCATTATTTTGGGAAGACTATCATTGTTTCATGGTTAGCACATGGTTGGGACAAAGTTTTGTTAATAGTGCAGATGGAAAACTCTACATTGATCCAAATTTTATTCTTAGAACACGATCATGAAACCTAATTGTGAAATTTCCCCTTCATACAAGGTAACCATGCATTGTTTTTTCATGTTTTGTCAAAACATGTAGACAAAATATGGACATGCAATTTTTTGTTTTAAATGTCAATTTTCCCATTAATGATTAGATTAGATCACTCCTTCTTCTTAAATATGAGAACAAATGGAATAAACCTATTTTTCACTAATTTATTACTGTTTTTGAAGACCTAATGTATGATTCAAGAGATATCAATTATCTGGGATCTTTTCTGGATTCTGTTAATCATGTTGCATGCACAATGATATGTACTCGATTCAGTTAATTCATTTCCTCTTCTCGCATTCTCTCAAACTAGTTATCGGGGTATGATCATTTTTCTCCATATCATAGATCTACTCGGATTCAAGACAAATAAAGGGATAAAACCAGAGTTGTCGATTTATATAAGGCTAGGTTGTGTGGTCTATAACACATCCCACATGTTCATTTATTTTGGAATTATCATGTGGGGCCCAACGATTTCACCATGTGTCATTTATAGAAATTATTTGTCATGCTTATAATCATTAGAAAAAATTGTTTATTCACTTTCCAAATATGTGATTAATTGTTGGTTTTTATGAGCATAACTCCAAACATCCCATGTAAGATGTCATTCCAAAATATTTTTTTTATTGTTTTAACAAGTTTGAGCCACCATTCGGGTGTGAGTTGGCTAGAACTTTATAAGGTTAATATTTTCTTATTTTATATTTTTTAATTTATATTTTGAGTTTTATAATGGAACGTACAATGTATGTTTACATCTTTACCCACCAATGGCATGTTCATGATATTGATAATGAAATGTTAAATGGAAATTGGAATTCATATTATATTTATGACATGTCCTCTTTAAATGTGGATGATTAATAGGTTAAATGACAATTACACAGATTTCCACATTAGTGGATGGAATAATAGTGAAACTTAATTATTAAATATTCCACAGTGTGAATTAATAAATGTTTCATTCTACATGATTATGTCTCACTAATAAAAGTCAAGGATTAAACCAAATGGACTTTTTGATAAATTATGATTTGATTAAAAGGTTGAATGTTACTTAACCTTATCAGACCAATAAATGGATGCATTGTATGAAACTATAGGATCCCTTCAACATCATTAGAGTACTCCTTGGCTACACTCCTTGTATCTACCTTTAACTAGTATGTTCCATGGTTACATCCCATATGGCCATCTCTCAGCATATCCCTATTATACCTCAGACAATCAGCTTGGATTGAGGATGAATATTTTTATGGAATGACATGGAATATGATCCTTGGATTAAACTCTTACTATTAGGTAGGCTATAGTTAATACTGAGTTGGAACCCATTGAGGTCTACATCGCCTTAGCTATTACCATTGGGCTTTACTATGAAAAACCAATATAGGATTCCTTGTTACAACATGGAACCCTTGAAATTGAAAACATGTGAATTATTTAAAAACTATTATTAATAAAATTATTTATTGTTTACATGTTTTGACACCAACCAAGGGCTGAATCAGGTATTCAGGTATTTAGTTACATGTTTATCTTTACATAATATATGAAACCCTACACACTTTTATATTTCCATTGCATGAGCGATATGTTATAGATAATGTTGGTGGTGTCCCACATTGATTTTCATCACACCCAATCCGAGTTCCATTTGTTTCTCGATGTAGATTACATGGTTCTTGTTGTTCAATAAGGTAAGAATATAGTTTCAAATAAGGGAGTGATTTCTATTTAGTATCGAGCATGATAGTAGATGCATGAGCTGGATCATGGGATTCATTGAATAGTATTTGATTTCCATTTTATTTTTTTGGAAAATTTTATTCCTGCTAACTTGTATGCATGTTTTCTTGTTTTCTAGATACATGATATATCATCATTAGTTATTGTATGTAATGTTAATTTTTTAGTTATTGTTACTACTGCCTCTATTTTCCGTATTTTATTCTATTTACTTATAATGATCCCTCTATTTACTGTTGTATACATTCATACACTACGCTAAACATTTGAAATGAAGTTATAGTCTCCCCACAAGCTCACCTTAGGGAATCACAACTACTTGGCATCCTCTGGTGTTTGGGGAGATATGTTAGAGGCCTTGTTGCCCACCATGCTCGGGGCACCTGTTAAGTGGTATCCTGTTCTATGATTTCACAAATTGGAGTCAAATGTGCTTTAATTTATTACATTAAAATTTGGATACAATACAGAGAATATTAGGAACAATTGGGACATGGTTATAAGCCATGATTGGGAATCACAAACCCATAGATAGGTAAAATCCAGTTACAAAAAACATAATTGATGATATAATTTTTTTACTATGGTTGATATTATATAACTGTTGGGTGACACATATGTTCTGTGATGTTATTAATTATTACAATGATTGATGATTTTATTACATCCTTTTCCTGCTGATATGATGGAAATGATAATTGATTCATGCATCATTATAGGAACATATATTTCACAATTTACTGTTATTTCCATTCTATGTAGGTTCAGTTCACTCCTTTATATTGCTTGATATGCCTATTATTGTTGAGTGATGTTGTGATAGTTAGATTATTCTTGTATTACCCTTGGTTGTGAATGTGTGATTTCCTATATCAATTCATGAGGTGTATAATATTTTATATTCTGGGTTGATTAATTTACTGAGTCAAACCATTATTCTATTAATAAATCAGTTTTGTTTCTAGTTATATGTGTATGTGCACTAATTATAAAGAATGGAAATCCATTATAATGTGAATCATGACATCTAAACTGAATTTTTGTCATGCTCATATCATGAATTATCGTTTTTATGAAGGGTAAAGGAGTGTACATATTAATTAAATGTACAATTAATTGAAACTTATTTCTGAGAAATTACGGATACATGACCTTATATGTTGCTAGATGGGGTAATATTCCCTGGGTAGTGAGTTTTCCTACATTCATATTCCTCTAAGGATGTTATCCTTATTCTTAATCTTATTTTGATGTGTGTGCTTTGAATTTTAGACAAATTACTCCATAACAACCTCAAATAATATTCAAAGATTATGGTGATGACCACGCTCCAGACATTGTGGACCCTGAGAAAAAACTATAACCTTTAAGAGTGCTAGTTGATTTACCGCTGGATGTTTCTCTACATCTATCATGGATGGTCTCAGATTGAATATACAATTTTACTATGGTTTAATGACACTAGATACATATTTAGTGGTACCAAAATAGGGTATAATCAAGTGTATAGATAGTCCCCTTGAGCCTAGGTTGTAACCATTTCATAGGGAACAAATTAATTCTTTAGATGAAATGCTTCGATGTTATTTTGGGGATGGATTTAATGGTTCAGTAACATGCTTTTATAGAGTACTATCACCATAGGGTATCTTCTAAATGACCATAAGGAAGAAGTCTTCTAAATAAGGGTGTTGTGGATATCAAGGGTTGAAAACTGAGGACATAGTATCATGGGCTAGGTGGAGTGACTACCTATAGTGGAAATATCATCATAGAGGATCAGGTTTTAGGAAATGTTTATTTCCATGCAGTAGTGTGTCATTTTAGGGAAGTAATTATAAAAAATTATTTAATATTTCCAACTAAGGGAAAGGTATAATTTACAATTGATCTTGTTCTAGGATATCCACTAGTGTCCATTACACTATACAAGATGGAAGTTATGAATCTTGAGGTGCTCAAGAGGATGTTAGATGACTTAGAGGAAAAATGTTTTATACAAAATAGTAAACACTATTGGGGAATGCATGTAATTTTTTCCAAGAAGGTTTAAAGAAACTTACATCTTTTTGGGGATTAATTATGGTAGAATTATCTTATGGTCATGAAACATTACCCACTTCCTCGAGTAGATTACCTCTTGAACTAAATCTAAAGAGGCTAAGTCTTCTCAATTATTGAATTACGATTATGTTATCATCATGTACTGGTCAGGACCTCATACAGATCTCTTAAAACATTTCATAAAAGTTATGGTATATATGTCTACCATGTTATTCCACCCGGTCAAATGAATGCGCCAAATATTTTTTGGATATGATAAATTGGATGTTTCAAACCTATTTTGATACATTTTTCATGGAATTTTTGGATGAATTATTAGTGTATTATCAAACATATCGAGACACTTCCAAACATATTGATATCATTCTGATTACACTAAGAGAAAATCAAATTTATGGTAAGCATGATAAGTCCAACTTTTGGATCAACATAGCTCACTTCTTGGGTCATATAATATTAGAATCAAGTTTATCTGTTGAACCTGAAAAGGTTAGTACTGTATTTTCTATGGAACATCCCATGAATATATTTTATATAGGGAGTTTCTTGGAGATTTGTGGATATTACAATAATTTAATGTAGGAATTACTCACCTTAATTCACATCTTACTATTCAGATAATTAAGGGTTTCAAGTTCATATGGTTAGAATCATGCGAGAAAGCCTTTCATCAGCTGAATGGGAGGTGTGTATCAACACCAATTATGATTCTTCTAGATACAAGAATAAATTATAAAATATTCTTTAATGCATCAGGAATCCTCCTAGGAGTAGTGTCGATGCATGAAGAAAAATTCATTGCATATGAATCTCTTCAATTGAGGCCTTATTAGTGGAATTACAAGACACACACCCCTTATCTAGTAGTAGTTGTCCTGGAATGAAATTTTTGGAGACATTATCTATTGGGTGACCACATTGTGGTGTAAAAATACCTAATGATACTCTAATATATATTTTCTCAATGTGACCTGAACGTCAGACAACAAATCTTGATCAAATATCTTCAAAACATTATTTTTGATATTTCCTATTTGTTTGGGAATGGAAAAGTGGTTATAGTTGCACGAGTCAGAAAACATGGGCATAAGACATATGGGAAGCCAGTTATGAATGCAATTTAGGGGACTCTTTTTCTAGGATACATCTTGAGTTTCATGAAAATCATGAGTAGTCTTATCTCACATAATTTATAGTTAATTTTTCTCTCCTTGAAATGGTTAATTGAAGATAGTTTTCCAATCATGATGTATTAGTTCTCTGGGATAGTATATCAGGAGGTAACTATCCTTCGTATTGCTCTACGGAGAGAGACGATGTGATGTGTGTAAGTAGATGTTTCTGGGTTCTTATACAAATGAAATAGAAGTTGACGAAAGATTCCCACAATTATAAATAGGTAGTGCATATAGGGTTATTAAATATGTATAAAAATTATTTAAGATAGAATTGGTATTCTGGGATGTAACTTCATAAGAAAAAATTTATCATTACGTGTTCCACATGTCAGTAGGTGAAGGTGGAGAACAAGAGACCTCTAGGATTGATATAATTTCTTCTAATCCTGAATTTAAAATTGGAAGACATTGCTATAGATCCCATAGTTTCCTTACTTAGGTATTCAAGGGGTAGGGATTCTATTTGGGTAGTCATTGAATGAATAATGAAATTAGACCACTTAATTCAAATTTGAGAGTCTTTCTAAGATGATGAGATGAGACTATTGTATATTTGTGAGATCATAGGACTACATGGGGTCCCTCCTACTATTGTTTTAGTTTGGGATTCTAGTTTCACTTCATGGTTCTTAAAGTGTTTTAAAAAAGATATGGGTACTCAGGTTCTTCTAATCACATATTTCCACCATCACACTGATTGATGATTGGAATAGATGATACACATTTTGTGGAAATTCCCTGAGCATGTGTCAATGATGTTGGCAGTTTATTGGAGAAGCAATTCTATCTCATTGAGTTCTCCCATAATAACATCTTTTAGATGATAATTTAAATGGATAATTTTGAGGCCCCATATAGTAGCCCATTATATTCACCTATATCCTACATATATGAAGGTGATTCTTTCCTAATGGGTTATCATATTGTTTAGGAGATCAGAGCAGGTTCAGCTAATCATAAATCATATGACTACTGCTCGTTATAGATTGAATTATTATGATGATAGTTGTTGATGACTTCTTCAGTTTGAGATTTGGTATCATGTTTTTATTAAACCATGATAGCGAATAAATAGCTACAAATGTTAAGAAAGGTATCACCTCCTTATATAAGCTGGTTTGTGATTTTAGAGAGAGTCCGGACGATATCCAAATCAGATGCTATTACCTCAATGGTATCATTCCCAAAATGAGGTATTTTATGTTTCATAGATACACCAATATCATTCTTACCTATCTCATAGCTTTCATCAGATAGATGTTGAGGTTTATCTGAATGCCACCTTTTAGGAGTATCCAATATGAATCGTTGACTAGAGAATGTTGGATCTATGAGTCCATTATGTACCTTTGGTACTAGTGATTTTGTAGCACGTATGTGTATGAGATATGAATTGGGAGAGGGAAGACGATGTATTATCCCAATTTATAGTTATGTTCCCAGAGAGTCTTCCTTCTCCATAGGAAGTTGAATTTGGAGATGAGTTCTTATAAGGGAGAAGGTGGAATGAACTAGGTTTTTCACTCTGGTACAAATCATTTCAATTTTGGTCTATATATTTACATTAGACGAAATATGGATTCATAATGGGTTAATAAAGGTCTCCGGGGTTTCCGAGCCTTGTTAAGAACACAAAACCCATTTTTTTAGGGAATCTAGCCATGGTTCATGGTCAACACATGGTTGGAACATGGATTGGCTAACTGTGGCGATGATAATTTTCAGTTATAACCAAATCACACTATTTGTGCATGGAAGTGAAGCCTAACCATGCATGTTCCCTTCTTCCCATATAATTATGGATGATATTTTTACAATTCAACAAACGATTAAGAAAAACCATTAAAATGCTAATTTTATGGGTAAAATGTCTAATTTTCCCAAGTTATAAATTTAAATCAATCCTTATTGAATAATTTGAGAACAAGCATGACTAACCCATAGTTATCATTTTTGGAGATTTTCTAAATCCTATGCTAGCAATCAATATGACTCCTTTATCCAGGATATTTTCCCCTTCCGTTCATCTTGATAGATGAACAATGTTAAGTACTCAAGTTTGTTTAAACCTTCCCTCTTCTCTCTTTCTCTCAACATAGTTATTCTGGTATTAGTGCTTCTCCTTTTTCATAGATCTAAATAGATTCCTTCCAAATAAAGGGTCAATACTTGAAGAGGAGAGTCATACAAGCCTAAGGTGGGTGTTCTATAAGTCTTTCATCATGTTCATTGATTTTGGAATTGTCGTGTGGGGCCAATCGATTTCAGTTGGTGTCATTTATAGAATTATATGTCATAAATATAATCATTACAACTATATGGTTATGATCTTTAAAAATATGTGATTAATATTTGGTTTTATTCCCATAACTCCAACTATCCCATGTAAGTTGTTATGCCAAAATTGGGTTTTTAGTGTTTTGAAATGTTTGTTCCAATAATAGAGGGTGACTTGGCTTAAAATTTTTAATGTTATGATTTCCTATATTACATGGTTGGATTTCTATTTTGAATTTCAAAATGGAATGTATCATATATTTTTACCATTTGATCCACCAAAGTTCTGTGTTTGATATTGATAATTAAATGTGAAAAGGAATTTGGCATGTATAATAATTATATGACTTTAATATATTAAATGTGAATCACTAATAGGTTACAAGTCCATAGAACCCATTTTCACATTAATGGAAGGTAGAGGAACAATCCTTAATTATTGAATATGAATTAAATGAAGTTAAAAAAGGTCTCATGTTACTTGGCCTTACAACACTAATGAAAGTTAATGTTTGAACCAGATAGACATATTAATTTATTATGACTAGTTTTAAAGGGTTAATTATAGTTGAACTTATCACACTAATTAAGGGAATGGCTTGAACAGATTGTTCAACTGTACTTGAACTTTTCACATTAATGAATGGAAAGGCACGGACCAAATGAAATATTAAATGACATAGTAATAAAATAATAACGGCCTATCATGAACTTTCAATGGATTCTAATCGGATAATGACATGAGCTTTCAAGAACCACATTCTAATTCAATGATATGGATTATTTCAGTGAGATCCTCCTTGATTTGGAACCTTTCATTTTCTCTAAATTCTCAGTATGACACTATGGTATCCATTCAATGTCATTAAAGGATTCCTTGGATACACCCAATGGATTCATCGTTGAAAATTAGGTGCCATGTTAAAATCCCATTGAGCCTTGTCTTGGCATAACCATGTTTTACTATGGACGAACACCATGGGTTCGGTTGGAATCTTATTTTGGAATACATTGGAATATTCTCCTTGGATTATATTCTTATCCTTATCTATGCTATAGTTAATACCGAGTTGGATACCATTGGGATGTATGGTTCATTAGTTATTCCCTTGGAAATTTTGTATTAAATATCATAACATGTTTAATTATTACAACTAGGAACCTTTTAATTTTATAACATGTAACTTATTTATAAACTGGTAATAATCAAATAATGATTTTTTACATATTCATACACTTGTCATGGTCTAAACCAAGTACGTGGGTATTTAGTTACATTATACTGGTTTAATTAATATATGACTATATTAACACTATTATATTTCCATTACACGTGCCAAATGTTATTGACAACATTTGTGTGGCCCATTTAGATTTATCTCACACTCGATCCAGGATCTATTTGGTCCCCAGAGTGGATTACATGATTACAGATTATTACAAAGGGAATAATATGACTTCAAACACATGATCTCTCACTATTTAATATGGTGATTAATAGAAGATGAACGACCTAGAGCTCAGGATGATTTTGATAGTCTTTGATTTACATTAAACTTTAATATAACATGTTATCCCAATAGACTTCTATCCATGTTTTCCAGTTTTATGCATACATGAAATATGATCATCAATTAATGTATGTTAGACTAGTTATTTCAGATATTATTACTATTTTCCATATTTCCTATAGTTCCATCTTTTTAATTATATTTCTTCTGTTATTTAAAAATGTTTACATTCATCTACTACTCTACACTTTGTTAATGAGGGAATATTCATCCGAAAAACACACCCTAGGCCACCACTAATAGTCACCAACATATAGAATTCAAGGAGAGGGGTTTGATTCCATTTGGCCCATTGGGCTCAGGACACCTAGTAATGGGCATCTAGGTATAGTCCACACATTACACATGTTTTACCTTTAATTATATTAAAAAAAGTTAATTTTCCTGTTTATTTCTAACAATGTATATTTTCATAATAAATTACGGTGCAAAATTATTGTTTTTATTTTACGTATTTTTCCACTATCATGATCATACATCGGTTGAATATTAGTTCTGATGTTTATAATAATTATTTTTTAGATAAATTAATTTCTTAATATTCTTGATATTCATTTATTGTGTAGTTATTATCTATGAAAAATGTTTTTAAAACATTTTTCTATTTAATATGTTTTTAAAATGACATTCAATGGTTCATTTATATTTTCTAAAAGTTATTTTCAAGAAATTGGATTTCAAAAAAATTTATGTTAACAATATTATTAAAATTATTTTTAAGGATTGCATTATAAGTATTAAAAATTTTGTACTATTAAATGTATTTCAAAATGATTTCATGATTACATTATAAACATTCATGGTTATTTTCAATGAAAATCGATATCAAAAGGATATATGTTTTAAAATTTATCTTAAAATAAGAAAATATATTTTCATCAAGAATTTTTTTAGGGGTTATAAATACACCAATTATAATTTTGTAGAAATTTTTTTCAAAGAATTGAATTTTGAAAATATTTCATGTCTTAAATAAATATTTTCATTGAAGGATTTTTTTTTCTTTAAAGATGTTTAAAGTTATATTTTAAAATAACTAACCATATAAGGTGTAATACATTGATATATTAATTTATATATCAGGAATATAACACAAGTTTCAATTCATATTAATTCTATTAATGGTTTATGTTCTAATAGAGGGATGGCAATGAAACCCATTTCTTTTTGGTGAGTAATATTTTTTTTGAAATTCATTTCTCTTTGACAGGTTATATGTCTTTAAAATAATATTATTATCATGTGATTGGATTATATAAAATGATTATGAACCCTAAATACATTACATATGTTATGGTATGATGGAATTTTTATGATACACGTTTCATTTCATGTGCTTTGAAAAGAAGTCTACGAAACCCATTTATTTTAATTAGTAATGATATGATAAAAGTTTTATTATGTTATGGAACATGTATTTATCATTTTATTATGTGATTGTGGGATAATATTTCTACTTCTAATGTGTTGGTTAGATATTTATATCTCATTATATAGTTATGGGGACAAGTCAATATACTTGATATAATATGAAAAGAAGGGGATTCTTTCTCCACTATAGGAATAAGGGGAAAATTGATTCATTATAAGAATAAAGAGAAACATGATATTTTATGAGAAGTTGGGGAAACCTGATCCAATATAGGAAAACAATAAAAAAAATGTATCCCATATAAGTAATGAAGTAATACTATGTATAGTGTTGTGTCCTGTTCTGAAGATGTAGTCCCCCTAAGGTTCCCAGATATGTTTTTTAAATGATTATTTACTTATATGGAATGATTTTATATATTTATGTGTATGCCACAAATTTTATGTATTATTATTATTTTATGATATCATAGACTATTCTCTTGATTCACTTAGGATTATTGTCTAGTGAACTATCAATATTTATTCTGCGACATCAGTATATGATATTTGATATGTAGGGTGAGATCTGAAAATCCTTTTTTCCTCTTCTTATAAACTTTTCCTTATGTTATGCTTAAATATCTCATTTATTTTCCTTTACTGATCTGACCCCTTTTAATATTTCAATTTCCTCAATTTATGATGAAATGTTTTATGAATAATTATAAAATGGAATGATATTTTTTGTAACCATTTAAGATATTTCATCAAGTTAGAATTTTTGTTCCATGTTTATAAAGAAACTATAGTATTATGGTCCTTGGGAATGTATATTTATATAGAATGAATATGCATCTAAAATTATTAAATAGCCATGTATGTTAATCCTTGTTCAATATATGTACACATATAAAACACATAATATTTTATATCCATAATAAAGACCAATCATTATGAACCTCTAGGATTCTTAAAACATAAAAATTAAGTCATAAATAATGTGTAATGGATATATAGTCCTCACTATATAACGATTAAGATTTTTTTATTCTATGTAGAGTTGTTAACTATATTATTCCATCTTGGAGAATAGAATATGTTCAACCCATTGTGAATTATAATGGATATTACTTTCATTATTCATTAATTCATTAAGATACTACATAAATCCATTCATCACATCCGTATTCATCTAGTAAGGGTGTACAAAAATGGGCCAAAAATATACCATGATCGGAATGTCAAATTCAAGACCTATATTATGGTGACATCCTAAGATGTGATCGTAGAAGACAAAATGATAGTGATTAACATTTTGGGGAAAATAATTTGGGGTTACCATTTATCCCTAAAAGGATCCAAAACATTAATCAATGTTGGTGTCATACCGTGATGAATATGGTTAATAAAAACTCCTCTTTCTCAATATTTCCACTCTATAGTCATTACATAAATATATCTCTTGATTGATTCAAATGAAACCTTTATTTTATAGAAAACATTGTGATAACAAAAGTTAGTCAAATAATCAATGACAAGAATCGCATTGAATATTTTAGTCTATAGAACCTCAATGTCCATTAGAAATCTACAACCAAATATCATAATTGGTTAATCTAATAATCATTGATGATGGAACACATTCATGTTGAATGATGTATCAAGGAAAATATTCATGGTAGATAACATGAAATTTAATTTAATTTCATATAAAACATTTACTAAGGTAATGGAATTGGAGGAAAACCCATTTAAAATATATGTTGATAATAAATTAGTGACAAATAGTGTAATATGAATCGAATAAGGCCGCTTCACAACAATTTTTTGGATTTTGATCCACCAAATAAACTCGGCATTACTTATCACCATGATCATATTCTAGAGACACATGGGTATATAATGTAGATGTATTATTATTATTATTATTATTATGAGGTCCAACTGTGGATCATTTATCATTTATTATTAATTATTGACACTCAATAGAAAGTTGATTTTATAGATGTTTAGAAAAATAGTTGTATATACCCCACCATTTCATACTAATGAAATATGATCTGAGGTTTTGTAAAATAAAAATTCTATTAACTAACTATAATAATATTCAGGGAAATGTGTTGGACATTTGGTTATATTGATAGTTTGATGGAAGAATCATGATACAGGATCATATGGTGATGCCAATAAATGAACTTCATTGAATTATATGTATCATTTCTAGTCAATATTGGAGAATGGATATTTTTAACTTGGAAGAAATAATTGTATGGATATTTCATCATGGAACCCAACTATAAAACTATATACTATAACTTTTAGGGAAGATTCAACATGTTGGGAATGAATTCATTGAATAATATTTCCTAAATGGCCTCTCATTTGATATTATAATTTTTAAGCTACTATAATCAGACCGCATCCTCCACATAGGCCCCAATATAATTATAAATATTAAATTCACATTATTTTCCTCTGGTCTCTCTATAATGAGAATGACACCATCGATGTTGTCTAACATGTCCACTATATCATGAAGTCCTCCAAATAATTGAAACATTACTGGGTTATGAACTGTGATGTCTCTATAATATACAATCTTGAAATATGACAACCCTAAAAATATAGGAATTACGAAGTGTATGTACTCCTATTATTGGTGGGTCTCCTACATGCACCCCAAGGCAGGTACGGGATAATAACCTTGTATACCCTCCTCTATGGTAGGTGTAGAAATATAGAAATCCTCTATAGTGTGGGAAACCTAGAATACAACAGTAGGTGTACGATGAGTCTCTTTTAAGATGATATCTCATAAAACTGGAATTAAACTCTTCAAAATACATGTTTTATTAAAGAAAGTACTAATAATTAATAAAATTCATATAATGATTCTCATGGGAGTATACCCGTAACATTATTTAAATTAAAAATAACTCTCACAATATTCTTCATATCCACACATTAGTAACAATCAAATTAGTATATGAAAGAATAACAACCTACTCATTTTCCAAAAATTAATTCCATAATCTACATGTAACAACATCAAGTAAAATTTACATATAACACAATCAATGATATAAGGCTATATTATATGGATAGAACACATAATGAATTTAATAAAAAAACAAATAGGTGTTACACATTTTGTTATAAATGTCTAATGTGATCCTACCAACCTAGTAATTATGCATGAATGTTATTTCATCACCTAAAACAAAACAAGCAATCCCATCAATTTTAAATTAGAGATCCATTAAAAACGATCATACTAGAAATAGTGGAACACCAATAATCGAGTCCCATACATCCATATCCTTTTTCCCTTGTCCATGGCTTATCAAAAAGAAAATAATATGACAGTTCCCTAAAACCATTATTTATTTCCATCACATCAACCATCATGAATGATCCATAGATTGATATTGAAGTTCAATCACATCCCTAAATACAAGAAGATTTTTTAGAAGTGTGTGTTGGAGTGAAATTATTTGGGAGTATATACTCTTAATATAATGTCATGAATTTTTTTTATATATAATTAGAATATATAAGTCCTATTATCATGTAAAATAAAAAATAAAATGGAACATATTTTATAAAGTTAAATAATTTAGATGCAATAGTTTTAAGGAAGATTATTTTATATGCATCGAATTAAAGAAAATAATACTCGGGTATCCAATGTGGTATATATTGAACCTTATATTAAGTGATCATCAATGGATCAACCATTTACCACATTCTCTTTTCACTTTTTTAGTTCCCTATAAAAGATATCATTAATCACATCAAGATTTTATATAGGGTGAGAATAATAAACTTGGTAGGACACTAATAACATATCATTAGAATATTTGAATTGGTATAATATGTGTATTACATGATAGTAAAAATATTATCAAGATAGAATAAGGAATAATATAAATAAATATTTATCTAACCAAGCTACCATGATCCCCTCCTATACGTATTATACCTCATCGAGGGACAAATATCATTATATAAAGAATTATCAGGAATAATCAACATGGAATGTAATTAAACTAATCAGTATAAGATGAAGGAAGTACCCATAATCCAATATCCAAAAATATAGTTAGGGTCCATGGATCCTGTATACATCATTTCATATTACTACATAGAATTACATATTCTTGAAGAAAACTTTCTACTCGGAATCCCCATGGAATCCTTGGAGTCACACAACATAAATTATACACAATTATATATATACCCTATGCTCAGTTCCATCACTTTCATTATTGCATGTCATTCAAAATGCAATATAAAGGATACCAATGATGTCATAGTCCACTAGTTCTACGAAATAATAAGTGTACATCTTAAATCATGGTAACTGAAATAAAAGGGAAGATCATTAAAAAATAATCATATAACATCATCATTAAAAATTAATAGCTATATGTAATATATGTTATAAATATATGAAAGAACAAAAAACAAAAAATCTTAATAATGTAAATAATAATCATAAATAGTTTTCACTATCTATACTTATAGAAAGACACCCATAATCTATCAAAATATATAATGATAAAGAGTATTTTCCATTTATAGAAAAAGGGGATTATGTATATATAAGAGAACCAAATATTAATGAAATTATATCTTTATTGTTTTTGATGATGTGGTATATGATATAACAATAATTGGACACACAATCTTGTTTCACCCCCATAATGAAATTTCTCACACATAAGGGGTTTTGATTTCTATTTGGGATTATTAAATAAATGAATTTTTAAGAACATTACCAACTTATTCCATGTTAAAATGCATTATCTAAAATAATATACCTTACTGTATCATCATGTCAAAAAAATATTTAGTAATTTCAATGAAGATGCATAAAAATGATCATTTATTTTGTTGATTGAATAGTGGATTTAGAATTCCATATTCATTGTAGAAAATTAAAATATTATAGAAAAATAATATAGATATCTTAATGATCTATCTACAAGAAATATATTTAATATGAAAATCTATAATATGGGAGTCTCAAGATGATTACTCAATGATGACTAAATTGGAAATTTACAAGGCTATTAATAATTACATGTTTCATAAGTTGATTATTCTTTTCATGTCAATACCTCCACCATTCTACAATGAAGTAGTCAACGTATTAAGGTAATATCATCATTATTCCATAATAAAGAGGTGTTGTAAGATACAAATTTAAATAATACATTTTGAAAATTCATATTTCATAATGGATTTATCTTTTACCAAAGAATGATGAAAAAAAGTATTATCCAATGACAATATATGATGAGTGGAAGGAAACCTCATAGATTATTCATGGAAATCATATATCCCTAAAAGACCCATATGTATCTTTCATTTAAGAAGATCCATTTGGAATTTATCAAAAAGGAAAACAACATTCTAGATTCACTGGATCATCTAAAAATTATTGAGGCATAGGCTATGAATGGGTAATCTTGGATTCGTGATAGGGGGTATTAAATTTGGAATAGGGACATGTTATTTGGAATATGATTTAATACACGGTCAAAACATCATTAAAATTAATTTTTTTGGGCGAATTATTTTGTACCTCTGAATTAGAACATTGTCTGGCTAGTGGGTCAAAAAAATAGTCCAGTGTGCCTAAAAACAAGGTTTCTTCAACACAACTATAAGGCTAAAGGAATCTCTTCAATTGGATAGTGGGGTATAGAAAATTCTATAGATTTTATTTAATATCAATATTTATCTGGTGGGTCAACTAGGTTGTTGATGTATTATTTTTTGTAACCCCAAGTCCATGTATCAAACCCTAATTCTATCCACACATTGTGGCACCTTAGTAAGAAAATAAACTCATATTGACCAATATTTGAATGGAACCAAAATATTGGGGAAGAAGATTTAATTTAAAATTTCCATCACATAGAATGAATGTAATTATGGAACATAATTTAAATTTTTTATTTGCCAAAATATTTCACACAACATAGAAATATATATTGATATATAATATAAATGCGAATAAATAAGGAATAGTGAAAAAAAATTAAGGTTTATCTCAAATTTCATGTAAGGATAAACATAATATATATAATATATCGATTATATTTGAGAATATAAAAATATGGGTATTTGAATTCATTAATGGTTCATTATAATGAAATAAAATGTTCCAAAACAAAAAAACATATATCATAAATGATGTTTTGTAACACTAGGGTTTGGAACACCATAAGGGAACAGTAAGAGGAGTGTGACAACATTATTTAACAATCATGATCCAAGGTTACTTAATATTGTATTATTAATATTTAAATATAATATGTCACGAAAATAACTATAAAAATCATAACAGTGAGGGGAAAAACAATTATATTAGTCCAAGATATGGGTGAAAGTCATACATTTATAGGTGTAGCAATTGATGTTTACAAAAATCTAATTTTTTTAATTCTTACTATTGTAATAATTTAAATGGAAATACATCATTTAAAAATAACCAAAAAATATGAACAAAATAAATTTCAGATAATATTTTGAAAGCATAATCATTATTTTATTTAAATAATTAAAGGAAATTAATGAATTTTATAATTAAAATAATTTTTTTATTTTAACTATAAATACAATGATAATAATAGATATAATAAAACAAAACGGAATAATTTTATGCGAACAATGTACACATGAATGATATTATTTAACAATACAAATTTACATATCACATAAGAGGAATCTATATTTCATTTCTAATGATATTATTGACTATAAACATGTTGACCTGAACATCTTCTTGAACTCAAGAAGTCCTCAACATACATAAGTTATATGGAGCATGCTACTATTTACTAAACTATAAGGCATATATTCTAATTGGAGTCAATTTATCGTCCTGATTAAATATTAATTTATTCACCAAATAATATGCTTGTAAATTTATTCGATATCAAAGAAATATTATTATGAACTATCACAATAACTATGTAAAAATATGATACATAATATCTCTTAAAATAAAACCACAAATTAATATTCTTTTAGAAAATAATCAATATTAAATTTCTATTTAATTCAGTGAAAAATGTGTTTTATATAAAAATAATATTATATGATAGAATTTCTAACATATATAGAAATATTATTTTATAAAGTAAAATTCCAATTGTTGGTGGTCCTCTAATAGATAGAATAAAATATACTGGGTTCAAGTAAGAACAGAACTAGTAATTTATTTATAGTAGAATTCAATTTGATTCAACATCTTGTTTTATATATAGAAAAAGTTTTAATGAACCACTAATTTTTTTGTACATCTATTAAATTTCATATAATTTATTCCTTTTATAAACTATCCTATCATAAATCCTATAATCATTGGAGTTTTAAACATTCTTTATATTTATTAATTTTTGAAAATCCTATATGTTGATTTTTTTAATGACTAGACATTTTATATATTTACCTTAATTGTATCTATTTATAATTTCATGAATGATAAAAAAATCATTTTTTATAAAATATAAAATTATTTTTTAGTTTTTCATAATATACAATGAAGTAAACCATTTACTCAATTATATATAACCTTTTAAAAATAAGTAACACACATTTAATAATTATGTATAATATAATTGTAAAATGAAATACTTTTTGGAACCTAATATATCCTCATATAAGATGGGTGAATATCGTTTCAGAATTTTAATTAAAAACAATATACCTTGTTCCCACACTGGTAAGAACATTTAAAAACAATCTACTAGAATCATGTAGTTATTAAAAAAACACATGAAGAAAGACAACACAACAATTTAATTATTTTCACATATATGATCTTATCTTAAGAGAATATACTTATAGTCATTCAGTCATATGTAAATCAACTAGTCTTCACTAGTTGTTATGGATTAAAAATTAGAAACAATCACAAAGTTCTAGGAATACTTCCTTTATATGATTTTATGTGTAAGACACAACCTCTTTAGGAATAATTAAGTAAACATCCATTAGAATCTTCTTTGGTTGAGGTCTTACTCAGTTTCATGACATGGATGTTACTCAATTATATTGGAATTTAATTATTTTTACTTATATAGAATGAGTATTTTCTTTATTCATAGTTATGATTTGATAAACATGAAATAATTGTTCACTAAAACCAGATGATCAACACTATTGTCTTTAACGATCATAGCCTTTGTGAAACCCCATTTATGTTTCAAACAAATACATTTATTTTTGAACCCACACTGTTTCAAGAATCTCCCAATCTTTTCAAAGCACACATCCTTGATGATGTAGACCAAAATCACAATATCACAAAATCATTGTGTAAAAAAAATTCAGCACAAAACTCCCATTCTTCATGAAAATATCGTAAATCAAAATAATTGGAATCCAATAAGATTTATCATGTCTTCATATGATTCTTAAGATCGAATAAAATTATATATTCATGAATCTTCCATATTTCTTGAAATTAGAGAGATTAATCCTTTTATCCAAATATATTCATATCAATTAATGTTTTTTGGATTCCAATCTATAGGCTCATCCCATCACGTTGTTAAAACACTCCTAGAATCCTTTTCATGATCACATTTAGAATATCATTTATTTGTGAATATTGCGTTAAATTTAACCCATTAATTACACTTCTCAATATTTAAGTGATTCACTGTCTTTCCATAAAATGTTAAAAATTCTTATTTGTGATTCTACATCTCATCACGAATATCAACCATAGGAAAACCTAGTTTTCATGAAACTCATTCCTTTACTATATTTTAGATTAATAAATTTAGAAACCCCATTTTCCGGATGCTTTCTAGTTTTATATGATTTTGAGTCCAATTTTTTTACCCACTTGGAAATGATGACACTTTCCAAACTAATGACAATTTTCACTATAAGATTACTTTCATTAGAACCTCATGGATCAATCCAGTGTGGATTGTCAAAAACAGGAACTGTACTTTATTTCTAGCTATTAAAGTCTTTGATTTCAATAATATTCCCCTCTGATTTGTTTTTTTCAATATGTAGAAAAATTAAATAATGCAACATCCTAAATCAAAATCAATAATTTCTAGATAAATATCTTTTATCACTCTTGGTATATAGGAGGAATGCTTGATAGATCACTACAAAAATCATAAAAACCAAAAAAACAAAACAATCATATAATCCAAATGTTTGTTAATTTAACTTATCTCCACCCTTTGAAATAATCCAAGGGAACTTTTATTTTTACTTTTAGTGATAAAAAAACATAATATGTATTGTATATCCCCATTAAACATGCATCACTTCGACAAAAAAGAAAGAAACAATTTAACAAAAATAGAGACATGGGATGATTTGAATCCTCTTTATGCATAAGGAGATATAATAATGTGATGATGAACTTATGATTCAAAAATATATGTGTTGCCAATGACATAGTCAAAATCTTATCCCCTTGGTCCTCAGTTCCCACATGCTCCATTCTAATAGCACATTGATCAATTATTTTTTGAATATTTTATATCTGATATCAATATTTTTGGAATGATTTTTTTGAACTAGATTATCCATATGATTGATCATGATCTTCATATGACTATGAATCACCATTGATTGTTTCACATAATTACCAATATATGTTATTTGTTTCTCCATCCAAAATAGTTGAGTCTATGTTTTTGTACTATATATTTAATCTTCTTATGTCATGGTAAGTGAAGTGATTTCTTTTTTATTTATCAACCATCATAAAAATCTTTTTCCATTGAATAATCATAAAAAATATGTTCAATTAATATCCCTTAAATCTATATCCTAGTAATCATCTGAAAATTTATATAATTCATTATCTCTTTCTAAACTTATTTATAATAAAAAATTGAGAGTACTTTGAATATTCATTATTATTTGTTAAATACTTCCAAATATCATTCCTTATAATTACATTGAAAATTTTCAGAAATCATAATGCATTGAAAATATCAGGAAATATTATAATATACTATAATATGATTCTAATTATATTTCTATAAATGGTGTTTTCCACATATGTAACAGTATCATGATTCCCTTGTTTTCTATAAACCGAAATTAGATGAAAAATAGGTTTGTAGTAATGCATTTTGAATTTAATTTTCACCACATTTTCATATTTTCCCTGATATAAAAATGTATGATCTTTCTATTATACATCATTCCAACCCAAAATGTATGTGAGTTCCACAATCATTGAAATTCAAAATTCAAACTACATGTTCCTGGATAGTTCATTCATTGATCAATTCCCAATTTAACAAAAAACTATATCATCCATGTAAAAAAGATAAATAAATTGGTCTTTTTAAGAATAATTCACATATATATTGTGGTATGGACATTATATTTTAAACTATATCTTAATGATTTTAGCATTGAGCAGAGAATACCATGGTCATGATGCATGAATTAGACCATAGAGATCCTTATTTAATCTATAAACCTTATTCACACCATTTTAAATCAGAAATCCAACTCCTTGTTCAATGTATACTTATTAATAATGAAATAAATTTAACAATGATTTTCACATCAATATGATAAAATTTATTGTATGAATGAATTTAAAATAAATAAAATAGACTAATCTGATCAAGTCTAGATAATAGAGAAAAAGATTCATCAATACCCATTCTGTCAGTCTATGAATATCTTTTACACAACAAGAATGCCTTTTTGGGATCAAATTTCCATGATATCCAGTAATTTTTAAAACATCCAGGGTGCTTATACCGAGATGTGATTTTGGGTCTCTTAACAAGATCACTTGTATGATTCTTTTCAATCTACGAGTGTTCATAATTCATGTATTTAACGACGATTCATCAATTAGTACTTCTTCAAATGATGTTTGATCCAAAATTGATAAGATTGAATAATGTGCATCATTCCACTTCTTAATGTATGTGTAGTTGCAGTCCAATCACCAATGAATTTGGATTTATTGGTTTCCTCTCATCAAATTCACCTATATGGATCAGGTGATTATTATTATTCAATGGAATCCTTTTATGAATATTCTTTTTAATCATCATCAGTTTTTGATCCACGAATATTTTACAATCTTTCAATTATTTATGCACATGAATTAGTTCCATATCCTTTTTCCTCTTCATCTTCAATCATATCATAATATGAGATCCTTAAGGTTTAGATTGATTAAATCTCACATAATCAGACATCACTACATTCTGTAATATTTCAAAATTCATTAATGTAAAATTTTTATGCTTTACGCTTCATTTAATATCCATGGATTATTCCCATCATCTGATACATCTCAATACTATTCTAGATTTAAATAATGGTTTTTGATGAATCATTTATATCTAAAATAATGGAAATACATTTGATATGGATTCATTCCATACCTTATATAATATGGGGTCATGGTTATACTTAATAAAGTCTATGTATGATTTTTAATGTATACTGGTACATGAGAGACCTCTTTGTTGTAATGAAATGAAAAACAAGTCTCAATTAGTTCAGTTCTACCCATATTGTTCAACTACTAATTTTAATGTCAAAAATACCAATTTTGTAGATATTTTATTAATATAGACACGTCACACAATATGCCATGTTTTTAATGTAATTTTATTATTCAGTGGATGTGTATTCTCCACCATTTATTGATTTTAGAATCAACATTTTATGAAAAATTCTATTCTAATATATTACATGATAACGTTGTTTGTAATCATGAATTCGAAATTTCATATACATATTCATTACATAGTCCATTATACTGTAATAATTAATTATAATAATTATTTAGATTTATCTATTTTTCAAGCCACATTCATTAGAGGAAAATTTTTTTTTGGATATGATCATGCAGAATCAATGCACTTTTATTCTTTGGTCTATATATACTCCAGAACATCTTTCCTCTCATGATTTCATCAAATTTAATTCATTAATAATACATAAAAAATGGATTATAGGAAACAATCTTAAGCATATATACATCATCCATGCTCCTTTGATGAACGAGAGTATACCTTTAGTGACACATGGTATTTTATTTTTCTACTACTAGGTAACAAGTGTTCTCTGTATTTTCAATATGTTAAAATTTTATATATGTTATTTTTAATTTGATGAAAATATTTCATCCTTTAATTTATAGTGTACCCATTCTAATTATATTTCACTGTCATTTTTAATTGAAATAGTTCACGAAAAATCCGAAGATTGTGTAATAAACCTTCAATATAGTAAACCTCGGTTTTCCTCAACTATACATTTTGTAGTTCTGTATTTCTTCTACGTTTGATTTTTGAAGAAAAATCCCTGATGAATATAACTATTCCATAAAACCATTTAATAACATTATTCAAAAAATATAACTTCCTATCAGGTGGGATAAGAATCTAATATCATGAATCAAGGTTATGTATTTTTTTTAAAATTTTATAGATATTTATGTAGTTTTATAATTGCTTATATTTATCTATTATATTTAAGAGATAATTGATTTAATGGAGTATGAAGATTTACATTCCAAATATATTTTAAATATTCATGGGTTCATCATAAATAAATTCATCTTCATTAACAGAAAACTATATATATTATATTAACACATCATGGATGATATTTATTTACTTGTCACTAAATGATATAGGTGTTATTCCACAATTTTCACTAATCGTGAAAAATAAATTTATAGTCATAGTTAGAACATTGAAAAAAATATCCAAAGAAACAATTTAATCTATATTATTATGGATTCATTCTAATTATACATTTTTAACTTCCAGGTGATTCCCATTTTACATAGCTTATTACCACATCATATTAGGTCATGGTATGGACTATAAATCAATTCAATTGACCTTTAATAAGATGAAATATATTCTGACTTCTATTCCTCCTCTTGAACTAATATTTTATTTAATGATTTTATTGTAGATCCTCTATGGATACTTGAAGATAATTTTTACATCTATTAATTGTTTGATTTCAGAAATTGTTTGTTACAAAATCATATTCCTTTATGAAATTTATAACAATATAATTCCCTTTATTATGGTTCATCATATATCAAGAAATTAAAGTTTTATAATCACGTCAAATTCCACATTTTAACAAGAATGTGGATCTCTGATTATTCAAGAAATTATAAACCCATTTTTAACCATTTTTATCTCATTCAATAAGCACTATATATATGAATATTAAACAATTTAATTTTCTATTTTCCCACCATTTTGATTTAGATTTTAGTTTACTACTTATCATAAAAACATCTTCTTCATGTGTCTCAAAAATACAATCATCTTCCATCAGTATCAATATAAGTTCAATGATGAAATTTTCCATCTTTTAAATTCCAATTTATATACCACCACCTACTTCTAGGTCTCATCATTTGTAAAATTTTCTTCTTCTACTTTGTCAAGTCGATCAATTTCTTCTTCATGCTAGTCAATATAAATGGATGATGCATTCAACATATCTCTCATATTTCTATTTTTAATTCATTGATTTTTGAACTTATTAAAAGAACCCGCATGATTCACTTTGAGAACATCATCATAAATGAAATGAATTTATTTATATTGTGTATGTTATATCAGTTTAACTATATCTATCATCGATACAATGGGTTCTGTATTAAACTCTATGTAAATATCATTCAAAATATATTATTATATTACTCTTATTTTAATATGAATAATATTCTATGAAATTAATTTATTAATTCAACGTCTCATTTTCAAGAGAATCTATTCTGAGTCTTTTGGATGATTTTACATTTACATTCTACATCATTAAATTTCTATACAATTCTGTTAGAAATGTTCCCTAAGATACAGTATTGAAAATATCCAATAGAATCATGAATAAATATATACATCTTCCCCTTTAGAATATCATTGAAAGAAGTGAAAAAAGTTCTCTTCCACGTTATCAAAAACTGTGGAACCCTTATGATTTCTCTAGGATTTGAATGGCATTTCCTCTCATAGTTATGTGGAAGAATATTTTGGTTTCACTCTCATTTCATTATCCACCATAATTCATGGAAAATCTTTAAGAGAGGGTATAGAAAAATAAATTTCCTCAATAATTGTGTTTTGGGAAATGTAAACATAGGATACTTATCTTTATTTTTTCACCATTTGAATATCTGTAATTTATTTCCCATTTCCTAAAAAATCTATAACAATTTCAGTTATGTAATTAATAGATTTATTTTCATTTTCATTTGGATGGAGTTGATGATCTTAGAACTAATTATGGAAGAATCAATGTTAGACATCAATTAATTTTTTATCACCATAAAATATAATTTATATTTTCCACCACATAGACTTTTCTATAGTTAAAATAGTCACATTCATAAAAATTTGATCAGAAAGTTATGAATTAAGTTAATTTTGAGAAATGGATTCTAAATCAAGAATCTTCTTGTCTTTTTAATCAATCATAGACATGTTGCTTCAATTCCCTAAATACCCTACGTTGTTTCAAAAATAACATCCCTAAAATGGGATCTCATCATTTTCCTCAAAATTTATATGTTTCATCATTCAAAAAGTGTAACCCACCTAACATTATCTTAATCTACATAGAAAAAAACATTGGAAAGATTGATCTATAATAACATATACCATCTGATACCACATACTAGACAATAGAATAAACTAAGAGTGGAGGGACGAATCAAGGTGTCAATTATTTCTATTAAAAAATAAATATTATTTACATGTTGGATTAACATGTAAGACGTTTATTATTGAATAATTTTTTGATTAAACTATAACATGGAAAGCGACAACACATCACTTTTACATGATTCTTCACTAAGGGATAGTCCATGGAGGATATAATGAAAATGTGTCATTCATATTTAATACACAAATAAACCATAGTTATTGTGGAATAAATTATTCTATACAAAGTCATTATGTGCGATACACCCATCTTTGCATGATTTTATGGACAACAAATAACAACACTCATAACACTTATGTCAACTCCCCGTAGATCACTACTTTGGGTTAAGTATTACTCAGTTAAATAACTTGATGGTCACTTCACAAGATTGGAATTTATATCCCTATAATTGACTAAATTAATATTTTTCATTAATCATAGTATTTTGTATATTAACCTCAATTTACTTCTCACCAAAACCATATGTTCAACACCAATGTTTGAAAATATCCAAAGCTTCGTGAAAACCCCCATTATGTTTCATGGAAATTAAATACCTAGTAGACCCATAAAATTTCATGATGCTCCAAATATTTGAGAATATCATATACTTAATGGATCAAAATTACTTTACAATGTTCACAGACATTATGAAACACATTAATTTATGTATCTCCCACTATTTTTAGAAAAACTATTACTCAAACCAATTCGAATCCATTTACACATAAAATTTATTTTTTTCATTGTCTATCTAACATTTAATTAGAGTTACAAGAATCTCCCAACCTTGTAGAAAAAATAAAGACTCGTCCTTTTCTTCCATTATATTAGTATAAAATGAATTTTTTTGTTCATCTTATTTTGTAGGATCGTCACTTCATGCTAATCCCATGCTCCCTACAACAGTTTCATGGACCTCATTGGTAATTATAATCATGATAAAATATTCGAGAAGAGTAAATTAAATTAAACATATCCATGAGTCTTCTAAATTTCACAATGATTAGTCATCATCTATAGGATGTTCTTCATTCTCATTCACAAAGCTACACATCATCAAAAATATTTACCATTAGGAAACCTTGTCCTTGAAAAAGTCCATACATTTCCATATTTGAGAGGATTCAATCCATAAAACCTCCTTTTACAATGAATTATCGTTTTTACAAATTATGATCCAAAAATATTAGGAAAACACAAGGAAATGATGCCACCATCCACACTGAATCCATCTTGCACTGTTTTATAACATGCATTAGAATCTCCTTAATCAATCTAGAGTGGAATGATAATAAACACAATATATAAATCACTTCTAGATTTAAATTTACATTGTCCCAACAATATTACTACTTATATTTTAATAGTTATAAAAGGAAAATAAATCCTTATCCTATAAAAATAATCAAATAATATAATTAAAATATTTTTAATAATAGTTATAAGATTAATAGTTATAATAAATATTTCCAATTGAATTGTATCCACCTATATAAGATAAAAATTAATATGAAACATTTTAAAAATTCTACATTCATTTCAATTAAATTTATCACCTTGTGAATTTAAAAATAAAAACTAACATATTAAAATATTTTCACCATCATTATTTTCATGGAATTTTATTTGATGTAAAGAAACCGTCACCTATTAGAAAATTATTCAATAATTTCATTAATAAAAAATCCATTCAAACTCATTTTGAGTATAATCATTAATTTAAAGAATAATTAAAATCCATTTAGTTCTAATTAATATTAATTAAATAAATTAGTAACAGTAATTAAAAATATTCTGAATAATTATTCTTTAATATTGAGGCATCAATGCAAATTAAGGATCAGAAATTGGAAATGATAGTGAAATTATTTTACAAAATATTTATAAATTGTTAAATAAAAAAATGTAATTAAATATTTCAAATCGAATAGTACTAATTTTATGAATTCTAATTTTATTCGTTGAGTAGTTATTGAAATTAGCCACTAACAAATGATTTTCCCTTAAAATATTCATCTCATATGATTTCATTATACTATTATCTACTATAAGAATTTCATTAATATCAATCAAAATATAAATCCATCAGTAATGTAATCAAATATCAAATTATGCATCAATTAAATATTTTAGTACATGACATTTATGGTCTTCAAAATATATGAAAGGGTGGTTAGATATACTTTGAAAAAACTCACAATTTTTTCCCTCCTCATGTGATAATTATTAATAAAATACATTGATCTAATATACCCAAAAATATTCAGACATAAATGAATGTTACCGTTATTGTAATGGGAGAATTAAAATTTTAGAATATAAAATAATTAAAATACTATAGGAAAGAAGGAATGTTTTTATAATAGTAATTGTTAAATGTATAGGCATGGTTGAAATTGAAAATAATAGAGTATTGATTTACCAATCATGAACCCATATGTCATATTATTAACAAATGAAAATTTACCCAATGTATATGGTGAATTTATAGACTTCACTAAAGTATCATTGATGAGAAAAAAAATTCAACATATTTGTCTTCCAAAACTTATAAAATCCTCAATATAAACATATATGAATATTTGACCTTCTAAAAAAGGAATCATGGCCCCGTCTTCGTGATGGAATCCATTCATCATCCTGATAAAATATTTAACATTTATTCAAATAAGAATCTTATCCCTCTCATCTGCACCACAAATACATTTTCCAAAAGACCCTAAAATAATTATTATGACATGAAAATTATTATCTATTACATTAAATTTTCAAAGTTGTTATCAAAATATAATCACTCATATATAAGGAAATCAAAATTGCAGTAGATAATATATTGTTAAAGGATTTAGTTCAGGGATGTGTTTTAGACTATCATTTTTTTTATTTTTCATTAATTTTTATGAAGAAATAAATCATTTACTAGTGATCATCCAATGTTTTAATTCCATAATATTTATTTTTTTGAAGAAAAAATAATATACTATTATTATTCAACAAAAAATAGAATCATTTTCTCACTATATGATCCCTTGAAGTTATTATACACAACTACTATTGTGGCTAATCATGAAATTATAATTTCAATAAATAATTAATGTCACAATATTAACATAATACATAATATAATTTTTATTTCATAAAAAATAAACTCATTGGATATTCACAATTTTTCAATAGAAATAATTTTATAAATCCATATATTACGTAATTTTATTTTTTATTTATCATTATATATATTTCAAATATAATACAAAATTACTAGGATTAATAAAATGAAAAATCATATTTATTTTCATATTTTAAAAAATATTAGTTGTTTCATTGACTGCTATATCATTCCAAAACATGTATTTGTTAATAATCCCAATATTTTCATTAAATTATCTTATTTTAAAACCCGATTATTATTATTCATTTTGTTGTGAAATTATTTTATATACTCCTTCAATATGCTTTTTGAAAAAAAATAATTCCCACATAATAAATAATTTTTCTATGACATATATTATATTATCATTACATGTGATTCTAATATTGGTCACTATATATCAGTTAATATTATAATGTACAGATGTTTGCAAAAATAAAGCCAATAATTATTCCTGAAATTATAATCCCATAAATCAATAATGGGTTATTAATGGTGTTTCAAAAAATTGAAATCAAGAGTATATTGGTAAATACCCAAAATCAAATTTATAAGAAATAGATTATAAAATACATTAGAAGATGATCATGGAAACTAATCCATGAGAGTAATATCCATTAGATTAATAGATAAAAAAGGAATCCACTTCATAATATTGTATTCAAAAATAATTCCTATCATTCTATTATAAGATAAAGTAAAATGTAACATATAAAAATTTAATTCTACGATGGATAAATGAATAATTTTCAATCAACCATTTTGATAAATTCAAAATAGTGAAACATTACAATTAATTAATGTTGAGGAAAACAATATAGATTATAATAATTAATTTTATAAACCTGATATAAAATTTCTTTCTATTATAATTTATAGTATGAAAGAGAAACATTTATTATAGAATGTGTTGAAAAATTTCACATTTATAAACATATATTGATATATTTAAAACATAAAATGATTATATATACATATATTTTTAATTTAAAATACATTTTGTGGAAAGTTTATTCATTGAGGAGAATTCCTATTATAAATAATGAGTATTATTTGTATAAATGTAAAATATTATTAAGAATAATTCCATAAATGAAAAACATATTAATGTTATAATATTAATTTACTAATATAAAATGATTATATAACATTTGATTAAAATATATGAATAATATAAAAGCATAGTATTAGATTTTCATTTGTATAATGTTTCTGATAATAAATGAGATCTACTCAAAAAATATATTTATATGGATATATATTTGTTTGGATGCAATCATTACACTTTTATAATAATCATAGACCCAAAATAATTATATTTTATACCCATTATAAAAATTATTGCATTTTTCATTGTTAATTTATTTCATTTAATCCATATTTATTACCTAATATAACATAATATTTATCATTATTTTCTAAAATTTTAACCAAACATTGGTCTAAACTAAAAAACAGGTCTTTCTCTCATCTAAGAATCAAGCAAGGTTCAATTATAGGTAGTATCCTCAATATATCCCTATATTTGGGTTCTTTTAATTCCTCCTTACTTGTTGGATTTTATAAATACCTCCTCCCCACATAATCCATGCTTAGCACATTTCTTTAATATACTGTTGGATTAGGGTGTTTCTTTATCTTGTTCATCTTTTCCCTATATTATTGTATCTAGTCCAACAATTTTAATCACTGATAATGAAATATATTTATGTTGAAATAACTATTCTTGACTATCACGTCCCATCCCCAGGACCCCGTATCGTGACTATCCCAAGACCGCCTTCTATAGGACAGGGGCTAGCGACTAGCACCAAAGGCGTAAATCCCTAAGACTGGGAAGGCGTTGACTTTATAAATCATTAAACACACACAACCAAAGTACCAGTGGAAGAAAACACTACGTAAAAGATGTATAACATGTGTACTGAAAGTAATGGGATTCCAGAAAACAAGACAAACTGTAAAGTAAAAGTACAACTGAAAAAAAAAATTGATGTGTGAAAATAGCTCTCGGATCGTCCTCTGGGGTTCCTACCTGAAGGGTAGTTACAGATGGCCTCCTCAGCACACCACGTCATTCAGAATCCATCGCGTACTGATACGTTGTAACGTCCTACTCTATGTACCATCCAGTCCTGGCTCTCTCAGCCTCTATCAGCACTGTCCGTCGTCTGATACCTCCACAACGAGGTGCGGGTATAGCCCATGTAGTATTGAGCATAACGATACTCAATATGGACCCCGAGACCCACAAGGTCTCACAAAATCCAACAAAGATAAACCACAAAGTATTATTTCGAGGGATAACCATTATTTAGATATATTCCCATAAATATACCTAAGTTATCAAGTAACCAATCTCAATCAAGAGGAAAACACAAAAGTCATTGACTCAGCTCGAAACATGATTTTAATAAACGAAACCACAACTGATGAAGAACTCCTCCTATGTTGAGAAATTTGGTCTTGTCACGACACCAAGGAACTTCTCCCAAACCTTAGACTGATGAGGTACTCCAACTATCGTGTACCGTGGGTCTGGTGCCAACTACCGGATGCTCTTCTACTATGGGTCGGCCACCATCTACTAGTCTCTCCCCCTAATATCCTACAGAGTTACTCCTCATGTAGAGTACCATGGGTCTACCTAAAACTACCAAGCGCTCCTCCGGATTGGGCCTACCACCAACTACTAAGTGCTCCCCACTGGGCTAGTCGAATAACTCCGAGTCGAATTGTTCGAGCAGTTGTCAAGTCTCAGCGAGCTACTAGGTCTCTGTACACTACATGCGCGTCTCTGGGAGGATCCTCTCCATGATCTACTAGTTGATACTCCAAGTGTCCTAAATTATCATGAAGGAGTGTCACAAAGGACTTCAACCTCATAGGGGTCATAACGCAATAGACAACACGTCAATCGGACACCTGGTATGTGAGTTATTGGCATTTCCATTCCAGGGGACTAGTTGGTTTTTAGGTTGAAACAATCCTAAACATACCTCAACTACATCCAATCCTCAAGTGGGGTAATCCAAAAGAACATTCTCACACTATGATTTCTGTCACCGCAGATAGTTCGTCGATAGGACACACATATCCTGAGTTATATGTGAAAAGTTGTATTAGGGTCTGACGGGTTCGGGTCCGATCTGAACCTGTTAGAACGACCAGAACTGACCCGGGTCCGGACCGGGGTCCGACCTGGTCCATGAGTCCAAACTGGTCCAAAGGGGTGGCCTGGCCCGAAGGCACAGCCCGACCCAAATAGGCGGCCCTACCTGAAGGTGAGGCCCGGCATGAAGGCGCGGCCCAGCTCGAAGGCACGACCCAGCCCGAAGGCGCAGCCCACCCCGTGAGGGCAGCCCGGTTGGTTGGCCGCGTGTATTGGCCAGAGAACCATGTGGAATGGAAGGTGGGCCACGTGCCGGCGGGCCACGCATGAGAGGGGGTTTCATGCCCCCTAATTTCCGAAACAGACGGTGTGAGGTGCCGACCCTAGTATCTATGGGACCCAAAGGGTCTTGCCTATATTGCGCACAGGCTGCCAGCTCAGTCGACCACCTTCCCATGTCTGCGACGGCCTAAGTTCGTGGTCCTTCTCCGGCACAACACGATAAAACCACACCCATCTTCTTCGCTACGGCCGTCCCTGCCCACGGATCATCTCCACCGCACGACACAACCGCGTCGCACCACCTCCACTATGGCCTAGCCAAGCAGAGGCCCCTTACTCCACCGCACAGCGCAATGGTACTGCACTGCCTTTTCCATGACCCAACATTCCCCCATGCGGCCTGACGGTGTTGCGCCTTTCTAGTGACCCGGTGGTCTTGCCTTGCTGGTTTTGTCACGGCTAGCCCGATGTCGGCTGCCACTATCCACTTCTATCATCAACAACAAACAAGATCAAAGGGGGGAGGGTTGAGGCATGTTCGTGAGGTCTGAACCCTCCATGTTATGTTGATAATAATCGGAATATCATATTCCAAAATATTGTATGAATTAGAACGAAAACAAAACAACTAAAACCCCTAACTTGGTACATTTATTTTTTAGGATTATGCAGAAGGGTAGACATCAACACATCGTCATGAAAAAAGAATCCAAGGATGGTGTCGTCCACATTCTTCAAGGAAAATGCTCCCTCCATTTATATGGTTGAAGAACTAAGAGGATGATCATCTACGTTCTTCGCGTTCTTCACATTCTTTATTCGAAGAACGGTTCTATTTTGAAATATTTATCCAAGTTTTCTCCAAGCTCCACCATGTTTCCAATTTATAATAATAGATTAAAATATGTTATTTGTTGAAAAAAACAAACAAGAGTAGAATTTAATTAAAAGAGACAACTCATTTAATTACTTGGGGTGGAATGGATTAAAAATCAAAAATTAGGGGAGGTGATTATAGTTATAAATTAATATAAAAAGGGTTTGACCAATTATGGGGGAATTCCAAGAGTTACAATGGGTTAAATTTTGTGTGGTCCCCATGTGAAAAATCCTCCCAACAGAGGTTTTATGAGGGTGGGCCCCAACACCATAATCTATCATTAGAGGTTGTGGTTTGGTGGCCCCAAACATCAACCTCCCCTTGGAGATTATAACCACCAAAATTAAAATTAACCACACTTATTTTTATTTAACTTTATTTCTTCAATTATACAAAAACCTTATTCCATTCTCTCTAGAATGTAATTGCAGTGGAGGTCTCACTATGAAATCACCGACACTGCGAGCTAAACGGTGCCCTCAGATTTCAATTATGAGAATTGGTTCAAAAGTTATAAATTCTCGCTCGCACGTTTACTAATCATACCAGAGAAAAACATCATAAATTGATTCTGAGCACATCGGGCCATGGAATCAAGCACCATAAATTTTTACAGACTTGTAAAAATCCCAGGAATTTATGAAAATATTTTCCTCATAATTTTCGGGTCTTTAAATTCTCCCCACCTTAGGTCTTTACATCCTCGTAAGCTACAACATACACTAAGAGAACAAATGGGGGTACTGAGCTTGAATCTAAGCCTCATGCTCCCATGTACTCTCCAGGAGGTTCTCATGCTGCCATTGTACGCACACCAGAGGTATCGACCATCCACGTAGGACTCACTCATGTAAATCCTAAATCTCTACTAGAACCTCCGTGAATGTCACCCCATTGTCGATGACTATCTCCCCATGTTCGATGATGTAAGAAGGGTCATGCATGTATCTTCTCAACTGAGATACATGGAAGATGTCATGAACCCGGGGCAACTGAGGTTGATGATCCAATCGGTAAGCATCCTTTCCTACTCTGCAAAGGACCAGAAAAGTCCATTGAATCATAAAGATAGCTTTCCACCTCGGCCATTCTCCATAGACCTTATTGAGATGAGACCTGTAGAGGGACATGGTCACCATCATCGAACTCCATAGGTCTCCGTCTCCTGTTAGCATACGACTTTTTCATGCTCTGTGCAATCTTCATCCGCTCCCGGATGATCTGCACCTTCTCCGTGGTAGCTTGTACCATGTATGTTCCAACTAGTTCTGACTCCCCTAGGTCTATATAGCACAATGGTGATCTGCAATGTCGACCATACATGGCCTCGAAAGGTGTCATACCGATGGTGGAGTGATATCTGTTGTTGTAAGAAAACTCCACCAAAGGAAAGTGATCCTCCCAGCTACGACTGAAGTCAAGGAAGAATGCACGTAGCATGTCCTCGAGTGTGTGGATGGTCCTCTCGGTCTAACCATCTATCTGAGGATGGATAGCAGTGCTCAAACGAAGAAATTTCCCGAAATATTCCTATAACCCATTCCATAGCCAGGTATTAAAACATGTTCACTGTTAGAGAAAATAGAAGATGGTACTCCATGTAGCCTCACAATCTTTGTCACATAGAGGCGTCCCAAGCTCTCTAATGAGACCTGCTCTCAGATCAGTAGGAAGTGGGATGACATGGTGAGTCAGTCGATGATCACCCATATCGAATCGTGACCCATGGATGTATGTAGAAGACCTATCATGAAATCTGTGGTTATCCCATACCACATCTACTCTGGGACCTCTAATGGCTAAACCAGGCCTACTGGTACCTGCTGCTCTACCTTCACTTGGTGACAAGTGGGGAACTATGAGAAGAACTCTACTACAAACTTCTTCATACGTAGCCACCAGTGCTGTCGTCAAAGGTCCTGATACATATTTACCACTACAAGATTTAAAACTAGAGGGAAGGTGTGAGAATCCCTCAAAACATCCTAGTGGTGTGCAAATGGTACCATATTACATCATCAAAAAAGGATGTCATGCTCCCCAACTTCAGAAAATCCATCAACTGCATGCCCATTGGATATCTAAGTACATCGGGTCTCGTAGTCAGCGTCCCCATTTTGTGCCCCCATGAATCACTGAAGAAGTGGAGGAGTGACTGTATGATACAGTAGATAGGTAGCTCCATCCCTATCTATAAAAGATATCTACAAGGAAACTAGCTGTTATGTCGCCTCTCCTACCAGTTGTATACCTGTCCTCCTACTGAGTGCATCCGCAACAGCATTCCCCTTCCCAAGAGTATAGACTATGTCAATGTCATAGTCCTGGATGAACTCAATCCATCACTACTGTCTCATGATCAGGTTCTTATAAGAGGAGATATACATGTGACTCTTGTGATAAGTGTGCATGGTAAAATGATCGACCATCATATAGTGTCGCCACATCTTCAAGGTGAAGACCACTGCTGCTAACTCAAGGTCATGGGTAGCATAGTTCTTCCCATGTTGTCTCTATTACTGACAACTATATGTGATCACTACTTGCTCCTTTATCAGGACACACCCATGTCTGTTCCCTAATGCATCGCAGTAGACTATGTACACTATGCCTTCCACTGGAAGCCTCAAAATGGGGTCACTAGTCAGCCTCTACCTCACTCCTGAAAGATCTACTGGCATCTCTCTATCCGGATGAAGGGTTTCCTATTCTTCGTCAAAGAAGATATTGGTGCTGAAAATATGGATAAGTATGGAATTAATCATTGATAGTATCCATCCAAACCCAGGAAACTCCTTACCTTTGGAAAACTCTTAGGTGGCTCCCAATCATGTATTGCCTCAATCTTTGCTCGATTCACTGCAACTCCAGCCTCCAGGATGACGTGTCTAAGAAAGTGGACCACTAGAATCCAAAACTAGCACTTCTACTACTTTCTATGAAACCGGTGCTCTTGGAGTGTGTCCAGTACTACCCGCAAATGGTAGGCATGATCCTCCTCAGTAGTTGAGTATATCAAAATGTCGTCTATTAAGACTACAACAATGAAATCGAGGTATGGTTGAAGGATCCTATTCATGAGACATATGAACACTGTTGGAGTGTTGGTTATTCTGAAGGGAATAACCAAGTACTCATATTGGCCGTATTGACACCTGAAGGCTGTATTCATCACATCCTTGTCTCAAACTCTAAATTGGTGATAGCCTGATCAGAGGTCTATCTTCGAGAACCATCGTACTCACTTGAGCTGATCAAAGGGATCATCAATCCTTGGAAGTTGATTCTTGTTCTTCATGGTCACCTGGATCAGGAGATCATAGTCGACACGAAGCCTCAAGCTCCTGTTTGCCTTCTTGGCGAACAGAATCATGGCTTCTCAGGGTGAAACATTGGTCTGTATGAATCCTATCCACTGCAAGTCCTCCAGCTGTACCTGCAACTCATGAAGCTCTGTGGGAGCCATCTGATATGCTGGAGTAGATATCTGTTCTATACCGGGGTACAAGACAATGTATAATTCCACCTCTATGAGATGTGGTAGTACTAGAACATCATTAGAAAAACATCCGCGTACAGGTCCACCACAACAGGATATGTCGGACTCTCCACATCAACTGTCCCGAGGGTAAGGCAAGCCAACTGGTGAGTGATTAGTTGCACCCTCCTCGGAGTAAGTCCATCCTAAGATATAATGGTTCCCTTATCAATGGTTAAATTTAACCTAGTCCCACCCATGCGGACACACCGCACTTTGTGCCTAATACAATCAATCAGATCATGGACTGTAGATAACCAGTCCATACCCAAGATGACGGCGTAAGGCCTCTACGCCGCTATGAGGAGATCATAGCCAAAGCCCTCCCCTGCTAGAGTAATCTCAGACATCTGGCACTAGTGCTTAATCATCTAGTCTGCTCCCATATGAGTCTCCAGCCAAAAGTATTGTGCCAACGGCTCCGTCGGAATCACTGAGATTTGAATGAGAGTAGTGGTAATGAAAGAGTTACATGCACATGTGTATATAAGAACTACCACTAAGGTGGAATAAACATAGATAGTAACTCGTATAATCACTTAAGTACCATGGTAGTATGATTCATCTTCTTGAAATTGTTATCTCCCCTATCCACCCGCTCCCTATGGTCGGGGTGGACCTCCTGGTGGTGGTGGCAGTAGCACCTCGTAACGTCGCCAACCGCCAGCTTCACGTCTAGTTCATCTTCCACATCCACCTCTGCCATGTGGACTTCCTCGATCGAACCTCTACCCTTTCCTGGGAGGTCCCTAAAATTTTTGCTAATCATCAGAGCGACAGGTCGGATAATCACGAGCCATGTGACCATGCTCCCCACAAGAGTAACAATGTAAGCTATGGGCATGTTTGGATTTGTCTCCACTTCGGGTGCCCTGAAAAACCGATCGTGAGTCGTGCAGTCAACCACCTATAGGTCTGTCATCTTAGACCTCTACGTCATCTGTCTACTGAAATCTGAAAAAAAACTCCAGTTTGTGTCAACTAGTGGTGGGTCTCGCTGCAGGAGGCTGCTCAGCAAGGAAAATCTCCACTTGGAGGGCTCACTCCAACACCCCCATCTATGTCGGGAAGCTGTGGGAGATAATTGAAGCTTTAATATCTCCATAAGTCCCTGCTCAATGGTTCGGGCCCTGAAGAATAGGTCCCGTACAATATTAGTGGAATAATATGAGAGGTCGGTGCACCTCGCTGAGTACTGTGCCACCGTCATGCGACCCAATTATAGATGTAGTGGCTCTGTTATCCAAATCGATCATAGGGAAGATGGAAAAAACTTCACAAAGAACAAGTTCTCAAAGTCTGCCCATAGAAGTGATGCCTCATCATGCATCTGGAGCATCAAGCTCCACCATCTTCCTGCTGATTCTTGAAAGAGGATGGTTGCAGGGATCACCATGAATTTGGTTGGTGCCCCTACCAGTCTGAAGACTCTCACCACAGCCTCCATCCAATCCTAAACTACCTACGGGTCTGTCTCTCCCTTAAACCTGAGTGGGATATGGCGCTAGAACATCCGCAGCGCACTCAAGTGGCGTGCACTCTCTGCTACTAGGGCTGGTGGAATCAGTGTCCCAATGGGGAGTAGTACTGTGGGAGCCTCCTCAGGTGCCTTAACTGGTAGATGGACCTATATTGAGACATCATCATTCAGTAGGCTGCCAATATGTTCAACTATCAAGGCTCTAGTTGGTCGTCCGCCGTGAGGTATCCTTAAAGTAATAGATGTGACATGGTTAAAATTATATAACTAGCGAGATGACCTGGTTGAGCTAACTTAATGTAAAAATTTGAAAACACACACACAATCAGTGTTTTTGTGAACTGAGTTGGAAATCAGTAGTCAGGGTCCTAGTGTATGGATATATCGACTACCACACCAACACTAGAATCCCTGAGCTGAAAACCACACTAAATACGCTTAACACTATCGCTTAAAAAAACAAATATCAGAGTACTATGTTATTTGGTAGAACCGATGCCTCCGATACCAATTTTTCACAACCCACCCCCCAGGGCACGTTTCGTGACTCCCCCAAGCATGCCTTCCATAGGCCAGGGGATGGAAACTAACACCAAATGTGTAAATCCTTAAGAATGTGAAGGAATTGTCTTTATAAATCGTAAAAATAGACAACCAGAGTACAAGCGAAAGCAAACACTATGTATAAGATGTATAACAAGTGTACTGAATGTAAAAGGGGGTCCAAAATAAAAGCACAATTATTAAGTACAATTACAACTGAAAAAAACTGGTGAAGGGTGAAAGTAGCTTCTGGATCATCCTCTAGGTTCCTACCTGATGTGTAGTTACAGATTGCCTCCTCATCACTCCATGTTCGTCAAACTCCAATATGTACCGATACGTCATATGGTCCTCCTCCAGGTACCGTCTAGTCTCGCCTCGCTCGGCCTTTATCTGTGTTGTATGTCATTTGTAACCAATACAATGAGGTGTGGGAAATGCCAGTGCAGGGGTGAGTATAACGATACTCAGTAGGGACCCTGAGACCCACAAGGTATCAAAAAATCCAACAAAGATAAACCAAAAAGTATGAATTCAATGGAAAAACATTACTTATGTATATGCCCATACAGATACCTATGTTATTAAGTGGCCCATCTCAATCCTAAGGAAGACACAAAAGTCATTGACACAACTCAAACCCGAATTATCATTATCAAAACCATGGATGCTAGAGAACTTCTCCTCTATCATGAACAGTGGGCCTGACGCGACACCAAGGAACTTCTCATTACAATTAGACTACTGAGGTACTCCTCCTATCGTGTTCCGTGGGTCTACTGCCAACTACCAGGTGCTCCTCTACTATGGGTCAGCCGCCAACTACTAGGAGCTCCCCCTAATATCCTGTTGAGGTACTCCTCCTATCGAGTACCATGGGTCTGCCGCCAACTACCAGTATCTCCTCTGCCTGAGGACTCCTTCCACCTACCAGGTGCTCCCCACTCAGCTAGTCAAATCCCTCCGAGTCGATTCGGTTAAGCTGTCGTCAGGTCTCAAGTAGCAACTAGGTCTCAGTACACTACACGATCATTTCCAAGAGGATCCGCTCTATGAGCTACTTTTCGATACTCCAAGTTTCATGAAGTCTCTCACGAAGAAGTATCACAAAGGACTTCCACGTCATTGAGGTCTTAAGGCAACAGACGAAGCTACAATCAGACGCCTGGTCAGTGAGCTAATGGAATTTATGTTCTAGGGGCCCTGATGGATTTTAGGTTCAAACCAACCCGACCGTACCTCAACATTATCCAATCCTCAAGTGGGGTAAGACAAAGGAAACATCTCTCTCTAATAATTATGTCTCTATATATGGTTCGTCGATAAAACAACCATAGCCCGAGTTATGGGTGAAAAGGTGTATTTGGGTCTGACAGGTTCGGGTCCGGTCCGACGCAGTCGGACCGACCAGCCCTGACCCAGGATTGGACCGGGGTCCGACCCAGCCCCTGTGTCTGACCAAGTTCGATGGGGTGTCCCCATCAAAAGGGGCGGCCCGATCTGAGGGTGCGTCATGGACCGAAGGCCTGGCCTAGCCCAAAGGCATGTCCCTACATGTGGGGGCGTCTTTACTGGCTGGTCGCATACCTTGGTCGGCTGGCTTTGTGGCCCGGCTAGTTGGTTGTGCGGCCATGCGGGCTGGCTGTGTGTCGGCGGGCCGTGGGGCCCAGCTGGCTAGCTGGGTGGGGCCTGGCCTTGTGGCCAGTCCGGTTGGCTCCATGGCTAGGCCGACCGCACGTGGGAGGGGATGTCGCGTCTCTACTTATTTCCAAAATGGCTGGCGCTATGCACCAGGCCTGGTAACTGGGTCCCGCCTATACCGCACATCGGCGACCCTCTCAGCAGGCCACCCTCCCCTGTCCGATGCAGCCTAAGGCCATAGTCCTTCTCTTGTGGGTCTAGACGGTGTCGCGCCCAGATTCTCCCCCGCAACCCTCCATGGCCATGGCTCATATCCACCGCACAGCGTGGCGGCGCCACGCCACCTCCGCCACATCCCGGCCTGGCCACGACCCCCTACTCCACCACACAGCGTGAAACTGCCACACCATGTTCATTGTAGATCATCTTGGCTATGGCCTGACATTCCCCCGTGCAACACGACTATGTCGCACCTTTCTAGGGACCCGCCGATCTTGGGTAGCTGGTTTCTCTGTGGCCGACCCGATTATGGCCGCTGTTGTCTGCATCTGTCATTAACAACAAACAAGATCAAAGGGGGAGGGTTGGTCCATGATCATGTGGTCTGATCCCTCCATGTTATGTTGATAAAAATTTTCATAACATACTCCAAAATAATGTATAACATAGAACGAAAACAAAAAATCTCATACCCCTACCATGGTTCGTTGCTTGTTGACGATTACACGGAAGGGTGGATGTCAATTCATTGATGTCGGGAAAAAAGAATATGAGGATGGTGTCGTCGGCGTTATTCAAGTACAACACTCCCTCCATTGTTCTCTTTGAAGAAGGAATATGATGATCATAAACATTCTTCACGTTCTTCGTTGGAAGAACAGTTCTCCATTGAGAGATTTCTCCAAGGGTTCTACATTCTCCACCAAGTTGCCAACCATAAATAATAGAGAAAAAGTATATTATTTGTTGGCACAACAACAAAAAAGAGTAGCGTTTAATTAAATTATACAACACATTTAATTAATTGGGGTGGAATGGATTTAAAATCAAAAATTAGGGTGGTGGGTGGGGAGAGTAAGAAATTAATTAATAGAGTGTTTGTAAAATTATGGTGGAAGTCCAAGAGTAACAAGGGGTTAAAGCCTGTGTGGTCCGGACATTAAAAATCCTCTCATGGGAGGTTATGTGTTGGTGGGACCCACCACAATAACCTCTCATGGGGGGTTATGGTGTGGTTCCGCCCACCTCTAACCTCCCCTTGGATATTTTAACCACAAAAATAAAAATAAGCCAAACTTATATTTATTTACCTTTATTCTTAAAAACTCCCAAAACTAACATCTATTATTGTTAGAATGAAACTATAGTAAAGGTCTCACTAAGAATTCCGTGATGCTGCGAGCTCAACGGTGCCCTACGATTTCAATTCCAAGCACTGGTTCAAATGTTATAAAACAATCCTCGCACGTTTACTGAAAGTACCTAAGAAAAACTATAGAAACTGATTCCGGGCACACCAGGCCACGGAATCATGCACCGTAAATATTCTCAGACTCATATAAACACCTAGAAATTTTGAAAAAAAATTCCACATAATTTATGGGTCATTACATTGACCCCATGCTTTATCAATATTTATGTGGTCATTGGTTTCATGAGATTATGTTTATGTAATTTCATTTTCATTGTCCATGTTGTTTGTACTCATATGTTTTGTAACATCCCATTTCTGTTTCATGTATTGATATGTGCTCTTCGATAAGATTAAATTATTATAACGTTAAATTGGAAAAAACATTTATTATTGAAAAGTTCCGTTTTTATTAAACATGCTAGAGATTGGTAAAATGTCAATTTAACACTTCATAGTTTTCAATTAAATATTTTTCTGAGTTATACACTGAGTGGATATGATTTTTCGAGGCACACAAAATCTATGGTATGAATGAATAATTTTTTTTATAAATAATACATTAATTGAAACTCATTTTTCATAATATTCTAATAAAATCCAAATGATGCATTATTTGATAAATCCATGGCCACTATTATGTTGGAAATATGGTGTTTACCCTATGAGGGGTATAACATCCAAAGTGTTAGAAATTTGGATGTCTCGCTATTGGGATAAATTTATTAAATAATATTTAATTTATTATTTATAAAAAACAATTAATTATATCTCAAATGGTGAGTCGTATTGGAATTCCAAGACCATTAACGTGTCTGGAACGTGGTGTGTACCCTATACAATGTATAACGTCTGTTCTCATTAGATTTTGGGATGCCTCCCTCAAAAAAATAATTTTTTATATTAATTAATAAATTATTGAATGTTTTCATAAAAAGTCATTAATATCTCTCAAAATCCTCATATTTTTAGAAATCTGGGACCACCGTTGGGTTCAGAACGCAGTTTTTACCTTCGATGGGATATTACATTCATTTTCAACAGATCTTTGGTGTCATTTAATTTTTACAATAAATATTTAATTTTTTTAAAATCATTTAATTGTTAAAAAATGTTGAACTATTAAATCATCTTCCCTAAAACAATAACACTCATTTTTTGACACTTCATGGTTTTATAAACTCTATTTTTGAACAGTTTCCACTAGATTAATTCAATAAACATCATAAATTGGTGAATTAATGAATCCTCGTTCAATTTTACATTAAATCATGCAATTAAAAATTGATATCAAATCACAGGTTCCTGTTTTACTGTAAGGTGTCGGTTTTAAAGTGGGAAAAGCATCATGGATTTCAAATTTGATAATAATCATGAGTTTCGGTTATCTCGGCACTTATTACGCAAGACCAAGACTTGCATCATCCAAACATCTATAGTGTACAATGTTTCGTTCTCTTTAATTAAATATATTTTCATATTATTTTAATCATGCTTCTCTAATTATGGGAAAAACCATGTAAATCCGCACAGCCTAATTTATTTAGGGGTAATTTACAAAATTGTGGGACGATAATAACATGGAATTATCACAAGATAACTATGCATAATTTTGAGAAGATAATTTATATTTTTTAGAAGATAATTTTGTTTATTATCAAAATTATAATTACATGAAATTATAAATGTTAATTATAATAAATATCTATGTAATAATTTATTAATATTTCCCTATAATAATTTCTTAAAATTTTTATGAAAAATTACGCGATTGGGATTATGAGTTGATATACATGTATATAAGATAATTTAGTGGATGATTATTATTTTTTTCAATGAAATTGTAATAATATACGTATTCAAAATATATGAGGATAATTATAAGGTAATTATCACGTGATAATATTATCGAAATTATAATAGGATAATTATGTGTGGTATAAATGACAATTATCATATTTTTAAAATAATATTATCAATGGATTATCAATGATGACCCCATCAGATTGTCAATTGAGTTTATAAATAAAATTTTCAATTATTTCTTATCATATTATCATATGTAATATTTTAAAAGATAAATACTGTGAATTTATCAAAAGATATTTTTATGAATTAACGAATAAAAATTGAAACAAATTATCAAAGATCAAATGCATGGAAATATCAAAGATAATTTCTATACATATTATCAAAGGATAAATAATATATTTATTGAATGATAATTTTAATATTATCAAAGTTCAATTATTCATATTATTAAAATATTAATTTTGAGTTTATCAAAGATAATAACTCTGATTGATAAACTCCAGGGCATGCGTTGATCTAACAATAAACTAAATAATTTTACATGAAAGACTTATATTATCGCATGTGACAATATATATACATATATATATATTGATGCATATCCTAGTGAGATAAATTATCATTGTATTTGATAATTTAAAATTAAAATTTAGATATTATACAAGAGAGGAAAATTTTTATCACATGTAATATTTTTAATCGATATTTTGACGGTTACCTAGGAGACAGAAAATATAATCGCATGTAATATTTTATTTTCTTGAAAAATAAAATAGAGGGATATAATTATCAAATTAGGTTTATAATTATTTTTATGGATATTTATTGTTATTGAATTTTTTAACAAAAAATGATAATCTAGATATTATCTTGGAGCGATAAAAAGTAATCACATGTAATATTTTACATCCCTATGAAATAAAATTGATGTTTTGGTTCCATGAACCCTTGACGAGCATTGAGCATTGGTGTATTGATGCTTATGATAATAATGATGTGATAAGGTGTATTGAAACATGATGGAGGGGGGATTATCATTATCATTGACATCAGTGACCTTGATGGAGGTGGTTCCTTTCTAGTAAGTCAAATTGATTAGCCGTATATTTATTGATTTATTTCTATTATTGATTTGAATTCAATTTCACAAATATGATTTCGAATAAATTAATAAAAACTCAATTCTAGAGAATCGTTATATTTGAATGGTAATAGCATTGGAATTTGTAAAAACCTCAATTCCATTGAATTCGGTGTGTTTATGGATATTTGTTGTTTTAAATTGTTTAATTTAAATTGTGGATTTTATGGAATTTGTAAAAACCTCAATTCCATTGAATTGAGCATTGGTGTATTGATGCTTATGATATGTTTTTTAAAAAACGATATTTTGGTTTTAAATGGAATGAAATAGGATCTTTTGAAATTGAAGAATGGGGTTTATCATATTTTTATGAATTTTGATAATAGTTCTCCCAACATTTAAGAGCTCATTCAAGCCTTATGTTTTTAGGAAGTTATTTGGATACACTCTATGCTTGGACAATGTTATGAAACAAATTTTAAGTGGGTCACATCACCAACGGGTTGGTGATGAGTATCCTTTGGCCAGTGTCATAGGGATGTGGGTATACACATTTTCTTGAGTTCACACAGAGACTGCTGAATCATATAGATGATAAATACTATCATACCTTTTTGTAGATGTCCATTTTTATTGATTTTTTATTTATATTTGAAATATAAATGTATGTGAATGATTTTTGGAATAGATTTACATGCTTGTTGAATTTATATAAACAGTTTAATATAAATGATTTAAATAAGACATTGTATAGAAATATTTCATCACATGTAAAATATAGAATATGATTTGAATGGATTTTCCACTATTTTGAATATGTGCAGTATGTTTTGTTTAAAAATGATTTTGTATTGCCAAAAACATTTATTTTAAATTTGAAAGAATTACTTTGGATAGTATATATTTATCACCTGTTATAGAATTTTTAGTGGTATCCTACTGGGCATAGGCTGACATCATATTTTTACCTTCAGGTATTTGTTGACTTTATTATTTTAGGTTCGGGAAAAGGTAAGGGATCTATTGGATGTGGATTTAGCTATTGAGAATTGGTCTTGGTGAGTTCTGTTCTAAGGGACCTTGGGGTTTTTTTTCATTTACGTAATTCAGTTTTAGTACTTTGAATTTTCATGCCATGATGTATTCTGGTACATCCCTTATAGTGGAATTTCTTTTGTTATGAATACTAATTTGTTATCTTTTTCTTCAACATTCATTTGGAAGAAATTATTTCCACTTGTATGTTGTAAGATGCCAGGTGATAGTCCCCAAACCCTAGGGACCGGGAATGACTGTCGGGCTATGTCAAGACTATCTTTGTTATTGGGTACCAGGGTACCTCGACTGGTTCATTACATGTTAAATTCTAGTGGTAAAGGGCCTCTAGTGATAAAATTTCTCACCTAACAACTATACAATTATCGTTATCCTCTAAAATATATTCCAATTTCCTAAACATTTCAATATACTATAATGTATTTAGATTCATAGAATATGTGTCTCATAGTGGTCATATAGCAATGATATACATGAGATTAGTATCTTTATATATATTATACATAGTTCATAAATTATCTATATGGTCCATTCTCATGGATTCCCCTTATGTGTTGAAAAAAAATATTTTATCCTTAGGGTGGATGCACATGTTGGTTCCACCCACAATGTCGATTAGGCTATGGCGTTAATGAGATGATGGTAGCTTATATGAAGTGTTTTTATATAGATATTTTTTATAATATTTTTATTTGATGATGGAATATTAATTTATGTCTATAGTAAAACAAATTCCTTGATAGGAAGCATGTTACAACATGTTAGTCTCGTATGGTTGACTATAGATTTTTTTGTGTTATAACTATCATTCCACTGTATTTTAATATTCAATTAATTGGATAATTATGATTTTATCTGTGTATCAATTATATAAATTTTACATAATTATAGATGAATAATCAATACAACTCATTATTATACATTCCCCATGCAAAAAAGTATCCAATGTCAATAGAGACAACAAATATAATCAACATATTCAAGTAACAATATAAAATATATCATGAAAAAATCCCTCATCATATCACCCTTGAAAATCATCTCCTACATAAGACAATACATTAAAAACTGGGTGATGATAGACATATGATTGGATAGGCTCATATTAACAATATTGTTAGACAAATTGGATATTAATCAATGATAACGGTAAATAACATTAAACAAATCTAGATATCATGAAATCATAATAAATTAAAAAATTTAAACAAAATCATTAAATTATCATTAATGATGAGTCATGGAATAAGAATTTTAACTACTCATATATATAAATCCTACGATTGTGGAATCATAAACTATAAATAATTTCATATTTAATAACATCATAATAAAAAAAATATGTTGAATATGAATTATAATACAAAACCATTTCCATATTACACAATAACTTCTATGATGATTATAGTGGATTTGGATAACTCCACATTCCATTTTTATGTAGTCAAGTATCACTTCACTGAATATAATAGAAGAGAACGTACAATTGTATATTTAATTAACATCATTTAAGTCATTTAATTAGTCACGTCCCACTTAGAAGACTAAAATTATGGGAATATTCCCATTCTTAACTAGGTTCACATTAAATTATAATATATATTTTGAAAAATATATTATTATTTATCCACAAAATTAAGGGGACATGTAATTTAAGTCCCAACTTTAATATTTTGAAAACCAGTACTATATTTTTCACAAAACCACAAAATAATTCATTTTTCATCATGGAACACTACATGAAAAAATAGTTTACATAATGGTTTCAGTAATATATAATAATAAGATATAAAGATAATTTAATATGAAGATTTCATTAAATATATTTATCACATCATAGTAAAAATTTTCCATTGAAAGAACCAATATTCATACCAAAAATTATAAAATCATCATCCTCATATGTCTTCTATAAATTGAACCTTGAATATATCATTAGAGAATATCCAATATGGAGCACAATAATATTCAATTTTTGAATAAATAGATCTAAAAAATAATTAAAATTAAAATATGACCTTTTAATATAAAAATGGGAAAAATTCATATTACTTCTATATTTGAAAATAATAAAACTAGAGAAACAACAAAAAAATTATTTTTGTTCGAAATAATGATATAATTTGTTAATTTAATATTCAAATAAATAATTTTTCATTGTAGTGGGAAACAAATTCATTTGTTAAAAAAACGAATCTTTGAATTTTTTGAAAAATAAATATTTTGATAATATAATAAAAACAAAATGTTATTTAATTTAATTGAAACTCAGATATTATTCAAAATAACACTGAACATTATTTAGATTGATAAAATGATGTTTTTTAAATCATATTAAAGAAAAAGGTCATGAATATAAATGGTTCAAGAAAAATATAAAAACGATGTTAACTTTTTTTGTAAAAATATCCCAACATTTTTGAGTAACATGTTGAGAGAAAAATGGGTATATACTATATGTTTGGTGAATAACCAGTTGATATAGTTTTATACTCATTCACGTTAGATATTATATACTATTTCAATGGATGAGTTAGTAATAAGGTTTATAATAATTTTTTTTAAAGAGTCATAAATAATTTATAACACTCATTTAAATCAGTTAAATCTCTCTACATAACCATCATTGATAGATGTTATTTAAAATATAAAATCATCACATCATAGATGTGTCTATCTCCACATAAAAAAAGAAATGTTTTATATTATCTTATGGTTGAAATGTCTTACAAAAACGGGTTTATCATAAAAACAAACCTAGTTTAATATATTAGATCGAATTTTATTTTTTACGGTAATTTTTACGATATTATGTATTGTATTACTACATAAAACCACATGAAATTACTCTATTAATTTTTTTCACTTTTAATGTTAAAATTAAATTATCTCATATCTTATTTAATGTTAGAGGATATTATTTATTGTTAGGATATTTGTTTAATGGGGGATATTTACAGGGAATTTTTGGTAGATGTTGGATGATTTAAATGGATTATGTGGTCTAATTAAAAAAGAAAAATGTATCACCATATATATGTGCGGTAGGTGAAGAAAATTTAAAAATGAGTTTTTCATTATTAAGATATGAAATAATTATATAATGTTGTTCGAAAATAAAAAACATTGTGTTTATGATTCTTATAGTCAAAATACCAACTTTTAAAAATAGAAATTAATGGATTTTCTAAAATTATAGATAATATATTTCATGTTTACACCTCTCTTATACCGTTCAATCCATACCATGATAACATGAATATTACCATTATAAATATTTATTATATAAGGATATTAAGTTGGAATTATCTAATAATACGATGTATTTAGATAAAAAACTATTAAATTTTTTTTAATATGTTAAATATCAGGAATATTTTGATGTTAATTATATAATGTTTAGACAATATAGTTAAAAACGTCTATAGATAAAATTAATTGTTAAGAAAAATAATTGTGTTATTATAATTATTTAATTAAAAACAATGATTATGAGAATATTAATATATTTTACAGGTTAAATTATCTAAACACTACATTGAAATCATTCATCTGTAGTGAATATTAAAATAATGATTGTTAAATACAATTTGTTTGTTAAAACTCATGTTAATAAAATATAAAACGTCTTACCGGCATATGATTTTATTAACATGTATAATAAAATAATAAACAACATATGAATTAGCTATTTTTTCATTAAATAAAAATATACAACAATGAAATAATACATTATTAGTTAAAATTATAATATATATGAAAATAGAATAAATAAGAAATTGGAGATTTAAAATATAATTTTTCTATTATTAACATTTACAATTCAATACATATATCCTAGGAATTAGTAAATAATTATATTATTTAGATAAAAATATAAATATTTTTCATAATCCAATTAGACTTATTCATAATACGAAATTCAAGGAGTTGTATTTTTTTCAAATTTAAAAATAATAATTCATTTTTAATATATGATTCATAAAAGATTATTTTTCTATTTAAATAAATACATAAAAAAAATATGTTTATAGGGAAATATAAAATATTTTACATGGATATATAGATTGAAACCCTAAAAATAATTTCACCCTAAAATTTATCTTACTCTAGAAAAGGAGGATTATTTTTATTTGTCATGTCATTAGGTTCCCTCACTTCTTCCTAATAATTATTGTCTCACAACCAATAGTTCAATAAGATATTTCAATAATTTAATAAAAAAATATATTAAAAATGAATGAAAACAAGTTATTTGACATGTGATATATCTTAATAATGTGGTATAACTATTTTTAACGAGATTAATCGCTACTGGTTCAAAATTATAAATCTAATTAGAAATTTACAATTGGGGGATGAATCATTTTGAGAACCAGTTTTTGGAATTTAAATATTGATGGCAGGGAAACATAAAAAGTTACCATGATTGTTGATCAAATCATGGTTGAATAAGAGATATCAGGATAATGAATCGAGGTGGTCGGGGGAAACTATATTTCTAAAACACCCACAAACTATACAATGTTATTTATATAATTATGTTTTTCATTGTACGTGTAATAGTTGTTATGTGTCTACCTTATTTTTCTATTTTAATTGGGGGATTTTTTTTAACTTTTAATGGTTGGGACACCTTTTCAATTTAGTGGGATTTATTATTTATGATATGATATTATTGGATAGATTTCTTCCCTAGTCCTTTTCTATGACACCTCGTGGTGGGATGATCATAGATGTGGTCTGATTAAAATTCAAGGTGAGATCATGATATATATTTATTTTGTTTGTTTCCACCCTTTATTTAATTTTCATTTTCATTATTTTTTTATTGATTATGTTAATATTTTACTACATTATTGTGAAATCATCTTGGCATGATAGGGGTATCCTCTCATTATGAATTCTTCATTTGAAGATGTTATCCTTAGACTTTCATAAGTTTTTTATGTTTTGGTTTTCAGTTAAATGAGTTCAATTAAGAAATAGTATTTAAAAAAAGTAAATTTATTATGGAATATTTTTTATGTGACAGAGATTTCACAATGAATTTTGATTTTTGGGTTGTGAAATGATATTTATGGATGGACTATTGATTTTTTAGTGAAATAATGATTCTTGAATAGTATATAAGAATTATTCTTATTTTTAAATGTAAATAAATAATTTATTTTATATGATTATAATTAACTATTTTGGGTGTTTTTTCAGTTTTTTTATTTTTATAAATACGATTATCATTTTTATTGGGATTATACAATGGATTTATTTATTGGTTTGTTGTGTGTATAGATGTGTCTTGGAGACTCATAAATGGAATATTACGTTGGAATTGAGGTTGGTGGCCTCTGTAATAAAAATCCATATATTTTTTATTTATATCATTTAACACTTTAATATGCTACATGGGATAAAGAATGGGGTAAATGGTGTTATACTTAACATAGTGGAGGTTTTGTGGTTACTTGGGATTCCAAATATGATACAATTTGATCTGGATATTTTTTTTTGTATTCTAGTCACACCTGAGTATCTTAGTCTTTATTGGGTGGGGAAACCATATATATGATTTCGTACCTAAGGAATTTATCAATGTGTGTTTTTGGAAACATGATACCTATATTGGGACACATATTGGAAGTTTCTAAACATGGAGACACTTGGAATAGTGTCCTTGTCACTACACATTAGTTGTCTCATGGATGAATTGAAATCCCTCTTTGAATTAGAAAATATTCATGATGTACGTGTTATAGGAATGGGTATATCAGGGAATCGAATAATGATTCAGAAGTGAATCAAGGGTGTTTTTCATGGGGCAATACCAATGTAAAGGTACTAGGAGAGCTATGGGATTTTAATGAGGATAGACTAGCCCTTTTTTGGGTCCATGAGATCCATATAGTAGTGATTGACTTGTTTTTTTATGGTTAGGTTTTTATCAATGAGTATAGATTATTATGGGTTTGACGGACATAATGGATTTAGTATAATCTGATATTAGATTTTCACCAATGATGGATGGGGTATAATGAATCATGGACTATTGGATCATTTGGTGAAATAAGTAACAATATAAAACACTAGGGGATGTTGTAGGATGTGTTGAACATCACATTGAGGATTAGGATAATGGATGATCATTCCATATTCCTTTAGGTATTGGGTTTAAGACCATTCAATAAATGGAATAGGATGTCGTGATAGCCTATAAAGGTTCTTTTGGGGATGGTCGTGCATGATGGACCACCCTTGAGTTTGTGGGGGTAGTCATCCTGATTAATGTGATGTAATTATAAGTTGGTAGGTAACCGACCTTTATTAATTTGACATTTGTCGGTGTCCATATGTTGGTAAATAAATTTTAGGAATAGGTAAATAACCATCTTAATTGATATTTCATGGTATACCAAATTACTTATTGAACACTCAAGGAGTGATTAGATATATGTTAATGATTTTGGATGTCTGACCATAGGCAGTGTGTTTCTATCTTGTAAAGGTTTTGTATTCCACCATATCGTGTTTTTATATTTTTGGATTTTAAAAAATATGGTTTCAAGAGCCAAAAATATGTTTCCTTTATCGAATTTAATTATGTATGATCAGTTATCAGGTGTCTATTTAAGTACATGATGTCCTAATAGGAATTTTATCCAAGTCAGCTGTCATTGAAAAATGGTTAGTGATTTTCCACTAAACCAAAATTATTAAATTATATAATTTTTTCATGAATACATGAAAATAGGAAAATATATATTCTGTGAATTTTTATATAAAAATTTTGTTTTATTCCAACACATTTCATGGTAATAACGGTGCAAATACATACATTATGTATGATAAGACGAGTATTGGGATGAGGTAGATCGATAATTTGTAGAGATTCTGTGTGAGAGTTCCTAAGCATGATGTAGAGTATTGGTGTCTATTTTTTTATGATTTGATTCACATTTTATTTTGGATCTGCATAATTGGATATTATTTTTATGTTTTGTATAACAATATCATGTATTTTATTTATTTTTTTAATTTTTATATGTACTTTAATAGGACCTGAATAATCATTTTTATTTTTGATATATTAATTATATTGAATCAAGGAAAAAATTTCTTCATTTTAAATATTTTTACCTCATTGATCACATGAATCCTTTAGTGTAAAATTAGTAGTTCTTGATGACATGTTTCCCTCTCTCTCATATTGGAAAAAATCAAGGTGTTAATGAAATGGTATTTAAGAATTGTTTTGATTAATTATATGGGGATCTAAATGATATGTGATCTAAAAATATTACAGTTACTATGATGGATATTTTAATGGTGAGTAGAAATCGCATATTAGGGTTTCAGATATAGTTTATAATGGTATGTGACTATTATTCCTCTGTTTTAATTTAACAGGTGTATAATCTATCATCGGGTGGTATTAATTGATTATTATGTTTAAATTTTTCTTGGTTTTGGATCATGGATGTTTTGTATGAGGACTGTTGAGGGATATTAGCATATTTGCAAGAGGATCAGTTCATGAATCATTATAGGTATGTCAGATTCAGATGATAAAAATTGTACTTGTGATTCGTTAAAGATGAGAGGTTCATGCTATTCAAATATTTCTTAAATACATATATGGATATTCCCACAAATTAAGTGGGGTAATTAAAAATAGACGGTCCACATTTATTATCATTCAATGAAAGTTCATATGGAAGTTATTGTCAGTGGTATCCTTGTGTAGGAATGTGCACTTCCTTTATTAATAGATTAGTGTAGGCCCTATGTCGGTCAGTTCAATAATTTTATTACATTTTTATGATTCAATTAAAGAAATTATGCCTGGGGTTTGTTCATTTATTGGATTATATTATCATATGAGATTTTAATCCCTATGTGGGTTGGAAAAATTCATGCTCCATTTATTGTGGTGGTTATGAATATTTTTTAAGGGAATTGACCATTTTGGTTCCACTCTTAATTGGATTACATACTATCTCGGATACCATAGTGGGGGTATGGTTAGATGAATATTGTTATGATGTGAATCATGTATGGTTGGTAGGAATGTGTTATATATTGTAATGGTTTTAATACCTAATTAATAATATTTCTATATCTGGAAATTTATTTTGGATTTAGATAAAATGAATATAATTATTTGTTAGTGAGTTACACCTATTTTCCTTGTGTATGCGAATGATACCCATGTGAGCCTCAATTGGGTTGGGTGATAATTCATTAGTTTTATTTCAGAAAATGTTATATAGTGAAGGAGAACCTAAGATATTGTTATTTATTGTTCCAATATCCTTATAGGAGGAGCGTGGAATTTGTTGTGATTTTTTAAAATGTTCTCATTATATAAGGGAAGTTACACACATCTAGAACATGATGATTATTAATTCATGGATCTATCAGAAGGAAATTTGTTGGTCCATTGGTAATGTTTTAGGTTGTGTATGAACCCAAGTGTTGTGATTTATATGGTATTATCATTATATTTGTTTGAGTTAACTCTCTTATGGATGATACTTATGTGTTCAGTGAGAGGCACACGATCAAGGCATCTAGGAGTTTTCCTGTGATAAATGGGAAATATCCCATTTCATTGAAAGGTGATTTTTGAAACATATCAGCATGTTATGGTATAATCGATCTAATATTTTCTCATGAAATTACTTTTCATGGATGTGGGATCATGGATTTGGGGTTGCGACACATCTACGATTTTTGGAATTTTTCCATGTTAGTGCATATTATAACCCTCGTCTTTATTACACACTCAAAAATGATTTATTACATAAACCCATAATATCAATGAACATAGAAGATGGAAGGTTCTATTTTCAATCAGATTAGTAATGTTACATAACAACTTAAAACATAAAACACAACATCTTACTGAAAAATTCGTTTACATGACCACATCATTCCTCTGTACATCGCATTGCATGGGATAAACTGAGAACATGCATACTAAAGTGGTGAACTATAATTCACAGTAAAGGATTAAAAATTCATAACATGAATAATATATAACATTTTAGCCAATAGAGATATCAATTGAGAAAAAGTGAAACATGAACATAATGACATGATATATCATGATTATCATAACACAAAAATGTGGAAACAACATTTAACATGATATTAGAATAAGATAAGGGTCATTGAACATAGATCAAGAGTAAAACCTAATTTAACAAGAATTATCATGAGTAAAACTACATTGCACTTGAAGTTTCATGATACTATTATTTACCCAATACATTGGAGTGTTATCTGGGAACACCCTTCTTAATCGTTTCATTTCATTCATACGTGTGCAATATGGATCATGTACCACAGATTAATTAAAAATCATAATTTATCCCACCATAATATAATTTTTTAATTAATACATCATTGTATATAATCAATATGTAAATTTTTATAATGGTGAATACCCTTTATAGAGAAATGGTCATGGTATTCACTACACAATGACTTTGTCATGGAAAATCATGGTGTAATTTTGGCAGCATAACAACGTGATATATGAATTCATAAAAATTGGTGATGGGAGCGGAAGGGGTTTCCCATAATATTTACATGAAATTTAAAGAAATATGGTAATATAGAAACATGTGACTATATATTTAATGGAATTTATATTCATAAAAGAAAAGAATTGGAGGAATGTAAATGAGGCGAGAGAAATTCATTACAGAATTCTGGCCGTGTAATGGCTATTATTAGGTGGCATTAATGAGATTTAAAGTGGTATAAAATCATTAAAACATTTATAGAGAAGTATGGGGGAGGTGATAAATCATAATAGAACATTTCAAATTGAATAGAAAAGGGTATAGCATAACAATGAAACATGGAAAAAAAGTAAGAAATCTCTTACATGGAAGTGTGATCCCAATGTATTGGGAGAGGCTTGAGAGAGGCTTCATGGGATCTTGGGGAAAATTTGGTGGATTATTGAGACAGGAATGCTTTGGTTAGTCGAGACCCAAAGGATTTTAGTGAACGGAATGTGGGTTCTTGGATGAGTTTATATAGGAAAAGAGAGAGAATTCTTCATTATTTAGTTTTTTGATCCTGCACATTAAACTAAAAAAAAGAATCCATCTCCTGGTTTTTACCATGGTTATATTCAAATGGGAGTGCATGTCATTATATTATAAGTCCAATGTCGTAACATATTAAAATATTTGGCTTGCTTATGTATAGGTGATTCACACTCTTAGGGAAATCATTTTAAAAGTTAAAATATATTAAAAGTCTTGGATGGTCCACAAATGGTTTGTAAAATTAATCAATCAAGCTAAAAATAAAATTATATTTATGGTAAAACATTTATATTCCAAACAACCTTTTTATAGTATTTTATTAACTCATTATTGGTTAATTATGTTGTCATAAAACACATTATATAATTAAACGATATTTAATTTTTTACTAAAAAGTGTTTTGTCATTGAAAAGTATAAAAATCCCCATAGGATAATTTTGACGTCCTGATTCCAAAAATAATATTCACTCGATTGAAATGATTTTCTATATATTTTAATTTTTATTTATGAAGTAAAAAACAATATTAATCTAAAATTCAGTGGTTTGGAATAAAACGTCTTTCGAAACTTAATAAAAATCACAATTGCATTCATAAAATTTATACGATCATTTGTATTTAATAAAAATTAATTAAATAATAAAACTTAATTAAACTATTATTTAATTCAAAAATCCATTAATTCGTCAAAATAGATAAATTAATTGAATATTAACTGAAAATATTGTTTGTGCATTAAAAAATATTTACAGAGGAAGCATAATAAAATGAATGTATATTTTTTATAGAAAAATAATGTATAAAATTAGAGTGATATATTATTGTTACATAAACCCTTAAAACACCTATATTAGAACTAATTGTAGGGTTCTCGATGGTGATAGAATCTTGGGGTGGCTCGGATAACATCACTCGAGTGGTAATTTCTATTAACATCCAGTTCTCCCATAGTTGATTCCATTCAAGCTTATCGTGTTGAAGATTATCTTGGGCTTGGTCTAGAGAGAACCTAGTGATGCTAACTCTTTTCACCGCTCCTCAAAATGGGCTTCGTATAGGGAAATTCTACTTGATGATTCCATCACATCCATTGTCCAAGTAAATTTGATTTCTTGTGGCCCTTTATTTATACTAATGATGTGACCCCTATTCAATGACTATATTGTCATCTGTAACAATTCTTAATGTTATTATGAAATATAAAAACATAAATCCAAGGATGTATATATGTCTTATATAACAAATTTACATAATAATAAATTTAAATAGACAATGTGTATTTTTCATTAAAAAAATGTTTGGGTCATTACAATATCCCCCCCATTAGATATTTCACCCTAGAAATTTCTTTTCCCCACACTAAAATAGATGATTATAACTATTCTTCATCATTTCCTTTGATTACCATGTTTCTTTTTCAAACTTCTGGTTTCACCACAACTCCTTGAAGATGTGCATTCTCTTAATTCGTGGAACTTTTTCCCAACATTCTATGATCTTCAATATATTTTTATCATAAGATCCTCTATCCATAAATTATGATAGTGTAGGATTTATATTTTATTGGATGCAATTATTTCCACATTTTCTTTACTCACCAACATCTCCAAATAAAAGATTTTTGGTGGTTTTGGGATTTATCTACTAATGTTTTGTGATATAAAAGAATGTGTAGAACTAGAATCGAAAAGTAAATTCCCTATTCATGAATGAATAACAAGCATAAATTTCACCAAATCATTTTGGGGTCCACTTCAGTTCTAGGGATGCAAAAACTCTCCCTTTCGGACGTTGGGGTTGGTGGTTTCCTCATAAAACCATTGGCTTAAGGCATGTGCTTGAAATTCTCTCTGGTTCCTTGTAATTGAATCAGTGAACAATGCATTGGTGGTCGAACAGTTCTTTCCCCTCCTCTTTCATAGGCGGAGGTGGGTTGGTAGTAAATGGCCATGTGACCTTCTATTCCACACCAAAATCATTTCCTCACCCCCATCGGGAAATTTATGGGGTGCTTCTTTCCACACCTTTGGAAAGTGGGGTGCTGTATTTTCATAACACCATTGGATTTATCCATCAGGCCACCAGAATTGAAGTCCACCTTATGCTTCTTATCCCCATGATACCCTTAAGATTCAACGATATCCATTTCTAATTTTTCATAACATTAGTTAATTTTATCATAGCTCTCGAATCCATGGATCGCTATGACCTTCTGTAGGTTAGGTTTTATACCACAAAAGAAGTGGTCAAACTTTCATTTGGGGGTAACGACCAAGCTGGAGACATATTGTGAATGGCTTGAGATGTTTCCTTATATGCTCCAATGGATTTGTAGTTATTGTTTTTAGGGTAATGCAGTCCCTTTCAATCTTATGTACGAGGGTGCGTGAAAAATATTTATCAAAAAACATTTTCCAAAAATCAATTCATTCCAACTCCTTGATTTATTCCTTAGGATTTTTATTTTTTATCAATGTTCACCACTGATCAGCTTTACTTTTTATATAATAAGCATCCAGAACAACCTTCTTTTGTTCCGAACATTGAAGAATGGAGAATATATTTTCAATTTAGTTGATGCATTGTTCGGTGAATGAGGGATCAGATGATCAATTAAAAGTAAGTGGCCAATGTCTCATGAAGCTCTAGATTTCGAATTTTTTTCATAGGGGATTTTAATGTTAATCATGACTCTTGTTCATATTCATAACTTGAGTTAACTATGTGAGTATCCTATTAAGGTTCACAATTTCCGTTCCAATAAGACAAGGCATCTGATTAGAATGGTCACCAATTTATCTTCACATCAGTTGTTAACATTATTCCTCATATTACCATCCATTGGCTGGAATAAAAAGAAAGATAGGTGTATCACATAATGGGTAATCCAATTACAGAAGTATTACTTATAAATTACATTTATTTAATTACCTTATGAATTTAATGGATTCAATATATTTTATCCACGGTATACGTCCCAACATATATTATTAGGGGAATTTTTTAATTCCCTTAATAATGTTTCATTCTATGCTTTGGAATTTAGAAAAGCATATCCCTCGAGAGTTTCGTAATAAAGAGTGCATCGGGGCCCATTTTCATGAACCAGTTCTCGTTCGAGTCTAGCTCTAAGTAGTGTTTTCGGGTTTTACACCTAGATACAACTGTCCCAGAGCTATCTCTACATTCTCGTAACAATAAAGTGATTTGTTTTCATGAAAGAAAAACACACTCAATACTCAAAAAATATTTGGCATGTTTTTGTTATATGTAGACTTATCCCTAAGGCATTCACTAGTGTTTTTCTAATCCAAATCCCAAAAAACTGAACATATCCTCTAATAAAAACTATAAAAACCATGATCCTTATTAAACACATAATCAGGATTTATTACATGAAAACATAACATTTAATAAAATATAAGATCGATATTTCTAGTGTCTTCGAGGATTATGAACATTACATAATAATTTAAAACATAAAACACAACATCTTATTAAAAACTTGTTTTATATGTCCACATAATTCCTTTGTACATAGCATTCCACGCGATAACAAGAGGACATGCAAAAAAGGGTGAGAAATATAGCTCGGTAAGGGGGTAAAAATTCATAACATTAATAATACATTACATTTTTAGAAATAGGCATAACAATGGAGTTAAATAGAACCATGATGATAAAGGCATGTAATTCCATGATTATCATAACATGGAAATGTGGCAACAATATATAACCTTATATTATCATGAGCCAAGCCTCATTTCACATGTAACATGTGTAAAGAATAATTTCACTTGAATGAGAATTATTATACCCTCATTTCATAATAAATATCATGATACTAATATTTACCCAATGCAATGGAGTGCTATCTGGTCGCACCCTTCTTAATCATTTCATGTCATGCATTAGTGTGCCACATGGTTCATATATCATGGTTTCCATGAAAATCATAATTTATTCCATGAAAAAATGAATGATTAATTAATACATGAAACTCTATAATAAATAAATAATTGTTTATAAAGTTGAATAACCATGATAGAGAAATTGGCATGGTATTCACAATAAAATTACATTGGCTTGGAAAATCGAGGTGCAATTTCGAAAAAATAATGGCGTGAAATTAGAATTCTTAAAAATAGTTTGTGATAGATTGAGGGGTGTATAATAATATTTAAATGACATTTAAAGAAATAATTTAATATATATACATGTACCAACATATGTAATTTGAATTATATTAAAAAAATAATTTCTTGAATGTAAATGAGGAGAGAGAAATCTCGTATGTAATTTGGGCATTGTAAGTGGTGTACTTAGTAGGGAATAATGAGAGAGAATGTGGTATATATTCATTAAAACATAATGATGGAAGTATTTAGTATGATTTAATTCATACCCAAACATTTTAAATTGAAAATTCAAAGTTATAGAATCATAAATAATCATGGACAGAAATTATAGAGGACGGAATCCCTTACATTGATTTGTGATCCAACGGCTTAGGAGAGCCTTGAGAGAGGCTTAATAGGATTTTGGGTCACCTTGGGGGGATTATATAGAGATTATAGATGAGTTTTTTCATTCTAAAAATGATTTTAGTGAAGAGGAAGTGGTAGATTGGGTGGGATTATATATGAAAAATTAAGGGAATTGTTTATAATTTTGGTTTTGGACCATACACATTAAACTAAACAAAACAAAAATCCATCCCATGGTTTTCCCCATCGTTTTTTCCAAAGGGGAGTGTAAAAATTTATATTATAAGTCCAATGGAAAAACTTATTAAAATATTAGGCTTTATTATTTGTATGTTATTTACACTATAAATGAATCATTATAAAGTTAAAATGTTTTACAAGTCTTGGAGGGGCGAGTAAATATTTTTAAAACAAATAAAACTAATATGAAATAATATTATTTTAATGGTAAAACATATATTTTATATATATCCAATTTATATTATTTTATTACACCACTATTGGATCATTATGATGCCATAATACACAATATATAAATAATGAATATTTATTTTTTATCCAAAAATTCATCTTTCTCCAAAAATAATGAAAAAGTAACAATTAGATAATTATGATGTCCTTATTCAAAAATAATATCCATTTTATCTTAATAATTTAACAAATATTATAATTTGTTCTTTTTAAATAAAAAACAACATTTATTGAATATTCATGGGTTTTGAAAAATATATATTTTAATCCTTAATAAAAATCTAAATTTCATTCATAAAAATTATATGATCATGTATTTTTAATAATATTTAATTTAGTAATGATATATTATAAAAATATTTTTTTATTCAAAAATCCATTAATTCATCAAAATTGATATCTTAATTTAATAACAACTGAAAAAACCTTTTTTCTTAAGAACTATTTTCAAAGAAAAAATAATAAAATGAATATATATTATTAAAAAAATTAATGTATGTAATCATAGTTCCATGGTCTTTTTATATAACTCCCTAAAAACCCCACATATGACCTATGGTTAAGGTTCTTGACTGTGAATAACTTTTGGGGTGGCATAGATGACATCGCTCAAAGGGAAATCTCTATTAACATCAACTTCTCCTGTAAGAAATTATGTTCACTCTTAATGTGTTGAAGCTCAGCTTTGGATTGGTCATGTGAACATCCTAGTCACACCACCAATTTTCTATGCCCCATCAAATTGGCTTTTGATGGGGAAATTATACTAGATGATTCCATCACTTCCTTTGTCAATGTAAATTGGATTTTTAAGTCCCTATATTTATACTAATGTTGTGATTACTATCCAATGACAATATTTGCAACAGTAACAATTCATAATGTTATTTTGAAATCCAAATACAAAAAAAAAGTTAATATGTATTATATAACCATTTTACATAATACGACATTTAATTATATCAAGAATAATTTTCATTAAAAATATGTTTGGGTCATTATAGTGCTCATTGAGTCATACAATTGAAGCAATCTTGCTAAGAGTAAACCAAATTTCAGATGAATTGTGTGACCCTTATTTTGGATGATATTATGTTATATTAATAATGATGATCAAGGGGAAATGGTATTATGAATCATTTTGAATCTGGAGTTGACACATGGGTATGAGTGTTATTGAAAAATCTATTTGTATTGTATGTAGACAGAGGGAACATTGACCATGGTGTTCAGGGGGTTATTATGGTGGAATAAGATAATTACACTACTAGAGCTTCGGGTTTTATATCGATCACTAGTTAATAAAACATTCATTGTATGGTTCATGGAAATGAATCAGTCAATTCTGGAATCAGAAAACAAGTGTATAGAAAACTTTGAGGTATATATGTGATTTTATATAACATCCTTGTATCAGATGGGTGTTTTCATCGGTATAGTTCATTGGCACTAGAATCTGGGTGGTTTTTGGTGGTTATGAGTGTGTTAAAGATCTGATGTTAGTAAATTCATGGGGTGTTTGAATGATTGTAAGAGTAGTATGTTATTGATAAAATAATGATGTTACACTAGGATTTAGGTTTATATTTTTTTGTTTAGTTTATTGAGAATGTTATGATGCCCTTCATATTTTTGGAATTTTGAATTTTCATAAGTTATGGATATGTGTCATTAGGGGTGGGAATGTATTTTGTGGAAGTAAACTAGATGAATTATTGGTTAATTGTTTTGGAAACTACGTGGTTGAAACCATTGTGAGATATTCATATAAAGTATGTAAAATAAGTTTTAATTATTAGAACATGGATTCTTGGAGGAATGTTTATGCATCCATGAATGTTTTTTGAGTTTCATACCAGATTACACTAGTAAATTTGGATACTGAATAATTTGATGGTATAGTTCATCGATGACCATAATTTTTGGGAGAAATTTTTAATTAATCCGACAAATTATCAACTATGATTATCATTATTATGGGGAATGTATTTTTTCTATGGGATTTGAATTTTCAACAGAATGTTTTTTTGTATGGGTTATTTTCTTGGAGGAATAATGTTTTGAATTAAAATCTATAAATCTGAGAATATGAAATCACATTTTAGGGTAATTTTTATTCTTAGGTGGTTGCATGAACTTAAGGGACCAATTTATAAGGAACTGATGTTTTAAGAGGGGTTCTATATTTATAAAAATCCCACAATTATTACGGTTGAATGGAAGAAATTGAGAGGTTCATCTAGGGCCCAACAATAAGCCAATGGTTCCTTAAACAAGCTATTGGAAAAATGTGGATATAATTTTAATTGGTTAATATTTTATAATTTACAGTGTGGTCCTTTAATGGGTTATAGGTTCGTTGAGTGAATTATTTATGAAATTATATGCAACATTATAACACAATTTCTCCTACTTTAATCCCACATTTGGGCCATGAAATTTGATGTGTTACAATTTCGATTCAATTTGAAGCCACTGTTTTTCCTTGGTCATGGTTTCCAATTTCACTCAATTTTAATTTTCATTGATTTTTCATATGGTTTGGGTGATGATTTCACTATATATCTGTTAAACCAAATGAGCCTAATTGGGATTCAACTATATATTCGAAGAGGTGTTTCACCAATAATTGTTGGCATAATATTATAAATACATTTAATCAATGTATGTGGCATGATTAAATCAATGGTGAAAATTAATTTTAAATAAATAAACAAAAATAAAATATTAAATTATAGGAAAAATCAATAAAAATTACTATATACATAAAATTCATGGCTATATTCAACATCAAATTTTTAAAAGGAATATAGCTTGTATTTTCTTATTCATATATAAAATTTATAGAAATTTTTTTGTATGATATTGCTATAGTTGTCCACTATTTCAACCAAATTTACAGCCACTATTTTAACAAATGTGGAAATATATATATATTTTTTACAATGGATTTAGATCTATTACCATAGTTTAAATTCCTATATTTAGGTGTTATTAGAATAATGGAAAACTATGGGAATAGTCCAAGTAAACATTGGTTATATATATAAAATAATATGTTCTTGAAAGGCTGTAACTTGCCATTAATATATCATCCTCATTTCATCTACACTATATAAAATATTAGGTATATATATATATATATTTATATATATCATTACAAACCATGTAAATATAATGTAAATTGTGGAAATAGTTCTTCCTATACTTTTTTAGTAGGAAAATTCCCCCCACAACTATTTGGAAACCTATAGACATAATTTTTAAAAACTATGTCTATTAGAAAATTCAATATGAATGATTAATTGAATGGTGACTATATACTCTGAGGAAACTCCTATATCAATGTTTTCTGGAAAACCCATGGATATAGCTTCGATCAATATATACAATTTCTGAAAAAACTATTTTTATATGGTTGATTTTTAGTAGTGTAAATTGATGATGTAAATAATTTTGGTTAATATCTATTACTAGTAGAATGTTTTTGAGTTGGATTTTCATGCCATCGGTGTATGTTTTATCGTAATTTGGTTCTAATGGTGATGCCTTTTAGGTATTTTGGCATAATACCCATTTATAGAAAATAAATATATTTTTATTTTTAAATTAATATATTAATATATTTTTGTTTTTTAGATAGATGTATGAGATCATGGATGACGATTAGAAGGCATGGTTGGGAATGTTGGAGGAATCACCAGAACGAAACGTGAATGGATGAGGCTTAATAGATCATACCGAGAGTTTTAGTCAAGTTTCATGTTGGGTAATCCCAATTGTATAACATTATATGTTTTTTTATTATTCATATCCAATTAAATCATATTTTTCATGGGTTTATAAATGGTTTATATGGATTGGTATGTTCATTAAGTAATATGACCTTGTGATTTGGTCTTTCAATGATGGGATGAAGTGCTCTTGAGAACATGAAGTATTTTTGGTCGACCAAAAAAACATAGCCTCTAATGTTTGATGGTACCATTGAGCTGAACTAACATATCTATGAGGTCTCTATGTTTATTGTTAGAAACATATAGACTATATCGGTTTACATAATGCTATAGTATAGGAATTGTTTCATGGTTCACTATTGCATATTTGGAGACTATCAGGATTATCAAGGATTATCATAACTCTCTCATGGGGTGACAAGTGAGTTACATTGATCAGGATATTAACATTACATAGGAAGATTTCAATCAAAATTTTAACAGGTAATAGGATCATGAGAACTGTTGATTTTTTATTAGTTTATAACAGTCATTTTTATCTAGGACCAGGAAATCCTTTACGTTGTGATATCACCAATGGGTGATGGGAATGAAATATAATCGACAACCGGTTATAGTGTAGGGTATGTGGGACTAAGTGAATTTACTTTTGAGGTAGTTACGATATTTTATGATGAGGGTTTGGATCATGATAATCTACCACTGGGGATTAGAAATAGATCATATTTATCAGATGTTTCTATTTGATATGTGGTAGGATAAGAATTCCATTTTTTAAAGTCTTATTAATTTGTAGAAATATATAGTGTTGAATTTTTTATTGGGGTAAGGAACATTCAATCCATATATTGGGTGATAATAATTGTCTCTCAAAATTATATAGGGATCAGCTGGTGTAATGAGTCTCTATAAATTATTTTGGAACGGGTTATTGGATGGACATTCCTAGATTATCATGTATTTTTTTGAGGTCGTTTCCAACCATGGTTTCATTATTTACTTGTGTATTGGAATAACTGCGGTAGGAATGGATCACATAACACCCATTTTGATGGGTAATGGTTTACGGATGACTGATGGGACTATTTAGAGTCATTATGGTCTGTTTAAGTATTTTGGATATATGATGGTGGACAAACAAAATATATTTTTATTATAAAAAGAGAAATCCCAAAACAAACAAGGTTCAGGGAAAAAAAACAAATAGTTTATTTTTGACTAAAATAATGGATACCGAGTTTATCTCCCCTAATCAAACCCACTCTATCCAGTTCAATTTGAATAATACAATGGAAACACACAAAATATTTACCTTGGTTCGCCACCTCCAAGGAAGAAAATTAATCAGCATCTTTATTACCTTCACGCCATGTATTAGAAATCCGAATCTTGTTGATCTTGACCGAATTTCTACATTTTTTTGACAATCTAAGTAATCAAATAGTGCATCAAAATCGTTCCATTCATCGAGTCATAAATCATCTTTGAATCTGTTTCAATATGAGAAATAGAAATGTTTTTATGAACACACAACATAACCCCAATATGCATAGCCTCAACTTCATCTTGAATGGAGCTGCTATTCCCATAATAATAATAAAATGAAATTAAAATACTTCCACTCCCATCACGAACTACGAAACCACCCTGAATAAACCCTTCAACATATGAGCCATCAATATTCAGCTTAAAACCAATGTTAGGAGGGCACCAAATGACCCAGTATCCTCTCCTCATAATATCTGGACAAGTCTGGATTGGACCAATGTATCTCAAAGAAGGAGCATCACTTGGAATTTTAAAATACCAAACTAAATCATGTAAGAGAAGATTAGTTCTGAAAACAATCAAAATTTTTGAATATTGAATATCTTAAAACTGAGCTTTGTTCCATGCCTGCTAAATACAACCACATCATGCACTAAGGATAGCAAATCAAGATGTTTTTTCAGAATCAACACTATTCAGACCATGGAACAACCTATCCAGAAATGGAATTCTAGAAAAAAGAGTATCTAAAACATTAGTGAATTTTTCAAAAATAACTCGAAACAGCCAAACCCCAATCACATTCAAAAAACAAATGGTTAGAATCTTCCTCCTTATGCATGCTACATCAGTGACATTTAGAAGCCAAATGAATACCCTTTATTTTCACATTCTCATCTGTTGGGATAGCCTGATTTCTAATTCTCCAATCCAGAAAATTATATTTAATAGGAATTCTATTACACCAAGCCATATTATTCCAATAATCCTACGAATCCCGGGAGTTAGGAATACTTCGCAAATCATTAGAAGTGAACATACCTTTTTTTCATGCAGTAAAAACGAATTTGTCCGGATCTATAATCAAATTGATTAGATCAAAGGTCTTATTTTTTTACTCATAAAGAACAACATTAATGAAAGAAGGGTAACTACAAGCTAATTTGTACAAGATCATTGGAGCAGGGAAACCTAGAAAACCAATAACCTACCTAGTCTAGTTGTGATACCAAAAAGATATATCACCCCTCCATATAATCTAGCGATAATGTTGGAGAATAATAGGAAAAAAACAAAGAATTAAATACCTGAAAGGTGAAACATGTCTATTGTCCACCAAGTGTTATTCACCTTGTAGGGACATAGTTTTCCCCAATTGAGTACAACCCTCTATAACATCTCAGTCAAGCTTCGCTTGAATGAAATGAATAGTATCCCAAAGTCTTCTGATATTGTTACCGCATTTCTGGATTGCTATAGCCACTTTATCCCATGAATCCCAATAAATTTTCCCCTCAAACTGAGCATCCTAAATAAAATCATCCAAGACATTATCAATACACGAAATCACACCCTTCGGCACATTTCAGGCTGAAAGAACGTAGTTCAGAATAGCTGTTAATATTCTATTGATTAAAGAAATACTCCCTCCAAGAGATAAAAATCAGTTTTTTCAATCAATCACACAACTCAAAATTCAATTCACAATAACAGCAAAGTATCTAATATGAATACGTCCAGGAGCTAAAGGAGAGCCAAGACAGGTCAGAGGAAAAGATCCTCTCTGCATATTAAACAGTCTTGAGATAGAGATTACCTTATTTTCCCCACTTCTATTGGAAATGAAAAAACTTCTTTTCTCCCTACTAATCAATTTCCCACTCCACAAGCAGTACTCATCCAGCACTCTATTCAGACCACCAACCGATCTAACACTACATTGATGAAAAAATAGAGTCATCTACAAAAATCAAGTGAGAAATCGTATATTGTCTCATTATTCTCCGAAACGTTAAAATATTACACATGGATATGTTTTTGTTCATAAGAAAACTCAAATAATCCTGCATGAGAATAAAAAGGGTCGGAGAGATAGGATCCCCTTTTCTAAGTCCCCGACCTATCTTGAAGAACCCAAGCGATTTTCCTATAAAATAAACTGAAATCTAGGCAGAACTAAAACCACAAAAAATGAATCTACAACCCACGATGAGAATCACATACCTCTTAGAACTCTGATAATGAACCCCACTCCATCATGTCATATGCATTATTCATAACCACCTTCAAAAGCCACATTTGACCCTTGGCATTTTATTTTAATGTCACGAATCATCTCATGAGCCAATGTAATTGAACCCTGAATCGATCGAGCTCTAACAAAACCATGTTTCTCAAGAGATACACATCGAGAGACATGACCAGATAGGTGAAAGTTAGTGATTCTAGAAAGTATTTTATATGAAACCTTAAACATAATTACTAATCTATAATCACAAATAGAAGTAGGATTTATAACTTTGGGAATCATAACCAAAGTAGTAGAACTAGCCACCATAGGAATGGGACCACCCCAAAAAATCATAAATGATGAATATTGTGTCAGCCTTGATCACCTTCAAAGCCCCTATTTAAAATGGCCCTGGAAAACCATCAAAAACTGGGGTACTATCCGTGATATGCCTCATCAATGAATTATGAATCTCTATTTCATCAAGGATAGCTTCCATCATTTCATTATCCAAATCAGACAACATGTTTATAATTTCTTCAAACAGGTATACATTCCCACTAGAATAGCCATTAACCATAGACAAGTTAGGGTCATCCAAGAGGTCTTTAAAGAAGAATACTATTAAGGAAACAATCACGTTCTTATCACTTTAGACGGAATAATCTTTCATTAGAATACTCGAATTAACCCACCTCCTTTTTTCGTTAACACACGCATGAAAATAGGTAGTATTTTTATCACCATCACTAAGCCATTTATCCTTGGCTCTATTATATGATGGTGGGAACATTCGTCATATATTTTTTCATGGTTATGGTTTTTGAGCTCCCTGGAGGATTTGGATACTAGAAGGTCACTAGTATGGTTTCATAAGAAAATAGGTGTATTATATAATGGAATTTAATAATGTCGGATTTGTAATAGGTTTTTCCTAACTTGCACATAATGGATGGACATGCATGTGTACGTTTTTAGGATTCATGTATTTAATTTTTCACATATATACTCAATGAGTAGGATTAAATTATTTTATATCTTTCATAATTCACACGTATATTATTTCTTTTACATAGGGTCTATGGGAAGACCATCCTATATTTTATTCCCAAATACTATATTATTATCTTAAAGAACATTGAGAAAATATATATATCCATTTCAGGTGAGGGAACATGAAATGATTAGGATCGAGTCAGGGTAGCTTGGTGATGTATTGAATGAGGGTTTTTGAGGTTCACAGATGAAAAAATCAGTAGATTGTTTTTTTTTATTTTTTTATTTTTTTATTAGTGGTTCTTTATGTGTCGACATAGTGGGATATATGTTTTATGGTTATTATGAAATAATAAATTATTATATTTATTTTAATTTATTATTTATTATATGATGATTTGACCAGTGTTGTTATTTCATATTTCTAATAAATTTTATAAATTTTTTCAATGTCACAATATCCTCATTTTAGGGATTATTCCATATCCACTAGTAAGATTTCAGAAGAATACATGGATATGCAGTTTAAGAAGTTTGGAATTATGGATTGAACGAGTTCTGTTATGGGGTGATACATATTGTGTTATGTTTTTATGAAGGATTTGATATGTACATCATCAAATGGTTTAAAAGTAATACATCATGAACATAATAAGGGATATGTGGTTATTACATGTGTTAGGATAAAATTTTGAAATGATAAATAATGTCATAGATTCCAATATATATAGGGAATAAAATTCCCATCATTCAATTTCAAACTACCTTATTCAATGTAGTTATTCATAAGAATTCCTTTTAACTAACATAATATTATGGATATCACCAGGAATTTCCAGTATAAAAATTACAGTTACTACCAATAAACCTGTACAAATTCTAATGACATTTATCCTTCTAGTTAATTTACAATGATAGTCATGTTCCCAATATTATGGATTCTCCATTATAATAAAGGTATGTTTGTGTTATGAATTTACATTCATGATTTTATTTATATGGATCTATCTAAATTACTTATTGGAATATATTATCTTATAATAATTCATCATAAGTATTTTTTATCACAACCCCCTATGAAATCCATAAAATATTTTCTCAACTTATCTAATATGATGAATATGGTCCTCTCATACTTACCATAAATAAATTCACTAACTATAGTGGTATGGATAATAGAATTTTTAAATTTATGTTTTAAACTTTTCCATCTAAATGAATCCAGCATCAAATATTTTTTAGATATAGAAGAATATAATACTCTATATAAACTAATAACTTACTTACTCAATATTCATGAAATAATAACTTGATAATAAACATATGAAATTGAAATAAAATATCTTAAAATGTTATCTTGATCATCTATAAACCAAATGACATTATTGTTTTCTGATTTATTGGGGGTCCTATTGATAAAATAGATTGAAATGGATTCCCAATTCCATTTTAAATGTCTAATAATTATTACATCACCTTAGACTATTATGTCTTAGTATTAACATATTGAAAAACAAAGTATTGAGAAATATACTCTACATTTACCCTTTTCAAGTTGTCCAATCATATATTCAAATTCAAATCATTATTTATCTTCATACATCTATATTGAATGGAGAATTATAATCAATTTGGTTATTTTAATATATTCCATAATATGTCCACCATTGATGGGAATCGTATTCAGTTCCCTTAAATAATTTTCATAAACATTGTTGAAATCATGGAAATTACATAAATTCTTATTTAATTCTTTATCCCAAATGTAAACCTCCATAATCATTACATGGAAGGATATATAAAAATTAATAAGGGAAATATATGATCTTTCACATATCCATATTATTTCATATTCTATAATTATAATATCAATAAGTATTGGATCTTTTTCAATAATTAGAATAAAAAATGTATAATGTATGTTAATATTGAGTAAATTATCATCATTTGTCTCCTTCCTATGTTTTAAATATAATGAGTCATCATGTTAATTGAAAATTTCAACAATATCTTATAGTTATCATTCAACATATTATTCATGAATATATACATAAATATATTATGATCAAATTATAATTTTCATACCATTAACCTAATAGGTATGTCTTTAGTATAATTTAATTTGGGACTCTCCCCAATCTTTTGACAGACATTATCCACATGAATATTAATTAAAACCCTTATAAATGATGTTATAGTTATAGGGTGTTATTTTTGAGAAAATTAAATAAAAAATATGATTGTTTATAATACTAAATAATACATCATTATTCTTGAAATTCACATGACATTCATTAAAGAGATATACTATATTCTAATAATTACATAACATAATAAGAATGTACGAATAGTGAAATTTTCATTTCGAACATCCTTATAAAAATCAATCTGAATCCACCAAATCTATAATGGTTTGTTATAAAAATATTATAATGCATTTTTTGGATTTAAAAATAATATACGATCCTTTCTTCTAAGATATATCTATTTAATATGGAAATTTACTTAGATTATTTAATCATTAAACAAATTTCAAAGAATAAACAATTATTGTTACCATAGGAGGAGAATATATCTCCTTAAAAATCATCATTTAATTTCAAAATAATTTATATATTATAATTTATTCTGAAAATAAAAAAAATTATTTTTTATTTATAAATTTTCTTTTTTACTTTTTATCACAATCATGGAATGAATGAAATGGAATCACTATTATTCTACATTCTTTTTTAGTTAATAAATCCTAAATCTAAATTTTTCTAAAATTTTAAATTTATACCAGAAAGTTGCAGGCCCAGGCCGAATGCCCGGTCCCAATTTTATTAAAAAAAAGAAAAAAGTAGTAAAAAGTACATAGGAAAGAAAGAGAAATCATCCCCAACAACAATGCCACTAAAAAGACATCAAATTCCCCATCATCACCACCATCCAAGTCATCTGGATCTGCTGATTCCCACTCAGATGGATCATATTCGTTGAGCATGTTGATGTATTGCTCCCAAAGACATAACAATGATTACAAAAAAATTATTATTATATTATTAATATATCTCAAACATCTGCTAATTTCAATTTTAGAGACAAAATAATCACATAAATATTTATATCAATTCATTTTAGTTGAACAATAAATTTATATATTTACAATACAGATCAGATAAACAAAAAGTTATAGTGTCGTTAGATTCATAGGTGAATAAAAAACTTATTTTATCAAATATATTAAACATCCAATAAAAAATAGTCATAAATATAATTATATTAAAATATAAAATACATTAAACCATTGATTAATACCTTGGTAAATTGAAATATAATAAAATACGAGATTTAATTCATTGAAATGGTTAATGTAAAGCTTGGAACCCACTCTTATTGATTTAGTAATAAAATTAGATGGGTATTTTTTTAAAAGAGATAATAGAAAAACAAACATTGTATTATATATTGGAGGAATATCTTTGGTATTGGTTTTGGATGATTAGGGAAATCATACATTAAATAAATTATTTTAAAAATAATTACAGGATAAATAATTGGATTCATCTGAATTTGCATAATAACTATCCATTGAACTTATAACGAATGTAGTGAAAAACATTTAAAAACATGGGATGAGAACAAGAACCTCATTAGGGGTTATAAAAATATGGAATGAAACTTTTAATCCCTAAATACATTTAAAACATTTTCATTTGAACATAAATTTAATAAACATACTTATAAAAACAATAGGTGACTATAAAGTCATCAAATGTATAAATAAAACATATTTTTATATTTGGACATTACTTACATAAGATTATAAATCTCATGACTACCATATGATTTGTATCCCTCATATCCACATTATAATGTAACCCACATGTATACCTTACAATGTATCCATCATGGCTACCTTATGGTGTAACCATCACAGTTACACATAGAGAAACCATATGGTCGATATCCAACGTAATAATACCCAATTATTAGAGGGAGATATAGGTCCGACCATTTATCATAATAAATTTATACGTATCATAAAATAATAAAAAAACATTAATTATTGATTATTAACATTTCTTTTAAATTTCATAAAAATGAAATTTAAAAGAGGATTTTTAAAGGAAATCCCTTTGAAAATATAAAATAATTAAAGTGAGAAATAATATAATAAAAGTATTATGTCTACATAATGTAAATTAAAATACTAAATAATAATACAAATGAAAATAATTACCATAATAATCTAGACAGCACATTTTTAATGAATTAGAAGGTTATGCCAATGAATGGAAATTTGTTTAAGAATTCCCTTACCTCAAGTTCATATTATATCAAACTTGTATAAATAAAATTTATAATGGTTTGATTAGTGTTATTAATTTATCATATAAATAACCTAAAGTGTATAATACCTTTAATTATCTATTATAACAACATAAACCCATTTGGTAACAATATTTTTTTACATCAATTGTTTCGGGTGGGTTCTTTTCATGGTTTCCATGGTCAGTTTATTATGGTCTTCCTTGTAAAAATGAAATAATAAAAAAATGTGATAATATATATATATATAGGTCATTTAAAACAATTACATGTGAATATATCCTTTCCATGAATTTGGTAGAATGGAGATTAAAAAAGATAGTCTATAAAGGTAGTGAATTAACGCTCCACAGACGACGATTTTGATATTTTAGAAAAAAAGGAGAATATGAGAGATTTTATGATGAATATACCATAAAAATAACAACACATCAATATATAATTGATAATATAGTTTTCATCAAACATTTTAATGGATATGGTTAAAATCTATAAGTGGAAAAAATAAAAGGGAAGAAAAAGGAACCTTACTTAATTAAATTTCCTCCTCGAAAAACACTTTAAAGATATTGGATATTTTATTTTGGTGACACCAAGAGGTAAATAATGTAAATAGGTATTCATATGGGGGTTTTTAGTAATGTTTATATAATAAATATTTCTTAAGGTGATGAAAATATGAGACTGAAGGAGCCTCATTTTATGATTAAGGTGAGGGGTAACATAATAATTTGAAAACTTATTAATATATAAAATTGTTATATGTTTAATGGATTCCCAAATTACTTAAAATAATTATATATCTAGTAGTAAACGTAATATATTCATTTTTTCCATTATTATTGTTTTTTTAAATTATTTAACAAAATATATTATTCATGGAAAACTGATTTTGTCAAAATATACATTATTCAAAATAATGACTTTATAAAAATTCAAAAATAATATTCCAATTCTAATAAAATTTTATATTGTTCCTTATAAATATTATAATATCCTATTGAAATCGTTACAGGACATAAAATGATTAAATTATATTTATTTTACTATTATTAAAATAATTAATTTGATGTATTCTTTATTTATGTATTAACTGTAACAATAATTTTCAAGCCATTAATTTAATTATTTATTACATAAAAATTAAAAATAAGATGTTATAAGACATTTATTTTTGTTTTCCCATGACTATTCATTTTCAAAATAATAATTTTGAAAACCATTCATTCAAATATTAAACTAGTTTAATGTTTTAGTGTGAACACATTTCGATTCATTATAATAAATTAATTTAATGGGACCAATGTGATCCTTATGAGTCCAAAATGTCCAAAATATGAATTAAAACATGATGAGGGTCTAAAATTTCTTATATAAAATGGATTATCTTGTATTTAGGTCATTTAGTAATTCATATAATATTAAGGAAAACATTTTATTTATTTTTCTTCTATCGGCACAAGAATAGCATCAATGCTAGGCATTCTATAATTTTAATTATTTTATATATAAAAATAAAAAATAAATTAATATAATATAAATAAATAAATTATAATAGAAGGAAATTTCATGATTCATGCATTACATGTATTCAATAATATACATGTCAATATAACTTCTTAAATTGGTTATTTTTTCTTCTTCTGCCCAGTGCAAGCATTGCACATAAAGATGGATTTGATTAATATATATAACTATAAAATTAGAAATTGACATCCAAAAAAAATATTACATAATAATAAATAAATTAGTAATGTAAATAATTTTTAGAACACAATTATTATTTTTAAGGATCCACAATTGACATTGTCATAGCTTCGTAGGGAATAGGTCGACATTGGCAATAATTTCTATACATATCTTGAAATAAATTAAATTATCCAAGTTATTAATTATATATTCAAAAAAAAATTTAATTTAATAATTTAGTTATTAAATGAATTTAATAAATTTTATATCCTAAATTTTCCCTCAAGATGTAATAAAAAATATTTTATTTTATAAAAAAACATATTTTTAACTATTCACTAATAATTTAAGTATTTATTAAAATTAAAAAAAAATCAGCCTAACCGTTTTTCGATGTACAGAATTAATGAAAAGCTAAATTTTATCAAAATAATTTTTTTAATATGAGAAAATTATTTTTTTAATAAAATTATAATTTATTTAAAAAATAAAAAATTTAAAACTGTTTCTGAATTTCTAACACTTTAAAAAATTAATCCAGGATTCATAAATTATTATAAATATATTTATTTGTTAGGTTACTGCTCATTTGGTCATACTACTATTCATATTACTATTCATAAGGGTAAGTAACTATTCATAAGGGTATGTTACTATTCACAAAAAATTAAGTTTTCCCTCTCAGACTCCAAAAAGAATACTAATCGTAGCTATGTATGTCAGTTTTTTGATTTTAAAACCATAGAAGTTTCCAATTATGTTTAATGATTAGGCTATAATGTTAAAATAGTATTTAGTAGTACACTTATACATATATTAATTCTCTTCAAAACCTCTATATGTTACATTCTCCCCAATTTAAATAAATTGCACCCTTTCAATTCATTCATTGTAATAATAATTCCGAATTTGTATATCGATAATTATGAAAAAGTATTTTATGATTTGTAATTAATTATATATAGTTAATAATTAAATTAAATCACTAATTTTTTTCAAAAAGTCAACGACTAATCTTCATTATTTTCAAGATTGTTCCTCTGATACCAACTGTAAGGCCTCGAACCCACTCTTCTAAATTTATATGTAAAAAATGATGTGTATTTTTTTATATGAGATTATTGAAAAATTCAAAAAACATTAAACATTATAGAACTCTTTCACGTCTAGGTTTTGGTGGATTAGAAAAACAATATATTAAATTAGAGATAACATAAATAAAAACAAAATAACTAATTTTATTCATCTATATTATCACCTTAAATGTCCATGGAACTTCTAACGAATCCTGTTGAAAACATTTTATAAAAATGGAATGTGCACAAAATGCTCAGTAGGAGTTAGAAAATGAAGGAAATGAACCATTAGTCCATAATTATATATAAAACATTTTCCTTTTAACATAACAATAATGAAATTAACTATAAAAACAGGAGGTTCCAATAAAAGAATCAATATTAAAAATAAAACTAGTTGGTATCTTTGGGGATTACTTACATGAGATTATAACCTTCATGGATTCTATATAATTTGTAACCCTCATGGCTACCTTACAGCACAACCCTCGTGTCTATCTTGCAATGTAACCCTCACGACTACCTTATGTTGTAACCTTTGCAGTTACACATGGAGTGACCATACGATCGACCTAAAACATAATCATACCCAATAACATGGAGGGACAAAAATGTCTCAACCTTCATCATAAACAACACTGAAGTACAATAAACTAATCAAAAAACATTATTAATTTCTTAAAAACATTTCTTTCGAATTTCATAAAATAGAATTATAATAAATTATTTTTAAAGGAATATATTTTAAAAATAAAATATAATTTAAGGGATAATACTATTTATCCACATAATATATCATAATATATATTATGTAAATTAAACAAACAATCTTGGTAGCACATATTCAATGAAGCAGAAGGATATCCTAGTGAATGTAAATTGGAATAAATATTACATTACCTCAGGTTATCCTAAATCAAAATTGTAAAAAAATACTATATAATAATTTTAGTAGTGTTATAAATTTATTATAGAACTAAAATAGTCTGCATCTTAACTTATATTATCTTTCATAATGTCTTACACGCATTTATTAACAATATTTTTTTTATTTCATTTTTTCAAGTGCATTATTTTCACGGGTTTCAATGTCGGTTTAGTATTATATTATTTTCCAAAATAATATAATAAATAACAATTGTTCATATATATATATAGGTCATTTAATAAAATAACATGTGAATTTAACATTTCCATGATTTTGGTAAAAGAGAAATGAAAAAACATCGTCCACAATTGTGGTGAATTGACACACCACGGATGATTATTTCATTATTTTATAAAATAAGTACAAGATGATATATTTTATGATGACTATAGCACAAAAACAACGACACTAAAATATATATATTATATTGTAGATTTCATAAATAATTGGAAAAGAGGTCGGGATAAGTTATATGTAGTACCCCCGGTTTCAGGTACATAACCTATTCTTTGTATTTTTATGGATAATTTATAAGAGGTATGTTTAGGAGAGTTCGGTGATATTTCACTATGTTTTGGGTACAAAAGGTGAGGTACACCAATTTTTCAGGGTTAATCGAAACTATAAAGAAATTCTATTATAAAGTGTGCACTAGAGCATATTTGAGAAAGAGAGCTTAAACATAGTGTGCATACTAATCAGGAGATAATTCTAGGAGGTTGTGTGAGGGTATACCATGGAAGTATATAACTCATTGTTAGACTATTTTTTTTCTAAATATGTGAACTAAATTTTCAAATGGTATAAATGAGATCCTAACAAGGTGGATTTGACATTATTTGGCATCTAGGTAGCTCATTAATTCTCCTATGCGGCAATAATTTTTTATTTCACATCCTTGAATGTATAAGAACTTTTCCCAAGTAATTTGGATTCAATCCAATGGCTCCCCATGGTTTTTCAAACCCATATTATCGAGGTATGTGATTGTTCATCATCATTCTAAATCATTCTCTTAGATCTACTCATATATTCTTCACCTCTCTTCAGGGGTTCTTATATCTACACCTATTTGGGGTATATCTATGATTTTGGATTCCATGTGATTTGAGATTTGGTCTTTAACTCTCTATGTGAAGATATCTAAGGAGGTACTGTGGTGAATCAACCCAGTTTTCTTTAATGTTCTTTGTTTGTTGTCATGTTTCATCAAAACGATTGAGGTAGATGACTTCTCTCTTGAATCCTCATAGTAGAACCGATGAGAATGGTATAAAATTGAATATCTTGTGTCAAATTGGTTGTGATTTGTAGAATTATTATCCTTTTAAAAACCATCTATGTGATAGTTTGGGAAATTGTAGAAATCTGTAAAATTGGGTATTTGAAAAAATTACTTGTGTTCTTAATTTTCTAATTGAGTTTTTAAAATGTGGTTTTATGGAATTTTAGAAAATATCTTGGATTATATGTTTTCAATAAAAGGTAATATTTAATTAAAATATAGTGGATTCTTTGAAATTATCTTGTTAATTTGATTTCAATAAAAATGCATTTTAAATGAAAAATTTTATTATTGTGATTTGAAACAGTTTGGAATAAATTGGGTTCTGTGAGTTCATTTTCGATATATCCATGAAGAAGGGACATGTACCATTGGTATACAAGGTGTGTGAACCTGTATCAGGGGCCATGTGTCATTGGGAAAAAAATGTAACTTGATGAGAGACATCTCATGAGTGTGGATTTGTTGGATGGAACATGCATGTCTGGGTTTGTTGTGAACATTAAAATGCATGTTCCAATATAAAAAACAGAATTGGTTTATAATCATTGATCATTTATTTTATAGAAAACAAATTTCTAAAAATATGTTTCATTTATATTTTCTTACACTTGGATATAATTTATTTTTAATCATGTTTATATTTTGTAATAAACTATTTTAGTAAATTGTTTTAGTTAAATATTATTATAAATGTGTCACTATTTTATCATAGATGAATGATTAGAGAAGTTATGGGGAGAACCTACTATGTTATATACCCACCCTTACTTTTTCACTTTTATTATTTTTTTGATTCTACCCTCATGGACTTTGGAAATGGTAATGTATAACACTTCTTTAGCACCTTATCAGGATAAATTCGACTAAATGGTTATTTTGGAGCATTGAGATCATGGATCTTGGAGTCTTATTGTCTTATTATAGTTTATTCATTGTATTTACCATCATTAAATTTATATTGGGTTTTCTTCCACATTAGCATACATTTGTTGGTTGTTTTAATGAGAATGATTTGAAATTTCTTTGTTATATCATGCGTCATATTGTCAGATGTTTTAGATGGATTTTCATGTTTCTGTTTATAGACATTAATGGGTAAATCATCCACCTCTTTCATTCAAAACCTTTTTTCATTTATTTCCATACATGGTGTCTTGGGGATGTCTCTTAAGGCCCAGTAATAACTCGTTGTACTCTCAAGACAATGTGAGTTAGAGGGTCATTACAAATGGTATCATCTTGTTCGATCTTTTTCAAACAAGAAGTCATTAATGTTCTCGGACATGGAGTTAATATTCTTTTCGGTCATTTCCATTGTCTAGATTAATATAATGGAGTAGAATGGTTGGGACCTGAAACATATATCATAAAAAGAGTTTTCTAATCCATTTACACGGATCATAATGTTACAAGGGAGATTTGTACATTAGTGTTTGGAGACACATCTATTATTTTGAATCCTCATTTTCATAGGTTTTTTCAATTATATGAGCATGAAATTCATTTTTGAGAAATGAATTCCCACTAGAAGTGCACACATAATTTCATGTAATTAATCCTGTTGTGAAAAAATTATTTATTTTTTTATATAAATGAATTTTTTGTTCAAATTATAGATTTTGGAAAATGAAAATGCTAATGGAATTTTAAAAATTAGTTAATTTTAAAAAAGAAAGACCAAATTTATAATAAATGGTTTAACAAATAAAAATCATGTAATTGGAAAATAATTTTTTGATACTTTATGTTATTGAATTTGAAATGATATGCCATCAATTTCTAGACACTCAGATTCACAGATTTTGTTATTGGTTTAGAAAATGGAACCTTGTAGGCATTGTAGTAACCAACTAGAGGTTGTTGTGGATAATGCGGATGCACTAGAACCACAGTTGAACCAAGAGCTAGTTCATTGTATTTTCCATGCTTTTCAAGATGTAGATACAGGTTACCATAGGAATGATCCAAGGCATTGGGATCATACAACCCAGTTCATGAAGCATAATCCACCCATATTCATGGGTGATTCTAAACCTAAAAAAGGGGAGGTGTGGCTGAGTAGGAAGAATCATATCTTTTATTTCATCGGCACACAATCAAAACTCAATGTCATGATGGAAAAATATATACTCAAGGATATTCTTCAAAGTAGTGGTGGGATTTTGCTGTGTAGTCTAAATTGGAGGAATTCCATACGTTGGAGTATTTTAATGTATTGATCGACAAATAATTATTTCCACATACATTGAAAACAATGAAAACGATATAATTATTTTACATGAAGCATGATAATCACACTGTGATACAATATGTTGCTAAATTAACAAAATCAGTGAATTTTACCCATGAAGTTGCGACATGTGCGTCTTTCAAGACACCCATCATTGAATTGGGGCTATGGTAGGAGTTTCAATTGAAGTGTGTAGTGTTATGTATTACATAGTATATAGAGATTGTGAATAGAGATATTGTGGAGAATTGTGGTATCTTGGGATCTGTGGGAGGATTTATGATGATACCTACAGGGAATGGTTGGAACTCAAATGCTTTGAGAAAGTAGGAAAGGGACACCAATTTCCAAGGAAGAAGTGGAAATAACAATCAACTGGTTGTATCAGTAAACCTTCTTCCATGACCCAAGAGTAAATAAGGTTGTTTTCAATGTGTCTCATTTGACCACGTAAAATCGTGAGTGTATGAAACAACATAGAGAATGTCATAACTACAAGAAAATGGGCAAGTCGTAACGCTATTATCAAAGTGCTCTAAGGACAGGTGCTCAAGACACATCTCAGGAATCTCTAGCATCATATTCATCGACAAGGAAATGAAAAGAGAATAAATATCATTAATATATAATAGATATCCATGGATCCTATAATAGGGAAATATATGAATGGAAACAAAGAGAACAATGCTGCGATGAAGCAATTGCATGGAACTGTGAAAATGATTATCGATGATCAGGCTAGATCATCTGTGGTGAGAGGTACAATTATTTTGAATCCTACCCTTATATAAGAGATCTTTTATACAGGTGAATCACATTCATTAATTTCTTCTCAGTTTGTTTATTTTATATGTTTAATTTTTTAAATGATGCATTATGTTTCAAAACACTTAATTCCCCTCGGGGAAAGTTAATGGGAAGCATTTTTGTGTATATCATGTGTTATAACTGTTGAAAGAGCTGAGTAGAAATGGGCCTTCTCAGTTTTGGAAATGTATGTCTAAGATGTAATCTTGGGAATGGATTGGTTTATAATGTTCAAGTATCACAATAACTATTATAGTAGAATGGTCAGTTTCACAACTGATAATGGATTCAAGAATCTCATTATATGAGAGAGGGTTTTAAAGAAAGGTTCAATGAGAATGTTAACATCAATGATGGGAATGATCTCTTACCAGTTAGATGTGTTTTCTTTGGTATCCATGAAATATATATAGGATATTATTTTTTATACAATTAATGATCAAATTTTAGATATATTTCTTGAGAAATTCTCGTGGTTACTGCCTCTATGTGATGTAGAGATTATGATTGATCCACTTTTGGGACCAGTCCTATTTCCATTCCATCTTGTAAGATGGAACCAACAATGTTATCATAATTGAACATGTGTTCGGAGGAGTTGGAAAGTGTTTCTTTCATTTGACCAAGTACATCAATGTGGGCATCACTAGTCTCTTTTGTGAAGAATGAAGATGGAACACATCAGTTGTGTGTTGATTATCATAAGCTAATCCAAGATATGATAATGAACAGGTACCAACTTCCACACATTGATGATCAGTTCAACCAATTAAGGGCAGCTCAATGGTTCTCCAAGATTCAATTTTAACTAGGATATCACCAATTGTCACTTTAGAAAGAAGATATTTCAGTGACATCATTCTGATGTAGATATTGATAGTGAAAATATTTAGTCAGGCCTTTATGTCTGATGAATGGACAAGTAGTATTCATGGATTTGATGAATCAAAAATTTTTGTGATATCTGGATTCTATGGTTGTGGTCATTGTGGATGACATTTTACCAAATTAAATGATAAGGGCTGACCATGAAGAACAACTTGAAATACTGTTACATATTTTTCAAGATCACCATTTGAATGAAAAATTATCAATGTGTTAATTTTTAATTCGAAAAGTATATTTTTATGGCCATGTCATTTCTATGAAATGTGTTTTAGTTGATCCTAATAAGATAGAAGTTGTTATCTCAGGGTAAACACTAAATAATGCCTTCAAAATATGATGTTTCTTTGTCTAGATTTCTACTAAAAATGCAATGTGCATGATTTCTCATGACTAGATTTAGAATTACGACTTTAATTATGAATAATAATCCATTCCAACATATAGAGGAATTCAAGATATCTTCCTAAGAACTAAAAGTTTGTCTTCCATTGGAACCAATCTTGATTTTCCTAGAATTAGGACATGGTTATGTGGTTTATTATGATGATTCAGTATTAGGGTTAGGATGTATTCTTAGTAAAGGATACAATTTTCCAGCTTATGGTTCGTGGTAGTTGAGGGTTCATGAGAATAATTACAAAACACACAATTTGGAGTTAGTTGTAGTCGACCATACTTTGAAAACATGGAGACATTTTCTCTTTAATGAGAATTTCACTATGGTTATGAAGCATAAAATCTTGAAACATATTTTCTCATTTCTATTTTTGATTTTTTAAATGGATATGGGTGGAGTATCTCTAGATATTTTACATTGAAATGATGTATACATCAGGAAAAGATAATTCGGTGGCAGATGCATTATGCATTAATTTTAATACTCATTTAGAAAAAGATGCTTAAGATGAATGGAATATGTTTTTGGTCCTAGATGACATGCAATTGGATTGTAATGACCGAGGTGATTTTGTGATTATATTTTCAGGTACACTTGTTCCTGATTTCATAATTACTGTCAAATATGCATAAACATCAGATGCAGAATGTCTTGTTATGACTTTAAAACTCAATGGTAGGTAGACCATTAAGGTCTGAGAAATTGGTTGGTGTTTACCTGTGTGTGTTAGAGATCATATGGTTGTACCATTGTCTTTTCAGGAACAACTCATTCATTCTTAAAACCATTCAATATAGGTTGCACATACGGGAACCTAGAAGATGAATAAGGCATTGAAAGTCGAGTTTTGGTGGAGAGGAATGTAAAGAAATGTGTATGAGTTATTTTATAAGTGCATATATTTTTAGAAAGGTAATTCAGAACATCAGAGAATATTTGGAATTTTATAGTGTTTACCTATCCTAGTATGGAAATGAGATCATATAGTGATGTATTTTTATATAGGTCTCCCTTAAACGGTTCCGAAACACGATTCCAAATGGGTGATAGTGGAGCACCATACCATGTTTTCCCATTTCATTCCAAAAAATGAAACACATATTATGGATTATCTATTCAATTTTTACATCTAAGAAGTTTTATAGAGACATGGTGTACCAGTTTCAATAATCTCAGATAGAGATTTGAGGTTCACATTTCGTTTATCAAAATCCTTACCAAAATCCATTGGAACTATGTTGACAATGTGCACGGTGTATCATCCAATGATATATAATAAGTATTATAAGAGGATAAAGGCATTGGAATACCTTTTTTAGACTATTGTATTAGATTTTGGTGGCTCATGGGATGATCACATACCCTTAGTTGAGTTCTCATACAATAAAATCAATCAAGCCTCCATATATATGGCTCAATTTGAATTATTGATTGGGAGTCCTTGTCATTCTTAATTGTGTTTGGTGGAAATGGGTGAGACGTCACTAGATGGGATGAACCATGTGTATGAAACAAAGGATAATATCGAGTTGATTATAAGGAGGATGGAGGTGTCTTATAGTCATTAGAAATAATTTGCAGATCACAGTCAAAGACCGTTGTCGCTCGATGTGGGCGACTATGTCTTCGTGAGGATATATCATGGTGTAGGACAACATAATTTTTGGGGAATGTAATGTTATATCTTAGATAGATTATATCTTTCATGATACTTGAATGGGTCGGAGTGGTGGATTATTGGTTCGAATTGCAACCATAGTTTTTTTCGGTGAATAATGTGTTCCACGAATCTCAGTTAAAAATGTATCATCATGATCTAAACCATGTGACTAGATAGGATCATTTTGACTTAGATCCTGATGCTTTGTTGATACATATCCTGGTATGGATTGTAGATAGGAAATAGAATGTCTTCTATGGAAAAAGTATCAGTCTAGTGTGGGTTTTATGTCAGAATGGTCATATATTGGAAGGCACATGGAAACGTTATAAGGAACTGAACGAGAAATGGCCAAAAATGTTTCAGAGCAGCAATGGTTTTCTACGTTCCATGTATATAATGACAGATGGTTGGGAGAATGTTGTAACCCCTATTTCTAGGACAGAACCATTTCATACTGTTCTTATGAATATAAATTACAAGAAGTTATGTTGGGTGAGTTTGGTGATCTTTAACTAAGACATGGGGACAGAAGGAGAGGCACATAGGCTTTATAGGGTTTATCTAATCCATTTGGATATTCTATTAGTTAGCGTGCATAAGAGGATATTTGAATATGAGAGATTTTTAATGGTGTTTTCACGGTTACAGAGATCATGCGATGAGTTTATTTAAGGTTTTTCCTCGGATGTAGATAATGCATGGATAGAGAACTTTTTTTGAATCGTGTGAACTAACCATGCACATGGTTTAAATTACAATCAAAATATGTGGATCTCACATGTTTTTCCTCCAAGATGCTCTTTTTTTCTATTTAGTGTCTATACATTGATATTTATCTTCCTTGATGGTAGAAGAACCTGTAACATGTTATTTGGATTCAATCAAAGGCTTCCCTTGGTGTTTCGAACCTGTATTGTTGAGGTATGTGGTAATTCATCATCCTTCTTTATTGGTTTATATGATCTTCATAGATTTACATCTCCTCCCTTCTTTCTTTTTAAGATATAAAACCATTTTTTGTAGGTCAATGAGTTTGGAGTCCAAATAAGTTGAGATTCTAAACCTGTACTGTGAAGAATAGACCCAGTTTTCTTAAACGTTATTTATCCTTTGTCATTTTTCATAAAAAACCATTGTGGTAAGTGTATTATATCATGACTCCACTTATTATAACTTATGGTAATTCGTTCAAATTGAATATCGTATCGTTAATTGGTTGTAATTTGGCTATCTAGCTATCGTTTTAAACCTTTTTTATGATGGGTTGGAAATTTGGGGATACTCGGAAATTGGTTTTTTTAATAAAATTCATGTGTTCTAAATATTAAAATAAGGATTGTAAAATAGTTATTTATTTTGAATTTTGGTACATGTTTTGGATTATATGTTTTCAAAAAAAATGGAATTTTTTATTGTAATGAAATGGATCCATTAAAAATGGATTATTCTTCGGTTTTAAAAAATGTATGGGTTTTATTGAAACATCATATTTTTGGGATTTGAAATGGTTTGTCAAACATGGGGTTGTTTGAGTTCATGTTTGATGTTCCACTGAATAAGGGATGTGTACCATTTGGGTACAAGGTGAGTTACCCTGGATGTAGGGTGTGTCTCATTGGGACACAAGGTAATTGGATGGGATACTGTTAATGAGTATGGAACTATTGCATGAAGAACGCATGTGTGGGTGTGCTATGAAATATAGAATGGGAATGACGAAATAATAATCATAATTGGTTTATAACCCTAGATATATTATTTTCTATAAAATAACTTTCATATAATTGGATTCATTTATTTTTTTTAACTTTGTTATGATTTTTTTTCAATATTTTTATATTTTCTTATAAAATCATTGGGTAATATTTTTTATATAAACTATTTTATATAATGTGTAATTGTTCAATTTTAGTAGAATGAGTAGGGAAGTCATTGGGAAAAACTATTGAGGAATATGCTGACCCCATTTTTTTCATTGGTTCTTTTGAATATTCTACCTTAAGGGACTTTGGAAAACGTATCATATCAAACTTTTTATCACCATATCATGATACTTCGGACTACTTGATGATGATCGATCATAGAACATGTGGAGCATGGAGTTTTGTTGTCCTCTTGGAGTATATTTGTTGTCTTTACACTGTTTACTTTGATATTGGATTGTACTCCTCTATAACAAAAATTGAATGGTTGTTTTAAGGAAAATGAATTTAATTGTCTTAGTTATTTGATGCATCATATAGTGAGCTGTTTGTGGACGGTATATCAGGTTGTTGTTTATAGACATTAACTGGTAAATCGTCCCACAATTTCTTTGAAACCATTTGGCATTTATTTCCATCCTTTAGAATTTTAGGGATATTTTTTAAGGCCCAATTATGTCTCAGTGTACTCTCATGCCATTGAAAATTAGAGTGTCATTATAATATAAGTGGAAGAGAAATTACAAGAGAAGAAAACTGAACCATACTACTTGAATGTTCTTCCATGAGAACCTATTTAAGGATCTTGGAAATGATCATTTTGTGCATCTGAGAACTCAAGAATGTGAAATGGGATGATGATGAGGTAATTTAAAATATTTTATCCTAATAATATTGCTTGAGGAGAAGGTAATATGTGATGCAGTGCCTCCTTTAATAATTGATGTGATGGGTAACATACAAAATTTTCAAAATTATTAAAATATAATAATTTTGTTATATGTTGTAAGACTTCCAAACGGCCTAAAAATTATATTATATCCAATTTCATAATGAATTTATTCATTTTTTCATTTATCATGAATATTTTTTAATTTCATAAAATTTAATAAAATATATTTTTTATGGAAAAATTATTTGGTCAAAATAAAGACTATTCACAATCACGACATTAAAAACATAAAAAAAGCTTCTAATTCCAAAAAAAATTTAATATTATATTTTATAAAAATTATAATAACTTATATAAATCGTAACAAGACATAAAGTTTTACAATTATTTTAATTTTCCAATTTTTAAATTCATTAATTTGATTTATTATTTAATTAAGTATTTATTGTATCAATATTGTTTAACCGATTAATGTAATTATTTAATACCTAATAAATAATACTATAATTTTACATGAAATATAATTTTTTTCTAATTATATTTAATATAAATTTTTGAAATAATATTTTTGAAAACCATTCTTTAAAATATTAAACTAATTTAATGTTATAGTGTGAAATAGTTTCCTTTCTATATAATAAAATAATATAATCGGAAAATTGAGATCCATGTGGTTCAAAAATATCCAAAATCCAAAAAAAACATTCATAAGGGTATATGTTTTCATAGATACAAATTTCTATATAGAATTTAGGTCATTCAGTAATTATTAGAATTTTAATAATAAAATATTATTTATTTTTCTTATGCTTGAAAAACATTTCACTAACATAGCACATGCACTAATGATAATTATTTAAAATTTAAAATATAAAAATAAATAAATTCTGTCCAAATAAATATTTATATTCATTCATTATGCATATCAACTAATATAAATGTCAGGACAACTTCTTTAAACTGAAATTTTGTATTCCCTTCCCTATGAAACAATTACACAAGAATTTGGATTGGAGTAATGTTATATAAATAATAAATTTGAAAATAAAATCCAATGACACCAATAATAAATAATAATTAATAAATTAATATTGAATATAATTTTTAGAAAAGAATTATTTTTTATAAGGATCCAAAATTGAAATTTCCAAAGCTGTGTAGGCACTAGGACAACAATTACAATGATTTTTATACCTATCATGAAATAAATAATAAAATACAATTTCTGAATTTTTTTTTGTAAAAGATTACTCTTTTAAAATGGTAATTTAATTATTAAATATATTTTAAAAAAATATATCATAAATATAACTTCAGGATTTTATAAAAATACTATATTTTATACAAATCCTCATTTTTTATGATTCCCATAAAATAGAAGTATTTAATAAAAAATAGATAACTCTCCCTAACAATTTTTCAATATGCAGAATTCAAAAATAATTTTTATTTTATGAAAATAATTTTCAAAATATGATAAAATTAATTTTAAGGAAACTCATAATTTATTCAAAAAATTAAAAATTCTAAAACTATTCCTTCATTTATAAAACCTTGAAAAATTAATCACGGTTTCTTAATTTCATTGAAATGCATTCATTGGTGGGGTAGACATTCATTTGGTCATATTACTTTTCATAATGGTATTTTATTATTCATAATGGTATGTTAGTATTCCCCAAATAATTATTTTTGTCCTATTATACTCGAAAGAACATACCGATCGCAAATGTGTATGTGAGTTTTTCAAAATTAAAATTATAGAAGTGTAAACATTATGTTTTATGATTAGGTGATAAAGTTAAATTGGTATTTTGTAGTATATTTAATCACATACCCCTTCCTTTTAGAAACATGGGATGTTACCAAAAAAATATGAGACATCAAGTAATGATCATACTTGTGAATAAATAAACCTATGGGTATGCTAACAATATCAAAACAAAGTAATTTCATATTGAATCAGTCAATGAACATTAATCCTTAGTTATAGAATAATAGATTTATATAATAATTGACATAATTCATATTAATTTGGAATCTTCAATAAAAAATCATGATCCAAAAAGATGTATCACAAGATCAATCAATATATTAGGAGAATAAAACAATCAGGGAAAATAATTATCCTTTTCAAGGATTGCTAATAAGAAAATTATTGTTGAAAAATACCAATAGTATATTTTTCTCATGACCTCTTCTAATATTTTTATATACATGACTCAATATAAATACTGACATTGAATAAAAGTTATCATAGTTTATTAGGATCATTCTTCTTATTGATATTTCTATATTGAAAGATCTCCACCTCAATTATCATCATTGATAATGTGTCTTATTGAACTATGTTCACTCTGCCTTCAATTATATAAAATTTCAAGCGATATAAATCATATTCCAATTAATATATGGTGTATAAATTTATGATCATAATCACCAAATATAGAAAAAATACATATTCATTCCATATTATCATAAAAGAATTTTTTATATTATATTTGAAAAAATCATGATGAATAAATTAATATCATAATGTGTTCGTCAACAAATAAATATAATACATTCCAGGAATAAATATTGAAAATGTCATAAAATCAATTCTATGTCATTATTTCCATATAATCCCATGGAAGAAAATGTGTTTTAAAATTTCATATAAAAAACATCAAAATAAGATATATTCAGTAAGAATAATGTTTTTATTGTTATAAAATAAATTCAATGTGTCAAAATAATACTCAAAATATATTTAAAAAGAATCCAAATATTTTTAATATAGATACATAATGATAATTTGATAAGGGGAGATATATATTGTGAAATTTAGTTTTATTAAAATAAAAATTTTAATATTTAATTTATTTTTCAATAAGATGGATAGCCTTGGATGTGTGAAAATCCATTCAGTCATCAATCGCCGAAATAAGGGTTCCTTCAAAAATCATCTAAAAAGTCATATATAACATTTTTTAAACATTGTTCAAATTATGGTTTAAAACACTTTTTATGAATGTAAAATATAGTTGTAATTTATAATATGTATATATTTTAAAAAAATAATTATATTCATGAAATTGTAATTATTAAAATAGATAAGGTGAATAAATGATTTCGAAGAAAATGAAAAATTATTTCAAATTTATTAAAAATTTTATAGTAATATAAAGAAACAAAAAGTGGAAAAATAGATATCATATTGTGAAAAAAATAATTAACCACATGAAAATTATATTAATATGGTCTATAATCTAAGTATCATACTCTTTCATACATTTGAAATATAATTTAAACATCCCTAAAAATAAATGATATTGTCTCATAAACAAACACTTAATTGGTAGGATTTAAATCAAAACCACTTAATGAAGTACCACAAAATAATATGTTAAATACAATGACTCTAAATTGTTTCCTGATTTATCAATTAAAACATATTATATACCCCATATTTATTCAATTAGGTGAATAACACGAATCATTTATCAATGAATGAATATTGGAATGAATTTCCATTTAAATTTTTTGTTATTAGTTAATCAATAAAGTGAGAACATTAGGTATATTATAGTATAATAATAATTCTAATTAAATTATTCATAAATGTATTTCATGGGTATTATATACCTAAAAAAATTATCTAGTGGTGAAAATGGATAATGTTTCACAAAAATAAATGTATAACAATAAACCATTACTTCTATTATCATTTTTTTTGTTGGAATTCAACAATAATTAGGAAAATTAATCTGAACATATAATATATTTTAATGAAAATAATCATATATAAATTTATAGATATCAGTATCCTGTATAATAAAATTACATTTTCAATAGAAATTATTCATTACAATCATTAATTGAGTGATATATATATATATATATATATATATATTTCACCATGTTTATTATCATATTTTATTATACTTTTTTATTTAACATGGTTACATAATATAAATAATATAAATATTTTTATAATTTTCATATTTATTATTTATATATCTTGTTATGTCCATCAATATAGATATGTGATAAAAATTCAATTCGTCATTTATTGGGGATAATAGTTCCTAAATACGCCAATGTAATGTATCTAATTTTGAATTATTTAAATTAGAGTCATGAAAACAATAAATTAAATATTATATCATTAAGATAAATAATATAATATATATTAATTAAATCCATCCTTCAGACCAGCCCTGTAATTCATATATGGAAAATTAATATCATCACTTCATCAAGGTTGTGGTATAGATGTATGTTCGAGTAGAAATGTCATTTTTAAAAATATAATAGGGTATTATTGTTTTTAATATTTTGTATAAAAGTAATAATAATAATTTTAAAGTCATAATATATATCATTATAACCATCTGTGTGAAATGGTGATGAAAAATGGATTATATCACATCATGTAGATAGTTGTCTACCCGTAAGAAAAATATAAGGTCTCATATCTTATTGAATGAAAAATATTTCAAAACATACGTGTACATAAAACAAAATAATATTTATTTATATTTTTTTATACATATTTTTTTATTAAGAGACTTTTATAGTAGGTATGTTGAGGTAATAATAATAAATAAAATTGAAATAACTAAAGTAATTGTTATTCCACTTCATCGAAAAAAATAATTGGATTGTTGAATAGTTTTTATTGGTTGGTATTTTAGAGATATAATTTTATCTAGGTCATTGAGAGGATTCATTAAATGGTATTTGGGTATATATAGATGAAGATAATTGGATAATGTGGTGTAGAAAAGTGATAAGATGTTATTTATATTTATGGGATAGATGGGATAAATACTTGTAGATAAATAGATTATTATTATTTAATATATTCATTATTCATGTATAGTGGATAAAAAAATAAAATGGATCCTAGAGAAAATTAGTTGGCATTAAATACCAATAAATTTTCAATTTAATTAATGAGTATTGTGTTATTTTATTCCTTATCTCATATCTAAATTCCTTTGCACACAATTGATCCTTATCATGGTGACATGAATTTTACATATTTTAACTATTATAAATGAAAAAATAATGATCATATTAAATATTATTAATTTTATTTATTCTACATATTTAATAAATTAAAAAATACACATTTAGATATTTTTCAAAAATTATATCTAGTATACCTGAAGAAATATTGAAAATCCATTTTTTTTAATATATATTGTTATACATAAAATTATTTATTTTTCAATTTTTTCCATATAATAACAAATACATGAATTATAATATATTTTATTTAATATATGACCTAAAAATGAAATTTAAATAATTCATAAATAGTGTTTATTTTAATTGACATATATAAAATTATTTTTCACATATATATATTATTATAAAAAATAAAAATCTTATCAACAAATTATTTTCACCCCTTAAACCAATTGAACTAGAAAGTATTAATTATTATTAATTTATTTTCATTAAATACCAATATATTTAATCCAAATAAAATTTTTTTAGAAAAAAATAAATTATATATAGTAAAATTCAATACTATAAATATTTGATCATTTAAAATTAAATGATATTATTTATTAAATTTTTATATCTGACATAATACACAGGATTAAATAAAGATATTTTTATAAATATAAACAAAAACAGACAAACATAAAGACCCACACATATATAATAAATAGATTTACTAATTAATATTGTATGTTGTTGTGTTGAAGTTATTACAGCCATATCGAATTTTAATATTTCAAGAAAATATTATTGTTTAATTAAGTAAAATATTTCATATAATTAATGTTATAAAATAAATTATATTTATAAAAATAAAATTATAAAAAAATTAGTTATACAAATGAGACATATTATTATTTTTGTTTGTTCATCGATGAAATTAAGTGTTTTTATCTTATTCAATGAATGGTGGTCTGTATGTTATGTATCTCCCTATAGATTGTATATCCTTATACTCAATAATGTAAAAAATATTGGATTTTTTTATATAGTGATGATATTGTTACAAAAATTCATTATATTGGATTGCATTATTAACAAATTTTGCAGAAAAATAACCAAAAATAATTGAAAGGCTCAACTCTATGACATTGGTCTTCTATAATACCATTGTGTTGTAATCAATGTGTCAAATTTCAAACATCCAAAATTTAAATTTAAAATATTTTATCGAGTTTCATTTGATCGTAATTTTATTCATAAAGTTGTCTTTTTATGTCCCTAATATATCCAGGAAAATGATAATTGTTTTAAAAAAAGTAAAACAAACTCAAGTTTATAATTAGTGGTTTTAATTGGTCCTTGTGTATTTAAGTATTATAATTTAATTTGTATATCTTTATCATTGGTGCATTAATTTTTGATAAATTGGACTATACGTACCATTATTATTTTTTTATTTCCAAAAAAATTCAATTTTTCTTTTATTTACGATTTATAACTGTGTAACTAATGGATGGATTATTTTGAAAAAATTTAAGAATGTGAAGGTGTTATTATAATAATAGAATATATATTAATATTATTATCATTGAAATTAAAATATAAAATATAAAATATTAATATCATATATTTCATATAGATAACATTAACCTAATTTAATAAGTTGACAAAAATTGATTTAAAATAACAAATGTATCTCTAAATTTTTAGTTAACTAGAAAAATATAAATTGAAAATTTATTGTTATAACAATTTAGTAAATTCTTAAGTTATCATCTATATATTAAGAAACAATCATAATAAATGTTTTACATAATTTATTATATTTGTTTCAAAATACATTAATATCCATGATGGAATATTAACAACATTATAAATGGTGGCAATGAGCTAATAATAATATGGGTGATGATTATATTATATAATTAAAGTCAAGGATATATTTAAATAATTTATATTCAATTATTATTTCAACCATTTAGTATAAAAATTATTTTTATAGAATTACATAATTATGGATTGAATAGATATTCTGAATGTATATAAATAGTGAAAATTGGAAGAATATAGGGTTTTCATGTAACTATTAACTGGATATACCTATTTAGATCACTATGTAATCTTTATTATATTTAACAATTGGAAAATCCATACTCATAAAATGACTAAAATTAGGTTATATACGGGTGTTTCTATTTATTGTTATGTTATGTTGCATATGGTTTAAAGTGATGTGGTGGTGGTGTTTACCACATTTTATAAGATAGATGACTAGTATTTTTCTAATATTTATTTGATAGTATAAAAAGAGAAATAAATTTTCAAAAAAAGTATTGATCCAAAGAGACAATAATTGATGTGGTATATGGTTTGTTTGACCACCTCCTCATACACACATTTTGATTTATGGTTTGATGATATTTTAGCCTTTAATAATTAGTTTTACCCCTTTTCTCGTCATTATTTCTATACTATGTTCAATCCACTTAGAACATTATTTTCCCATTTTTATAATTTAGAAATTCTTTCATATTAATCTATTTTAATATGATGGTTGAAAATATGAAATCATTTTATCATAATCAAGTTCTATGATGGATACAAATTAATTAATAATAAATCCACATGTAACACAACAAAATATTTTTGATATTAAAAATTTACAGTTTTTAAAATGAATTATGAACATAAATAAATATTTTATTCATTTTTGGGAAATTTATTATATTTTTATTAATGTATTTAATTTTGTTAAAAATCAAAAGCAACATAAAACTGAATAGAATGATGTGAATACAAAATTAATAGAAAATAATAATATTACAATTCTATAATAATAAATTGTAACATAGATTGAAAAATATAAATTTATAGCTTTTTATATTCAACATAATATTTTCTAATACCACACATTAAAGAACAATTTGTATGTTTGTTTTACCTAGGTTTTTATTTTGTTTAATTTTCTGATTTCATAATAATGATTTTGTAATAATGATTTTTTAAATGTTATCATTTACTATGAGAATTTTTTATATAAATCTTCAAAATAATTTTCTGTAGAATATTATAATGAAAATAAAATTTAGATATTATTATAAGAAAAAAATGATGTTATTCTTTTTTTAAAAATAAGTTTTAATTTTTCTATTTTTTTGTGAAAGGTTATCATAAAAAATAAATTTTTGAAATATAACTTATGGAAAATTATGTCGTCATATTTTTAATTCATATCGGTTTTATATTCTCTTAGTTGAAATATATCCACTACTTCTGTGATAAATTTCACTATAAATATCTATTTAAATTTATTAATTTATTTAAATAGATACAAAATAATTTTATGAGTTTTTATAAATTTAGTTAATTTTTACATTAAAAAAATTATTTATCACTGATTATTTATTTGCAAATCAATAATTTAAGTTAGAAAAAAAATTACTAATTAATCCATTTTAATAAATATAAATTCATATGTTAACATTAAATCATATATAATATTTAATTTGTAAAAATAAATGTAATATTTATTAAAAAAATAGTTATATTTTTATATCATAAAACTGTCTACATAAAAAATACATTTAATAGAATAGAATAAAATGTTTTAGTATGTTATAGAGTGCGGGTAATCATTAGTTATGATTTGGATTTCATGGAAAATGTATAGATTTGAATTATCATGAAATCATAAATTATATTATTTTTCTCGATCTTAACCTTCTTATATTATTATTGGGTTTAGATAATTGAAAAACCATGTAACACCTCCGTCTACCCTTCATCAAAAAAATAATACCTATAATTAAGACTAATAATTTTTTATTAAATTTGATCTGCTTTAAAGTTTTTCATAATATATATACATCTGTTTTTACACATAAATTAAATAACAATGAATTTATGTTAATTTTTATCATTTAAAATTTTATCTTGTTAATATGTAATAGTATGTTTTAGTATGTTATTGTATTTTATAAAATCATTTCAACATAATTTATCTTCTATATATATCACACAATAAAATATTATATTGTTAATATAATGTGAGTATTTTATCTTTATTTAAGGATTTTCAATGATGAGATCAATGGTGATATTGATGTATCATAAGACATTTTGGTGTCATATAATGAAGATAAATACTTTTATTCTGTCATTGTGAATTCTTGAGTTAAATTTTCATTTTTAGTTTGATATGATATATATAGAATAAATATGTTTTATTTCCTTCTAATTAAATAATATAGCAATTAATGGATGGAGGATGACGAAAGAAAATTAAAAGATAAATTTTATTAAAGATAATGTAATTGTAGTAACATTTAATAAAATTTATTATGAGAAGTAGTTATATTTTTAGAAAGTAATTTGTGTTGTATTGATGTTGTTAATGTAATGAGATGTCCTTATACATTACATATTCCAATGGTTTTGAACTAAAATTCACATTGGTTGATCATTATTTATTTTTGTTTTATAATATTCGGAAAAATTATGACTATGGAAACTCATTATTTAGAAGAGGAAAATATTACTCATTATCCAAATTCCACACAAAAAAAACATTTTAAAATACAAAATAGTTTCATTACATGATATAAAATCAAAATTTTAACAATGTCCTCATCTTTTTCCCAATGAAACCATTAATCATGTGAATTTTATTATAACAAGGTATGAGGAAAGAAATCTTATTAAGGTACATAAAAAAGGAAAAATGTTAGTCTAGTGAAATCCAATAAGAAAATATTCTTTAAGAAATACCTTTATACATCAAAAATTGAATCATATTATCAAAAATGGATATTATCAAAACATTTCAAAATGATGTGATTTCAAAAAACTCATAAGAAACCATTCAATAAATAATTATGCAACATGTGATCTAATTATACTATAACAGAATTACCATGCAGTCCACATCAATACACATCAACATAAAAAAATGAATAATCATACTATCTAATTCCCTGAACAATGCATTTGATGGATATAACGGACCCAACCATCATTAGTTTATCATGGAACCATTGTTCATTAGTTTATCACATAACTACCTTTTAAATATCAGTATATCATTATATAATCAAAACATATAAAAAATTTCAAACTAAAATATGTATCAATATATAATTCATTTTAAACCATAAGAAAAAAATTATAGTTATAGAAATAATCAATCTTTTTTAAAAGATATTGAAATGAAATATTTTGAAAATTATTCATTCAAAAAAATTAATTTTTGGTTTTAAGTTAGCAAGTATTTTAACTAGAGTGTGGATCATGAAATTAAATATTTTTATTACTAAAATATGAAATTATTTTAAGTAATAAATTTCATGACAAAATTTTTGAATTTCATTATTCATTTTATATCACTTTTTTATCATGACATAACAATTAAATAATTATTTATGTCAACATTGGACGTTTTGAAGATATTTATCACATGATTCCAAAATGCTATTTGTATGAGGCCTATAATTAAAGTTGTAATTTTTCAATTATCTAAAAAATAATATTCAGTAAAAAATAATAACATATATATATATATATATTATAAATTTAAATAAAGAGTTTTGATATTAATATGAAAAATGAACTTTGTTAAAATATTGTAGACGGTAAGGGGTGTGTAAATATAAGTATAATATCAATTTTTCAATGATTTTTATTTAAAGGAATTAAATATCATTTTCTCATTATAAAATGATAAAAATATAATAAATAACATGTTAATAGTAAATATATACTTATATATATCATCCATGTTATGTGGTGTTGAAAATTAAATCACATCACTTTCTAGAGGTCACAATACAAACGTATGCATGAACGACATTATAATTCTCATTTTTAGGGAAATGTTTGAAATAATATTATATATTATCATTTAAAACTGATTAATATATCATTAATATCAAATATATAAATTAATTATATTTTTATAACCATTATTGAGAGACAATGATGTAAAATGAATTTCATCGGTTCGTGATGCTGTAGTCATCCTTATGGATGAACGTTAAATTATATTGTCATTTGATGTATGTGGATATGGATTAGAGTCATTACACTATCATAAAAAATTCTAACTATATAGATGATACTATAGATACTACTTTATCATGGTTCCGGAAGCTTTAATGGAAAGGGTAGATAACATTAAATAGAAAGAATTGACCAAAAACAATACCTCTTCTGTGGAAGAACACCTTTAATTAACACTTTAACTCCTCTAAGATGAGTTTTATACCTAAAATAAGGGTTCTACAAAGAGAGGGTCTATTTTATTAAGCGATATGGTCATATATTTTATGAACTAATGGTTTTGAAGTGTATTTATATATGAAGAATGTGTCTCATTTTATAAAAGAGGGGTGAAATATTCCTCAAATTCCTCACAATATTAATTTAATAAAATTTAATATTTTATTCCAAATGGATCAAAACAGATAAATTTTTAAGATTTGATGACTACGGGTTGAGTTACATTCATCTAATGAAAATTTAATCATGTTTATATAGTGTTTTAAAAATTTAATTTTGTGAATTAGCACCCTAAAACCCCATTAACTATTATCATGTTATCTTGAAACATCAAAATTAAGTGTAAATATAATTAAAATAAAAATGTGAATGACCACTAAATGAATCATTGGTGAAAATTTAAACTGTATCCCAATAATTTTGTAAAATATGATATTTGTATATTTTTTATATCATCTAATAATTTTTTTTCTTTTAAAATATAATTAAATGAAATTTTGACACTATTCATTATATTGTTATTTATAAAAATAGGACAACAAGATAAATTTGACGGAGGATTTATCAAATACCACTAACATGTCAATATTATATAGCAAAATATTTGATAACATTATATAAATAAAATTATATTTATTTTAAAATAAAATACCATGATAAATATATAAAGTTTATATATCAAATAACTATTATATATATATGATATATTTTGAATAACCACATATTAAAAAATTTAACAGTTATTAAAATATAAGTATGGAATATTTGAAATTTCTCTAAAATAAAATACTTTAAGTGGATTAATTCAATCCATGTTCCTCAAAGAGTAATTAATTTTGGAAAACATATGATTTCGGTCTAAAAAACCTCATACAATAATATTTGGAAATTTATACTATAATTATATTGTATTTAAAATATTATTCTTACACATCATTACCCAATATACCCTTAACTATGGAAATACTAATTACAAAATTTAATATTGATCTTGTGAAATAATTAATGGGATATGTTATATAAATTTGGTCCTTATGATTCCGGTTATGAAAAACATATAACAATATTCAAAACACAACAATTGAATAAATTTATTTTCAAATTAATCTCATTAAAGGGGTGAGAAAATGAGTTTTTAATTTAAAATGTTCGAAAGATTGAAATAAGTTTTTTTAATTTTTCAATGTGAAAATTTCTCCAATGTTATTAATTTGATTATATGATTTAAAAATGATCAAAATATACATTTAAACAATTAATTTTTTCTATTTAACACTATAAATCTTTAAAATTAAATGTTAGTTTCAAAATAAAATGAAGTTTGATTCACTATTCATAAAAGAATTAAAAATATTAGAAAAATACTACGTGATCAATAAAAATAAATTTTTATACTAAAATATTAATATAGTATTTCTTTACAAATAGAAGTAATAAATGTTTCAACAATTACACTTAAACTATTGTTTCCATTAAAATTGGGTAAAACTGTTTTTTGAAGAAACATATATTTTAATTGTAAACTGGAATTATTCTTATTTTATGAAAATTATAATATCATAAACATGTATAATAATAATATATTTATTCATATTTACAAATTAGATTATTAAATCTATGTGTTGATGAAAAAATTATAATTTTAATACTTTTTTTTTCATTTAAGCTTGGTATGTTGTGTCATGTATGCTATCGATCATAGAGTTTCCTTCATAAAATATCTACATATTAATTCCCCCCATTTAATGTATTGTGTCTTCATAATATAAACTCATTCATTAAAACAACATTTTAAATTTTCAAAATACATTATTGAAATACCATATCATAAAATGATTAATAATAAAATTAACATACTAAAAGGGAAATAAAAGTTTAAAGGTCACCTAAGATAACACATAAACGATTATCATGGTTGGTAACATAGATATAGAATATAAAACTATCTCACAAGAAGTAATAAAGAGTGACAGATAAAATGATGATTGTAATTTTAATCATCACAAAACCATAAATATTTTATTCATTAAGAGTACAAATATAAAAAAAATGGGTAAAAAATTTGTTTCAATATTCTTTTAATAGTGATGAGGAGGTATTTTACCAACATGAATAAGAATATAAATAAATATACACACTTTGAATGTATAGTTTCATCTATTATTATAAATGTTTATCATAAATGGTTATCTTATACCTTTCTTTTTATCCCAACCCATTATTTCCTCAACTTATTAATTGATGACATAATTTTTATCTTTAAATTAGACATTATAACTCCATATGATATAAATAAATCCATATGAAGATGAAATAAATTCATACCTTAACAATTGTTTCAACCAAAATTCATTGATGTTTTGTTATTGCTAATAGATATTATATTTATTTAAATAATTAAAGACATATTATTCAATATTCCATTATTATTTGAAAAAATTATCCTCGTACAACATGGGTTTTAGGAATGTTGGTAGAGAAATACTTATGGAAATTTTTTTAATGAAAAATAATTCAAAAACATTTGAAAAATTTAATATTTAGGAAAAATCCCATCTAAATTTTTTAAAACATTCTATTAGGGGTCCTTTTAAAATACTATAAGTATGTAACTCAAGACTACATGTTAACACTAAATAAAAATAGGCTTCATGATAATTTCCATTGGTGAAAGCTACATTTAATTAAAAATATCATTCAAATTTGTTTGATTGGGTAAAATATTTTAACTTGACTAGATAACATTTATGTGTTTGAAATGTATTATAAAATTTTGAAAATATTATTTCATTATAAAAAAGCCCTTTAACAATATTGGTATTGGATTATTTAGGATGTTTTTTATATTTCCTACAACTATTTACAGGAATGTTATATGATAAAAAAAATATAAAATCAACACGGTGTTAATTTTCAATAATTAATTAATGAAAGTCATATTTAAGAGATAAAGATATCATTTTACGTCCTCCTCATTCCATTTGCAACTAAATTTCATTAATATAAAATATATAAAGATATTAATTTTACAAAAAGAATATAAATTGAAACATAACCCATGTTTAAGATAATGTCTTATTATATAAAGTAGTCTAAACCATTCCTTTTATAAAAAAAAGGAACTCCATTAAAAATTATATATTTCAGTGATATTGAACTTGAATTCACAATAACGTAATTTTTCACATTGGTGATTTAAAAAATTAGGGTAAAGTCTGACAAATTATAACCATATATTACAATTTGAACCTTTTTTACATTATGTATTTTCTCACCAATGTAAACATTTTAAAATAAAACACAGTTTCCTTCCATGATATAAATTCATAATTTTAATCTTTTCATCATCCTTGTACATACAAATCATTTAATTCAATTATATTTTAAAAAGATGACATGGTCCATAATATATTGTAAGGCTTATAAAAGAAATGACACTTTTAGTATGGTGAAAACCCATGTTGTTTAAACATGGTACATAATTACTTTCAAATGGAATAACCATATGGTCAATATCTTTATATTTTACTCTTATAAATGGAATAATAATATGGTAGACTTCCAAACCCAATGCTCTATAGGTTTATCAGATACACACCAAACCATGGTATATCATAAGACCACCCATTATTGGATTATCATGTAACCAACAATCATTTGTCCATGTAAAATCATATAATTAAAAAAAATTAATTTTCTACATTTCTAAATAAAATTTCATTTCCACTAGTAAGAAAAAATTTCATGTTATTGAAAAAATAAAACCATTTTCAAAAAATTTTATATTCACTTGAAAATATATTTTTAAATCAATCGGTGAAATACCACATTGAAATAGTTGATATAAATTTGAAAATTTCCATATAAAACATTATTTTATATATAAATAAATTCATAAAAGTAATTTTTATATAAAAGGACATTAAAAAGAAAATTTAAAGGTCTTATTTTGTTCTTCATCATGAACAACATTAATGAATGCAGGGAAACTACAAGCTTATTTGAACAAGAACATTAATGCAGGGAAACCTAGAAAACCAATAACCGAACCAGTCCAGTTGTGATTCCAAAAAAACATATCACCCCTCCATATAATCCAGCAAGAATGTTGTTGAATAACAGGAAATAAACTCCAAATTAAAGCCCAGAAAAATGAATCATGTCTGTTGTCCACCAAGTTTTCTTCACCTCGCAGGGACATAGTTTTTACCAAAAGTGTACAGGCCTCCATAACATCCAAGTAAAGCTTCGCTTGCAAGGAATGAATAGTATCCCCAAGACTTCTGATATTGGTACAACCATCCTGGATTGGTATAGCCACTTTCTCCCATGAATTCCAATGACATTTCCCCTCAAACTGCGCATCCTAAATAAAATCAACCAGGACATTATCAATACACGAAATCACACCCTTAGGCACATTGCATGCTAAAAGAACATTGATCGGAATAGATGTTAATATCCTATTGATTAAAGAAATCCTCCCTCCAATAGATAAAAATCAGTTTTTCCAGTCAAGAACACGACACAAAATTCGATTTAAAATAAAATCAAAAACTCTAAGACGAAATGTCAAGGAGATAATGGAGAGCCAAGACAGGTCAGAGGAAAATATCCTCTCTGTATATTCAACATTCTTAAGATGGAGATTACCTGATTGTCCCCACATCTATTGGAAATGAAAAACTGTTATTCCCCCTACTAATCAATTACCCACTCCACAAGCAGTACTCTTCCAATACTCTAATCAGACCACCAACTGATCTAACACTAGAATTGTTGATAAAAAGAGAGTCATCCGCACACATATAGTGATAAATTGAATATTGCCTCATTCTCATCCAAAACGGTAAAATATTACCCATGGATATGTTTTTATTGATAAGATGACTCAAAGAATCATGTATGAGAATAAAAAGGGTCGGAGAGATAGGATCCCCTTGTCTAAGACCATGAGCTGTCTTGAATAACCCATGAGATTTTCTTGTAAAAGAAACTGACCTCTAGGAAGAACAAAAACCACAAAAAATGATATCTATAACCCACAAAGATAATCCCATACCTCTTAGAACTCTGATAATGATCCTCCACTCCATCATTTCATAGGCTTTATTCCTATCCAACTTCAAACCCATATTTGACCCTTGGAATTTGATGTTAATGTCATGAATCATCTCATGAGCCAATACAACTTCTCCCTGAATTGATCGACCTATAACAAAATCATGTTGCACAAGAGATACACATCGAGAGACATGACCATGTAGGCACAAGTTAATGATGCTAGAATTTATTTTATATGAAAAATTACACATACACACTGGTCTATAATCACAAATATTGGAAGTATTTTTAACTATGGGAATCATAACCAGAGTAGTACCAGCATCCACCATAAGAATGGGACCACCCCGAAAAAAATAATGAATAGTGAATATTAACTCATCCTTGATCACCTCCAAATCCCCTCTATAAAATTGGCTTGGAAAACCATCAGTACTCGGGGCACTATCTGGGTTAAGCTTCATCATAGCATTATGAATCTATTTGTCATTAGGGATAGGTTCCATCATTTCATTATCCAAACCAGACAACATGTTCGGAATTTCTTCAAACAGATCTACATTCCCACTAGGATAGACATTAACCATAGATGGGTTAGGGTCTGCTAGGAGGTCATTAATGAAGGAGACTGCTAAGGAAACAATCATGTTCCTATCACTTGAGAGGGAAAAATCTTCCATTAGAATACTCGGATTAACCCACCTCCTTTTTTCATTAATACACGCATGAAAATAGGTAGTATTTTTATCACCTTCACTAAGCCATTTAACTCTGGCACTTTTATATGATGGTGGACACATTCATAATTTATTGTGTCATGGTTATGTTTTTTGATCTCCCTGGTGGATTTGGCTACTAGAAGGTCAGTAGTATGGTTTCATAAGAAAACATGTGTATTATATAATGGAATTCAATATTGTAGGATTTGTAATCGGTTTTTCCAAGTTAGAACTTAATGGATTGACCTAAATGTGTACATTTTTAGGGTTCATGTTCTTTAATTATTCACATAGATACTCAATGAGTAGGATTACATTATTTTATTTCCTTAATAATTCACATGCATATAATTGATTTTATATAGGGTCCATGGGGAGACCATACTATATTTTATTCCCAAATTCTATATGTTTATCTCAAAGAACATTGAGAAAATATATATATCCATTTCAGGTGAGGGAACATGAAATGATTAGGATCGAGTTGAGATAGATTAGTGAGTTATTGAATGATGGTTTTTGAGGTTCATCGATGAAAAAATCAGCAGTTTTTTTTTGTTTAGTGGTTCATTATTTGTCGATATAGTAGGATATCAGTTTGATGATTATTATGAAATAATAATTTATTGTATTTATTTTCATTGAACATTTATTATTTCAAGATTTGACTAGTGTTGTTATTTCTTATTTATAATAAATTTTATAAATTTTTTGAATGTCACAATGTCCTCATTTTTTTGATTATTCCATATCCTCTAGTAACATTTCAGAAGAATACATGGATATGCAGTGGAGGACATTTGGAATTATGGATCGAACGAGTTCTGGTTTGGGGTACTACATATTGATTTACGTTCCTTTGAAGGATTAGATATGTACATCAACAAATGGGATAAATTTATTACATCAAGAACATAATAGAGGATATGTGGTTATTCCATGTGATATGATACAATGTTGAAATGTTAAATAATTTCACAGATTCCAATATATATAGGGAATAAAATTCCAATCATTCAAACTCAAACAACATTATTCAATGTAGTAATTCATAGAAATTCTTTTTGACTAACATAATATTATAGATATCACCAGCAATTTATTGTATACAAATTACAGTGATTACAAATAACCCTGAACTAATTCTAAATAGATTTATCTTTCTCTTTAATTTCTAATGATAGTCATGTCCCCAATATTATTTATTCTCTATTATAATCAATTGATGTTAGTGTTATGAATTTACTTACATCTTTTTATTAATATAGATAAATCAAAATTAGTTATTGGAATATATTATCCTAAAATAACTCATCATAAGTATTTTTTGATCACATCCCCCATTGAAATCCATAAAATATTTTCGTAATATATATAATATGATGAATATGGTCCTCTCATAATTACCATAAATATATTCACTAACTATACTGGTATGGATAATTGAATTTTTAAATTAATGTTATAAACATTTCCAGATTAATGACTCCAGAATCAAATGTTAATCAGATATAGTAAAATATTATACTCCATATAAACTTATCACTTCCTTGTTCAGTATTCATGAAATAATAACATGATAAAAAACATCTCAAATTGAAATAAAATATCTTAAAATGGTATCTTGATCATATATGAACCAAATGACATTATTGTTTTCAGATTTATTGGGAGTCCTATTGATAAAATAGATTTCAATGTATTCCCAATTCCATTTTATATGTCTAATAATTATGACATCACTTTAGTCTATTATGTCCCAGTATTAACATATTGACAAACAAAGTATCGAGAAACATACTCCACATTTACCCTTTTCATGTTGCCCCATAATATATTCAAATTCAAATCATTATTTATCTTCATTAATATATAATGAATGGAGAATTATAATCAATTTGGTTGTTTTAATATATTTCATAAAAAGTCCATCATTCATGGGAATCCTATTCACTTCCTTTACATTATTGTCATAAACATTTTTAAACTTATGAAAACTACTTACATTCATATTTAATTATTTATCCAAAATCTACACCTCCATAATCATTACATGGATGGGTATATGAACATTAATAAGGGAAATATACAATCTTTCCCCTATCCATATTATTTCATTTCCTATAATTCTAAAATCAATCAGTATTGCAACATTTTCAATAATTAGCATTAAAAATGCTAAATGAATGTTCATGTTGAGTAAATTATCATCCTTTTTCTCCTTCCTATGTTATAAATATAATGAGTCTTCATGTTAATTGAAAATTACAACAATATCTTATAGTGATCATTCAACATATTATTCATGAATATATACATGAATATTTTACGATCAAATTATAATTCTCATACCATTAACCAAATTGTTATGTCTTTAGTTTAATTGAATTTGGGTCTCTGCCCAATCATTTGACATAAATTATTCACATTAATATTAAATAAAACCCTTAAAAATTATGTTATAGTTAAAGGGCGTTATTTTTTATACAAATAAATAGAAATATGATTATTTATTATTTTAAATAATAAATCATTATTCACGAAATTCGCATGTCAATCGTTAAGGAGATATATTAAATTATAATAATTACAAAACATTATAATAATGTATCAATAATTAAATTTTCATTTCGAACATCCTTATAAACATCAATATGATATCACCAAATCTATAGTGGTTTGTTGTAAAATTTTTGAAATCAATTTTGCTATTAAAAAATCATATATGCTCTTTTTTCTAGGATATATCTATTTAATTTGGTAATTTACATAGATTATTTAAACATTAAACAAATTTCAATGAATAAACTATTATTGTTACCATAGGATGAGAATATATTTCTCTAAAAAATAATCATTTATTTTAAAAATAATTTATACATTAAAATTCATTTAGAAAATAAAATATTTTCCCTTTTTATTCACAAATTTTCTTTAGTAATTTTTATCGCACTCATGGAATGAATGAACTATAATCACTATTCTTATCGTTCTTTTTCAGTAAATAATTCCTAAATCTAAATTTGTCTTTAATTTTTTATTATTACTATGTTGACATTGTAAATAATAATTCAAGATATTGTATTAATCACACTAATATTATTTTATATCTCAAATATAAATCTATTTGATTTTTCATTACTAGGATCATTTCATTGGACTTCACACTCAATTTTTAGAACATTTTTTATGATTTCAACAATTTAATAAAAGAAAAATATATTTTATGAGTATAATTAAACATAGATAATTATAGTAAATTTTATAAATATAATATTAAATTTATAGATTTCCTAAATTATGAATGATTCTCATTAAAAAAAGGAATGTTAGTTTCATTAAATATAATTGATGTTTATAAAATTTTATGATAGGATTCATCTATAATTGCTCATAATTTTTTATAAATATAATTTGAATAAACCAAAAAATATCCCCAAAAAGTTTCAAAAGAAGTTTATAGGTAGTCAAATTTTTGATGTAATACGTTAAGATGAAGTTATGAACTAATTATAATTTTTTTTTATTAATCCAAGTTGAATATATTATAAATCATATATATACTATTTTCTATATTGATATAGATTCTATTGATTTTAAACCACAGAATCATTACCTTACCAAACATCCAAATACTATGAAATACCAAGGCTTATAAAAATGGTTACAAAAACATTATTATAATATTATTAATATATATCTAAAAAATCCACTGATTTAAATTTTAGAGAAAAAATAATCACCTAAATATTTGTATCAATTCATTTTAGATGAATAATCAATTTATATATTAACTATATAGGGAAAATAAAAAAATATTTCTAGTGTCACTGGATACATAGGTGAATAAACAAATTTTTTTACCAAATATATTAAACATACATTAAAAAAATATTTATACATAGAATTATATTAAAACATACCATACATTAAACCATTCTTAAATACCATGGTAAATTGAAATATAATAAAATTTGTGATTTAATTCATGGAAATGGTTAATGTAAAGCCCTGAACCCACACTTTTGGATTCATTACTAAAATAATATGGATATTTTTTTACAAGAGATAATACAAAAACAAAAATTACATTATGTATTGGAGGAATTTTTTTGGTCTTGGTTTCGGATTATTAGAGAAATCATACAATAAATCAATTATTACAAAAAGAATTACAAGATAAATAATTGGAATCATCTGAATTAGCATCATAACTGTCCATTGAACTTATAAAAAATGAAGTGAAAAACAATAAAAAATCATGGGATGAGAAAAATCACCTCATTAGGGGTTATAAGATTATGGAATTAAACTTTTAGTCCCTAAATACATTTAAAACATTTTCATTTAGACCTAAAATTAATGAACTTACTTATGAAAAGAAGAGGTGACCATAAAATTATCCAATGTATAAATAAAACATATATTAGTATATTAATTAATTAAGATTATAACTCTCATGAATACCATATTATTTGTATCCCTCATAGCTACTTTATAATGTAACCCGCACGTCTACCTTACAATGTATCCCTCGTGGCTACCTTATAGTGTAACCATCACAATTACACATAGAAAAACCATATGCTCGACTTCCAATGTAATAATACCCAATGAATTAGAGGGAGATATAAGTCCCACCATTTATCATAAAAAATTTCCAGGTAACATAAAATAATCATAAAACATCAATTGTTTCATATTAACATTTCTTTTCAGTTCATAAAATTTAATTTTAAAATAAGATTTTTAAAGGATATCCCTTTGAAAATATAATATAATTGCTGTGATAAATAATATAATGAAAGTATTATTTATAAATAATGTAAATTAACATAGTAAATAATAATAAAAATGAAAATAAGTACCATAAAAATCTAGATATCACATTATTAATGAAGTATAAGGTTATACCAAAGAATGGAAATTTGTTTAAGAATCCCCTTACCTCAAGTTCATATTACTTCAAACCTATTTAAAAATAATGTATAATGGGTTTATTAATGTTATTAATTTATAAAATAATTAAAATCAAGTGTATAATACCTTTAATTATATATTAAAACAACATAAACCCATTTATTTACAATATTTTTTTATATCAATTGTTTTAGGTCGGTACTTTTCATGGTTTCCATGGTCAGTTTATTATGGTCTTCCTTGTAAAAATCAAATAATAAAACAAAAAGTGTTAAAATATATATATATATATTTAGATCATTTAAAACAATTAGATGTGAATTTATCCTTTCCAGGAATTTGGTAAATTAGAGATTAAAAAACATAGTCCATAAAGGTAGTGAATTAAAGCCCCACAGACGACAATTTCGATATTATAGAATGAAAAAGGAGAATATGAGAGATTGTATAATGAATATACCTTAAACATAACAAAACATAAATATATAATTGATAATTTAGTTTTCATCACAAATTTTAATGGATATGGATAAAATATATATGTGGGAAAAAATTAAATGAAATGAAAAATGAACCTTAACTCTTCAAATTTCCTCCGTGAAAAACACTTTAAGGATATTATATGTTTTATTTTTGTGAGACTAAGAGGCCAATAATGTGAATAGTAATTAATATGAGGGTTTTTAGTACATTTTATATAATAAATATTTCTTAAGGTGATGAAAATATGACATTGAGGGGGCCTTCTTTTATAATTGAGGTGAGGGGAAACATAATAATTTTAAAAATTATTAATATATAATGTTGTTATATGTTTTAAGGATTCCAAAATGACCTAGAATATTGTTATATCCAATTGTAAAAGGAATATACTAATTTTTTACATTATTATTGTTTTATTTTTTAAAAATAATTTAACAAAATATATTATTATTTGAAAACTGATTTTATCAAAATATAAATTATTCACAATCAAGACTTTATAAAAAATCAAAAATAAGTTTCCAATTCAAATTAAATTTTATATTTTTCATTATAAATTTTATAATATCTTATTGAAATCATTAAAATACCTAAAAAGATGATATTATATTGATTTTACTAATATTAAAATCATTAATTTGATTTATTCTTTAATTATGTATTTACTGTAACAATAATTTTCAAGCCGTTAATTTAATTATTTATTACCTAAATAAATAAAAATAAGATTTTATAAGAAATAAATTTTTTCCCATGAAAATTCATTTTCAAAATAATAATTTTGAAAACCATTCATTAAAATATTAATCTAATTGAATGTTTTAGTGTGAACACGTTTTGATTCATTATAATAAAATAATTTAATGGGACCAATGTGATCCCTATGAGTCCAAAATGACCCAAATATGAATAAAAACTTGATGAGGGTATAAAATTTATTATATAAAATGTTTTATCCATTATTTAGGTCTTTTAGTAATTCTTATAATATTAAGGAAAACATTTTATTTATTTTTCTTCTGCCTGCACAAGCATTGCATACATGCTAGGAATTCCATAATATCAATTATTTCATATATAAAATTTCAAAATAAATTAATATAATAGAAATAAATAAATTATAATGGAGATAAATTTCATGATTCATTCATTACGAGTATTCACAAATATATATGTCAATATAACTTCTTAAATTTGATATTTTTTCTTCTTCTACCCGATGCAAGCATTGCACATAAATTTGGATATGATTAATATATATAACTAAAAAATTAGAAATTGACAGTAAAAAAATAATACATAATAATTAATAAATTATTAATTAAAATAATTTCTATAACCCAATTATTATTTATAAGGAACAATAATTGACATTGTCAAAGCTGCATAGGAAATAGGTCGACATGGGAAATACTTTTTATACCTATCATGAAATAAATTACAACATACAAGTTATTAGTTATATATTCACACAAAAAAAATTTTAATTTAATAATTTAGTGATTAAATAAATTTTATAAATTTTATATAATAAATATGCCAACAAGATGTAATAAAAAATACGGTATTTTAAAAAAAATTATTTATAACTATTCAATAATAATTTAATTATTTATTAATATTAAAAAAACAGCCTAACCATTTTTCAATGTGTAGAATTTAATAAAATCATAATTTTATCAAAATTATTTTTTAATATGAGATAGTTATTTTTTAAATAAAACTATAATTTTTTAAAAAATTAACATTTTTAAAACAGTTACTGAATTTATAACACATTAAAAATTTAATCCAGGATTCATAAATTATTATATATATATTTATTGGTTAGGTTACAATTCATTTGGTCATACTACTATTTATATTACTATTCAAACGGGTATGTTACTATTCATAATGGTATCTTACTATTCACCAAAAAATATGTTTTCCCTCTCAGACTCCAAAAAGCATACTAATTGTAACTGTGTATGTCGGTTTTTTGATATTAAAACAATAGAAGTGTCCAAATTAGGATTAATGATTAGGCTATAATGTTCAAATAGTATTTAGTAGTACATTTATACATATATGAATTATCTTTAAAAACACTAGATGTTACATTATCCCCTAATTAAAATAAATCGCACCCTTTCGATTCATTCATTGTAAAAATAATTCTGAATTTATATATCGTTAATTATGAAAAACTATTTTATGATGTGTAATTAATTATATATATGTTCATAATTAAATTCAATCGCTAAATATTTTTAAAAAGTCAATGACCAATCTCCAATGTTTTCAAGATCATTCTTCTGATACCAAATGTGAGGCATTGAACCTTCACTTCTGAATTTAGATGTAAAAAAGGTTGTGTATTTTTTTATTTTAGATTATTGGGAAAATACACAAAACAGTAAACATTATAGAACCCTTTCTTCTCTAGGTTTTGGGGGGATAGAAAAACCATACATTAAATTATATATATACATAAATAAAAACAAAATAACTAATTGGATTCATCAATATTATCACCTTAAATTTCTATGGAACATATAAGGAATCCTGTGGAAATCATTTTAAAAAATGGTATCTGCACAAAAGATCAGTAATAGTTATTAAAGGATGGAGAGGAACCATTAGTCCGTAATTACATATAAAAAATTTTCCATTGAACATAACCATAATGAAATTAACTATAAAAATAGGAGGTTCCAATAAAAGAATCAATATGATAAATAAAACTGGTGGTTATATTGGTGGATTACTTACATGAGATTATAACCCTCAGGGATACTATATGATTTGTAACCCTCACGGCCACCTTACAACACAACCCTCCTGTCATTCTTACAATGTAACCTTCACGACTACATTATGTTGTAACCATTAAATTTACACGTAGAGTGACCATATAGTCGACCTAAAACATAATCATACCCAAAAATGGAGGGAGTTAAATGTCTCACCCTTCATCATAAACAACACGGAAGTACAATAAACTAATCATAAATCATGATTAATTTCTTAAAAACATTTCATTAGAATTTCATAAAATAGAACTATTATAGATGATTTTAAAAGGAATTTATTTTAAAAATACAATATAATTTAAGGGAGAATAATACTTATCCACATAATAAATCATAATATTAATTATGTAAATTACACAAACAATCTTTGTAGCACTTATTCAATGAAGTTGAATGGTAACCTAGTGAATGTAAATTGGGTTTAGTATTCCATTACCTCAGGTTCTCCTAATTTCAATATTGTTTCAAAATAATATATAATAATTTTAATAGTGTTATGAATTTATTATAGAACTAAAATCATCTCCATCATACATTATATTATTTTTCATAATATCTTCCACCCATTTATTAACAATATTTTTTTTATTTCATTTGTTTCAGGTGCATTATTCTCACTGGTTTCATGGTCGGATTAGTATGGTATTATTTTTCAAAATGATATAATAAAAATGAATTGATCATATATATATATATATAGGTAATTTAATAAAAATAAATGTGAATTTAACCTTTCCATGATTTTGGTAAAAGGGAACTGAAAAAACAACATCTACAACGGTGGTTAATTAACACACCACTAATGATGATTTCATTATTTTATGAAATAAGTTCAAGATGATATATTTTATTATGACTATACCATAAAAACAAAAACATAAAAAAAAATGTTATATTGGTGATTTCATGAAGCATTGGAAAATAGTTGGGGATAAGGTATATGTAGTACCCTCGGTTTCAGGTATATAACCCATTCTTTGTATTTTTATGGATAATTTACAAGAGATATGTTTAGGAGAGTTTGGTGATATTTCACTATGTTTTTGGTAACAAAGGTGAGGTGCACCAACTATGAATGGTGAATCGAAACTATGCAGAAATTTGTATATAAATGGTGCGCTAGAGCAGATTTAAGGAAGAGAGCATCAGCATAGTGTGTGTACTCATAGGGAGATAGAGTGAGGAGGTCGTGTGAGGGTATACTGAGGTAGTGGATAACTCATTGTTTGACCATGTTTTTTCTAACCGTGTGAACTAAATGTGAAAATGTTATATATCAGATCCTAACAAGGTGGATTTGAAATTATTTGGCCTCTTGGTTGCACGTTTTTTCTCCTAAGTGGCCATAATTTGGGATTTCACTTCCTTGAATGTATAATAACTTATTTCAAGTGATTTGGATTCAATTCAAAGGCTTCCAATAGTTTTTCGAACCCAGATTATTGAGGTATGTGATTGTTCATCCTCATTCTAAATCATTCTCTTAGATCTACTCATATATATTTCTCCTCTCTTCATGGATTCTTAGATCTACGCCTATTATGGGTAGATATATGATTATGGATTCTATGTAATTTGTGATTTGGTCTTGAACTATCTATGTGAATAGATCTAAGGAGTTATTGTGATGCATCGACCCAGTTTTCTTTAATGTCCTTCATTCGTTGTCACGTTTCATCAAAACGTTTGAGTTAGATCACTTCTCTCTTGAATCCTCATAGTATAACTTATGGTAACGGTTTCAAATTGAATATCTTGTGTCAAATAGGTTGTTTTTTAAAAATTTATTAGTCGTTGAAAAACCTTCTATGTGATAGTTTGTAAAATTAGAGAAATCTGTAAAATTGGGTATTTGAAAAAAGTGCTTGGGTTCTTAATTTTCAAATTGAGTTTTTAATATGGCGGTTTATGGAATTTTGGAACATATCTTGGATTGGATGTTTTCAATAAAAGGTAATATTTAATTAAAATGTAATGTATTCTTTGAAATTATCTTGTTATTTGGTTTTTAATGAAAATGGAGTTTAATTAAAACAACATATTTTGGTGATTTGAAATGGTTTTGAATACATTGGGTTCTGTGAGTTCATTTTCAACATATCCTTGAATAAGGGATGTATACCATTGGTATAAAAGGTGTGTGACCCTGTATTGGGGGCATGTATCATTGGGAAAAAAATGTAAATTGATGAGAGACATCTTATGAGTGTGGATGTGTTGAATTAAACATGCATGAGTGGGTTTGTTGTGAACTATAGAATGTGTGTTCCAAAATAAAAATCAGAATTGGTTTATAATCCTTGATCAGTTATTTTATAGAAATCAACTTTCTAAAAATAGGTTTCATTTATATTTTCTAAAACATGGTTATCATTGATTTTAAATCTTGGTTATATTTGGTAATAAACTATTTTATTAAATTCTTTTATATAAAATATTATATATAATGTGTTACTGTTCAATCATAGAGGCATGATTAGTGAAGTTACTAGGAGAACCGACTATTTTATATACCCACCCCTACATTGTCCCATTTGTTATTTTGTTGATGATACCATCTTGGACATTAGAAAAGGTAATGTATTACACTTCTTTAGAAAATTATCAGGATAAATTGGACTACTTGGTTATTTTGGAGCATTGAGATCATGGAGCATGGAGTCTTATTGTCTTATTGTAGTTTTTTCATTGTCTTTACCATCATTACATTGATATTGGTTTTTCTTCCACTATAGAATAAACTTATTGGTTTTTTTAAAGAGAATGATTTTAAATGTCTTTGTTATATCATGCATCATATTGTCAGATGTTTTTAGATGGATTGTCAGGTTTTTGTTTGTAGACATTAATTTCTAAATCATCCACCACTTTCATTTAATCCCTTTTTTCATTTATTTCCATCCTTGGTGTCTTGTGGATGTCCCTTATGGCCCAGTAATGACTCGTTGTACTCTCAAGACAATGGTAGTTAGAGGGTCATTACAAGTGGAATGATCTTGTTCAGTCTTTGTCAAACAAGAAGTCATTAATGTTCATGGACACGGAGTTAAAATTACATTTGATCTATTAAACTATCTAGAATATTAGAATGGAGTATATTTTTTGGGACCTGAAACATATAGCATAATAGGAAATTTCTAACCCATTTATACTTATCATAAAGTTACTAGGGAGTTTTGAAAATTATTGTTTGGAGACACATTTAGTATTTTGAATCCTCATTTTCATGGGTTTTGCCAATTATATGAGCATCACCTTCATTTTTGAGGAATAAATTCCCACTAGAAGTGCACACATAATTTCATGTAATAAATAATGTTGTGAAAAATGTATTTATTTTTTAAAATGTATGATATTTTTGTTCAAAATATAGATTTTGGAAAATGGAAATGCTAATGGAATTTTATAAATTGCTTAATTTTCAAACAGAAAGATCAAATTTATAATAAATGGTTTAAAAAATAAAAATCATGTCATTGAAAAATAATTTTATGATTGTTTATGTGATTTAATTTGAAATTAAATTCCATCAATTTCTAGAGACTCAATTTCATGGAGATTATTATTGGTTTAAAAAATGTCACATTGTAGGAATTGTAGTAACCAACCAGAGGACGTTGTGGATAATGTTGTTGCACTAGAACCACAGGTTAACCAAGGGATAGTTCATTGTATTTTCCATGATTTTCATCATGTAGATACATGTTACCGTAAAAATTATCCAAGGCATTGGGATCATACAACCTAGTTCCTGAAGCAGAATCCACCCATATTCATGGGTGATTCTAAAAAACGAGGAGGTGTGGATGAGTAGGATGAATCATATCATCAATTTCATTGGCATACAATCAGAACTCAATGTCATGATGAAAATATATATGCTCAAGGATATCCTTCATAGTAGTGGTGGGATTTAGCTATGTAGTCTAAATTGGATGAATTCCATACATTGGGGTATTTTGAGGTATTGATCGAAAAACAATTATTTCCACATACATTGAAAACATTTAAAATGATATAATTATTTTTCCTAAAGCATGATAATCTCACTGTGATATAATATTTTTCAAAATTATCAAATTCAGTGAATTTTACCCCAGATGTTGCAGTATGTGCATCTTTTAAGACACCCATCTTTGAATTGGGGCTAAGGTAGGAGATTCAAATAAAGAGTGCAATGTTATGTATTACTGATTATATAGAGATTGTGAATAGAGATATTGTGGATATGTTTTGTATCTTGGGATATATGGGAGGAGGTATGATGATACCTACATGGAATGGTGGGAACTCAAATGCTTTGAGCAAGCAGGAAAGGGACACCAATTTCCAAGGAAGAAGTGGAAATCAGAATCAGCAGGCTGGATCAGTGAACCTTCCTACACAACCCAAGAGTAAATAAAGTTGTTTTCAATGTGTCTCATTTGACCACGTAAAAGCGTGAGTGTAAGACACAATATAGAAAATGTCATAACTATACGAAAATGGGGAATCTGTAATGCTATTATCGCAGTTCTCTAAGGCCAGGTGCTCGAGACACATCTCAGGCATCTCAAGCATCGTATACATCTACAGGGAAAGGAAAAGAGAATAAATCTCATTAACAGAGAATAGATTTCCATGGATCCAAATTCAGGGAAATCTATACCTGGAAACAAAGAGAACAATGTTGCGATGAAGTAATTGAATGGAACTGGGAAAATGAATATCAATGATCAGGCTGGACCATCTACGGTGAGAGGTACAATTTTTTTCAATCATACACTTATATTAGAGAACTTTTATACTGGTTCAACACAATCATTAATTTATTCTTAGGTTGTTTATTTTCTATGATTAATTTTTTAAATGATGCATTCTGTTTTAAAAATGTTATGTCCCCTCAGGGAAAGTTAATGTGAAGAATTTTAGTGTTTATCATGTGCTATAACTGTTGATAGAGCTGAATAGAAATGGGTATTCTCAGTTTTGGAAATGGATGTCTAAGATGTAATCATTGTAATGGAATAGTTTATAATGTTATGGGATCACATTAACCATTATAGTAGAATGGTAATTTTTACAACAGAGAATAGAGTCAAGAATCTCATTATATGATAGAGGGTTATAAAGAATGGTGAAATGAGCATGTTAACATCGTTGATTGGAATGATCTCATACCAGTTAGATGTGTTTTCTTTGGAATCCTTAGAAGATATATAGGATGTTATTTTTTAAGCTGTTACAGATCAAATTTTAGATATGTTTCTCGAGAACTTGTCTGGGATACCGCCTCTATGTGATGTAGAGATTATGATTGATCCTCTTCTAGGACCAGTCCTATTTCCCATCCAACTTGTAGGATGGAACCTACAATGTTATAATAATTCAATGTGTGGTTGGAGGAGTTGTAAAGTTAGGGTTTCATTCTACCATGAACATCTATGTGGGCATCACTAGTCTCTTTTGTGAAGAATATAGATGGAACACATCAGTTGTGTGTTGATTATCATAACCTAAACTGAGATATGATAATAAACATGTACCAACTTCCACACATTGATGATCAGTTCAATCAATTAAAGGGATCTCAATGGTTCTCCAAGATTCAATTTCTAATAGGATATCACAAATTGTGACTTTAGAATGAAGATATTTCAATGAAATCATATAGAAGTAGATATGGATAGTAAAAATATTTAGTCAGGCCTTTAGTTTTGACGAATGGACTAAGAGTCTTCATCGATTTGATGAATGAAATATTTTAGTGATATCTAGATTCTCTTGTTGTGGTTATTGTTGATGAAAATTTACTAAATTCAATGATAAGGCCTGACCATGAAGAACAACTTGAAATACTGTTACATTTTTTTTCAAGATTGGAATTTGAATGAAAAATAATAAATTTGTTAATTTTTAATACAAAAAGTATTTTTTCCTGGCCATGTCATTTATATGAAATGTGTTTCTGTTGATCCTAAAATGATAGAAGTTGTTATCTCGAGGTAAACACTAAATAATGCAATCGAAATATGATGTTTTAGTTTTTTAGTTTTCTAATGAAAATTCAATGTGCATTAGTTCTCTTGACTTGATTTAGAAATTCCCACTTTAATTAAGAAAAATAATCCATTCTAACATATATGGGAATTCCTGAAGTCATCCTAAGAGATAAAAGTTTTTCTTCAATTGGAACCAATCTTGATTTTCATTGAATTAGGACATGGGTATGTGGTTTATTATGATGATTCAGTATTAGGGTTAGGATGTTTTCTTAGGAAAGGTGACCATGTGATAGCGTATGGTTCATGGTAGTTGAGGGTACATGAGAATAATTACCGAACACATGATTTGGAGTTAGCTACAGTAGACCATACTTTAAAAACATGGAGACATTATCTCTTTACAAAGAATTTCACTATGTTTATGAATCATAAAATCATGAAACATATTTTCTCATATCGATATTTGATTTTTTGTGAAGGGATATGGTTGGATTATCTCTAGATATTTTTCTTTGACATGATGTATACACCAGGAAAAGGTAATTCAATGGAATATGCATTGTGCATAAATTTTAATACTCATTTGGAAAAAGAATCTTTAGATGAATGGAAACTGGTGTCGGTCCTAACCGACATGAAATTGAAATGTGATGACCCAGGTGATTTTGTTATTATATTTTAAGGTACACTTGTTCCTATTTTGGTAAATACTGTCAAATATGCATAATCATCTGATGCAGAATGTCAGGTTATGACTTCAAAACTCAATGGTAGGTTGACCATTATGGGCTGGGAAATTGATTGGTGTTCACCTATGCATTTTAGATATCATATGGTTGTACCTATGTCTTTTCTGGAACAACTCATTCATTCTTAAAACCATTTAGGATAGGTTTCACATAAAGGAACCCATAAGATGGGTAAGGCATTGAAGTCCGAGTTTTGGTGGAGTGGAATGAAAAGAAATGTGTATGAGTTATTTTATATGTGCTTAAATTTTCAGAAAGGTAACTCAAAGCATCATATTATAGTTGGTATGTTATAATATTTACATATCCTAGTGTGGAAATGAGATCATATAGTGATGTATTTTTATACAGGTCCCCCATGAACGGTTCTGAAACACGATTCAAAATGGGTGATAGTGGAGAAACATACCTAGTTGTCCCATTTCATTTAAAATAATGAAACACATATTATGGAATATCAGTTTAATTATTATATCTCAGAAGTGTTATAGAGACATGGTGTACCAGTTTCAATCATCTTAGACAGAGATCTGAGGTTCGCATATCGTTTATCAAAATCCATACAAAAATCCCTTGGAACTATGTTGACAATGAGAAAGGTGTATCATCCAATGATATAAAATAAGTATTCTAAGAAGATAAAGGCATTGGAAGAAATTTTGTAGACTATTGTAATATATTTTGGTGGCTCATGGGATGAGAACATACCCTTAGTTGAGTTCTCGTACAATAACATCAATCAAGCCTCCATATTTATGGATCAAATTAAATCATTGATTGGGAGTCCTTGTCATTATTAATTATGTTAGGTGTAAATGGATGAGACTTCACTAGATGGGATGAACCGTTTCTAAGAAACAGAGGATAATACCCAGTTGATTATAAGGAGGATGGAGGTGGATTATAGTCATTAAAAATAATATGTAGATCAGCATCAAAGACTGTTGTCGCTCTATGTGGGCGATTATGTCTTCATGAGGATATCTCCCAAGGTAGGAAAAAATCATTTTGGGGGAAATGTAATGTTATATCTTAGACACATTATACCTTTCATGATACTGGAATGGGTCAGAGTGGTGGAATATTGGTTTGAATTGCAACCATGGTTTTTTTCGGTGAATATGTGTTCCACGTATCTCAGTTGAAAAGGTATAATCGTGATCTAAACCATGTGATTACATGGGATCATTTTTACCTATATCATGATGCTTTGTTGATACATATCTCGATATGGATTGTGGATAGGAAATATAATATCATGTGTGGAAAAAGATTCAATCTCGGGTGGGTTTTATGTCAGAATGGTCATATTTTGGAAGACACTTGGGAAAGTTAGAAGGAACTGAAAGAGAAATGGCCAAAATTGTTTCCGAGTAGCAATGGTTTCCAACATTCCATGTACGGAATGAAGGATGGTTAGGAGAATGAATTACCCAAATATTCTAGGACACAACCATTTCATAGTGTCCCTATGAATATAAATTACAAGAAGTAATGTTGGGTGTGTTTGGTGATATTTTACTAAGTCTTGGGGACAAAAGGAGAGGCACACAAGCTTTATATGGTTTATCCAATCCATTTGGATATTCTAGTAGAAAGCATTCATAATATAATATTTGAAGAATAGAGATTTGTAACGGTGTCTGCATGGTTAAGGAGATCATATTATGAGGTTATTCAAGGTTCTACCTAGGATGTAGATAATGCATGGTTAGAGAACTGTTTTCAAACCGTGTGAACTAACAACGCACATAGTTTAAATTAGAATATAAAAATGTGGATATCACACGTTTTTCCTCCAAGATTCTCTTTTTTTCTATTTTGTGGCCATAAATCAATTTTTTTCATCCCTGAAGGTAGAAGAACCTCTAACAATTAATTTGGATTCAATCTGAATGCTTCCCTTGATGTTTCGAACCTGTATTGTTGAGGTGTGTTATAATTCATCATCATTCTTGATTGGTTTCTATGATCTTCTTTGATTAACATCTCCTACCTTATTGGTTTCTGAGATATACACCCATTTTGGGTTGGTCAATGAGTTTGGATTCCAAATAATTTGAGATTTCGAACGTGTACTGTGAAGAATAGAACATGTTTTCTTAATTGTTATTTATCCTTTGTCATTTATTATAAAAAACCATTGAGGTAACAGTATTCTATTATGACTCCACTTATTATAACTTATGGAAATTACTTCATATTGAATATCTTATGTTTAATTGGTTGTAATTTGGCTATATAGCTATCATTTTAATCCATTCTTTTATATGGGTTGGAAATTTGAGGATATTGGAAAATTGGTTTTTTTAATAAAATGCTTGTGTTATAAATTTTAAAATAGGGATTATAAAAATGCGGTTTTTTTAACTGTGGTACATGGTTTGGATAATATGTTTTCAAAAAATGGAATGTTTTATTGTAATGAAATGGATCCATTAAAAATGGATTATTAATAGTTTTTTAAAAATGTATATTTTTATTGAAACATCTTTTTTGGTGATTTGATATGGTTTGGAAAACATGGGATTGTTTGAGTTCATGTTTGAAGTACCCCTGAATAAGGGATGTGTACTATTTGGGTACAAGGAGAGTTACACTAGATGTGGGGTGTGTGTCAATGTGAAACAAGGAAATTGGATGGGAGACTATTAATGAGTATGGATCTGTTGGATGAAGCACACATGTGTGGGGTTTCTGTGAAATATAGAATGGGAATGCTGAATTAGTAATCATAATTGGTTTATAACCCTGCATAAATTATTTTTTATAAAATAAATTTCTTATAATTTGATTCATTTATTTTTTTTCACTTGGTTATGATTTGTTTTCAATATTTTTATATTTTCATATAAAAATAATGGGTAAATTTTTTTATATAAACTATTTTATATGATTTTTAATTGTTCAATTCTCGTAGCATGAGTAGGTAAGTCATTGGGGAAAAATATTGTGGTATATACTGACCCCATTTTTTTACTGTGGTTCTTTTGAATATTCTACCTTAAGGGACATTGGAAAACATAATATATCAATCTTTTTATCACCATTTCATGATACATCGGACTACTAGATGATGATAGAGCATAAATCATGTAGATAATGGGGTTTTGTTGTCCTATTGGAGTATATTTGTTGTCTTTACACTATTTACTTTGATATTGGATTATACTCATCTATAACAAACATTGAATGGTGTTTTTAAAGAAAATGATTTTAAGTTTCTTAGTTATTTGATGCATCATATAGTGAGCTGTTTGTGGATGGTTTATCAGGTTTTTATTTATAGGAATTAATTGGTAAATCGTCCCCCAGTTACTTTGAACCACATTGGAATTTATTTCCATCCATTTGAATTTTGGGGATATTTTTTAAGTCCCAATTATTAATCATTGTACTCTCAAGCCGTTGAAAATTTTTGTGTCATTAAAAAATAAGTGGAAGCGAAATTAAAAGAGAAGAAAACTGAACCATAATTATTGAATGTTCTTCTATGAGAACCAATTTAAGGACCTTGGAAATGGTCTTTTTTTGCATCCAAGAACTCATGAATGTGAAATGGTATGATGAGTGTGTAATTTGGAAGATTTTATCCTAACAATATTACTTTAGGAGATGTTAATATGTTATGTAATGCCACCTTAAATAATTGATGTGAGGCGTAACATACGAATTTTTCAAAATTATTAAAATATAATAATTTTTTTAGAGGTTGTAAGACTTCCAAAAAGCCTCAAAATTATATTATACCCAATTTTATAATGAATTTATTCATTTTTTCATTTATCATGATTATTTTTTATTTCTATAAAGCTTAATAAAATATATTATTAATGGAAAAATTATTTGGACAAAATATAAACTATGCGCAATCAAGACATTAAAAACATAAAAAAAGATTCTAATTCAAAATAAATTTAATATTATATCTTATTAAAATTATAATTACCTATGTAAATCGTAACAAGACATAAAAGATTCAAATTATTTTAATTTTCCTGATTTTAAAATAAATAATTTGATTATTTATTTAATTATGTATTTATTGTGTCAATATTGTTTAACCCATTAATGTAATTATTAAATACCTAATAAATAATACTAAAATTTTACCTGAAATAGAATTTTATTCTATTTATGTATAATATTAATTTTTGGAATAATTTCTTTGAAAACCATTCATTAAAATATGAAACTAATTGAATGTTATAGTGTGAAATAGTTTCCATTCTAAATAATAAAATAATATAATGGGACAATTGAGATCGATGTGGTTCCAAAATATCCCAAATCTATATAAAAACATGATAAGTGTAGAAGTTTTCATCGATAAAAAGTTTTATCTTGAATTTTGGTCATTTTGTAATTCTTAGAATTTTAAAAATAAAATATTATTTATTTTTTTTATGCTTGAAAAACACTACACCAATGTAGATCATACTCTATTGTTAATTATTTAAAATATAAAATATAAAAATAAATAAATTATGACCAAATAAAAATTTATATTCATTAATTATGTATATTTACTGATATAAATGATAGGACAACTTCATAACATTGTAATTTTGTATTCTCTTTTCCTATGCAACAATTACAGAATAATTGGGATAGGATTAATGTTATATAAATTATAAATTTAAAAATAAAATCCAAAAACACCAATAATAAATAATAATTAATAAATTACTCTTGAATATAATGATTATAACAGAATTATTATTTATAAAGATCTAAAATTGACATTTCCAAAGCTGTGTAGGAACTAGGACAACATTGACAATGATTTGTATACCTATCATGACAAAAATTATAAAATACAATTTCTGAATTATTTTTGTAAAACAGTATTATAATAAAATGGAAATTTAGTTATTAGATAAATTTTAAAAAAATTATATAATAAATATGTCTTCATGATTTTATAAAAATACCATATTTTATACAAATCCTCACTTTTTACGATTCACCAAAAATAGAAGCATTTAATAATTAATTAGAAAATTCTCCCTAAATTTTTTTACTATGTAGAATTAAAAAATAATTTGTATTTTAGGAATATAATTTTTAAATTATGATAAAATTTATTTTAAGGAAACTCATAATTTATTCAAAAAATTAAAATTTTAAAACTATAACTTCATTTATCTCACCTTGAAAAATTAATCATGGTTTATTAAATTCATTGAAATATATTCATTGGTGTGGTTGATATTCATTTGGTCATATTACTATTCATAATGGTATGTTACTATTCATACTGGTATGTTACTATTCCCTAAAAATTATGTTTTTCCTATCACACTACAAAGAACATAACGATAACAATTGTGTATGTGAGTTTTTCGGAATTCTAATCATAGAAGTGTCAAAATTATTTTTAAAGAGAAGGTGATAAAGTTCAATTAGTATTTTGTAGTTTATTTAATCACATACCTATCCATTTAAAAACATGGGATGTTACTGTAATATTATGAGACATCAAATAATGATCATACTTGTGAATAAATAAGCTTATGGGTATGCTAACAGTATCAAAACATAGTAATTTCATATTGAATTAGTCAATGAACATTATTCATTAGTTATAGAATAATGGATTTATATAATAATTGACGCAATTCTTATTAATTTGGAATCATTAATAAACAATCGAGATCCAAAAATATGTATCACAAGATTAATCAATATATTGGTAGAATACAAATAATCATGGAAAATAATTATCTTTTTCAAGGATTTCTATTAAGAAAATTATTTTTTAAAAATACCAATAGTTTATTTCTCTCATGACCTATTGTAATATTTTTATATAGAAGACTCACTATAAAGACTGAAATTGAAAAAAAATTATCATAGTTGATTTGGATCAATAGTCTCATTGTTATTTCTATATTGAATGATCTCCACCTTAATTATCATCATTGATAATATGTCTTATTGAACTCAATTAACTCTACCTTCAATTCTATAAAATTTCAAACGATATCAATCATATTCAAATGAATATTTGGGGTATAAATTTATGATCATAATCACCAAATATGAAAACAACACATATTCATTCCGTATTATCATAAGATGATTTTTTATATTATTTTTGAAAAAATCATGATGAATAAATTAATCTCATAATGTTTTCATCAACAAATAAATATAATAAATTCCGGGAAACAATATTGACAATGTCATAAAATCAATTTTACGTTATTATTTCCTTATAATCCCATGAAAGAAAATGATTTTTAAAATTTCTTATAAAAACATCAAAATTAGATATATTCAGAAAGAATATAGTTGGTATTGTTATAAAATAACATTAATTTGTCAAAATAAAACTCAAAATATATTTAAATAGATTCCAAATATTTTGAAAATAGATTCAAAATGATAATATGATAAGTGGAGATATATATTGTGAAATTTAGTTTCATTAAAATAAAGATTTAATTGTTTAAATGATTTTTCAATAACATGGATGGTCTTGGATGTGAGAAAATCCATTCAGTCATCAATCGCTGAAATAAGGATTCCTTCAAAAATCTTCTAAAAAGTCATATATAACATTTTTTTAAACACTGTACAAAATATTGTTTTAAACACTTTTTATGAATGTAAAATATATTTGTATATAGTAATATATATTTTCTTAAAATAAAAAATTATATTCATGAAATTGTAATTATTAAAATAGAAAAGGTGAATAAATATTTACGACAAAAATGAAAAATTATTTCGAATTTTCGTAAAAAGGTTTTAGTAATATAGAGAAAAAAACGTGGAAAATAGATATCATATTGTGAAAAAAGAAATAACCACATGTAAATAATGTTAATGTGGTATATAATATAAGGATCAAACTCTTTACCTCATTTGAAATATAATTTAATCATCCTGAAAAAGAAATTATATTGTGTCAAAAAAAAATACATAATTTGTATGATTTAAATTATAACCTCTTAATGAAGTACCACACAATAATATGTTAAATACAATGAATATAAATTGTTTCATGATTTATCAAATCAAAGATAAATATATACCCCATATTTATTCAATTAGGTGATTAACACGAATCATTTATCAATGAATAAATATAGAGATGAATTCCCATTTCAAATTTTTTTCTGATCAGTGAATAAAAAAAGAGAGAACATTAGGTATATTATTGAATAATAATAATTTTAATTAAATTATTCATAAATGTATTTCATGGGTATTATATACATAAAATAATAATCTAGTGGTGAAATAGGAAAATGTTTCACAAAAATAAATGTATAACAAGAAACCATTACCTCGATTATCATTTTTGTTATTGGCATTGAATAATAATTAGGAAAAATAATGTGAACTTATAATAAATTTCAATGAAAATAATCATATATAAATTTATAGATATCAATATCATGTATATTCAAATTAAACATTCAATAGAAACTATTCATTAGAATCATTAATTGAGTGATATATATATAAATATATTTCAGTATGTTTCTGATCATATTTTATTATCATTTTATATTTAACATTGTTACATAATTTAAATAATATAAATATTTTTAAAATTCTTATATTTATTACTTTTATATATTTTTAAGTCCATCCATATAGATAAGTGATTAAAAATTCAATTCCTTATTTATTGGGGATAATATTTCATAAATACGCAAAAGTAATGTATCTATTTTTGATTTATTTATATTAGAGTCATGAAACTACTTCATGGTTATCAAAGAACCGCCAAAATGATCTAAACGGATATCACTAGAGACTAATCTAATAATTATCTACATACCATACAACCAAAATGATATATGGAATCAATTAATATTATGAAAAAATATGAATACCTTCTCATTACACTTCTATAATTTCAGTTCCAAAGGTCATGAAAGTTGAATATAAATCGTCCATAGAAATCATGTAAAAACACACCTGAAACAATGGAAGGATAAAAATTCTAATAATTAAAGGGTGAAATGATGTTATGAAATGATCACATAAGGTATTATAAACTAAGTTATGTTTCTATAAGATATTAATAACATAATTTTAACCATTATAATTAATTATTATACACATTTTATGTATGAAGAACACATAGTAAGGTAATTCTTACATTAATTTTCATTCTTTGGGTTTACCTTAAACTTCATTAATTATATGGTATTAAAATGTATTGTGGGATGAATTTTTTTTTACTATGTTTAATTATGTGAATTTAAATTCAATATACATATTTGATCCAACCTATTATGTCTCACTCCCATTATATGATATTTCTAAGGGTCATTTCTTTTAAAATATTATTTTAAAAACCGATTTTAAAAATTCAAAGGTAATGTTTTTATGAATTTATTCATGTTTTATGATTATGTTCTAGTTACTGGGAATTTTTTATGATGAATTTTGGGAACTATATCTACCTCCAATTCATTGGGTATGTTAATTATGTAGGTTGGCTGTTTGGATTATCATTTTGTAACTATGATGGTTCTAGAATAAGGTAGCCATGAGGGTTACATTGTAAGGTAAATGTGGGGGTTTAAAATCATAAGGTAGTAGTGAGGGTTAAAAGATTATGTACTTAATTCCCAATGAAACCATTATTTTTTTATTTATATTCTTTATGTATTTATACATCTTCTTGAAATCTAAAGTTTTACAAAGTAAGTATATATTAGTGAAATAATGTCTTTTTGAAAATGATTTATATCGTGTACAAGTATTCATAGAATGATGTTTTCATTCATAATTTATATACCACTCACTAAAATATTTGTGCTCGTCAAAATATTTAAAATGATTCGAATAGTTCATAAGGATTTATATGACATTCAAGGGATCCTAGGAAAATGTTATGAATAATTTTAAAATAGAAATTGTTTTATTTGAAATGTATAAAACTTCGTATGAAATTGGTAATATTTTTAGGGTATCCACTCTTTATAATGGTGGAATTTTATGTACGTGTTATATCCCAATTCTCTAAAACTATAAATTTTAATAGATCCCCAATGTGAATAGAAGTGAGTTCTTGACTAAAATTCATGATTATGCAATTCAATAAGGTCGTGTCCTTATAAATATGGTCAAAGATTGTAATGAAAATGATCTTAAAATAAATTATAATAAGAATACTATTAAGTGATTTAAATGTTTTGGGATGGGATAATATGGAAATATGTTTCAAGGTAATGATCTGAATGATGGAAAACAACTAGAATATATGAAGAAAGGTGCAATGAGATCCTTTGTGAATATGTCAGTAGATATAGGGTCATCTAATGATTTGGTATCAGGTACATTTTTCGACATATATTTTAATTATGTCTTGTTCGATACTTAGTTTAGAGATTCTTCTATTTTAAAAAATTTATTGTAAATTTGAAATTTTACCTGAATAAATGATTCTATAAATTTGGTTAAAATAGCAAGTGAAATATTACAGAAAAAAAGGATTAATAAGAATATTTATGTTTTTATCTATGGAAATACTTTACTTGAAACCAATGTTTTTTACCTTTGTAGAGGTTGATGTTATTCTACATATGGATTGGAAATATGATTATAATGTTAATCATCATTATAGAGCTATTGAAGTCTTTTTAGAAAAAGTAGCAATTTTTATAAAATAATGAACCCATATAATTGATAACATATTAGGAAGCTATGAAACTATTAAAATATGGAATTGGAAGTCATCATGACCATATTTTTGAAAATAATAGAACTATTATAATTAATTGTGTTCTAGTGGTAAATGAATACCCAAATGTTTATCCTAACGTGACCTCTTATTCTATACCATATTGGGAAGTTGAATTTACTATTGATTTTTCATCTAATGATAATTCAATTTCTAAAACCCCTTATTGAGTGGATTAAGTTGAACCTCCTGAAATAAATAGATACATGGTAAAATAATTCAATCATTCCAAAACATCACCATAGGGAGATTTTTTTATTTGTCAAAAATTATGATTGTTTCATGAGGCTTTACATTGATTACTAATAATTGAATAATTTTACTATTACAAAAAATTATTCATTGCCTATATCGAGGACTTGACTGATATTCTCCTTGGAGCTCAATATTTTTCCAGGATTTACAAGAGATATGGGTACCAACAACTGCTAGAGAAGGAGGTTGACATCCCAAAATCAACATTTCATATAACATATGGTCATTATAATTTTTTTTATTACATATAATGGTTGGAAAAATTAACCATATGTATTAATAGATATTATGAATAGAATATTTCATTAATATTTATATATGTTTTTATATTATTTTTATTTATAATAATTTTATCTTTTATATAATTTATCATATTTTGTTAATTAATTTATTTATTTTCTTGATAAAACACAATGAAAGGAAATTATAATAAAAAATTAGAAAATATGATTTTTTATTAAATTAGATTTTTCCTTGGACACATTGTAAATAAATATAGAATTTCATTTGATCGAAAAAATGTGGTTGATGAATGCCAATTACCTAAAAATCTTATAGAGATGCATTTTTTTATGGGATTACCAAGTTATTACTCATGGTTTATTCAAAAAAATACACAATTATCATGCTTATTAAATATGTTAACAAAAAATGGGGTAAAATTTTATTTCCAGAAGAATTTGAGGTTTGTTTTTAGTAACTTAAGCATATATTAGTTAATGACTCAATTTTTTTACTTCCATAAAAAATGGTAAAATCATCTTATTAATGATGCTTCATCGAAAGTATGTTGTTGTGTTATAATTAAGAATGATTAGGAATTTGATTATTCTTTATGGAAATTGGAACCACTTGAGTAAATTTATACCACATATGATTTGGAATTAGCAGCTACGGTTTTCACTTTGAGTATTTTGATGCATCATTTATATGGATCCAAATATAGAATATATACTACCCATAAAATTATAAAGTATATATTCAATCAGATGTAATTAACCATGAGGAATAATATATAACAAGTACTAATATATTATTTCAATCACATGATTAATTACCATCCTTGACAAGAAACAATTGGTGGATACCTTGTGTTTAAATTATAATGCATCAAAATCCATGCAATGTTGAGAATAAGAATCATTGATTAATGATTTAATTGATTTTTACATGGATTTCTTGGTTCATGAAATAACTCTATTTGGTATCTTGTTTTAGCCTTTACATCACTATCTAATAGAATTAATAAAGAGAAGAATAAAGATCATGAATTATAGAAAAAATTATATTTGGTTCAAAGGGGTAAGTTACATAAATTTAATATTGAAAAAAAAATTGTTTTACAATTTTGAAAGGGGTTATGTATGACTTCTGATTCACATATGAAGAAAGAATTGTCATGAGAATCTCATAGTTATCTACCTTTAGTACATCCTAAACATTCTATAATGTTTAGCGACCATCTGTAGTTGTTTTAGTGTGATGGAATGAAAAGTTATTATGTAGGTTTTACCATGAAATGCCAGAAACATTAATTGGTTAATGAATAAAGACAATTACCAATGGGGGTCCATCATCCATTCCCTATCCAGAGTGTAAATGATAAAATAAATTTAATGACTTCATAGTGGAACTAACAATGAATTTTTGTTGTAAAAATTAAATTTTGGTTTTAATAGATCAGCTGAATGAATTTTCACATTTTCTTACAATTTGATATACGTTTTCATTATATCAGATTTCTTAATTGTACCTCCAAGATATTTGCAGGTTATGTGAATTTCCTATATCCATTATTTCTGAATTATATCCCAGTTTTACCCATAACTTTAGGAAAGGCCTTGAAATATCATTGAGAACTGAATTAAATTTCCACACATCTTTTCATCCACAATCTGATGGGCAGTCATATTGAAGAATTCTGACCATAGAGGTTATTCTACGATCTTTTTCAATAGATTAACGGGTATTTTGGGATCATCATCATTATTTATTGAGTTTTATTATAATACCTGTTTTCATCCCACTATATAGGTGGTACATATTGAGGAATTATATGGGAAGCATTCTCAAACTCCTTCATTTTGGGATGATGCTGGTGAAATGAAGTTGATCGAAATAAATTTAATATGGTAGGTGTCTAATATAGTTATGTTAATAAAGTAACACATTAGGATATCATAGAGTATATAGAAACATTATGTAGATAGAAGGAGGGAGACTTTTTTTAATGTGATAATTTTTTTCATAGAATATCACAATGGAAAAGTGTTATATGTTTTAGGAGGAAATATAACATTAGTACAGAGTTTGATGTAACTTTTGAAATAATAGAGAATGTTGGACCAGTTTACTACTAAGTAGCTTTTCTTCGTTTATCTCTATTATAAATTTGTTTTGATGTTGAGAATGGATATTCCAAATCAATCTCATGTGTTAATCAGAGAAATTGTTTCATTGGAAGATAACATTTCTTATGTGGATAACCCAATTCATATTATTGATCATAGAGAGAATATATTGTAGAATATGGTAATTCACCATGTTTAGGTTGTTTGGATAAAACACATGTTCCAATAAGAATCATCAGAATCTGAATATTCTATGGGACAAAGGTATCATCATTTGTTTAATATGTAAATGAAAAACTATGAGGATGTACATTCCAAAATGTTTGGAGAATGCAAAAAATTGGTTCCAAGAAAATAATTAATTTATATTCTGGAATTAATTAATAATAATATATATTCATGTATAATGAAATAGGTGGTATTTATAAAAATTATGTACTTTTCACTCATATAATAAAAAAAACCTTAGGAATAATGACAATACTAATATAAATATTAATTTTCAAAACATAAATCTAACAATAACATTGAAAGTAGAATGGAAATTTATGTATCTTATATGTGTAATAATGATATATTTGTATCATGCATAAAGTAAATAAATGTTTTGGAAATCATAAATTAAATGTTTGTATTTTTTTAATTTAGATATATTTAATATCAATTTTATAATTAATATAATGATTTAATAGATTTTTTTTCATTAAATAGATTCCTAAAATATTTTTATCTTATGATTATACTGTAAACATATGATACTTTCATTAATTTTTCTAAGTGTTACAAAATCATTTATTTTTTAAAACTAGTTTTTTTAATTAATTATGATTTTAATTTCAAAAATGATTCACATATTTTAAAAAATATTTTCAAAAAATGTATTTCATTGTTGAATTATATATATTGAAATATAATTTCAGGGAATGTTTGGTATTTTTTTGAAGTACATGATTTTTTAGAAAATAGTAAAATATAATAATTTATGATATGGGCTAAATAAATTATTTTTTGAGTCATATATGATATATGGCTTATTTAATCACAAAATATAAAAAACTCCATTATTATTTTTATATATATTAAGATAATGTTAATATTATTCATATTATAGAGACTAATTATTAAACTAATGAATAAAATGATGACAAAACACCTCTCTCATCCACTATAAATACCTACCCTCACCATCTATTCACCTCATACATAAAAGACATGTAACATTATTAATATCAACCCAAATCTATTACTAAACCTATTTCCCATGTCCATGACCATATGGACCCAAAAAAGACCGAAACCATATCCCTTATGAATTTTCTAAAGGAAGATAATTAATGGGGGAAAATACACTATCATTTTCCTTTATTTTCATTTCTATTCTTTTTTCATTTTATATACTCTCTTCACTAAACATTATCCACAATTAACAAAAACCCTATTATATTATATATACATGAATTTTATCATGTTTATTGAAAATAATCTTTATCATTCTTCTTTACCTCACCCTTTTATTCTAAAAATGAAAACATTGCATATGATGTGTCAATATACTGACATTGTGCATGATGTGTTTTCAATTTCCATTACCGCCTTCATATATATTTGTAAAACCATTAATATGTTGAAATAATATTTTATTATAGATATAATATTTTATATTATGTTCAAGAACTAGTGTTTATTCATTATATTTATTGATAAAATTAAATTGGTTCATAATGAAAATTACTCATCAAAATTAACTAACATTCTTTACTAGTGTTTTATCTAAAGATTAATACTCATATCATTTAAAAAAATGATATATATTAAAAAATAATATAATTAAATTTTATTACTGACATGTAATTTCAATTCTTGTGTTTTTTTCCTTTTCAAAAAGGAAATAAATAATAAAACAACCATGAAAACCATGAAATAAATACACAAGAAACAATGAAAAGAAAAAAATATTATTTTTTAATGGGTTGAAATATGTTATAAAAATATCATATAATTAATTAAAAATATTAATATTGTTATTTAAAATATTAATAACACTCTTTAAATCATTATATAAGAGGTTTTAACCAATTTCATGTATGATGAACCAGAGGTATGTGAATTTTTTACCCAATTTCCATTCATTGGGTCAACCTTCTACTGTAATTATTATGGGATACAATGATTATTTATGAAAAAAAATTTGATCACATTTTGTTTTTTTACGTTTATTTTCATTTCATTCACTTTTTCTATTCTACTTATCAATTCTCTCATCAAATATATGATTTTTGTAAGGTACTTGTTTTAAAAAAATCATCTTTTTTTATTTTATCTTATATAATAATTTTTTATATGATGTTAGTATTCATTCTTTATGAATATTTTATTTTTATTTGGAGTTATTTATATTTAAAGGTGGTACATATATATCCCTACAATGAATTGGGCATGTTTATGTTATAGGGGTATTGTAATGCTACTCTACATGAAATAATGATGGTTACATCATAAGGTAGATATGAATGGATAAATTGTAAGTTTGTCACAAGGGATACATGGTAAATTTGTTGTGAGGGTGAAAAATTTCATGTTTTCTTTTATGGACTCAATATTAAGTAAGTAATTTAAACTGTTATTTTTTTATTAATGTTTTATTTATTATATGGAAATCTCCTGTTTTAACAAAGTATCTATATGATACATATTGGGTGGGAAGTATGAATTTGTGAAAATATTTTCATGTGTTTATATATATTAATGTAAAATTTGTATCTCTCCTTCTTTTTATATCCCTTACTATTCTTTGTGTTCTTATCACATGATTTAAAATGTTTTTCACAGGGTTTAAGGAAGGTTATGATAAAACTAGAATCCATTATAAATATTGTGAAGATATTCCAAGAAATATATTTTATGATTTTATTTATAAAAGTGTATTATGAAAAAAAAAATTAATATTATGATGTTGCTTCATCTATGATATGATGGATTATAATGGTTTTCTATATAAGAAATAGGGAATCTAATATATGAAATAACCTAGATAATTATATCTTTCTAAATCTACATCCTAGATTGGCGTTAATTGGATCAAAATAGTTTTTGAAAATAATGGATCAGTTTACGCATGCTATAAACATTGAAGGAATACATGTAAGAGAACAACTAGAGCTTCCATAATGGAACATCATAATAGTGGATCATTTTATGAGGAAACACCATCCAGCGTTAATTGGATTTTCTAACCTAGTGGAAATGTAATAATGTATTAAATCCATTGAAATTATATACATTGATATGTGGTTTCCAGATAATAAAAATGGTAATCTCTCTATTTATTGTTTTAAATGTGGTGTTGATCAATGGTGGTCAGTGATTTGAAATATTAGGGATGATGATGGGATTTATTATCAACAATGTGAATAATTTTAAAATAATTTCCTTGAAAATTTTTAATTTTTGGGTTCAACATAGGATGAAAATGAAATTACAAGAATTAATACTAATAGATGTGGATTCAGTGGCCGCTTATGAATAAAAATTCTCCTGTTTGGTTTCTTATACTCAAAATCTTATTTGGGATCGTGGTTGAAAAACCAGTCATCTTTACCAAGGATTGAAGCCAATATATCAATAGAAATTAGCCTTCGATGAAATTAAAGGTTATAAGAAACATGTTCTATGTTGTAAGAGTGTATAGATGTATTTTCTAGATGATAATGTGTACATTGAAAACAAGGATAATAAAATTCTATATGTAATGTGATGGTTGAAAGTTAATTAAAGAAATCGGAATATATTAATTTCCATTTTATAGTTTGTGAAAAGTGTGTTAAAAATCTCCTTGGGGAATTCCTTTACAAAACTAGGATGATTTCTCGATGCGGTAAGTTTAGACATAAGGACTGGTATTGTAATTAAAATTACCTTACTATTAATTCTAATTATAAAACTATAATGTGTTTTAAATGTGGTGATAAGTGTCATTATGAAAATAACTACCCAATGATATATCTGAATGATGGAGAAAAACCATATTATATCAAGAGAAGTGTTAGGAGATCCTTTGTGACTACAATAATAGATGTTAGGCCATCCAATGAAGTGATATGAGGTACATTGTCTATTTACATAGGTTTTTCTAATTTCTTGTTTGATACGAGGTCTAAAAACTAATTTATTTCTGATGATTTTTTGGGAAAATGGGAAATTTCACCTCACGAAATGAGACTGGATTATATTTTTAAAATGCCAATTGAAAATATTAATTCCAAAATTCATTAGACACCTTTTTTGTAATCCTTTGTGTTTTTCCCTTAGTGGAGTTTGATGTCAATTAGGATATGGATTGGCTCTCTATTTTTAATGTTATGATTGATGGAAGAGTTAAAGAAGTTGTTTTCGATAAATTGTTTTAGATTGTTTACATGGATGAAGACATACAATTTATACAATGTTTTTATGGTAAGAAACACGTAAATGCTGCAGAAGAATGTTACCTTTCTCCTATAGTTAAAAATAAGGGACATATTCATATTAATTTTCATCTAGTGGTAAATAAATTAATTTAAATTTTTTATTAATGACCTTACCATTGTTAGACATAATAGGGAAGTTACATTTTCTATTGACACAGTTCATGATTCTTAGCCAATTTCAAAACAACATTATCGAATGATTCAAGTGGGACATCTTGAATTGAAAAATTAATGACAAATTTTTTTGATAAATGATAAATTCAAGATTTTACTTTTCTCTGGGGTTCCCCTATTTAGTTCGTTAAATTGAAATATTTTTCAACATTACTTTATATTGATTATAGATATTTCGATAACATCACTGTTTAGAATAAGTATCTTTTTTCTCATATCACTATCTTAATTGATCTGCTCTAGGGAGCTTAGTATTTTTCCAAGACTGACATTAGGATTGGGAACCATTAGTAGATGGTAAAGCATTAGGATATCCCAAAAATAACTATTCATATAATTTATGAACATCATGTGTTTTTTAAGAACATTGGTGTGAAAAATTTCCCACCTATATTCATGGATCTTATGAATTGAATATTTTTTAAATAATATGATTTTGTTATTGTTTATATTTTGGCCTTTTCAAAAATTTATGAGGATCATTAAAAATTATTATGAATTTTCATGAAAATATCATAGAAAATAAATTATTCATAAAAATTAAAAATTGTTTTTCTGTTGCAGTATATTTATTTTATTTCACACATTGTAAATAAATATATAATGTTAGACTATCTTAAATGTAAAATAGTAGTTGAGGAATAGAAAATATATTCAAATGTTTTTGAGATTCATAGTGTTCTTGGATTAGTTGGTTTTTTGAAATAGTTTGAAAAAAACATTCTATGGTAATATAGACCGCTAAATTATTTTAAATGAAATGGGGTTAAATTTGTTTTGAAAGAAACATTTGGAATTTTTTTAAGAAATGAATAATAGATTGGTGATTGATTTAGTTTTGGTGTTATCTTCCATAAATAGAGTGTTTTTCATCTATAGTGATGCTCCATTGAATGTACTTGGTTTTGTTGTGATACAGAATGATCATTTAATTTCTTAATCATCAACAAAACTGAATCCTCCTCCGTTAAATTATCCAACAAAAAATTTTGAGAAGTCATATGAGGTCATTAAAATGAAAATTTATGGCCATATTTTATATGGATCCAAATGTAAATTATACACTCATGATAAAATTATGAAGTACATATTCACATAGAAGGAATTAAACATGAGGAATATATGATTGATTATATTAATAGAGGATTATAATTTTGCGATAAATTTCCACCTTGAAAATAAGACAATGCAGTATATTCCTTGAGTATAAAATATCTTTCATCATTAACCATGATACTTTTTAAACCAGACCCCTTCATTAATGATTTGATGAATTTTGGATTTGAATTATTGGGTGTAAGGAATTTCTATATTTTTTTTGGGTTTTCTGTGTAGACATCTCCAGTAGACATAATTATTGAAGTGTAGAAGGAAAACTGGGAGTTAAAAAAGGTATAATTGGTCAAAAAGGATAAGTTTACCAAATATAATATTGATAGATATTGTGTTTTACGATTTGTAAATATATTATTTGTGCCTTTTTATTCTTATCTGATGAAAGATTTATTGTGTGTAACTCATAGTTCAACATTTTCAGTTCATCTTAGAAGTACAATAATGTACATAGAACATTAGTAGTTTTACTAGTGGAATGGAATGATAATATATATTTTAGCATTTACCATGAATTAGTTTACATGTCAAAATGTTAAATTGGAGATAAAATGAAAAAAGGGATACTTTATCCTATTATATTGCCAAAATAGAGATGGGAAAATATATCCATGGAGTTCACGGTAGGACTGTAAAATACATCTTGTGGTAACAATGTGATTTGCGTTATTATTGATTGGATTATTATATATGAACAATTTTTTAATATTCAAGATTATATGTGTTAGGATTAGCATTATTGACTATTCCTCGAAGTGATTGTTGGGTTATATAGATTTCTTCTATCCATTATATCTATAATGGATTCTTGGATAACATCTAATTTTAGGAGTCAACATTATAATTCATTGGGAACAGGATTAAATTTCAACACATCTTTTCATTCACAATCTAATGGATGGGTCAAATAAAAAATCCATACAGAGAGGATAGGCTTTGAATATATTAAATTGGTTATTGCGGATTTTGTGATCAAACAATTTATTTATTTTATTGAGTTTTTATATAATAACAATTTTCATTCTAGAATATAGATGTATCCTTTAGAGGAATTATATGGGAAGCAGTGTCAAACTCCAACATTATGGGATGATGTCAGGGAAGGGAAAATTATGGGACCAGAATTAGTAGAGGAATTTAATGAGAAAGTTATTATGATCTATAAATAAATTGGGACAACTCAGAGGAGGAATAACAATTATGTAGATAACATGACAATGAATTTTCATTCGATGTAAGTGATCATGTTTTTCTATAAATCCCATCCTGGAAAAGTATTAGGCATTTAGGTAAAAAGGGATAACTATTTCCACAGTTAATTGGACATTATTAAATCTTATATATAGTTGGACCGGTCTCCAACTGAGTAGCTTTACCTTTGAGTTTATCTCTGGTACCCAATGTTTTTCATATTTCAATGTTGGGAATTTCTGTTCCATATTCATATAATTTTTTGAGTCCAAACGTTGATCAGTTGGAAGAGAAACCTTCCTATGAGGAAAATCCAATTCAGATTCTTCATCTTAGAGTGAAAATAATAAATAATAATGCAATTATCTAGGTTAAGGTTTTTTTGGAGAAACCACACTATTCTAAAATAAACATAGCAGTATCAAAATGTTATGAGGAAAAGGTACCCTCACTTGTGAGATAAGTAATTTAAAAATTATTGGGACCGAATTTCAAAAAGTTGGGTGGAATGAAACAAACCAGATACTTATAAAATAATTTATTTTCATTATGGATTTAATTAGTTGAATTATATATAAATTTATAATGAGATATGTTTTATTTATAGAAATTAATGAATTCATACGAACAAAATAGAAATGGAACGTTAAGATTGGTAACCTAATCATTAAGAATAATAATATAGAAATTATAATATTAACCTCATCAATGAGAGTATAAAAAAGGAAAGTATCTTTTATGTGTAATCATGATATATTTAAATCATGGAATATATAAAAAATTATTTTATAAATGATTATATAAGTGTTTTTTTATATGTCTAATATATTTAATTTTTTTTAATTAATATAATTATTAAAAGGAAAATGTATCTTCATAAAATATATTCAATTTACTCTCTGGTGATTAAAAATAATTATATGTGACTTTATTTTATTTTTCCTAGTGTTATAAAATAAGTTATACTTTAAAATTGATATTTCTTGAATAAAATATGTCTTAATTAATAATTAATTATATATGATTTAGAAAATTATTTTCGAGAAATATTTTTCACTTTTTAATTCTAAAAATTAAAAAATGGTTATGGTGAATTTTTGGGATTTTTCTGAAATACATGAATTTTGGTGAATAGTGAAATATGATAATTTATGATATAAGAAAAATACTTGATTAATTATTTCATAGATTATGTAAGGCTAATGTAGACCCAAAATCAATAACATTAACTCATTTTCATAATATTTTAATGATAATTCTGAAAATATTGATCGTATTAATCCAAATTACGAAACTAGTGAATATAAAATTGATAAAACACCCCTCTCCTCCTATATAAATATCTCCCCTCACTATCTATTCCACTCACTCCTCAAAGACATGTAGCACTGTCAATTTTTTCCCAAAACTAAACCAATGAAACTCCAATAAATCCAAACCCTTTTGGTCTCACAAAAAAGAAAAAAACCAAGGGCCTTATGGATGTTCAAAAGGAATATAATTCAAGAGGTCAAAATCATATTTCATTTTCTATTTTTTTCATTGCAATTATATTAATTTTCATATAAAATAGTCACCTAAAATTATCCAAGAGGAATGAAAATAAATTATATTATATATAGTGGAATTTTATCTTGATTATGAAAAAAAATAATCATCATACTTATTCTCCTACGAATTTCATTCTAAAATAAAAACAGTGTTCATGATGTCCGGATTTACAGACATCATGGATGATGTGTTTTCAATTTCAATTACCACATTCATTACCAAACATTAAAAAAATATTATGGTTAAATAATATTTTAGTATACATATTATATGTAATATTATGTTCTAAAACTAGTGTTTATATATAATATTAATTAATGAAACAAAAGTTGTTCATAATGATCAAAATTCACCAACATAAACTATCATTCATCAGTAATTTTTTCTGTAATGATTCATACTCATACCATATAAAAAAATCCATATTTTAGACCATTTAATATTATTTATTTTCAATAAGAAAATTAAATATCAATTCTGTAGTTTTTCTCACTTTCAAAAAGAGTTTCCGTAACAAACCAGCCATAGAAATGATGAAATAAAAGTCCAAAAATCAATAAAAATAACAAAATATTATTAATAAATGGCTGGAAAGTTGTGATGATATTATCATATAAGTAATTATAAATTATAATTTAGTAAATTAATATATTAATAAAAGTCTTTAAATTATTATACATGAGTTTTGAACTTGTTTGAAGTAAGACGAACCCTGAGTTTGTGAATTCTTCTACCAATTTCTCTTCTTTGGGAAATAATTATAATTTAAAAATTATTTGGTATTGCGATATTTTTTGAAAATGATTTTTTATAATGTCATGTTTTATTTGTATTGACGTTTTATACACAAATTCCATTATTTTTTTCAATTCTGACATTAACGATATGATATTTTTAGGGTTTTTTTCATTAAAAATCTAATTGTAATTTAATTTTTCCTTTTATAGGGAATGATTTATATATTGATATTATTCTAGTTTTATGATAATTTTATAGTTATTGGGTAATTTTTATGATGAATTGAAGGGCATATACCTCCATCCAATGAATGTGGTATGTTTATGCTAGAGGTCGTCTGTATTGTTACTCTATGTGTAACTGTGGTGGTTACACCATAATGTATCCATGAGAGTTACATTGTAAAGTAGTAATGAGTTTTTCATTGTACGGTATCCGCAAGGGTTAATAATAATATACTATACACGATGGAATAAATATTATGTAATTGATTCCCTATGTTTCCATTATGTTATTATTTATGGTTTCAATGTTTTGTGTAAATCTCTTTCTTTCAAAAAGTATCTATATGATACTTATTGGGTGAGAAGTATGATATTTTCAAAATGATTTGGTATATTTATAAGTATTAATTTATTATAGTGTTTATCCTTTTTTATTTAACTCTTACTATTATTTTTTGCTCATCCCATGTTTAAAAAATTCATAGAGTTTAACGATGGGTAATAGAAAATGAGAATCCAATATGACTGTTATCAAGACTTTTTAGGAATAGATATCGTGTTTCTATCCAATATATTAGTTTACGAAACAATTTTATAAATATTATTATATAATTTATATTATTTTTGGTTGATATTTATGAATTAATCCCTAGCATTCAAAAACTCTAATCTAAAACGTTCGTTAGGAATGTAATGAATTGAATTATATTAGAATTTATTATATTATGTAATGTTTAATTCTGAGTCCTTATAAATGAAACCATATATAATATTTTAATATTGATAAATATATATTGAATAAAAAAATGTAAATTTTAATTCGATCAATATAACAACAATTGAGAGATGGTGATGGAAAATAAATTTCACCGGTTCAGGAGGCGGTAGTATACAATACGCAAGAATTGTTACTTCTTTTTCACAATAGATGGAAGTGGAGATAGTATTTGTTTATGAAATGAACATAATAACATATATTTATTTTGTGGATACTAATGTTATTAGTCTACAATGGAAGAAAAATATTTTTAGGGTGTTGGAGAATAAATATAATAAAACAAATTATTTAAAATGATACATCTTCTCTGGGAAATCTCTTTTAATTGATACCTTAACAACTATAAGGTGAGATTTTGTCCTAAACTAAGGGATATAATAGGTGGAGATGTATTTAAATAAGTTAAATGGGTAAATATTTTATAGGAAGAATTTGTTTTAATGTTAATGGAAATGAGAATAAGTTTGTCCCTTATATATAAGTGAGGTTACTTATTGAATTCCTCAAAAAAATAAATTATTATAAATTGAACTTATATTACAATAGTATAAACGATAATATATTTATCTGATATCATCAAAATGGGACTAAATCATTTTAACTAATGAAAATTATTTAGGTCTTTATAATTTTTATGTTATTATCTTGTGTGGTTTATCCCTTATTTGACCCCTTTAACTCTTATTGTGATAAATAAAATTTAAATTTTCAGGGTTAACATTGTAAATATAAAAGACCTAACCACCTATATATGATTCATAGATTAAATTTTAAACCTTATAGAAATCAGTTTTCTGATTTTATATTTTCTGATATTTTATATCATTTAAGAAAATATTTATTATCTTAATATATCATTAATTACAATATTGAAATTATTTATTATTTATTATCATACAAAATTAAATGAAAATAGGATATATTTAATAACATGTTAGATTTTTCTATAAAATTTATGTATGACATTATGTATCTCATTTAAAATTAATTTTAATAATTTTAATATTATTTATTTGATTTTTAATTTAATTAAACAATTGCATCATTATTATATTTTTATTTATTTTGTAAATTATTTAGTTCATAAATATTAAAAATCAAATACCATGATGAAGATAAATGATTATCCAATTAAATGAATATTTATAGTAAATTATATCTTTTTAATTACAAAATATTCAAAATGAAATATTTTAAAAAAATATGTCTGACATCATGGGATCTTCTTTTCAATAATGTACTATAAGGCGGATAAAGTCCTCCAAGTGGCTTAAAAAAATAAAAAAAATATCGAAGGATAATATATATTAATATAAACTCTCATGCAACCAAATAAATACATAATGCTAGGTAATTTTCTAATATTTTTATTATGTTTTTACCATTAATTACAATATTTACAATTAACCTTGGTAAAAAAAATTTCTAAGTTCATTATTCATATAATCAAAAAATAAAAGTGATCTATTTAATTAATTTTAACATATGATTACAAATATGGAATCTATATATCAAAATTAAAAAAATCTCTAAAATTAATTTAAATTTTATCCTATTGATGGGGTGAGAAAATGAGTTTTAAAGTAAAAAAGTTCAAATGATTTAAAAAATTTTTATATCAAATTTCAATTTTATATTGATTCCAAAGACACATATTAGATAAATTGATATTTAATTTATTTAATTATACATTAAACTCAATTAAACATATAATATTAAAAATACATTATTTAGTTGAAAAGAAAGTTTCCATTTAAATCCATTAATTTTCACGATTCTTCTAAAAACGAATCCTATTTTAAAAATAATACAAATTTAAAAAATGTAAATTTTTATATTAATATTTAAAAAATTTTTAAAAAATATATATATAAAATTTTCAAAAAATATATTCAAAACATGTTTTCAATTAAGAGCCAGAAAAAAACTATTTTTGAAAAAATACATCTTTTATTTGTAAAATGGTATTTATTCTAATCGTATACCAATAAAAACGTTTTATACAAATTTATAAAAATAATACATTTATACCTATTTACACCTTCCAATATAACTTCAAGACGATGATGGTGAAATTTAAAAAAGTATATTATTTTTTTGTCTATTTAAACTTGATGTGGAGTATCATTTATTCAATCGAACATAACGTTTCCTTCTTTAATGTTTGGGATATTTAAATAAAATTATTATTGATATTTTATATTAACAGTATTTGAAAAAACAATAACATTTTTAGATGTTTATAATAATTATTTTGTTTTCCAGTTACCCAATAAAATAGGTAAAATTAATATTTTAGTTGATTCCTTTATTGTGAATGAATTACTTACGAAATAATTTTAATTGCTATGGTATTATATTATATTCATGTATAATTTTCATATAAATTATCTCAATAAGGAGATTAGTAGAGTATTTCATTAGATTTATTTCTCTTTTACATTATTTACCATGTAATGGATAAAATCACTATTGATGATCAACATATGATCATTTGAGACTCCATTAATGGTGGGGATAAAATTAATTAGTAATCATTTTTAGACGAATCTATAATCAATTTATAATGTATAATAGTTGCTATAATTATTTTAAATAAGCACTATATTTTCTTATTTCATAACCCCAATATTTATTTTAATCATAGTGTTGAAAGTGTTTATTATTACATAACATATATATTCTACTCGTTATTAAAGAATGGATATTTCATATATTATCTCACCCACATGTTAAACTTTCTATGGGTTAATGTATAAAATATAACAATATAAAAGTTTATAGATATTTCATATTCCTAAATGGAAATTAATAGACATTAAAATTGATTTTTTATTTATTTATAATGATCACCATGGAATGATTACATAATATGGGCATTTATAAAATGAATATATTATGCAGTAACATCAATCCATCTAATGGAATTTTTTCTATAAATAATTATGGAATATTGTATATGGTGGATGTGACTGGTAATCAAATAGTTTTAATATGTATTATTTATTATATTGGTCACCAATACACATTATTATTTGACATTATCTCTTAGATGGTGGTGGATAATCAATTGACGATTTTTCAATTAAATAACTATCATCTATAAGTGTAGTTAATATTTAATATAATGATGATTGATTAATTGTTTTTTTATTTTTATATAGATATTAAAAATATATGTGAGGATGAATAATTTTTTTAACTTTAGTAGACTAATATCTGCTAATAATATAATATAGTATGAAGACATTAAAAAAATGTACAAATGATTAAATGACTTTCGATAATCATAATTCCCCTAGGGAGTGATTTATTTATAATATTAATATAGAGATATTAAATCCTCTAATGAAGAAAAATGATTGGATATTACAAGTACTAATTCATTCTATATTGAGTGAAATTTTGTGAGACTTCAAAAATGCATTATAGAAAGGTAACTCTAATCAAATAATCATATAAAGAGAATAAATTTCAGTATACTTATATGATTCAAATTTACAATATATTGGAAAATAATTATTTTTAGGGAATTTTTCTGGATTTCAATGTTACCTTATTTAATGTGTTCATATAACTATTTGGGATGAAATATTTTGAAACTAAAAATTTCTCTTGGTAAAATTATTTTGTTCAAGAAATATTTCTGAAACATACTTTTTCAATGAGTAGAAAAAATTCATTAATGATATGTTAAGTAATTAATGAAGAAGAAAATATACTTTTTTGGGTTTTTCCTAATCTAACCAGTTATATAGGCTTTTTTCTAAAATTTGTATGTTGACCAGTTTTAAGAAAAATTATATATTGAAATTTAGTTCCAAACTAAATCATATTCAACATTTTTTCCATGTTTTTAAATTAACAACCCAATTACTATTTTATCCTCTACTACTGTTTCTTCCCTTTATAGAATCTAGCAAGACATATGGTAATGAGATTCCATCAAGTGGGATTAATGTATATTAGTATAATAACATATATACGATTTATAATTAAAAGGAAAATATTGAAAATAAAAGAATTTGTTATAACTTAATGAATTGTGAATGTGAATAAGAGTATATTAATGTTTGATTTGACATTACGAATATTTTTTCCTTAATGTATGATTATGATATTATATTATGCCTCTTATATTTGTATTAACTAATAATAGAAGGAGAGTTTTATGCCTTATAACATAAGATATAAGTCAAATGGGATACATAGATTTATGATACTTTACTATCTATTTCATTATGTATTGTGAATGATTACACCATATAGGATGTCAAGTAAAGTGACCATGAGAGCCCATTCGGGTAAGGAAGATGGTGAGAGATTCCGTTTTTATTGTCAATGGACTGTGAGAAACATTGTTAGGGATGATCGTGTGATATTCCTAGAAGGAGACAAGGATCAACCCTGAGAGAACTCCTAGTGATGGTTGAAAGTGGGAAAAATCAGGTTCCTTCTACAATGTGTATCCCTAGAGACCATGAGGGCACTTAGTTTTTGGCCAAGGGATACAATGTGAGTGATCTCTCTTGTATTGGATGTAAGTGGGTTACATCATAGTGCATCACAAAATGTCTAAATGTATATATAAGAACACTATATATTTATATTTTTTTATAAATATATATAGTGAAGTCATCAAAAAGGGTTTTCAAAAATGAGCTAAAACAGTTATTTTCATCAAGTGTCCCTTAGGAACCTATATTAGTGGTTCTTTACTTATTTAATTTTTTATATCATTTATCTATACATGTATACTGTTAAATATATATATCACTATATAGATTTTGATTCACATCCTGAGATCAACCCTTGTGAGGTTTTATCTCACACCCTTCTCAAATAACCTGTGAACCTGAGTAGACCATATATTTGAATGATATCGGTTGATTTTTGGATTTCATGTACATGAGACTTAAAATAAAATGACAGATATGGAGATCCAGATTCTCATGGAGACTGACCTTGGGGGTTTGATTTCATGTCATTATTGTTTTACTATATTGTAAATCATGTTATTTATTTACAAATTTAGATTATGTATCATCATCCCACATGCATTCGTCAAATAAAATGGTGTTGGCCATTTTTATTAAATTGTTATTATTTGTATTATACTTCTCTAACTTTTATTTGTTACTAATTCCCCTATAGATTTTTATTTAATCAGTTATACTGATGTGAATGCCTATTTTGAGGGCACCATCTCCCCACTATAATCTCTTGAGACCCACGCTACCAGTTAGTACCCTCTGGTGTTTGGGGCAATGAAATTGACTCCTTGTGACCCACCAGGAATGCTACAAGTTTTATTGTGAGCCATGTCAGGAAAATACAATGTTGTATTAGAGGGTAATTTTTTTACATCAACTTTCTACTTTTGACTGTTAGATATTATTATATGAATTTTTCAATTTTTGGATAATAGTCATCCTTTGGACGGATCACCCCACATACGAGATATGACTAAGTGGATGGGGATGGGTTTCATGTTCATATTTTCCCTTTAATATATGATATGATGTCAACTCGACTGATTTGTATACTTTCCACATGAAATTATTTATAATCTCTAGGAAATTTTACCCATGGTCGGATATGTAATGTAAGCTTCATTTCAGTCATCATTGGGCACATAGAAAAGTTACATTCCATGCATATTCGTTTCTGTGTAGCTACAGATAATGTTTTCAAACTGATTTGATTATTCATATTGAGTGTTATTTCATACCCTGTATTTATGAGTATTGTTGTTTATGTGGCACGTATTGGTTGGATATTTACCATTTGATCGTGTTACCATAATTCCTATTTACTGTACTATTTTACTGGTATAATGTATCTATGATTATTAGTATGGTTTGATTCTTTCATAAATAAATGGAATTCTATATTTTTTTTAACATTAAAATGGCTGCATGGGATGGAAATAGATGTGTTGTGAATGAAATAAACTATTTTCCAATTATAAGGTGTTATGGAACCTTATAACTGGGAATGGGTAACCCTTAGATTCAAACCATTTGTGTACTATTAATACATTTTAAGGCTTCGTTAAAATGATATTAATAAGGAATTTTAGATGGTAAGTTATATTGGTTATTAAATGGGTGAAATATTCCAAACTATAAATTATATGAGGTCTTAATAAATTTGAATAAGTCCATCTATATTACTGTTTTATTGCATATCATAATTATAAAGTTTTAAATTTAATTTGTTTTCATTAATTTGATAAAATTTTCTATACATGGAGGATATTAGTTATTTATGAGTTGGGATATGTAAACCCATGTATTTGAACATTTTTATGTTACTACTTTGTATTGTGTAATGGATATAATTATATATAGATTATTAGTTTTAGTATTAAATGAATTAACTAAATTCCTAAATTAGAATCTTGACCTTGTAGACCAGATAGTGAATTTTTATATGAGATGACTCGATAGTGGTGGTTAAAATTTTTATAAGAATGAAATTACTATTAATTTTCTTTATAGAGAACCCATGTTAGATCACTGGGACCCTCATTGATCATCATAGTTGTTAAACTTTATTTTAAATTTCCTAATATAGATAGAATGTCTTGAGATACACAATGTTTAAAAATGATGTGTATTATGACTTGCCACTTTTTCCAATGGGGAGTTAATTAACATCAATTATATCACATTTATTGTTTGATAAATGGTTCATGTTGTTTGATTTAATCAATTAGGTTTTTAATGATCAGATGTGTTCAATGTAAAGGGATTGAAAATGCATCCTTTAGTGGTTTTATCTATTTAAAACCCTCATGTATATTTATTTTGAGTTTCTCATTGTGCTTCCTTGGAATGGAACTCTATCCATTTTCCTGAGGCATTCTATTATTTTATAAATGGTTTAGATTTTCGTCTATTTTCCAATTGAATTCTATTTGTGTTATTTCTAGTGTTGGGGTCAATGATTTTTATTTTTTAAAGTGGTTTCCTATTTTTGTAAGCATAATTAGAACCATTAATCCTTGATACATTGTCAGGTTTTTAACATTTGGTATTTTATGGGTGTCGTTATTACTTGTAAGATATTTATATTTTTAGTGACACACTTTTTAAGATGGCGTTTTATGGTTTCTTCGGAAATTTATATGGTCATGGATATGATTAATTTTTGGTTTAAGTAGGTTATAAATTTATTGGGAATGGTCGGCTACTTTGTTGGTCGTTTGAAACATTTTTTTCCACTGTTGTGCATGTCATGGCATGCCATTGTCCTATTGAATATTCATTAGAGGCAATACGATGTTGAACTAAATATATTTTTTGTTTATCCAATTCCATAATCATAGTTCTAGTAATCATATGGTTTTTATTTAGTATGTGTCTTTTTATCATGAATCATTATAGTAGTATGAGTTGATATATATAGTAACCATTTCATTATATAATGAACATTCATTAGTATTTAATGATCATCATGAATTTTTATACATCTCCCCAACATAATAATAGGGATATTATTGACCTCACTCATCCATAGAATATAGGTTTATGGGTAATTATTATATAGAAATTTTTAACAACATATATTTAGATTGTAATTCTGATTTAGTTCCCTATGTAAATAGAATATCATTTTTTCTTTGTGAACATATTCCATTCTGAATTATGTAATATGTCGTTTTCATCCATATAATGAAATGATTTTACATATTCATTTATAAAAAATGAAATTCTAATTGAAATTTCCAAAAAAATTGGTGGATGCTGTTAAAATAAAATAATCTATGTGTAATAGAGGAATCACATAAGGGTTTTGACCTTAATTGAAAATACCATCAAAAGTGTAATACTTCATTCAATATAAAATATATTTTATATAGTATAAAATTAAATTATATAAAGAGTCCATCCCGTAATTATACAAAAAATATATATATTTATATAATAACATAAATTTATTTACAAAAACCATATTATATTAAATTATTTTGAAAATGATGATTGAAATTAACATCAAAATATAAAATCATTGTAATTTTTATTTAACATTCATTTAAAATTAAAAAGACATGTACGTTACAATATTAAATTATGTATATGTAATTTGATGTTCATTAAAAAATTATTTTATAAATTATACATGAATGAATAACTACTAAAAGAGACAATTTTTATCTTTCAGAAATGATTTCAAAAAACAATGAATGGTAATTTGGATAGAAACACTTTTTTATTATTTTCAAAACACTTTTTCTTAATAATCACATTGTAATTACATTATGAAAGTATTATTATGAAAAAAAATTAGACAATTGTAAATTAATAATTAATAAAATGTTTTTTGGGATATCCCATGCATGGAAATAAATAGTAAATTATGAGACATTTTATTTTAATTGAAAGATATTTGAGGTGTTGATATCGCTAATGAGATACATACTCTGTCATTCATTAATCATTATAAATGTATTTTTAATTCGTAATTTTTTTAAAATGATATAAAACATAATAATAGAATAAATGGATAAAATAAAAAATATTATAATAAAATCATTATATTGAAAGGTCATAGATCAATGAATGAATATTTATTTACAAAAATCGCTTACTCCCTGATTAATAGATGAGTCAATAAAAATTTATTTAATCGGAACTAATTTTTCTTATATTATCCCATAAATTAAATGAAATATTATATGGAACTATAATGGGATATTAAATCAATATAACATAACAAAAACGAATAATGATTCATATCATGCATCATGTCTCACAGAATCATTATTAAGACCAAAATGAAACATTTTCATCGTGAAAAATATTTTAGTCAAGTCCCATTCATATATTGGTTTTGTAATTGAAATTAATATAATATGAATAAATATTAATTAATGATAGAATAACTGAAATATTTAGTTTTCAAAACATATAAATCACATTATATTCATAATATCAATCATTTATAAGAGAGAATAATTTGAGATAGAATCCCTATCAAGGGTAATGATTCATTCTACACATTCACAAAAAAACCATAAAAAAAATTAAAATACTTATATTATTACAATAGAAATGTATTAATAAAAAATATAAATCAACCATTATAATTACTATATATATATTAGTTAGGTTTCCCAATTTTGAACAGAATGTGTAAATAATTGTTATCACTTTTACCGAATTATCTAGAAAAGGAGTTCGAGATCATTCATATTACAATTTTGATCATTAAAATATAAATAATTTGAGTATAATAAATGTTAAATTATATATATTTTTGTTACAGTTTCATTAAATGTTAGTTTTGTACAGAAAATATAAATATTAAATGGTAGATGATATTGCCTTGATGAATTTAAATGAAAAAATAAAAATATAATTATTTAGCGATTTAAATTTCATTATAAAATATCAAAATTGAAATCCAATAATTATTTAAATAACTATATAATATTTTAAAATTAATTATTTTTTCACAAAAATATATAAAATAATTTCATAGTATTATTCAAATAGGAGTTTAGATAGACGCAAACATGAACATCAAACGATTAATGGATGTCTATGAGGTGGTTTGGGTTAAAAAGCAATATTTTAAAAATTAAAGATTATATTTCATAAAAAATAAACCATGAAAATAAAAATTTCATCATGAAAATAAACAACCTATACATTATAAAATAATTAATTTTAAATAAATTATATATCTATGATATCTTGCAATCCACACTAAATTAGGTCTCTAAGAAACATGATACTCTTAAAATATTATTATTTAATCATTATCACTATAACCTAGAATTTAAATTAGATAGTATAAATAGTACTAACTAAAAAATGATAATTATATCGTTTAAAAATAATTGAAATTCATAAAATGGATATATATTTATTAGTGATAAATATAGAGCCATTGGAAGGATAAAATAATCATTTGTTGAAAAACAATATTTTTCTAAAATGCTATTTCGTCATATATTACTCACATAATATATATATATTTTTTATCGGTTACAAAAAATTTATATAAAAAATTACACATTTTTATTTAATAATTTAATTAATAATTATCCAATGGTTATATATTTTTTCTCGTAATTTTCTATTTTGAGTAATAATGAAGATACTAAATTTCTTTCGAAAAATAATTTTTTGATTAAATTTTTTAAAATGTTATTTTATATTTTAAAATATATTAATCGTCAAATAAAACCAATGTGAAATGTTTTAATATAATTAATTTCACCGGAATCATTTTCTTATTGAATTTTTAATTATATATTTCCACTTATTTGAATATAATCTTAAAAATGTATTAATTGAACTATATCATTATAATTTATATTATAAAATGAGGTCATATAAATTTCTCACCAAAATTAATAACAATAAATTTATAATGGTTTTATAGTAGAAGAGGTAATAACCAATTTAATAGGGAAAAAATTATAAAGATAAGGGATAAAATGATGTGAAAACCTTAATAAAATATATTTTATTGAAATATTTTCACCTTATTGTAACACTCTGACCCCAGTTACCCAGAGTCGGTGCATTATTTTAATACATTGGCATGATTACAAGGAATCAAGTCCCAATGTACCGATCAGGTTAGCAGTCTTGGAAAATAGATTACATACATGAATGTTACATTACACTTCATAACATACAAAACAACATAAATAATCATTTATGAATTCCAGTATTCCCTTGTCTTAACCATGCATATCAATCACAATACACTTCTTGGAATTCTAGGAAAAAACATAGAAAGGGGTTAGCTCAAATGATCAGTAAGGGAAAGAAAAACAGTGGAATCTTTAAGAAATAAGCATAAACATTTATGGCAATGTATAACAAAAAAAAGCCATTTAAACTTAAAATTCAGCATAATATGGCAAAAATAATATGAAATAATTCCATTTACTTATTCACATGGATATTCTACTAGTCGAATAATAACATGCAATATCACTAACCAGTTTCATAATGATGGAATTCATAATGGAAACTTTAATTTCTTTGTCAAGGCCTCGGGCCAAGACCTAGGGGATAACTATAACCGAGACCCATCCCGGATTGCCTCTAATAACCGAAAACCAACATGGAGTGCCTCTAATAACCAGACACCAACCCGGAGTGCCTTTAAAAACCAGACACCAACCTAGAGTGCCTCTAATAAAGAGACACCAACCCGGAGGGTCTGCTTGAACCAGACCCCAACCCGGAACATACTTGTCCAACACATTCATCTTAAGAAGAGGATGGAATATAACATAAACATTCGTATTAAAACGAGCATATGGAATGCCAATACTTTAATCATAAACCCTTAATGTAAAAAAATAACTCATCCATAGTCAAACATATCAAAAAAACCTTAAATACAATATGGGTGATTTGTATCATAATAAATCAACTTCAAACAAGTGTAAAATTTATCAAAGGATGTTGAAATAGATGAAAATGATTTGTAAAACTCTTTGAAAAAAATACACCTTTTAATGAAAAAATATTAAAGTCACACAATTTATAAAATAAGTCATTTAAAGACTTTTTTGAATCAATGTCTCACATAACACTTTGAATCTTTTGAAAGTAATTAACATTTTAAAAACATTCATGTCCATATATATATATCCTTAAAAACCATTTTGATGACATGGACACTAATGAGAAATATTTAGAAGAATAAATATTTAAAACATTTGAAATTATTTTTTAATAAAAAGGTCACTTAAATGAATCCCTTTGAAAACTCTTTCATAAAACATGAAAATGTATAATAAATACGTAAAAACAAACTTAGATAATAAAAAGAGTGTAAAATTAACTCTTACCAATTTGGTAATGTATGAAACAGACAAACCATGAAAGAGGTATCATACAATTAATATGTAAGTACACATAAATTAAAGTGTATTACACCAAAAATAAAATTATGGGAAGTACATACACCACACAAAAGGTAATAGTGTCAATTTGGCATGAATATCACAGGAATAATGAGTGAGATGAAAACCCCTTACCTTGCACTTTCATTTAGTCGAGGGTACATTTAACCTCTTATAAGAAGATGTTAGTATGTTATTAAATTATACCAAAACCATATTAATATTTAGGATATCATACATGATTAATTTATGACTTTATACTAACCATTTAATAATAATATCCATGTTAAATTAATATTTCTGGTAATAATCATTTTCTTTATCGTACATGTTTTAACTTTTTACTCTTGATTGTCTCACTTAAAACATTCTTTAAATACTTCCAGAATATAGAACATAATAAATATATCATATATATTTAGAATATAAATATGTATAACAGTGTTGACCTCACCTGTTTTGATAATCCCAATCATGCTTTCATATACTTTGATAATCTAAATTTAATGTTTTTCAATATTTCAATTCTTTCAATCTGTGATCAAGATGATAATAATATTAAAATATTCCCTAAGATATGTTAATCTTTGTTTATCCATGGTTATATAAGTTCTGAAATAATTATAACCCAATCAGATGTGTTTTTCATAAAAACAGACAATTGTAAGCAACTGATAAGCACATAGCTACTGATAAAGAGCTATCGGTACTCAGTCTACTGATAGACATAGTCTACCGATAGACAAAGTCACCGATAAGCTAAGTTCACTGATATAAATAGAGTTAACGGTAAGCATACATTCTATCGACAGAACAGATGAGATACTGATGTGCATGCCTACCAGTACATACCGAGAGAGTAGTCCTACTGATATGAGTAATGACAATCACAAACTAGGGATACCGAAATGAGGAAGTCTACCGATAGAACCATTCTACCGAGCTACCGACTAACAAACACACCAGAGCTACCGACAAACAAGAGTTATCGATAGATAGAAGTCTACCTATTGAGCCAATTCACATAGACAGATACATTGAGCTACCGATAGCTCAAGAGCTATCGATGGACCAAGAGCTACCGATGGAAAGAAACTATTATATAGAGATAGCAATGCAATAGAAAGAGCTAGTAATTGAAGATCCTTCAACATCGTGCACTTTTACCAACACTAGATAATAATTGTTGACCAACGAGTAAAAATCTATATGCTATACTCTCAATACTATTTGTTAATTAAGCTAATGGATATATTTGATGATTTTAATGCAGTTAATTTTATTTAATGATCTATGTTTCCATGTCAAGGAATCGTACCTAGTACCCATGCAAAAAGTAATTATTATTTTCTGCATAAACTAAAAGCAATAAAGGGACAGATAAAAAGGATCATGCAACACAACACTTTTAAAAAGGGAGAGAATCAAGGCACTAAGAAGACACACTAAGGGTGAAAGATCCAAGAGCTGAACACCATTCAATTGTGGAGAATTTTTCACTAGTCAACATCCATACTCTATGAATCCTGGACATACATGAAGAAACTTTTTCTAGAGGAGAACACAAGATGCTTCTTGAGTGAAGAACTACAACATGAATTTCATGCACTCAAGCTACAAAAATAGACTAAGATCCAATGAAGAAAACGACACTCTGTTTTCTGAACAAGAAACCAGAGAAAGACTCAAGAGCGTTTATGATAAACCAAACGAGTCCAGATCTGCACTGCTAATCACTAAAGATTTTATAAACTGAATCATATTCATCTTAGTGATTATTTTTATTTACATTTATAGCAGTGTGTGTACCCTGTTTATTCTACACACATACTGACTCCTGTACTAAGCTGGAGGATTCATAAATCCTCACTCAAACTTTACAACCCTTTTTTTCCACTGTGGATAGTGGTAGTGGTCGAGTATGACCTGAACATCCTGTGTGATGTGGTTTTCTTTTCCCATGAAGAACTGTTGTAGTGGTCTCTGGACCTGGACAGTAGTGTACTATTGTTTACCCCTGATCCAAGTTGTGGATCAATTTATATAAATTTTTGAGAGGACTAAGTCTCGGATTGAGACTGAATATCTTGGTTATTTTTTTGTTCATAATAATTTATGTCTATAAGTATACTATATATTTATTTCATATTCCTCTTCTATTACTTTGAAATACAAAACTGTTTTAAAGTTACTTTGATAGTTAAATTAGAAAGTTTTTTTACTTATTGTAAACCAGCATGTTAGTTCCAAATGTTAATTTAATCATCATATTAAGTCAACATAGACCTAATCAATCTTTGAGAAACTAATTAAAAATTTACACTCTGTATAGATTCACTAGTGTTTAACATTGTTTTAAAAATGGGGGATTTTAAGAGAAATAATATTAACAGAAAAATTTATTGGAACACAATTCACCCCCCCACCTCTTGAGTATCCACTCTGGACAACATTTGGTATCAGAGGTTTGTTTGTGGTAAATAATTTTTGAAATAATCTATTTTTCAACTGTGATTTTAGTTGCATCTTTAAAGAACATAAATTTCTGTTAGTTCCAAATTATACCTATTTAAAACTATTTTCTAAAATCTACCTATGGATAATAGACTAGAGGGTGCTAATACTAACCTACCACCTTTCTTTAATGGCACAAACTATTCCCAGTGGAAACTAAAGATGAAATTACATTTGGAAAGTATGGGTTTTGATATTTGGACTGGTATATAATATCAATATAAAAATTCCAGAAACTAAATGAACAACTTGGGATGAAATGTGATTGAATACATAGTTTCCACTGGATATCTGCTTGCAACACTTCTTCTGAAATTTGGGATACATTGGGTGTTTCTCATGAAGGAACAACTATTGTCAATGAAATGTGATTGAATACATACACTATTAAATATAAAATTTTAAAATGAAAACTGATGAACCAATTTCTGATATGTATCTCATGTTTAATGAGATAGTCAATACAATGAGTACACTTGGAAAAGGTGTTCTAGCTAAGGAACAAATTATGAGGATACTGATATGTCTACCATAATGATGGAGAGACACTTCTTTTTCAATCATAGAGTCATGTGACATTGGAGCAATGCATGTAAAAGTTCTTATTGGAAACTTAATAATGTATGAAGGAGAAATAGAGTTAAATAAAGAGGAAGATGATGAAACAAAGAGAAAGTCTGTAGCTTTAAAGTCTACTGCCTCTAAGAACAAAGAAAATGAGACAATGAAACTACCTACTGAAAGTTCATGTAGTGAAAGTTCAGACTCTGACAGTGATGCTGAAATGGCTCAAATAGCCAGGAGAATCGAGAATATTTATAGGAAGAAGAAATTATACAGAAAATCTAACTACAAAATAATGTATGACAATAAGGGACAGTGGATGATGGATTGGAGGAAAGCTGACAAGAATGATGATACAGTCTGCTATGACTACAAAAGGAAAGGACACATCAAGGATGATTGTCCAAAATTAAAAGTCAAAAATAAATATGATTACAAGGAAAATAAGTACATGAATGATATGAATGATAATTGGAGCGCTTTAGAGGATAGTACAAGTGAATATGAAGTTTTTGATTTTGAGAAAAATCATGCCAACATGTGTTTCATGACCATCACATCTGAGTTAACCTTAGATATTCTTGTTTTAAAGTCTTATTATTCTAGAGAAGATGCAGACTCTGATTCTAATTATGAAAACATAACAAGTGATGAATTATTTGGATACTGAAATATGCTCGAAGAAACATGTAATGAACTTAATGATAAATATATGTCAAAAAAGAAATAGCATTCTCTTACTACCCATGTTTAATCTGCCTTTGATATAGAAAAAGAATAGAATACACAACAGTTAAAGGAAAATACAGAACTAAAAATGTCAAAAGAGAAACATAGAGAGGACATATAAAAGTTCACAAATGGAAAAGATAATCTAACTCAAATGTTAGGTAAGAAAGTTGCACCAAAATACAATACTAGAATAGGCTACAAACCTAGATAGAGACAACTTTTAAGAATAGATTTATTCCTACATCTGGACAGAATACTACTAGTTTATGTTCTGGAAATCCCTAAGCTTCAAACAGTTATTCATATGTTTATAGATCAACTAAAGTTTATCTTTAAAAATCTATTGATTCTGTAAATTATATAAGTACCATAAGACAAATACGGGTACCTAAAGCATTGATATCTAACCTATCTGGACCCAAGAAGATCTGGGTACCAAAATCATTTTCTATCTAAATTTGTTTTGTATGAATCATGCTTAAAGAGTTCTCATAAGAAGGTATGATACTTGGACAATGGATGTTCAAGACACATGTATGGAGATTATGCATGCATCAAGAGCTTAATAAAGATTTATGGGGGCCACATCACCTTTGGTGATAATTCTAAAGGAAAAATCATCAGCCTATTCCAAATTGGTAACACTGATTAAGTTTTAATTTCTAATGTGTTATATGTTGATGGAATTAATTATAACATGTTAAGTATTTATCAATTCTGTGATGATGGATTTGATGTAAAATTTGAAAATTATTCCTATAATGTTTTTAATTCTCAAAATATTATAGTATTTTCTTCTTTAAGAAATGAAAATGTTTATGCTATTGATTTAAATGCTTTATCTAAACAACATGTTACTTTTTTAAATGCTTTTCTTAAAAAATCATGGCTTTGGCACAGAAGATTAGGACACTGCAACATTTATTAACTTAGAAAATTAACTACGGTGAACTTAGATAGAGACCTACCTAAACTTGAATTCCCAAATGACAATGTTTGTAATCCCTTTCAAAAGGGAAAGCAACATAAAGTTTCTTTTAAATCAAAAAATTATGTTTCAACTTCTAAACCTCTAGTGTTGGTTCACATGGACTTATTTGGACCTTCAAGAGTTTCTAGTTTAAATGGGAAGCACTATGTCTATGTTCTAGTAGATGACTTTTCTAGATATACTTTGGTATAATTATTATCTCAAAAAATTGAAGCTTGTTCTTACTTTGATAAGTACTCTAAAACTATAGAAAAACATAGTGTACTTAAGATTAAAACCCTGAGAAGTGATCATGTGCGTGAGATTAAAAATCAAGAGTTTGAATCTTACTTCTCACACAATGGCTATAGTCACAACTATTATTCTCCTAGGACACCTCAGCAGAATGGTGTAGGAGAAATTAGGAATATAACCCTTCACGAAATAGCTAGAACCATGTTTAAGGAATATGACCTGGCTATTTACTTTTGGGTTGAAGCTGTGAATACAGCTTGTTATATTATTTATACAGTCTTAATTAGACCTGTTCTTAAGAAGACACCATATGATTTGTGGAATAATAGAGAACCTATAGTTAGTTACATTAGAGTCTTTGTCTGTAATGTTTTTATTCTTAATACAAAGGATAATATGGACAGGTTTTCTTCTTTGAGTGATGAAGAAATTTTCCATGGTTATTCTCTAACTAGAAAATCCTATAGTTTCTTTAATAAGAGAACCAAATGTGTGGAAGAATGTGTTCACATAAAGTTTGATGAAATTGATCCACATGAGCCTAAAATCTCTCTTGAAAATCTTGAAGAAGATTTGAGTGGTCTGGACCATAATGACAAATCTAAAGAACCTGCTATAAAGACATCCAATTCTAGACATATTTCAGAATCTACTTCTGTTGAACCCGAACATGGGGGTGAACTTGAAATTTCTAGTCCTACCTTTACAAGATCAACATAGATTCTAAATAATCATCTTTTGGATGTTGTTGGTTGTAATCTTGATATAGGGACACAAACTAGAGCTTCTATAAGAAACCAGGATGAACATCAAGCATTTCTTTCACAGCTAGATCCTAAAAATGTCAATGATGTTATCAATGATGAGGTTTGGGTAATGGCTATGCAAGAAGAGTTAAATCAATTTGAAAGAAACAAAGTCTGGGAATTAGTTGACAGACCTAAGGAAACATTAACTATAGACACTAAATGGGTTTTTACAAACAAAGTTGATGAGTCTAGAAACATAGTTAGAAATAAAGCTAGATTAATTGCACAAGGATATAGTCAAGAAGAAGGTATAGACTATTAGGAAACCTTTTCACCTATAGCCGGATTATAAGCCATTATGATCTTACTTCCCTATTCTACTCAAATGAATTTCAAGTTATGTCAAATTGATGTTAAAAGTGATTTTCTAAATGGTTTTTTAGTTGAAGATGTTTTTTTAAAAACCAACTGGATTTACTAATCCTCATTTTCCAAATAATGTTTTTAAACTTTATAAAGTATTATATGGTGTAAAACAAGCTCCAAGAGCATGGTATGATAGATTTAGTGATTTTATTTTTAAAAAAAGTTATACTAAAGGGATTGAAGATCCAACTATTTTTATTAAAATAATTTATAATGATGTTTTAATAGTACAAACCTATGTTGATGATATTATTTTTGGATCTTCCAAACACTCATTATGTACTGATTTTTCAAAAAATATGAGAAATGAGTTTGAAATGAGTTTAATGGGAGAACATAAATATTTTATTGGATTTCAATTGTTTCAAAATGAAAATGGTATTATTCAGAATCAAAGTAAATATATTAAGGATCTCTTAAATAGTTTTGGTTTGGATAGTATTAAGGAAAGTGAAAATTCTATGAGTACATCTTGTAAATTGTATGTAGATGAAACTGGGAAACTAGTGGATCAAACCAATTACAGAGGTATGATTGAAAGCTTAATTTACCTTACTGCTAGTCGACCACAAATTATTTTTATTGTGTGTATGTGTGCAAGATTTAAAGATAATCCAACATAATCTCATTTACTTGCTGTTAAATGAATTTTTAAGTATCTTAAATATACTGTACACTTAGTTTTGTTTTACCCAAAAAGAAAACCCTTTGAGTTAATGAGTTATTCAGATGCTGATTTTGCTGGTTGCAAGTTGGATAGAAAAGGCACTTCGGGAACATGTCACCTATTGGGAAAATCCTTAGTATCTTGGTGTAGTAAAAAGTATAATTATGTAGCATTATCCACTACCGAATTAGAGTACATAGCTGTTGGTAGTTTCTATGCACAAATTCTATGGATGAAACACACTCTTTTGGACTATGGATATGACATTATTCACGTTTCAATCAACTGTGACAAGACTAGTTCAATATATATCTCGATGAACCCTGTGTCTCACACTAGGACCAAACACATTGATGTAAAGCGCCATTACTTGAAAGATCATTACCAAAAGGGTGATATAATTCTTGATTTTATAGGTACTGAACATCAATTAGCCTATTTTTTCACTAAACCTTTGAGTTCAGAAAGGCTAAGAAACAGTTTACATAAGTTAGATATGTTTAACCTTGATCGGTAGCTAACCTCACCGATGTAAAATTCTCACCGAAGTAAAATTCTCAACGATGTAAAATTCTCACCTATGTAAAATTCTCACCGATGTGAAATTCTCACCGATGTGATGGTCTCATTGATTTAATGTTCTCACTGATAGGAATCCTCACCGATAGAACTTCTCACTGATGTGTGCACTGTTTTAAAACTTCTTTCTACCACCATAATCTGAAACGTTTTTACTTTATTTTGTTTATTTATTTTATGATTCCTAAATGATAAAACTAAAGTTAGAGCTACTTATAAATCCACGGAGCCTCGAAACTTATTCCTCGAACCTTATCACCCGATTCCTTAGAGAACCCTAAAGTCTTCCAACTATCGATGTAAAAAACCAAAATTCCTACCGTGAGAGATGAATCTGTTGAGGCGAAAACAAAAAAGCAGATGACTGAGCACGAAGCATGTGATAGTGTTTTTATAGCTATATCTAGGTCGGGGAGACGACCAGTGAATCCTCATCTACAAAATTGAGTTATTGTGATCGAAAAATAGCTATGTGTAGAATGGTTTCTGCCTATAAAATCTTTATTGCTCCATGTTCTTGAAGATCAAAAATGGGTAGAGTGTTTTCCGAACAACAATGGTCTCTATTTTCCAATGTTAATGAAACAGTTTTACGATTTTGTAACCATTGAGAAATCGGAGAATGAAAATCGAGTAACCACTTTTGTGAATGGAAATGAGATGTCGTTTTCATCTGTTGAGTGGGCTGAGAGCTTAAAAGTCCCACATGAAGGTGTATCTAGTTATGTATCGAGTTCCATGCCACCTACCAGTGACATTTTCGATTGTGAGACTACTTTGGAAGAGATGAAAGTTGATGGATGTTAAATACAAGTAGTTGTTGAAGAAATGGATGGAGAGAACATATTTCTATTCAAATTCGTTCAACATGTCTTAATACCGAGGAGTGGAGACTTTTCCAATTTGAGATATCAGGATATCTATATCATGCACCTCTTAATACATTGTGTAAAGGTAAATTTGTGCAGATTTTTGATGATCCAAATTGGGGACATGACAAGGCTAAAATCAAAGACAAATTCCCTATTCTTTGCTAAATTGATCTCTGTGATGATTAAAGTAAAAGGGGTAGCTGAGTCTCAAGATGAGACAGTAGTAGTGAAGAATAACTTTTGTATCACCTCCATAGTTTGAAAATACACGAGGATCAATTGGAACTCTTGGAGAGGAGAATGGGTCAATGATGTCCTAGAGGTATATAACAAATTCAATCCTGTGGATCATCCTTCAATAACAAAGGATGTGAGGGACCTAGTTCTGGGACCTAATGAAGAGGAGGTAGAATATAGTGATGATTCAGAAGAGGGAGAGTCCTCTGATGATGAAGGAGGAGACCCTGACTTACCTCCGAGCGCAACTCTTGAAAAACATGACCAATAGAAATCAGATAAGGAAGAAGCTGCTTTAGAGGCTGTTGAAGAGGCATCTATACAGAATGAAGAAGATTTTCATGAGAGTGAAGAATCTCAGTCAGCTGATTTGAGTCTTAGTCTAGTGATTGGACAATCCTTAATGCCTATTAATGCTGGAAATGAAGTTGACATTCCCTTGCCTATTTTGGAAAAGCTTCCAGCTATTGTAGAAGAATAATTGACAGTGGAATATTTTACTCAGGATGAAATTCATAATAAGAATGTTTGTTGAGACTTCTTTTATCTTAATTGAGGATGAACCAGTTGAGGGGGAGCATCAAAACAATGTTGGAAGTGTTAAAGTTGTTGCCGGAATTGATGATTGGGAAGAAGACCCAGGTTTTATAGTATGTGGTTTAGACTATCCTGATTCAGATAATGAAGAATCTCTTAATAGACCTAATATTACTAATTATGTCGATTCTGAGTTATTTCATGATGTTGTGGTATGAATGCATGACCTGTATACTTTAAAGAAAAAGCTTAAGGACTGTTTTTTGGAAGAAGTAAATAAGATGGAAGTATCTCTGGTATCTTCAGTTCAGTTGATTATGAATGACTCAGTGGTCATTTTATCATCTGAAAGAGTACCCACTATAGTTGTACCTACCGATATGATCACAAGGGAAGATCTAGAATCCATGAAGGATGAGCTGAATGAATCTTTTAACACCTCAGTTGCTGAGATGAAGCACAAATTTGGTGAATATATGAGTATGTTGGAAAGATCATTTGAACTCTCTCTAGGTTGTAATTTGTCAACATTTATGGATGAAATAGTTGAAGAAGTTAAATAATTCCAGGCTCAAGTTTCTAGACTTCAACCATATCATGAAGCTTTAAAGAAATTTTTTATCTCTTTTGAATCATATATGAGCTCAAAATCCCAAGAAGACAAGGACATAGACTATGTCAAGATTGTGGTAATCCAGATGGTTTCAGTGTTTGAAGGTTTCAAAACTTCTTTGAAAGATTATATTATAACCTAGGATTCCCATGTTCAAATTCATATCAGTGGATTGACCAAAAGCTTCAAAGAGACTATATATTTCCATGTTGGTTATCTTGCATCCAATCCTTTCGTTTATTTGAATATGTTTGGAGCTGTGATGAAGGAGGAGCTTGATCAAGCTTCAACCAGTGGTTCTGTGGACTTATCCGAGATGAGCAGAGTTTTTCTTTCTACCAGAGATTCATCTAGAGAGATAATGAAGATAGTCCAAGTCTACATGAGAGAAGAATATTCCTCTCATAAATAATTGAAAGATTAGGTGGACTCCTATTTCTCTATTATTTTCACCAAAAATAAACTCAACAATCACTTCAAACATATGTTGGAAAATATGAAGATACCTCTTGTCAATGAAGCTTTCAGAGAAAAAGTTAGCAAGCTAAGGTAATTGACTCCAGAATTCAAAATGTTTATGGAGAACAAGGATGAATTCATATCCCCTATGGAGAGAGGAGGAGGAATAATAATGGATTTTAGAAATCTGTTGCATCCTTTTCTGTATGTTGATGCTAGGCCAGTAATTGTCCCTCCTGCATTGCCTGCCTCTATCTCTACTGCTTCTCCAGTTCATATGACTCATGGACAAGATATTCGAAGCCTCACACCTATGATCACACAAAGGAATCCTCAATAAAGAACAAGATCAGTTTCTATGGCTCAGCCTCCTTTAATCATTTCTGGAATTCCTAAGCCCTCGCCTTCTTCCACTTCAACTGAATCATCTTCTACTCCCAAAGGAAAATCTCATATTGAGGATGTGGATTAAAAACTGGTTAGACTGTTTGATAGGAATTAATTGTACTTTATTTAATGTCTTTGTACCTTTTTACAATATCTAATACAATTGTCTTTCCTTCACTTCTCATTGTGCTATTTTCTTTCTTATTATTTCCCACTTTTTGATTATCACAAAGGGGGAGAAATATTTTACCAAGATTTTAAAAAGGGAGAGAAATACTCTCTAAGTATCAAAGATGGAGAAATATTCTCCCAGGGGGAGAGATATTAATGAAATGGGGAGAAATTTTATCTAAGGAAAATATATCATGATATTCTCCTTTGATACTGTTACATTTCATCCTCTGTAACAATTTTCTCTAACACTCTGATTCCACTAAACATTACTTTTGATATCATTACATTTAATTTTATCTCTGATACTATCACATTTTCTTCCACCTTTGATCCTTTATATTCTATAACATACTTTTTCTATGAGATAATTTAATTTCATGATATATCCTCTGATAAAACTGTTCATTATTTTAAAACTATAATTTTATAAGTTGTGATTATCAAAAAGGGGGAGATTGTTGACCTCACCTATTTTGATAATCCCAATCATGCTTTCATATACTTTGATAATATCAATATAATGTTTTTCAATATTTTAATTCTTTCAATCTGTGATCAAGATGATAATAATATCAAAATAATCACTGAGATATGTTAATCATTGTTTATCCATAGTTATATAAGTTCTGAAATAATTTCATCCAAATCGGATGTGTTTTTCATAAAAACATACAAGTGTAAGCTACTGATCTGCACATAGCTATAGATAAAGAGCTACTGGTACTCAGTCTGCTGTTAGACTTAGTCTACTAATAGACAGATTCACTGATAAGCTAAGGTCACTGATATAAACAGAGTTACCAGTAAGTAGACAGTCTACCGACAGAATAGATGAGCTACTGATGTGCATGTCTACCAGTAGTTACTCATAGAGTAATCCTACTGATATGAGTACTGAAAATCACAAACTAGATCTATCGGCATGAGGAAGTCTACCGATAGAACCAGTCTACCGAGCTACAGACTAACAAACACACCATAGCTACCGACAGACAATAGTTATCGATAGATATTAGTCTACCGAGAGAGCCAATTCACATAGACAGATACATCGAGCTACCGATATCTCAATAGCTACCGATTGAGAAAGAGCTACAGATGGAGAGAAATTGTTGTATAGAGCTACTGATGCAAGAGAAAGAGTTACTGATTTATGATCCTACAACACCGTGAACTTTAACCAACACGAGCTAATAATGAATGACCAACCAGTCAAACTCTATACTCTATACTCTCAATACTATTTGTTTATTAATATAACGACTACACTTAATTTTTTTAATGCAGTTAATGTTATTAATGATCTCTGTTTCCATGTCAGGGAACCTTACCTAGTACCCATGAAAATAGTAATTATTCTTTTCTGCATAAGCTGAAAGCTATAAAGGGATAAATAAAATGGATCGTGTAACACAACACTTTTAAAAAGGAAGATAATCGAGGAACTAAAAAGACACAAGAAGGGTGAAAGAGCCAAGTGCAGAACAACATTCAAATATGGAGCATTTTTCACTAGTCAACATCCATACTCCATGAATCCTGGACATACACGATGAAACTTATTCTATAGGAGAAAAAAAGTTGCATATTGAGTGAACAACTACAACGAGCATTTCATGCCCTCGGGCTGCTAAACTGGACTGAGAAACAAGGAAAAAAATGACACTCTGTTTTCCCAATAAGAATCTAGAGAAGGACTCATAAGCTCTCCTGATAAACCAAACGAGTCTAGAGTTGCACTACTAATCACTAAATCATTTCTAAACTCAATCATATTCATCTTAGTGATTCTTTTTTTTACATTTCGAGCAGTATGTGTACACTATTTATTCTACACACATACTGAATCTTGTACTAAGCTGGAAGATTCTTAAATCCTCACTCAAACATTAAAACCCATTGTTTCCCACTGTGGATAGTTGTAGAGGTCGAGTATGACCGGAACAGCCTATGTGCTGTTGTTTGTTTTTCCCACAAAGAACTATGGTAGAGGTCATTGAACCTGAACAGTAGTGTACTGTTATTTACCCCTGATCCAGGGTGTGGATCAATTTATATAAATTGTAAAGAGGACTAAGTCTCGACTTGAGACTGAACCACTTAGTTATTTTTTTATGCATATTAATTTATGTCTATAAGTATAATATATTTTATTTCATATTCTGTTTCTATTACTTTGAAATACAAAACTCTTTTAAAGATTCTTTGATAGTTAATTTATCAAATGTTTGTACTTATTATAAACCAGTAAGTTAGTTTCAAAATTTAATTTAATCTTCAGAATAAGTCAAATGAGACCTAATCAATCATTGAGAAACCGATTGAACATTTACACTCTGTATAGATTCACTACAGTTTAACTTTTTTTCAAATTGGGTGATTTTAAGATAAATAATTTTAACCGAAATTTTTATTGGAAATAAATTCACCCCCTCCCCCCCCTATTGAGTATCCACTCCGACCAAAAAATAGAAATATATATGAAATGTAAAACACGGTTTATGGAGATGGTAGTCCGTAGGTACACATAAACACTGTTTCTGTTTTCATATTGTATTAAACGGAAGTAAGTGAAAGAGATATATGTAAGTATATAAATACTTATATATTTAAATATATATATATATACAGTATCATTATTATTTCATATATTACGAACTTATTAGTAATATATATTCTTATAATCGTCGATGAATGGTGAACTTGGAAATGAATCTCATCACGTCGTGGAGACGGTAATCCTTACGTACGAATGAGTGAAAATATCATTACTTTGATATTAAAATAATATATAATTTGATGGTATATCATATACAAAGAATCATTATCATTTTATATTTCTTAATTACATGAATTATGCATCATAATTAAAACCATCTAAATAATAATATATTGAATAACAATTACACCACAACGTGGAGACGGTAGGCCGTATGGACGCACGTATGGTGACATGTCATTCAAGGGATGGATTGAATAATGAATTTTATTGTTCCATAATTATAATAACATAATTGTATATAGAAGATACTGGAGTTATTACTTTAGAGTGGAAATAAAAAGGAAATAAGAAGTTGAAGATGAAAGGAACATTAATGTGGGTGGTGAAGACGTTACCTCTTCTTCGGGTTCTTCCTTTGGATTTTATCAAAAGGTCTCCTTAGGTTGGATTTATGATCAAAATAAACCCCCTAGGATGAAGTGAGGGAATTTTATAGAGTATTTGCACAGGGTTTGGCCGAATAAAAAGGGTTTAAAGGTGTGAATAATTGGTTAGAATTTGGGTCCTTTTATAAGGGGGGAGGGGCTGTTTAGGAAAAACATAAAGTGTTAATTTATAATAAATTAATATTCAGTTTCTAAAGGATAAAAAGTTAATTATTAAAAGTCTAAGGTGGGTATGGGTCTAAATCCTTTCAACCAATATATTTTAGACATGTTTGGGTCATTATATTAACCTTTTCTTTCAGTATTAACTCTTGGTTAATTAGTTTAACACTTACCATGTGACATTGTATTTTTATAATATATAGTTAATAAACATAAAATATACATACAAGAGACCTCAAAGTGGTCCAATAATGATATAAAAATAATGATATAAGTCGTTTTTCTTATTCTTAGGTTTTTAGGAATATAATATAAATTATAATATTATATTTGTTTTAAGAACTCATTTATGTCAATTTTTACACCGCTCAATAATTGATTTTTTTAAAGTCATAACACCATTATTAATTTGAAAAAAATAATTTTATGAAATCCTAAAATGTCTTATTAACCAATAAAATTAGTGTTTGTCATCAAAAGGTTAAATTATATTTATTTTAACATTTATAATACCAATTATTTGATTCATTAATTAATAAGGAAAATACTCCATCATTATTATTTCATATATATTTTTACTTTTTCAATGTCTAAAAATTATAAATAAAATATAATTATGTAGGAAATCTCTTTATATTTCTAATGACTATTTATAATTGAAAATATAACATACATAACCTTATGTAAAAATTGTTTTTCTAAAAGATATAATCTTATGTCATTTTTTATTTACTTTATATTAATTAAAATAAAGTGTCCTATCACCTTATACGTTCTCCATGGGGTCCTAAAAATCGACCCAAAGATGTCCATGGTCGGATATGTGTCCACAAATAATGTTAGGACACGTTTTAGGGTAATTTATTATGATTATTATATTATTTTTATCCCTTATTTACCGGACTTACCCTTTAACCATTGAATATAAAATATTTACCAAAGTAATTATTCTAAATGTCTTAAAATAAATGTTACCTATTTACTCAATTTGGAAATCATGATTCCAAATATGGAATCCATTTTTCCAAATTCAAAACAAAGAAGTGGAAGAAATTAATTTAAAATTAATTACCGCTGTCAAAACAAAAAGCGTGTTTTTAAGATATAATAACTATCAAAAGATTGACAGTTGTCTATGTTCGGTTTAATTGTGAAATTATGTCCAATGACCAACATTGTATTAAATGGTAAAAATATTTTCTAAATGTACTTTAAAACCCCTCAAATTCATAATTTATCACTACTAATTATTTTAATTAAAAAAAAGTTTTTTTAATTAATATTTAGTAATATTAACTATTCATCAAAATATAAAAGTAATCTGAAAAGTACTAAAATATCACCCTAGGATAAATTCGATATTCCAAATCCAAAAATGAAGTCCATTTTGAGTGATAAATTTATAAAATTTCAAAAATTACGTATTACTATTCATAACGTCTAGTTTGATTGGTTGTGGTGTGTGATATAACTCGAAGTTGTGTACAACGCACGCTACTCTTTTATTCAAAGTGAAACGTAACATGGAAGCTTGGGGTGTTTATGTGGAAATATTTGATGTCCCCATTCTAAAAAATCAATATATTTAGGCAAATTGAATATATATAAGTTTAAAATATTACATTTTAAAAGGGTTCACTATTAAAAGTTGGTAAAAGTGAATTTTTGAAAAATACTTCTTTTATCTGAAAAAATGAATTTGTTCTTACATTATGTCTAAGAAACTCAGAATTTGGATTCTAAAATTATAAGGATTATATAAAGTTCAAAAAATAGTTCATACTATTCATAAACTCTTTTGAATGGCTTGTTTGGTAAGCCATTGTGTGCTTGAACTCGATGTTGCGTGTAGTGCAAGTTATTGAATTATTTTTATGAAGAAACACACTATGAAGTCTGGGGGTGTTACATTCTTCCCTCCTTCAATATATTGCGTCCTCGCAATTGGATAATGTTTTTCGAAAATAAAGGTTGAAAATAGAAAATATCTTTGTGGGAAAACACACATCAGAAATTTGGTTAATAAAATTGTTTCTTAATAAGAGGAAAATAGAAATGAAAGGGTCACCACCAAATTATCATCTATATTAAGAGAATATTGGTGTCAATTAGAGATATAGAATTGGAGGAAAAAAAAAATATTTATAGTTATTGATTGAGTTCATCAATCAAAAACATGTTTATTATTTGAGGTCCTTAAATTCATCAATCTATGATGACTTAAAATACCATCGGTTCAACAAAACATAAGGTATTAGGATACCAAATTTTTGGTTTTAATATTCCTTCAATAAAGTATAAGAATCTATTTCTTTATTGAATAAGAGGAGAAGAAAAAAATATACTTGAAAAATACAGTTCCATCCTTTAACTAATTTCAACCACAAACCCATCTTTCAAACTCAAAGATAATAGAACTTAATTTTTTATTTATTTATCCTATTGTTTTGGGGTTAAGAAAAATGAATTTATAATTCATCTACTAGACCTTCTTAAAATAAACTACATTATTTAATCCAGGACATCAGTGGGCCAGTGGTAGGTGGTACACCTTTGTCGCCCTTCGGTTGTGAGTTCAAGTCTCGTGCCCTTGCCGGTCGCGACAGGTTACCGCCCGACCTCCAAGTTGTCCTTTTATGGAAATCAAAAATTAATCTCAAACATGAATTATCCAAAATAGTTTTGTCCAAACTCACAGTCCAAAATTTTTAAGGAATGTAAACACAATGATGATCCTTTTTTCTGCGTAATAACATGTGAATTCCTTCATCATGTGTTCTTTTAGAACTCTGCAACATCCTGAATTACCTTAAAACCCTATTGATTACATTCACGATCCCTTATTCCATATAAAATAATGGATATACTCCTTCTATCCAAAATTGTTTTAAACTCCAACAATGATGGGAATATAAATCATTAATCAGTTTCAAGGTAGTCAAGAATATCCAATATAATTTATTCAAATCAACCATCTCTTATTCCAAAATCACGAACTCATTATCAGAACCATATTATGTTTTATCATTCTATCAACCATATATTTTCAAAAAAATTAACTTTCTATTGAGCCACTTTTCTTTGTTAAACAAAATCTCATGTCCATAATGAAATAGTACTATAGTACAATCCTTGTATACTCCATAATTATTATAACCAGTACATTGTAGATACGACACTCAAATGAAATAATTCCCTAATAACAATATACGAACTCTAGTCATTCGTCCTCATATATGGTAGTATAATAACTTTATTATTATCCAATAGCATCATTTGGGGAATACTCTGGTGATTTGGACATTGGTTCATGTAGTGTCCCAACTCCTTGCAGATGAAGCATTGTACATTTGAAAACTTTTTCTTACCCTTGCAGTCACATACGTGGTGTCCTTTTTATCCACACTTATAAAAAAATCCCATTTATTTCTGTAAAGTTCCATGGTGTTTCTTCCCACAATTATCACAAATGGTAATAATCATCTTTTCCCTATTCCCTTTATCATTCTTTCTCTATTTCAACCTTTTCTTCTCTTGCTTCCCTTCAAATCCATAGGATACAGTAAAGTCTTTACTTATCTTATCAACACATGATATTAGTTCTTCATTTTATTATAATACATGGGAGACTATATCCCTTATAATTATGGCTTAAGACCATGAAATATATTATCCTTATTTCCCTTTGTATCATGTTCATTACTGGAGTTCTCATTCCTTCTACTGAGCTCCATTTCTAAACAATGGCATATACTAGATTAGTTTATGAATAGAAATACCTAATCCAAAAATTCTAAAACACTTAAAATAAATTAAATATTTTATTTATATAATCTATAATCATAAAAATGTATTCTTTGAGGAAGTATATACTCATAAACCCTTCATAATGGTTTGAAAAGAAAATGAGAATTATCCTAGGCATATCCCCCGGGAGTGTCGTGACCAAGAGTGCAGCAAGGTCCATTGTCGTGGACCAGTTCTTGTTCGAGTCTAGCTGAAAGAGGTGTTTTCATGTATTACCTATAGGTACATCTGTGCCAGAGCCTCCCCTACCTTCTCGTATCTAGATTGGGATGTATTTCGTAGAAAACTCACAAAATCTCTATAATATAAAATGTCTAAGAAGTTATTATATACTAATCCTCAAAGTTTATCTTAGGGTTATGTGCTCTAATTAGAGTTTATCTAAATCTTGCTTCCAAGGTTATTGCTAAACTTTCTCTGAGACCAATTGTATTGTCGTGACCCCAGTTACCCAGAGTCAGTGCATTATTTTAATACATTGGCATGATTACAAGGAATCAAGTCTCGAAGGACCGATCAGTTTAATAGTCTTGGAAAACATATTACATATATGAATGTAACATTAAAATTCATAACATACAAAAAAACATAAATAATCCTTTATTAATGACATTATTCTCTTATCTTTACCCAGCATATCAATCACAATATACTTCTTTGAATCAAGGGAAAAATAAAACATAGAAAGGGGTGAGCTCAAATTATTAGAATGGGTATGCACTAAAACAGAAACATTCATGAATAAGCATAAAATTTCAAGCAATGTATAACAAAAATAAAAGCCTTCTAAACTTGAACTTCAGCATAATATTGAAAAAATAAAATTATATAATTCCATATACTTATTCACATGGATATTTTACAAGTAGAATAATCACATGCAATATCACTAACCACTTTTATAATGATGGAATGCATAATGCTGAACTTTAATTTCTTTGTCAAGGCCTCGTGTCAAGACCTAGGGGCGAACTGTAACCGGAACCCAACCAGCAGTGCTTCTAATAACCGGAAACCAACCCGGAGTGTCCCTAATAACTAGACACCAACCTGTATTGCCTCTAATAACCAGACACCAACCCAAAGTGCCTCTAATAATAAGACACCAACCCGGAGGGTCTGCTTTAACCAAACCCCAACCCGGAACATACTAGTCCAACATATTCATCTTAAGAAGATGATGAAATATAACATAAAAAGTAATATTAAAACTATAATACGGAATGCCAAAACATTAATCATAAACCATTAATGGCATAAAAATAACTAATCCACAGTAAAAAATATCAAAAATCCTAAAATACAATATGGATGACTTTTATCATAATAAATCAAATACAAACAAGTGTAAAATTTATCAAAGGATGTTGACATAGATAAAAATGATTTGTAAAAATCTTTCAGAGAAATATCCCTTTTTCATGAAAACACATAAAAGTCACACAATTTAGACAAGAATTCATTTAAATAAATTTTTGAATCAAAGTGTCTCATACCACTTTGAAAATTTTGAAAGGAATTAACATTTTAAAAACATTCATGCCCATATAAATATATCCTCAAAAACCATTTTGAAGACATGGAAACTAATGAGAAAGATTTAGAAGAATAAATATTTAAAACATTTGAAATGATGTTTTAGTAAAAATTTACCTTAAAATAATCCCTTTTAGAACTCTTTCATAAAACATGGACATGGATAATAAATATGCTAAACCAACATCAGATAATAAAGATATTGTGAAATTAACTCTTACCAATTTGGTAACCTAAAAAACATACAACCCCTAAAAAAGGTATCATACAATGAATATGTAAATACACATAATATTAAAATTTATTACATAGAGAATAAACCTTTGGGCAGTACAGACACCACACAAAATTTAATAATGTAAATATGGCATGAATCTCACAGGAATAAGGAGTGAGATGAACACCCCATAAATTGCAATTTCCTTTAGCTGAGGGTACATTTAACCTCTTGTATGAAGATTTTAGTTTGTTATTAAATTATACTAGAACCATATTAATATTTATGATATCATACATGATTCATTTATAACTTTATACTAACCATTTAATAATTATTTCCATGCAAAATTAACATTTCGGTTAATAAGCGTTTTCTTTATCGTACGTGTTTTAACTTGTTCCTCTTGATTTTATCACATAGATCATGATTTAATACTTCCAGAATATTGAACATGATAAATATATCATATATATTTAGAATATAAATATGTATAATAGACATATATATTAAATGTAAAACACTGTTTATGGAGACAGTGGTCCGTACGTATGCATAAACGCTATTTCTATTTTCATATAGCATTGAACAGAAGTAACTGAATAAGATATATGTAAGTAAATAAATAATTATATATATAAATATATATATCTCCAGTATCATTATTATGTCATATATTACAAACTAATTAGTAATATATATTTTTATAATCGTCGAGGAATGGTGAACTTGGAAATGAATCTCATAGCGTCATGGAGACGGTAATCCGTACGTACACATGAGCGAAAATATCATTCATTTGATATTAATATAATATATAATTTGATGGCATATCATATATAAAGAATAATTTTCCTATTATATTTATTATTTACGTGAATTATATATCATTATTAAAACAATCTAAATAATAATATATTGAATAACAATTACACTACAACGTGGAGACGGTTGGCCGTACGTACGCATGTATGGTGACATTCCATTCAAGGGATGGATATAATAATGAATTTGTTTCATCCGTAATTATAATAACATCACTGTATATAGAAGATATTGGAGTTATTATTTTATAATGGAAATAACAAGTAATGAAGAAGTTTAAGAAGAAAGGAACTTTAATGATGGTGGTGAAGACGTTATCTCTTCTTTGGGTTCTTCTTTTTGATTTGATCAAAACGGATCCTTATGTTGGCTTTCTGATCAAAATAATGCCTCTTGGATGAATTGAGGGATGTTTATAGAGTATTTGGGTAGGGGTTGGCCAAACCAAAAGGGTTTGAGGGTGTGAAGAATTGGTTAGAAGTTGGGTCCTTTTATAAGAGGGAGGAGGGGCTCCTTAGGAAAAACATAAAGTATTAATTTAAAATAAATTAATATTCGGTTATTAAAGGATAAAAAGTTGATTATTAAAATTATAAGGTGGGGATGGGTCTAAAGCCTTTCAACCAATACATTTTAGACAGGTTTGGGTCATTATATTATACTTATATTTTTGTTTTAACTCTTGGTTAATTAGATTAACACTTACCATGTCACGTTGTATTTTTATAATATATAGTTAATAAGCATACAATATACATCCAAAAGACCTCCATGTTGTCAATTAATGATATAAAAATAATGATATATGTCCTCTGTCCGAACCTTAGGTTTTTATGAATAGAATATAAATTAATAATAATATATTTTAAAAAAAACACATATTTGTCAATTTTGACACTAAGCAATAATTGGTTTTTTTTAAAGTCATAAAACCTTTAATAATTCAAACTAAATACATTTATGAAATCCTAAAATGTCATATTAACCAATAAAATTAGTGTATTTCATCAAAACATTAAATTATATTTATTTTAACATTTATAATACCAATTTTTTGATTCGTTCATTAATAAGGAAAATACTGCATCATTTTTGTGTCATATATATTTTTACTTTTTCGAGGTCTAAAAATTATAAATAAAATATCATTATGTAGGAAATATTTTTAGATTTCTAAGGAATATTTATAATATAAAATATATAATATATTACCCTATGTAAAAAGTGTTTTTCTTAAAGATATAAGCTTTTGTCATATTTGTATTTACTTTATCTTAAATAAAATAAATTGTCCCTATCACCTACAATCGCATCCATCGGCTCCCAATAATCAACCCAAAGATGCCCATGATCGGTCATGTATCACCCAATAAGGTTAGGACACATTTTCGGGTAATTTAATATTATTATAATATAATTTTTTACCCTTATTTACCGGATTTACCCTTTAATCATGGTAAATGAATTTTTTACCGAAGTAATTATTCAAAATGTCTAAAAATAAAAGTTACATATTTACACAATTTGGACTTCCTGATTCAAATATGGAATACATTTTTCAAAATTAAAAACATATTAGAGGTAGAAATTAATTTTAATATAATTCCTGTTGTCAAAACAAAAATCATGTTTTTAAGATATAATAACTATCAAAAGATTGACACTTGTTTATGTCCGGTTTTATTGTGAAATTATGTCCAATAACAAACATTGTATTAAATTGTAAAAATATATTCTAAATATAAGTTAAAACCACTCAAATTCATAATTTATCACTATAAAATATTTTGATTATAAAATTTATTTTTAATTAAAATTTAATAATTTTCAGTATTCATCTTAATAAAAAAGTTATCCAAAATGTACCAAAATTTCACCGTAAGCTACATTCAATATTCCGAATACATAAATGAAGTACATTTTGAGAGGTAGAATTTATAAAATTTTAAAAAATAGATATTACTATTCATAACAGCTAGTTTGATTGGTTGTGGTGTGTGTTAGAACACGAAGTCGCATACAACACACGCTACTGTTTTATTCAAAGAGAAGCGTATCGTGGAAGCTTGGGGTGTTTCATTGTAAATATTTTATGTCCCCATTCTAAAAAATAAATTTATTTAGTCAAATTGAATATATAAAAGTTTCAAATATTGGATTTAAAAAGGCTTCACTTTTAAAAGTTGGTAAAAGGGAATTTTTGAAAAATACTTCTTTTATCTGAAAAAATTAATTTGTTTTTACATTATGTATAAGATACTCATAATATGGATTCTAAAATTATAATGATTATATAAGGTTCAAAATTTATTTAATACTATTCATTACCTCTTTTGAATGGCTTGTTTGGTAAGTCATGGTGGGCTTGAACTTGGATTTGCGTGTAGTGCAAGTTATTGAATTATTTTGAAGAAGTAACACACTATAAAATCTTGGGGTGTGACACTTATAATGCATGTATAATAATAATACTCTATTTTAAACCATTTTAGAATATATTAAATGTGTGTACTCCTTTTTCTTTCAAAAACATAAAAGTGTGCCACTCACCTCACTTATAGATGACCACCCACAATCCACTCATATTAAGAATATAAATCCATTTAACATCATCCATTTATTTCCAAAATCGGTTCCCAAATTCCAAAAACCTAAACCCAAGAGTTGTATTTGTGGTTGAAATATGATTTAAAATGTGATATCGTGCATTCCTAAAGAGGTAACCAGAATAAGTGGTAACTTTTTCCAAAAGAATTTATAGTTTATTTCTTCCTCCACACACTTAAATTTTTAATAAACAATGATTTTATAATATAATTATTATATTATATATTAATATATTAATTCATGTAATTTCATCTAAAAACAACTATACATAATAAAATAAATCGATTTAATGAATTATCATTCATGTGTATTGTGGATTGCAACCTTTTGAATGGATGTCATTAATTTTTCCATTACCATCAGTCCCAATTAGGTATGATGATATATATAATGTATATATATATCATATTTTTAATATGATTATACATATTTAATAATTATTCATATATTTATTATTACATTACATTCCAAACTGGGTATGAAAATGTGTATCGAAACTATCCTTTTACATACAACAATACACGATTTTACGAATAATAAGATATCAGAGTACAAGGAAAGGATCGTCATGACTATTGTCTTGGAAGACTAGGTACAAAGAACATAAAACATAGGGCTATAGAAACACATCATAATTTAATCTCCATAAAGAGATCCTAACATATTTTTATCCATTACATCAATATAGGTTATCTTGGGGAGAAAATGAACAAAGGGATGAGCTGAGTATCCCAGTAAGTGAACGATGATAAGGATACATCTTAAAAACATGATTTAGGTGGCATCCAATAAGGATATCCAAAGCATGGAACATATAAAATAATATCATATAATAATGGGATAATATATAAAAGGCCCCGTCCTTAAACCTTACTTAATATTGAATTAAATTAATAATTCACATTGAGGATCTTTTCAGGTTTAGAGTTTTAGAGAATTAGAACATAACTATTACATCTCAAAAGATTACAAAGTAGACACTTCTACTATGTTTCCATAGAATAAAAAAACTCTTAGAAAGAAACATGTCTAGTTCCATGTTTTATATAGCATGACATTACCTTGATCCCATCCTTGACCCTATTCCACATTAAGTAATGTGAAAAACATTTCAAAAAAACATGGGGAGAGCATAAAAAACTCAGTAAGGGATACACAAAGAATGAAAACTGTTAGTTTTTCAAACATCAATTAAACCATTTATACATTATCAAAGTAATACATTCACCTTCATGAAGTAGTAAAAACTCTTCACTGATTAACCTATCATTACTTACCCTTTTGTAACCAATGGATTACCAGAAAACCCATATAAAGAACACATAACATATAAAGGTAACTTGGGACATAAACATACTTAAGTGGAATAATCATACGGTCGACTTCCAAACATATCACTTAATGGAATAGCCATTCAGCCAACTTCCATACATACTTAATGGAATAGCCATACGACTGACTTCGATACCTAATGCATTAGTGGTTATAACGTAACCACCCATCCTGGTATTCACGGCACCACCTCTCATATGGTTTATCACGTAACCACCCGTCAAATGTCCAAGTACAATTATAAAAATCATAAGACATAAAACAAAAATAATGGAATGAAAACATTTCCACACTTTGATCAAAATATATCACTTAAATATATTGACATAACAAATCCATTATAAAAACCATTTTCAATACCAAAATACATAAAAGATTATATGGTATTTATTATATTTTAAAACACATTATGGCTTGTTCAGAATGCCAAAGACCAAATAATACTCGCGGCGGCGGAAAAGGGTCGTTGTCACCACGTACGTTAAAAGAAAAATTCCTTTTTGTCATTTAGTAAAACGATTCATAGAAAAAGATACCTTTTTTATAAAAGTAAAATTCAAAGGGGTTTATACATCATAAAAAAGAAAGTTGTGTATAAAACTAAATATGCCTCAATGGAAGGAGATTGAGATGATGTCCCTTACCTCGGGTCTGACTTGACTCGGTCGTTCATTAATGTCCTGGATAATAAACTGGAGTTAATTTCTACTTTATTAGGAACCTTCTTCAAGTTCATTATTACTTTTATATAACTTATTATCATGTTTTAAACATTATGTAATCATTTAAGTTAATAATGTTTGTTTTGTCGATATTTGGTTCTTAAGTCGAAAGTAGACTTCTTACAATTACATGTTGTTCGTGTGGTCAAAGGTTCTTTATATCCTTAATTCCATTCCTGATTTGGATATCATATATATGATATATATTTTTCATATAAATGTATTTATAATATCACATAATCATTTAGGGGTATGAAATGAAATGCATCGTTCATGGAGACGGTAAGCCGTACGTACGCATGAACGCTACTTTCATTTCCATGTCATATTAATGGAATTAAAACTAAATGAGAGGTATGTATATTTTAATTCAAGAATTATATCAATCATTTAGATGTAACCTTCATCATATATATCCATTATATATATGTACTTATAATAGTTCGTTACATTTGGGGATAAGACATGAAATGAACCGTTCATGGAGACGGTAAGCCGTACGTACGCATGAACGCTACTTTCATTTCTATCTCATACTTTAATAGAAAGAAATAATAATGATATAGAGGTATATTATAATTACAGTATAACATCATATATAATAACTTTAAATACATCCTTTATACGTTCCACATATGGCATTAACGAATCAAATCACTTCGAGGGGGCGGTAGTCCGCACTTCCTAAAATGAAATTATCGTGTTTACCCATAATGGAAGCCATAAAGAAATGATCAAAATGAAAAATACAGAAGCTTAAGGAAAACATAAACATATTATATATCATATATAAATATAGTGTCATCTTAATGTCCATCATTGATGGTGTTAAAAGAATTCTGAACAATCATCATTTTGGGAGGCAGAAATTCGCCATCCACGGAAACAGTATGTTCTTTAACCATTAGATGTAGGTGTGTGTAAGTGTAGCTCGAATAATTCTTATAACAACATCCTAGTATATTTAATATACTGGAGTTGTTAAAAAATAAATTAATAAAAAGAGTTTAGGGGGTTGGAGAAGAAAAATAAAACAAAAGGACTCAAAAGAAGACATTACCTTAAAATCGGGTAACTCCCTTTGGTTTGAACTCAAAGGCTTCCTTGGGAAGACTTCTGCCCCATGTGAGGCTTCAAGGAGTAAGAGAGGGATGTGTAGAGACAAAATGGGAAGGGATTGGATGAGCCAAAGGCTTTGGAATTGTGGGTAATGAGGTAGACGTGGGGTCCTTTTATAAGAGGAGAGGAGGGGCACTCTTGGAATGGTATAAAATATATCTTTATTTTCAAATGAGTTTCCGATTTTAATGGTCCCACATTGATGTGTTTTTGAGGATAAGGTGATAAGGGTTATATATCCACCCATACAATAGTTTTTGGACATGTTTAGGTCTTATATTTTACATTATCTTTCCATTTTATTTAAATCGTTAAATAATGAGGTCATTGCTGCATCATCATGATGTCATAATTAATTTAATTTATTTAATGTCTAAAAATTATAAAAAAATACTATAATTTAGTAAATATTTTTATCATTAAAATGAATATTTATAGTCCAAATGATCATTTATGTAGACAAAATTAAAAATATTTTACTTAGGTGATACATTCATTGTTACATTTAACATTCTTTAAAAATAAAAAGATAAAAAGTCACTTTCTCACAAAAGTGATTCCATGGGGCCCCCAAGTTTGGCACAAGGCATCCCATGGTCGGCCATGAGACAAAAAGTAGCCTTAGGACACATTTTGTGGTCATTTTTTATTATTATGATATTATCTTATTATCAATAACTACCTGATTACTCATTAATCAAAATAATTAAAGATAATTACCATCGTTACTATTCATAATGTCCAAAAACAAAAGAATCTTAATTATATAATTTCGACCTTCCGATTCCAAATATGTAATTCATTTTACCAAATTCCAAACACATAAATTGTAAAAATTAATTTAAAAAAAATTCTCGTTCTCAAAACAAATAGCGGGTTTTTTTAGAAACAATATTTATGAAAAGTTTGGCACTTGTTTATGCCTAAATTAAAAGTGAAATTAATCCCAATGACCATCATTGAATTACATGGTTAAAATATATTCTAATTACACTTTAAAACAAATTAAAAAGATAATATAACCATATAAATAAATTATATGAAAAAGCATTTTTGATGTAAAATGTCGTTTTTTTCACTATTCATTGAAAAATGAACATTGTGAGAAAAAATACCAAAAATTTAACCAAGGTAAATTTCAATGTCCCAATCATAAATAATAGGTTTATATTGAAAAATATGGCCTATATAATTTTCAAAAAGTGGATTTAAAAGGGGTTCGCCATCAAAAGGCAGTTAATCGACCTTTTAAAGAATATTAGAATGTTTATGCTGAAACACTGAATTCATTTGCATTTGTAATCCTCTAACATTTATTGTAAAGAGTAAAAATATATGAAAAACATATATAATCATATTTTTGTTATTTCTATCCTTTCCCGCCAATACAACGGCTATATGTTAACTACCATTTAAAATAATATTATTTTATTACTAGTGTGCAACGTAAGATTTCAATGAAACTCTTTGTTGTGTATCGAGTACGCTATCGAACATAGAAACCCATTTAAAGTAAAATTAATATTTAATACGTAAATATTAATAAATATGAAAATTCTTTATTCATTATTTACCTGTGATGTTACGTCCTTCCCCCCTTTTGGGAATTGCGTCCTCGCAATTTTATTCACTTATCAAAATAAGTGGGGTATTTATCCGTCATAGCAATTCCGGATTCCCACATTGCCTCTTCAACTATATGGTTTTTCCACAAAACCTTTACCTAGTGGATTACCTTTTTTCGCAACACTTTCTCTATTCGTTCAAGAATCTGGACTCGTTGTTCTTCATAAGAGAGGTTCTCTTCCAGCTCAACTACCTCTGGGCTCAAAACATGAGATGATTCTGGCATATTCTTCCTCAACATCGAAACATAAAAAACATTTTGTAACTGAGATAAAATCGGAGGTAAAGCCATTCTATATGCAACTGATCCAACTCTCTCCATAATTTTATATGGTCCAATTAACCTTGGACTTAACTTTCCTTTATTACAAAATCGCATCACACTTTTACATAGAGAAACCATGAGAAAAACATGATCACCTACCACGAAAGATAGATCCTTCCTCCGGTTATTCGCATAACTCTTCTGCCTTCTCTGAGCTGTTCTCATGTGTTTCTGAATCAACTGAACTTTTTCTGCCATCTCTTCTACCAATTCTGGTCCCATCAGCTTCCTTTCAGCCACTTCATCCGAAAATGCTGGAGTTCGACACTACTTCCCATATAATTCCTTGAATGGTTCCATCTGTATACTAGAATGAAAACTGTTATTATAAGAAAACTCAACCAAAGAAAGATGTTGGTCCCAACTTCCCTAATAATCCATCGAACAAGCTCGTAGCATATCCTACAAGTTCTGAATTGTTTGTTCTGACTTCCCACCTGATTGAGGATGAAAAGCTGTACTAAAATTTAATTCAGTACCCAACTAATTTTGAAGGCCTTTCCTAAAGTTATATGTAAACCTGGGATCACGATCGGACACAATGGAGAGAGGAACTCCATGTAACCTGACTATCTCTTTAAGATACAAATGGGTAGTTGATCTAGTGAAAAAGTATCTCGTATAGCAAGGAAATGAGAAGATTTAGTCGAGCGATCAACAATAACCCAAATTGCATTATTACCTCGAGATGTCCTTGGTAATCCCACAACAATGTCCATGGATATGTTTTACCATTTCCAATCTGGCACTGGTAAAGGCTGAAGTTTCCCTTTTGGTAATTGCTGCTCTACTTTAACCTGCTGACAAGTAAAACACTTCACAGTAAAATCAGCAATATCCCTTTTCATTCCATCCCACCAGTAATACTCCCGCAGATCTCTGTAGACCATAGTACTGCCATGATGAACTGAAAACGGGGAACTGTGATCCTCAAATAACAACTCATTATTCAACTGTGAATCACAAGTCACACATAATCTCTTCCCAAACCTCAAAACACAATCATTATCAATGTTGAATTCAAGCAACTTACCCTTCTGAACCAGCTCTACCTTTTTCTACAACTCACTGTCTTCCCTATGTGATTGCTTAATTCTATCTGATAGGGATGATCTCACTGATACCTGAAACAAAACAGAATAACTTCCTACACCAACAACTTCTATGCCAAAGTTCATCAAATCAAAAACCAATGGATCTCATTCCAAACGTAGCATGGTTAATGAAGCATTACTTTTTCGACTCAAAGCATCGGCCACTTTATTTTATTTTCCAGGATAGTAATGAATTGTACAATCATAATTCTTGATTAATTCCATCCATCTCCTCTGTCGCATGTTCAATTCTTTCTGAGTGAATATATACTTTAAATTTTTTTGATCAGTATATATTTGACACTTTACTCCATACAAATGATGCATCCAAATCATTAAAGAAAAAAAACAGTAGCAAATTCCAAATCATGTGTAGGGTAATTTACCTCATGAGTTTTCAACTGACGTGAATCATAAGAAATTATCTAATCATTCTGCAGAAGGACACGTCCAAGTCTCTTCAATGAAGCATCACTGTATATAACAAACTCACCATTCCTGGAAGGACGTGCCAAAATAAGAGCATTTACCAATCTTCTTTTCAACTCCTGAATACAATCATCACATTATTTTGTCCAGATAAACTTAACACCCTTCCGATTTAGCTTAGTCATTGGACTAGATAACCGTGAAAAATTTCTAACAAACCTTCGGTAATAGCCTCCTAAACCAAGAAAACTACGATTCTATATTACATTTGTTGGTCTTGGCTATTCTTGAATAACCATTGTTTTTGCAGGATCAATGGTTATCCCATCTTTAGAAAATATGAGACCATGGAAAGAAATTTTTTGCAACCAAAACTCACACTTTCTGAATTTCCCATACAATTTCTTTTCTTTTATGGTTTTCAAAATAACCCTTAATTGAATTTCATTCTACTATTTACTTTTAGAAAACACCCAAATGTCATCAATAAAAATAACCAAAAATTTTCACCTGAGTCAACTGAGCCATCACTGCAACAAACTATTTAGTTTTGGTTCTGACCATCTCAAGAAACTGATTTGAAAGGTCATTTCCCTCTATATGCCTACCCAGAAAAGTTGTTTTGTTTCCTCTATGAAAATACATTCATAACACAGAAATATCTTAGGCTAAACAACACGGTAATCTTCAAACTCAATGTCATTTCAATCATACCATAAATTAATTTATAATTTAACAATTTTCTAACTCCTAAAGTTGTCTAAACCGACCTCTGATACAAATTATAAGGCCACGGCCTTAAACCGTACTTAATATTGAATTAAATGAATAATTCACATGGAGGATCTTTTCAGGCTTAGAGTTTTAGAGAATTAGAACATAACTATTACATCTCAAAAGATTACAAAGTAGAAACTTCTAAAAACATTCCATAAAATAAAAAAAACACTTAGAAAGAAACATGTCTAGTTCCATGTTTTATATAGCATGACTTTCCCTTGATCCTATCCTTGACCGTATTCCACATTATGTCCTGTGAAAAACATTTAAAAAAACTTGGGGTGAGCATAAAAAGCTCAGTAAGGGATACACAAAGAATGAAAACTGTTAGTTTTTCAAACATCAAGTAAACCATGTATACATTATCAAAGTAATACCTTCACCTTCATGAAGTAATAAAAACTCTTCACTGAATAAAATATAATTACTTACCAATTTGTAACCAAATGATTACCATAAAACCCATATAAAGAACACATAACATATAAAGGTAACCTGGGACATAAACATACTTAAGTGTAATAACCATACGGTCGACTTCCACACATATCACTTAATGGAATAGCCATTCGTCCAACTTCCATAAATACTTAATGGAATATCCATATGGGCGACTTCCATACACAATGCATTGGAGGTTATAATGTAACCACCTATCCTGGTATTCACGACACCACTCTTCATATGGTTAATCACGTAACCACCCGTCAAATATCCAAGTTCCATTATAAAAATCATAAGACATAAGACAAATATAATGGAAAGAAAACATTTCCACACATTGATCACAATATATCACATAAATATATTGACATAACAAATCCATTATAAAAACTGTTTTCAATAAAAAAATACATAAAAGAGTATATGTTATTTATTTCATTTTAAAAAAACATTACGGATTGTTCAGGAATCCAAAGACCAAATAATACTCGCGGCGGTGGAAAAGAGTCGTTGTCACCGCGTACGTTAAAAGAAACATTCCTTTTTGTCATTTAGTAAAACAATTTGTAGAAAAATATTCTTTTTTTATAAAAGTAAAAGTCAAAGGGGTTTATAAATAGTAAAATATAAAGTTGTGTATAAAGTGAAATATGATTCAATGGAAGGAGATTGAGGCGAAGTCCCTTACCTCGGGTCCGACTTGACTCGATCGTTCTTTAATGTCCTGAATAATAAACTTGAGTTAATTTATACTTCATTTATAACCTTATTCAAGTTAATTATTAATTTTATATCACTTATTATCTTGTTATAAACATTATGTAATCATTTAAGTTAATAATGTTTGTTTTGTCTATATTTGGTTCTTAAGTCGAAAGTGGACTTCTTACAATTACATGTTGTTCGTGTGGTCAAAGGTTCTTTATATCCAGAATGAAATTCCTAATTTGGATATCATGTATATCATATCCATCTATCATATAAATGTATTTATAATATCACATAATCCTTTAGGGGTATGAAATGAAATGCACCGTTCATGGAGACGGTAAGCCGTACGTACGCATGAACGATACTTTCATTTCCATGTCATATTAATGGAATTAAAACTAAATGAGAGGTATATATATTTTAATTCCAGAATTATATTAATCATTTAGATGTAACATACTTCCTATATGTCCATTATATATATGTACTTATAATAGTACATTACATTTGGGGATAAGAAATGAAATGCACCATTCATGGAGACGGTAAGTTGTACGTACGCATGAAGGCTACTTTCATTTCTATCTCATACATTAATGGAAAGAAATAATAATGATATAGAGGTATATTATAATTCCAGTATAACATAAAATTTAATAACATTAAATCCATCCTTTATATGTCCCACATATGGCATTAACAAATCAAATCACTTTGAGGGGGCGGTAGTCCGCACTTCCTCAAATGAAATTATCGTGTTTACCCATAATGGAATCCATAAAGGTATGCTCAAAATGAAAAATACAGAAGCTTAAAAAAAACATAAAAATATTATATATCATATATAAATATAGTGTAATATTAATGGACACCTTTGAAGGTGTTAAAATAATGTTGAACAATCATCGTTTCGGGAGGCAGAAATTCGCCATCCACGGAAACAGTATGTTCTTCAACCATTAGATGTATGTGTGCATAAGTGTATCTTGAATAAATCTTATAACAACATCCTAGTATAATGAATATACTTTATTTGTTACAAAATAAAAGAATAAAAAGAGTTTAGGGGGTTGGAGAAGCAAAATAAAACAAAAGGACTCTAAAGAAGACATTACCTTAAAATCGGTTAACTCCCTTTGGTTTGAGCTCAAAGGCTTCATTGGGAAGACTTATTCCCAAAGTGATTCTTAAAGGAGTAATAGAGGGATTTTTAGAGACAACAATGTCAGGGAATGGCCGATCCAATGTTTTTTTAAGTGTGGGTAATGAGTTATAGGTGGGGGCCTTTTATAAGAAGAGAGGAAGGGAACTCTTGGAAAGGTATAAAATGTAACTTTATTTTCAAATGATTTTCGGATTTTAATGGTCCCACATTGATGTGTTTTGAGGATAAGGTGATAAGGGTTAGAAACCCACCCATACAATAGGTTTTGGACATGTGTAGGTCTTAGATTTTACATTATCTTTCTATTTTTTTTTAAATCGTTAAATAATGAGGTTATCGCTACATTATCATGATGTCATAAATAATAAACTTTATTTGATGTCTAAAAATTATAAAAAACTACTATGATGTAGGATATCATTTTATTTTTCCAATGAATATTTATAGTCTAAAAGATCATTTATTTAGACAAAATTAATAATATTTTACTTAGGTGATACATTCTTCGTTACATTTAACATTCTTTAAAAATAAAAAGATAAAAAGTCATTTTCTCACAAAAGTGATTCCATGGGGCACCCAAGTTTAGAACAAGGCATCCCAAGGTCGTCCATGAGACAACTGGTAGCCTTAGGACACATTTTGTGGTCATTTTTTATTATTATGATATTATCTTATTATCTTTACCTACCCGATTACTCATTAATCATGATAATTAAAGATAATTACCGTCGTTACTATTCATAATGTCCAAAAAAAAGTCTTAATTACATAATTTGGACCTTATGATTCCAAATATTTAGTTCATTTTACCAAATTCTAAACACATAAATTTCAATAATTAATTTAAAAAAAATTCATGTTTTCAAAACAAATAGCGGGTTTTTTTAGAAATAATATTTATGAAAAGTTTGGCACTTGTTTATGCCTAATTCCAAAGAGAAATTTATCCCAATGACCATAATTGAATTAAATGGTAAAAATATATACTAATTACACTTTAAAAAAAATTAAAAATATAATATAACCATAGAATTAAATTATATGAAAGAGAAGTTTTGATGTAAAATGTAGTATTTTTCACTATTCATTGAAAAATGAACATTGTCAGAAAAATACCAAAAATTAACCCAAGGTAAATTTCAATGTCCCAATCATAAATAATATGTTTATTTTGAAAAATAGAGCATATAAAATTGTCAAAAAGTGGATTTAAAAGGGGTTCACCATCAAAAGGCGGTTAATCGACCTTTTAAAGAATATTAAAATTTTATGCTTAAAAACCGAATTCATTTGCATTTTAAATCCTCTATCATTTATTGTAAAGAGGAAAAATATGTGACAAACATATATAATCATAGTTTAGTTATTTCTATCCATTCCCTCCAATACAATGTCTATGTGTTAACTACCATTTAAAATAATATTATTTTATTACTAGTGTGCAACGTAAGATTTCAATGAAACTCTTTGTTGCGTATCGGGTACGCTATCAAACATAGCAACCACTTTAAAGTAAAATTAATATTTATTTGATAAATATTAATAAATTTGAAAATTATTTATTCTATATTTACCTGTCATGTTACAATATAAACATGGAATAATATAAATGTGGAAAAATAATGAAACATGTCTTTAATAAGGGTCAAGGAAATCCACCAATACCTTTTTCCATTTTAGTACCAGTCAAGGATATCTGCCAATCCTAATTCCAATTTTAGTTCTTATCGGAACTAACTGCCAATACCATTTCACATCGCTTCTCTCGAGACATAAATTACCCAATATATTAGATCACTATCTGGGCACACCAATCTCAACATTTTCATTAATATTCAATCCGAATAAATAATAATAGATAATCAACCAAACATAAACATAAGGTTACCCATGGAAACAATTGGGTACCACAATTTTCATATAAAGCATAACCAATTGGAATATCATTAAATTGTCCATGACAGAAAGGAATTAGACCATAAATGGATATTAATAGGGTAAAATTGGAAGATAACATGGTATGAGGTGTCAACACATTTGAAAACATATAAGATAAGTATTTGATAAACATTATAAATAATACATTTCTTGGCGGTTTTAAGGAATATACAACAGAGCTCTTAAAATAGAAAATAGGAAAATCATTTATATAAAACAAAAATTGAACCAATAATATTTTTATAATAAAAATCATGATTTTAGATTTTTAATTTTTTCTTCAAAAATATTATAGAGTGCACTTGATATTGGGTAATATTTGGGAAGTTCCCTTAAAAGATTTTTTCTTATAGAAAAGTTCTACAGAGGGAATATTTTAAAAACATGTCTAATACAAAAAGATATTAGGGAAAAGTTCTTAAAAAATTATTTTTTTAATCAAAATATATTTTATAATAACTAAATAAATATATAAGATAAATTCAATTTTATATAAGGAACGATAATTTAACCCGAAAGAATAAAGAAGGTTTGAGTAGAATTTGTTATGGTTAATCGGCATATTGTAGGGTTAACATAAGAGGGATTTATTAAAGATAAAATGGGTTTATCATCACTCATAAATCATGATATATGTATGGGGGAGGTGTAAAATCATACCCCATATTTATGGATTACACAAAAAAATTACCATAGAAGACATCTTGATTAAGAGTGAAATGGTGAGGATCCCTTACCTTAAATCCGTTGGTGTTCTCCACTTTTTATTATCAACTAGAATAATAAAATTACATTTATTAATTAATAATTATATAACCTCTTATATTTGTTAAATATTTATAATAAACATTTTATATTCATTCATGACCATTTTGATTGGTTATAAGTTTCAATTTCACTATTCGGGTCTGGATGCATTCTTGGATTTTAAAGATCAGTTCACTTATATTCATGTTCAGATAATCATGGAAGATGAATTTGGATGACCATAAAGGAATTGATATGTTATTATTTAACATAATGAATATTTCAAGGTAATAAAAATTAATTTAGTTATTGGGATTGAAAATGTGTTATTATATAAACCCTTAATGGTAACTGTTTTGGTTAATCAGTAGGTTTTATTACAACGAACATGTTTTTAATTATAACATAATACCATTTGAAAAAAAACTATTACAGAACCATAACTAGGATATATTAAATATATAATAATCTAGTTCAACTATAGCATAGATTATTTCATGACCAGAAATATAGATGACAATAGAAATATATAAATGGTGGTCCATGAATGTGTTAAATTAAAAAATCTCAAACGGTGTTTTCATTTATTTCAAAATATAAGAGGGGTAAAAGTCTGATGATAATGAAGTATACCAATATAATAATATATTTTTAGTATATTTATGTTCATAATGTTATCATTCAATTTTTTTGAAGGTTGGTGAGGAAAGAAACAAGAAAAGGAAATAACTCAAAAGAAATGAAAGAGTTGGATGGAGGAATTTAAATCTTGAGTCTACCTCATTAAAAAACCTCTTAAAGCGAGAGGTTTTGGTATTTTTAATAAACTAGGGGCCATTGGAAATGGGGGAGGAGATTGGGGAGATATTTTCTTAGAAAATTGGAATGGAACAAGGATATAGAGTAGTGAAGAGCAGGGGGTGATGGTGGTCTTATAGTGGAGGAGAGGAGGGTTTTTTATAATTTTATAATCATTAGATAATTAAATTCTCTCAAGACCATAAATAGTGATGATTCCATGGAAATGAATAGTAAATAGGAAATGTTAATTTGAACTATGGGTGGGGGAATCATCCCTGATGCTATAAATAGTCTATTTAGCTTATAATGTAAATATATGGTAAATTATCATGTTTTACTATTTATCAAAAATTCATGTATTTCAAAAAAATATAAAAAATTCACCCTAACATATTCTTAACATGTAGAATTCTAAAATGAATTCCATTTTTGAAAAATAATTTTTTTAAATTTTATTTATTTAATATTTAATTAAACTCATAATTTATTATTAAAAAAACTCTTTTGAAACATTCGTTTATTAATTCTAAAATATAGGTACATCATACTTTCACTTGAATATTATATTCATTCTATAATATATAAGGTTACTATTCATTCAGTTATATCTATATTCATATGTTTACATTTCTATTTATAAGGGTATGATATTATTCACCACAAAATTTCGTTTTTCTTATCATACAGAAAATAAATTACTGATCGCAAATGTGCATGTTTGATTTTTCAAATTCCAAACACAGAAGTGAAAAAATTATGTTTAAAGGTCACATATCATTTATAATTTTTTTATTTTCTGATTTTTGTTGATTATATGCAATATTTTTTAAGTGTGTAAATATCATTTAAAAACATTGGGTCGTTACATTCTCCCCCCCCCCCCATATGAAATTTTACCCTTGAAATTTCATTTTATATTATATTATATAAATAGGTGTGTGGAATTTTCCGTCATTTCTTCCTTCATTTCCCATTTTTCCTTTTCAAACTTATATTTTCTCCATTGTAAATTGACCATGTTATTAGTCCTATTGCGTAGAACTTTGTCTCTATGATCCATGATCTTCATTGTATACTCCTCATAGCAAAGATCATCCTCAAACTAAATCACCATTGAATAGAGTACATGAGAAGGGTCTGGTATGTACTTCCATACATGGAATTAATGAAAGACATCATGTACTTTTCCATTGTAGGTTGATGTTCCAATCGATAGGCCACAACCCCGAAAAAATCATGAATCTCGAAGGGGTTGATGTACTTTGGACAAAAATTCCATTTCATTTTGATCCTTATAACCTTCTTCCATGGCGATATGCGTAGAAATACCATATATCCAACTTTGAACTCCTTATATCATCGATAGGAATCTAAATAACTCTTCTTATGACTTTGGGATACCGTGATTTTCTATTGAATGGTTTTCACCTTCTCCACATTTTCTCCGACAATTTCAGGTCCTAGAAGCTTATTCCCACCGACTTCATCCCAAAAAGTTGTTGTTCTGCACCATTTCTCATTAAGGGTTTCATATGGTTCCATTCAGATGCTCAAGTGAAAACTATTGTTTTAGGAGAATTAAACATGTGGAAGATGTTGGTCCCATCCTCCTTTGATGTCCATAGAACGTACTGTCAACATATATTTTTATGTATGAATCGTTTTCTCAGATTGGCCATCAGTTTGAGGATGATAGGTTGTACTGGGGTTGAGCTCAGTGATTATAGAATATTGGAGACTTTTCCATAACAATGAGGCTAATCTCGGATCACGATTAGATACAATAGATAGTGGTACTCCATGTAGCATTAAAACCTCTTTGACATAAAACTATGCATGTTAATCCAATGATAATTCCACTCAAATCACAAAAAAATGAGTTTTCATCGTAAAGAGATCCACAACGACCCATATAACATTGTCTCTTCTAGATTTCCTTGGAAGTCCAGTGAAAATGTACATGGTAATGTTCTCCAACATCCATGTTTGTATGGGTAGTGGTTGCATCATTTCCTAATACATTTGTCTCTTAGCCTTCACTTTCTTAATTACCAGGCACATTGATGTATGTTCACCAATCTCCCTTTTCATATTTTTCCACCAAAATATTTCTCAGAGATCTTGATACCTCATTTTTCTCTCTAGGTGGACAGGTAATTTTGAGCTATGTGTGTCATTCAAAATCTCCTCCATTATCTCTTGATCATATGGTACACATAATAGTGACCATAATATTACAACTCCTTCATCTCCAGTCATGAACTCCGAGGATTTCCCATTTCTCATAGCTTCCTCCCATTTCATATTTTCCACATCCTTTCATTAAGCATCTTCTATTTTCTATTTGAGGGATGTTTGAGAAATCATTTGAGAATTTATTGATTATGATCCTCCATATATGACTCCCATGCCCATCCTCTGTAAATCTAATAAGATTGATTCCTTTTCGATTCACATAAATGATAGAGATGCATGATCCATTCTACATATAGCATCTTCCACTTTTTTTTTACATACCAGGATGGTAGCAGATTGAGAAGTCATTCTACATATAGCATCTTCTGTATATATCTCACACATCACCACATAGAGACAATGTCCACATTTTTTCAATGAAAATATCACATCCTCCAACTCTAGATCATGTGTGGGATAATTTTTCTCATGGAATGTCAACTCCCTTGATGCGTTGGCTATAAATTTCTCATTTTTCATTATCAAAAAGCCTAATCCATTCATTAAAGATTCATTATACACCACAAATAGTTCTCTACTATTTGGGAGTGTGAGTACTAGGGAAATGATAATCCTATTTTCTTCTCCTTGAAAAAATAGTTACATTCCTATATCCAGGGAAACATTACTCCCTTTAATGTATGCTTGATCATTGGTTTTGATAATCATGAAAGGTTCTTCCCAAATAATCAATAACACCGAGATAGACCCAGAATGTTTCAGATCTCTATTATAGAAGATGGCATGGGCCACTCTTGAATATCATTTGTCTTCAAAGTGTCCACAAATATACCAATTATGGTGATAAGATGCACCAAGAGTGATACATCCTCCATTTAAAACATACATTTATTGTACCTTTCATACAACTTTACCCTTCAAAATGTCTTTAACACAGTATTCAAATTCTCCTCATGGTCCTAATGTAACATCCCAAGTAAGTAATGAATAATAGATATTTTTATCTATGTCTATTAATGAATTAGATAGTGTTTTAGAGGCTTAAAATGAAAATAAATACAATCTTAAGCATGGAATACACTAATATTCCTAAAAGATTGTTTTACTGCCTTATGATGGAAAAACCTTTTTAAATATATATTTTGAGAATTTTATAAGCTATTTTTGTCAAAATAAACTTATTATTTATGTTTGGGACATAAAAATTTACATTTTGTGAATTTTTGGTATTTTTCTGACAATGTTCATTTTTTTAATGAATAGTGAAAAATACTGCATTTTACATCAAAACTGCTTTTTAATATAATTTATTTATATGATTAAGTTATCATTTGAATTGGTTTTGAAGTGAAATTAGAATATAATTTTACCATTTTAACCAATAATGGTCATTGGAATCAATTTCACTTTGAAATTGGACATAAACAGGAATCAATCTTTTGATACTTATTGTTTCATGAAAACAAGCTATTTGCTCTGACAGTGAGAATTAATTATTAAATTAATTAATGTGACTTATATGTATTGAATTTTGTAAAATAGACTTCATTTTTGAATTCGGAATATCAAATATATCTTAGGGTGAATTTTTGATAATTTTCTGAAAAACTTCAATTTTTGATGAATAGTGAAACCACTAAGTGGTAGTTAAAGAAACTGATTTTTCGTTTAAATGAAACATTGCCACTTTTGTGTTTTGAATTTCAAAAATCCGACATTCATGGTTGTCATTAAGAATTAAAATGTGGTTCAACAGGATTAAAATAATTTTTTGGGTGAATAGTAACTTATTAAGTTTTTAATCGCTATTAGTGGTAATTAGGGTAGTTTAAGGTATAAGTAATGATTTAATAATATGAAATGACCTAGACACATGTCCCAAACTTATTGGTTGTGTCATGGCCTACCAAGACAAGCCATGGGACAACTTGGGGACCCCATGGAGACACTTTGGTTGGGAAATGACATAAATAACCTTTTATTAAATGTTAAAGTAAAAATGACACAAACAAGAGATGTTTTACTAAAACAATTTTTACATGGGGTTATAAAGATCCGATTTTTGATTATAAATAGTCATTGGAAATATAAAAATATTTCCTACATCATAGTATTTTTATTATAATATTTAGACTTTAAATAAATTAAATTATTTATGACATCATGATGATGCGGCGATGACCTCATTATTTAACGATTTAAATAAAATGGAAAGATAATGAAACATATAAAACCTAAACATGGCAAAAACCAATTGTATGAGTGGATTTCGAACCCTTATCAACTTATCCATGAATTATATCAATGTGGGACCTTTTAAAACCGAAACACTTTTTCAAATAAAGTAATATTTCTTTACTTTCTAAAAGTGCCTCTCCTCTCCTCTTATAAAAGGCCCCCACCTATACCTCATTTCACACACTCCTCAAGCCTTTGGCTCAGACAAACCCTGCCAATTTACTCTCTCCACATACCTCTCCTCATCCTAGAGGATTACCTTTGGGCAGAATCCTTTCAAAGGAATCCTTTAGGCTCAAATCAATAGGAGTTACACTTTTAAAGGTAATTCATTCTCTCATGTTCATTTGTTTTATTTTGCTTCTCCAACCCCCTAAACTCTTTTTATTTACTTATTTTGTAACAAACCCAGTATCTTCAATATACTAGGATGTTGTTATAATATTTATTTGAGCTAAACTCTCACAGAACTACATCAAACGGTTAAAGAACATACGGTTTCCGTGGATGGCGAAATTCAGCCTCCCGAAACGATGATTGTTCAATACTCATTTAACACCTTGAAAGGTGGCCATTATGATGTCACTATTATTATATATGATATATAATATGTTTATGTTTTCCTTAAGCTTATGTTTTTTTTATTTTGGGCATACCTTTATGGTTTCCATTATGGGTAAACACGATATCTTCATTTTAGGAAGTGCGGACTACCGCCCCCTGAAAGTGATTTGATTCGTTAATACCATATGTGGGTTTTGTAAAGGATAAAGTTAATGATATTATATATTTTATTATAATGGAATTATAATATACTCTTATATCATTATGATTCCATTCCAGAAAATACGAAATAGAAATGGAAGTAGCGTTCATGCGTACGTACGGCTTACCGTCTCCATGAACGGTGCATTTCATTTCATACCTCTAAATGTGATGTAATATTATAAATACATGTATATGATGAATATATATGATATATATGTTATCAAAATCATTAATGTCATTCTGTATATAACGAACCTTTGACCAAATTAACAACATGTAAGTGTAAGAAGTCTATTTTTGACTTAAGAACCAAATACCGACAAAATGAACATTATTAACTTAAATGATTACATGATGTTCATAACATGGTATAAGAGGAATAATGAACTTGAAAAATATTCTTAAGAAGGTATAGATTAACTCAAGTTTGTTATTCAGGAGATTAAAGAACGGTCGGGTCAAGTCGGATACGAGGTATGGGACTTCGTCTCAATCTCCTTTCATTGAGGCATATTTTATTTTATACACAAATTTCTTTTATACGGTGTATAAACCCATTTGACTTTTACGTTTATTCAAAAGGAATATTTTTTATACGAAGCGTTTACTAAACGACAAAATGGAATGTTTTTGTCGTAAATATGTGGCGACAATGACTTCTCTGTTGTCGTGATCGTTATTTGAGTTTCGGCTTCCTCTACAAGCCATACCTTTTTTTAAAACGAAAAATAAATACCATGTTTTACTTTGGTATTGAAAATGGTTTTCATAATGTTTTTATTATATCAATGTGTTGTATTGATATCTCGTGATTGAAATGTGTAAATGTTATGTTTCCATTATGCATGTGTTATGTGATATGATTATGTTATGGTTCTTGGGCATTATTATGAAGACGGGTGGTTCCGTGATAAACTAAGGGCGAGTGAGCCCGTTATAGCTCTCCAATACATTTGGTAACGTGAAGGAGTGAAACGTTAAGGTTTCTCCGAAGAGATTTAGGGAATATACTGTGATGAGTATTCCAAATGTAACCAAGAGGGTTACTCCCTACGTAAGAATGTTATGAATGCCTCAAGTTACCTTTATGTCTTATGATTTCTATGATTTATTCATGATTTGACGAGGTATGTTAAGGTGCTTATGTTTTATGGGTAAATTATGATCTCATCCTTATGTACATATGTACCCATGTTTCCTTTCCATATTTTTATAACCCATACCGAGCTTTTTATGCTCATCCCAAGTTTTTTTGAAATGTTTTCACAGGTCAAGGGAAAGGTACATGTTATGATGATAGTGTCAAGGAAGTGTCAAGAATGAATCCATGTTTTATTTTAAATATGTTTCCTTTGGTGGGAATGAAGAATACTATCTTTATGTAACCACATTGTTTATATGTGGAATGTAATTCATGTTTTATGATCTAATTCTCTAAAACTCTAAACTTGAAAAGATCCTCATTGTGTAATCTTGTAATAACTCAATATTTAATTATGGTTTAAGGCTGGGGCCTTATAGTTGGTATCAGAGGTCAGTTTAGATAACTTTGGGAGTTGAAATTCTATTAAATGATTATCCAATTTTTTTTTGAAATGATATAGCATTTGAAGATTACCATGTTGCTTCATCTAAGACATGTTTTTTCAGAATGGTTTTCCGCAGAGGAAACAGGGAAGCAGTGCTAGGAAGGAATACAGAAGGAAATAACCTTCCGAATCAGCATCCAGAAATGGTCGGAATTAGAACTGAACAGTTTTTTGCAGTAATGGCGCAGTTGACTCAAGCGATAAATGGCGGTGGTATCCATGCACGAGATCATCCAGACCAACCGCAGAGGAACATGTCAGTGGTGGAACAGTTCATGAGGCAACATCCACCATCATTCAAAGGATCATCTGACCTAGTGCTAGCTGAAGGGTGGATTAAAGAACTGGGTAATATTTTTGATGTCATGGGGTGTTCAGACAATCAAAAGGTTCGCCTTGCTATTTACCGTTTGGAGGGTGAAGCAGATCAGTGGTGGTCTATGCTTAAAAATATCAGGGACGCCGTTGAGATTGATGCTCTTGACTGGGATGAATTCAAAGGTATGTTTCATGAGAAGTATTTTCCTAAGGCTGTTCGAATTAGGATGGAAAAACAATTCTTGGAATTGAGGCAAGAGGAAGACTCAGTGGCTACCTATGAAGAAAGGTTCACTCGATTAGCAAGATATGCTCCAAATTTTATCTGAGACCTTGATAGTAAAATCATTCGTTTTTACTCAGGATTAAAGCCAAAATATCGAATGTCATTAGCTTCTCATGAGTTTAAAAGTTATGAAAAGCTTGTTCGATGTGCTGAGAAGGTGGAAATGGAGTTTGCCGATGACCAAGTGTTCTATAACAACCAGCAGAATAAGAGACCGAGGTGGTAGGAGAAAGGTAAGAATTCTTCAAAAAAGTCTGATGGTAAGAGAACTAAGTTTCCAGTTTGTGATAAATGTGGAAAAAGGCATGCTGGAAAATGTCTTATGAATTCTAGAAAGTTCTACCGATGTGGTAAGATGGGACATAAGGATCTTGATTGCACTGAAAAGGATCAAGGTGAAGGTAATAACAAATTTGATTTACAGTTAGTGAAATTTTATAAGTGCAATGAGATGGGTCACTATGCAAACGAGTGTCCGACAAAGAGCTTGAGTGATGGGAAGAAGTTAGAATACAAGCAGAAAGGGGTGGTGAAATCCTTTGAAACTACTTCAGCAGATGTCGGGCCATCAAATGAAGTTGTATCAGGTACTTTGTTTGTTTTTTCAGATAATGCCAGTGTGTTGTTTGATTCGGGTTCTACACATTCTTTCATCTCTGAAACCTTTTCTAGTAAAATGGGAATACCATCTCAAAAAATGACTCCTGAACTTTTGGTAAAAACACCTGGGGGGAATGTTGAGGAAAAAAGAATTGATAAGAATCTTCTTATCCTTATCTGTTGAAAGAACCTACTTGAAAACCTTATTGTTCTACCTCTAGTAGAGTTTGATGTTATCCTGGGTATGGATTGGCTCTCTATTTACCATGCTAAGATTGACTGTAGAGCTAAAGAAGTTTCTTTTCAGAAAGACTTTCAGTTTGTTTACAAGAATGAACCCTTACTTTTGATAACATATCAAGAGGCCGAGAAACTTGTAAAAGATGTAAATGAATGTTACCTTGCACACGTCATTGAAAATAAAGGAACTATTCAGATTAATGATGTGCCAGTGGTAAATGAGTATCCTGATGTTTTTCCTGATGAGTTGCCTGGAATAATACCCGATCGAGAAGTTGAGTTTACTATTGACTTAGTTCCTGATGCTAAGCCAATTTCAAAACCCCCTTATCGAATGGAACAAATTGAACATTTAGAGTTGAAGGAGAAATGGAAAGATTTATTAGAGAAAGGTTTCAGTAGACCTAGCACATCACCATGGGGTGCTCCTGTTTTATTTTTTAAAAAGAAAGATGGTTCTATGAAAATTTTCATTGATTATAGAGCCTTGAATAACATCACTGTTAAGAACAAATATCCTTTGACTCATATCGATGATTTGTTTGATCAGCTCCAGGGAGCTCAGTTTTTTTCAAAGATTTACCTGAGATCAGGGTACCATCAGCTGAAGGTAAAGGAGGAAGATATTCCGAAGAACGCGTTCCATACGAGATATGGCCATTATGAATTTGTAGTAATGCCTTTTGGGCTATCCAATGATCCTGCTGTATTCATGGACTTAATGAATAGAATTTTCCATGAGTTCTTCGACAAGTTTGTGGTGGTTTTCATTGATGATATTTTGGTGTTTTCTAAACGTAAAGAGGATCATGAAAGACATTTAAGGGTTATCTTGCAAACCTTAAAAGAAAATAAACTATATGGGAAATTCAGCAAGTGTGAGTTTTGGTTGCAACAAATTTCTTTCCTTGGTCACATTGTTTCTAAAGATGGAATAATTGTTGATCCTGCAAAAACAAAAGTTGTGGAAGAATGGCCAAGACCCACAAATGTAACCGAGATTCGTAGCTTCCTTGGTTTGGCGGGCTATTACCGAAGGTTTTTTAGAAATTTTTCACGGTTATCTAGTCCAATGACTAAGCTAACTCGAAAGGGTGTTAAGTTTATCTGGACAAAAGAATGTGATGATTGTTTTCAGGAATTGAAAAGAATATTGGTGAATGCTCCAGTTTTGGCACTACCTTCATGGAATGGTGAGTTTGTTATATACAGTGATGCTTCATTGAATGGACTTGGTTGCGTCCTAATGCAGAATGATCAGGTAATTGCTTATGCTTCACGGCAGTTGAAAACTCATGAGGTAAATTACCCTACACATGATTTGGAATTAGCTGCTGTTGTTTTTTCTTTAAAAATTTGGAGGAATCATTTGTATGGAGTAAAGTGTGAAATATATACCAATCAAAAAAGTTTAAAGTATATATTCACTCAGAAAGAGTTAAACATGAGACAAAGGAGATGGCTAGAATTAATCAAGGACTATGATTGTACAATTCATTACCATACGGGAAAAGAAAATAAAGTGGCTGATGCTTTGAGTCGAAAAAGTAATGCTTCATTAACAATGTTGCGGTTGGAACGTGAACCTTTGGTTAACGATTTGATGAACTTTGGCATAGAAGTTGTTGGTGCAGGAAGTCCTTCTGTTTTGTTTCAGGCATCAGTGAGATCTTCTCTATCAGATAGAATCAAGCAAGCACAGAAGCAAGACTGTGAGTAGCAGAAAAAGGTAGAGCTGGTTCAGAAAGGTAAGTTGCCTGAATTCAACATTGATAACGATTGTGTTTTGAGATTTGGGAAGATATTGTGTGTGCCTTGTGATTCACAGTTGAAGAGAGAGTTGTTATGTGAAGCACATAGTTCTCCGTTTTCAGTTCATCTGGGCAGTACTAAGGTGTATAGAGATCTGCGGGAGTATTACTGGTGGGATGGAATGAAAAGAGATATTGCTGATTTTACTGTGAAGTGTTTGACTTGTCAGCAGGTTAAAGCAGATCGGTAGTTACCGAAAGGTATGCTTCATCCTTTACCAGTTCCAGAGTGGAAAAGGGAGAATATATCCATGGAATTTGTTGTTGGATTACCGAAGACATCTCGAGGTAATAATGCAATCTGGGTTTGTGTTGATCGCTTGACCAAATATGCTCATTTCCTTGCTATACGAGATACTTTCTCTCTGGATAAACTTTCCTGTTTGTATCTTAAAGAGATAGTCAGGTTACATGGAGTTCCTCTATCCATTGTATCAGATCGTGATCCCAGGTTTACTTCTATCTTTTGGAAAGGCCTTCCGAAGTCGTTGGGTACTGAATTAAATTTTAGTACAGCTTTTCATCCTCAATCAGATGGGTAGTCAGAACAAACAATTCAGACATTGGAGGATATGCTACAATCTTGTTCTATGGATTATCAGGGAAGTTGGGACCAACATCATTCTTTGGTTGAATTTTCATATAATAACATTTTCCATTCCAGTATACAGATGGCACCATTTCATGCATTATATGGGAAGCGGTGTCGAACTCCAGCTTTCTGGGATGACGTGGGTGAAAGGAAGTTGATGGGACCAGAATTGGTAGAAGAGATGGTAGAAAAAGTTCAGCTGATTCAAAAGCACATGGAAATAGCTCAGAGCAGGCAGAAGAGTTATGCGGATAACCGGAGGAAGGATCTATCTTTCGAGGTAGGTGATCATGTTTTTCTCAAGTTTTCTCCTTGGAAAAGTGTGATGAGATTTGGTAAGAAAGGAAATCTAAGTCCAAGGTTCATTGGACAATACAAAATTCAGGAGAGAGTTGGGTCAGTTGCATACCGAGTGTCTTTACCTCCGAGTTTATCTCAGGTACACAATGTTTTTCACGTTTCAATGTTGAGAAAGTATATGCCAGATCCATCTCATGTTTTCAGTCCAGAGGTAGTTCAGCTGGAAGAGAACCTTTCTTATCAAGAACAACCGGTCCAGATTCTTGACCACAGGGAGCAAGCGTTACGGAATAAGGTGATTCACCAGGTAATGGTTTTGTGGAAAAACCACATGATTTTAGAGGCAACATGGGAATCTGAAAATTCAATGAGGATTAAGTACCCCCATTTATTTGATAAGTAAATAAATTGCGGGGATGCAATTTTCTAAAGGGGGGATGGATGTAACATCCCAAGTAAGTAATGAATAATAGATATTTTTATCTATGTCTATTAATGAATTAGATAGTGTTTTAGAGGCTTAAAATGAAAAAAAATACAATCTTAAGCTTGGAATACACTAATATTCTTAAAAGATTGTTTTACTGCCTTATGATGGAAAACCCTTTTTAAATCTATCTTTTGAGAATTTTATAAGCTATGTTTGTCAAAATAAACTTATTCTTTATGTTTGGGACATCAAAATTTACTTTGTGTGAATTTTTGGTATTTTTCTGACAATGTTCATTTTTTAATGAATAGTGAAAAATTATACATTTTACATCAAAACTGCTTTTTAATCTAATTTATTTATATTATTAGATTATATTTTGAATTGGTTTTGAAGTGAAATTATAATATATTTTTACCATTTTATCCAATAATGGTCATTGGAATCAATTTCACTTTGAAATTAGACTTAAACTGGTGTCAATCTTTTGATACTTATTGTTTCATGAAAACACGCTATTTGCTCTGACAGCGGGAATTAATTATTAAATTAATTAATGTGACATATATGTATTGAATTTTATAAAATAGGCTTCATTTTTTAATTCAGAATATCAAATATAGCTTAGGGTGAAATTTTGGTAATTTTCTGAAAAACTTCAATTTTTGATGAATAGTGAAACCACTATGTGGTAGTTAAAGAAACTAATTTTCCGTTTAAATGAAACTTTGCCACTTTTGTGTTTTGAATTTAAAAAATTATGACATTCATGGTTGTCATTAAGAAGTAAAATGTGGTTCAATGGGATTAAAATAATTTTTTTGGTGAATAGTAACTTATTAAGTTTTTAATCACGATTAGTGGTAATTAGGGTAGTTTAAGGTATAAATAATGCTTTAATAATTTGAAATGACCTAGACACATGTCCCAACCTTATTGGTTGTGTCATGGCCGACCAAGAAAAGCCTTGGGTAAACTTGGGGACCCCATGGAGACACTTTGGTTGGGAAATGACATAAATAACTTTTTATTAAATGTTAAAGTAAAAATGACACAAACAATAGATGTTTTACTAAAACAATTTTTACATGGGGTTATACATATCATATTTTTGATTATAAATAGTCATTGGAAATATAAAAATATTTCCTACATCATAGTATTTTTTTTTATAATATTTAGACTTTAAATAAATTAAATTATTTATGACATTATGATGATGCGGCGACGACCTCATTATTTAACGATTTAAATAAAATGGAAAGATAATGAAAAATATAAAACCTACACATGGGCAAAACCAATTGGATGAGTTTATTTCGAACCCTTATCACCTTATCCACGAATTATATCAATGTGGGACCTTCTAAAACCGAAACACTTTTTCAAATAAAGTAATATTTCTTTACTTTCCAAAAGTGCCCCTCCTCTCCTCTTATAAAAGGCCCCCACCTCTACCTCATTTCACACACTCCTCAAGCCTTTGGCTCGGCCAAACCCTTCCCATTTACTCTCTCCACATCCCTCTCCTCATCCTAGAGGATTATCTTTGGGCATAATCCTTTCAAAGGAAGCCTTTAGGCTCAAATCAAAAGGAGTTACACTTTTAAATGTAATTCATTCTCTCATGTTCATTTGTTTTATTTTGCTTCTCCAACCCCTTAACTCTTTTTATTTACTTCTTTTGTAACAAAACCAGTATATTCAGTATACTAGGATGTTGTTATAAAATTTATTTGAGCTACACTCTCACACAACTACATAAAATGTTTAAATAACATACGGTTTCCGTGGATGGTGAAATTCTGCCTCCCGAAACGATGATTGTTCAATACTCATTTAACACCTACAAGGGTGGCCATTATGATGTCACTATTATTTTATATGATATATAATATGTTTATGTTTTCCTTAAGCTTCTATTTTTTTTTCATTTTTGGAATACCTTTATGGTTTCCATTATGGGTAAACACGATATCTTCATTTTATGAAGTGCGGACTATCGCCCCCTGAAAGTGATTTGATTCGTTAATACCATATGTGGGTTTTTTAAAGGATAAAGTTAATGATATTATATATGTTATTATTCTTGAATTATAATATACTCTTATATCATTATGATTCCATTCCAGAAAATACGAAATAGAAATGGAAGTAGCGTTCATGCGTACGTACGGCTTACCGTCTCCATGAACGGTGCATTTCATTTCTTACCTCTAAATGTGATGTAATATTATAAATACATGTATATGATGAATATATATGATATATATGTTATCCAAATAATTAATATCATTCTGGATATAACGAACCTTTGTCCAAATTAACAACATGTAAGTGTTATAAGTCTATTTTTGACTTAAGAACCAAATACCGACAAAATGAACATTATTAACTTAAATGATTACATGATGTTCATAACATGGTATAAAAGGAATAATGAACTTGAAAAATATTCTTAAGAAAGTAGATATTAACTCAAGTTTATTATTCAGGAGATTAAAGAATGGTCGGGTCAAGTCGGATACGAGGTATGGGACTTCGTCTCAATCTCCTTTCATTGAGGCATATTTTATTTTATACACAACTTTATTTTATGCGGTGTATAAACCCCTTTGACTTTTACGTTTATTCAAAAGGAATCTTTTTTATACGAAGCATTTACTAAACGACAAAAGGGAATGTTTTTGTCGTACGTATGCGGCGACAACGACTTCTCTGTCGTCGTGATCGTTATTTGAGTTTCGGCTTCCTCTACAAGCCATACCTTTTTTTAACGAAAAATAAATACCATGTTTTACTTTGGTATTGAAAATGGTTTTCATAATGTTTTCATTATATCGATGTGTTGTATTGATATCTCGTGATTGAAATGTGGAAATTTTATGTTTCCTTTATGCATGTTTTATGTGATATGATTATGTTATGGTTCTTGGGCATTATTATGAAGACGGGTGGTTCCGTGATAAACTAAGGGAGGGTGAGCCCGTTATAGCTCTCCCATGCATTGGGTAATGCGAAAGAGTGAAACGTTAAGGTTTCTATGAAGAGATTTAGGGAATATACTGTGATGGGTATTCCAAATGTAACCAAGAGGGTTACTCCCTACGTAAGAATGTTATGAATGCCTCATGTTACCTTTATGTCTTATGATTTCTATGATTTATTCATGATTTGATGAGGTATGTTAAAGTGCTTATGTTTTATGGGTAAAGTATGATCTCATCCTTATTTACATATGTAACCATGTTTCCTTTCCATATTTTTATAACCCATACTGAGCTTTTTATGCTAATCCCAAGTTTTTTTGAAATGTTTTCACAGGTCAAGGGAAAGGTACATGATATGATGATATTGTCAAGGAAGTGTCAAGAATGAATCCATGTTTTATTTTAAATATGTTTCCTTTGATGGGAATGAAGAATACTATCTTTATGTAACCACTTTGTTTATATGTGGAATGTAATGCAAGTTTTATGATCTAATTCTCTAAAACTCTAAACCTGAAAAGATCCTCAATGTGTAATCTTGTAATAACTCAACATTTAAGTAAGGTTTAAGTTTGGGGCCTTATACCTAATTTCCCTTAGAGTATATCAGAATGTATTCAACAGAGCATGACTTGGCTTGACACTCTTCCAGCTGACTTATCGCCTCTCTTTGAGAGAGATTTTAACAAAATCCCATCTTTACGAACTTTGTAATCCTCTTGCTTTCTTATATATTTTGTGCTTTGGTCTTTTGACCGAAGCATTACCTTTAAAAAAAATTTAAAAAAAAATATAAGAATGTCATCAATAATGACTACAAAAAAAATTCATGGTAATCAATAAATTCTATACTCCATAACTACATGGATATTTATAGAGAATTATTGAGTCTGAATGACATAACTATGAACTCATAGTTTATATACGTTGTTCAAAAGGAAGCAGAGAGAATATCTTCCTTCCTCACCTTAAATTTATTATATCCCAACCAAAAGTCAAACCTTAGAGAAATAACTGTTCCTAAAAAGGTGATAAGACAATTCATCTTTCTGTGGAGGAGGATAAATGTTCTTTATCATGGTTTTATTGATGTCGTGCTAATAAATGAAAAGGAACAATTATCTATCCTTCTTCTTCACATAGTGTACTAGAACAACCCATGTTGAAGACTTCAAGCATATACAACCCTGCTTCATATTCTCATGTAACGGCTTCATCAGCTCTTCCATATCTATGGTGACCATTATATATAGTGTATTTGAGATTGGTAGATATCTAGGGAAGAGTCCAATTGATAAATCAACCTCTCGGTAACGAGGATGATCAGCCAACTCTTCAGGCAATACATCAGTGTAATACCTCAAGATGGGCATGTCTTCTAGCATGATTCTCTCCATTGTCTCAATAATTTGAGCTAGATATGATTTCATGCATGGAAGAAATATCCACACTTTAGATGATGATTCTAAAAGATATAAATTTTCCTCAATAAACATGTAATGAATCAGATGATGCTTCTGAATGTGAAGAGTTATCTCCCTTCTCTGATAGTTCATGTTGTCTCTGTATAATGATAGACAATCCATGCCCATGACTGCATAAATCATCACTAAAGGATGTATGATATGATTTTTGGGAGGCTATGTCCACAAACAATAATCATGAATAGTTATAAAGAATAGACACAATAATTTACCCATTTTTTTACACAAAAAAAAACAACCTCTAAATTTTGATGTGGTGTTTGAATAGTTCTACTAAATATTGAAGATATGAAAGAAAGAATTGAACTAGAATCAAATAGTACATTATCTATTTCTTGAATAAATAATTAGTTTAACTTTCACCAAATTATTGTATGACTCAAAATCATCATTACTGATAGCATAATCAATTCATTGTTTCATTGGAGGTTGTTGTTTACTTTCTCTGACAACCCTCAGCTTAGGGAAATTTATTGCATAATTCCCATGCTCCTTACAGTTGAAACACTAGACTACAGGATGAGGGTTGATCTGAACCTTCCTTCCTTCTTCTGTGTTTTCATGAATCTTCATATGTCACTGAAAAATTTTAGCTATATGACTAAACAATCAATATTTGAAGAAATTCTTGGTTCTCTTCAAACAGTTCCCAAGGTGCATCTTCCCAAAACATTTTCCAGGGGAATAGTCAGGCTTCTTTCCATTATGATATTTTTCTGTCGAACCAACCATGTTGTCCTCTACTTTCCACTTCTTATCACACTTCCCATCAAGCCACTAATACTCTCAAATCTCCTTTTGAAACATAATTTAATAACAAAAAATATCCTCATAACTTTTAATGTATAGAATCAACAACACTTTTCATAGAATTTTCTTTATTCCACAAAAGAATCTACCCACCTTGTATTTGGTATACATGATAATTCACGAGGAATACATTGTAATCCATTTGATGTTTTCTTCATATTCCTGGATGGACTCATCTTTCTTCTACATGAGTCCAAAGAACACTCTTTCTATCGTGATATAGAGTGTTTGAGGAAAATATTTTTTGAAAAACATCCTCTTGAATTCAGCCCAATTCATGGAATCAATTTCTTCTTGGGAATTTGTATTCATTATCAGAGTACATAACTGATCAGCTTAATCATCAAAACAATTGGCCGCCTATACAAATTTCCCTTCTTCCAAGCAAAAGAGGAAGAAGAATATCATTTCAATGTAGTCAATCCACTGTTCTATGAGGAGGGGATCAAAAGATCCCCTAAACATGGGAGGAATTTTCGACCTAAAAGATTCTATGGAAAAATTCTCATTCCATGGAGGGTGAGGGAGTTCCGCATGATTCATGTTATCATTAATAACTCTAGAGAGCGGATAAAGTACTCTAATGATGTTTTTATTACCCTGTCCCATCATATCAAGCATATTATTGGGAAAATCCTCACATTGCATATCAAATTGATTGTTGGAATGTGTTCTTATATTTCCCTCTATTATCTATGAAAAATTAAGTATAATTTGAAGGCCAGAATACATAGCTACTTATTGTAATGAGGAGACATGGAACATAAAAACAAAAACCTAAAAAAGAGAACTATATACTAACTTCTAATTACGTATCATTAAATCATTGTTATCCTCGATCTATTTCTAGACATGTATTTTTATGGTATTTTTTCCATTAATAATGGTTTGTACCATGCTCAATATCTACCATGGAATATCTCCCATGCGTATCATAACCAAAAGTACTTCATGGTCCGTTGTCTTGCACCGGTTCCCATTCGATACTAGCTCAAATCAGTGTTTTAATATTTTACCCCGAGATACATTTGCTCCAGAGCCGCCTCTACCTGGTCATATTCATAAAAGGATGTATTTTCTCGATAAACCACTTAGTCAATACTCATCAAAATTTGGGAATGTTTTCTTATACATATAATAAAACATTTGGTTATCACAAAGGTTCTATATTCCTAGTCTACAAAAATAACTATACCATTATCTGATTCCAACTATAGAGACTTTACTCTTTTAAATAAAACATTACATGATTTTAATAATAATTATACATCAGAGTACAAGCTAGGTATTGACAATATTAGTGTCTTGGGTGTCTAGGTACATGGAACATAAAACATGGGGCTAAAAACACTTCTTTATTTAATCCCCATAAAATGATCCTAACATTATTTGAGACATTATATAAGTATAGGGTACCCTATGGAAAACATGAACAATGGGATGAGTTGAAAATCCTAATAAGGGAATGAACATAAGGATAAAACTTAAGAATATGAGTTAGGAGGCATGACATAGGGATATCCAAAGCATGGAAAATATCAAATGATATTATATAAACATGGGATCATATAAAAATGGAATCACATAAAGGTTGAAAATCATAAAACATATCTTTATTATGGTCAAGGATAACCTCCAATAATTTTCTCAAATTTAGTATGGGAACATACTTTCCTCCAATCTTGATTCCCATTTTAGTACGGGAAATGCTAACTGCCAATACAGTTTCACAACGCATCTAATAAGACTTAACATTACCCAATCAATTGAAGCACTATCTGGGCGCACTCAACTCAATATTTTCCTGAATATTCTTCCCACATAAATAATCCTAAAAAATAAACCATATATGAAAAAAGGATATCCATGAAATGAATTGGGTACAATAATCATGACATAAAGCATAACCAAAGGGCATATAATAAAAGTGTCCATGAAAGAAAGGTATTAGAACCTACATTGACGTTAATATGGTAAAATAGGAATATCACATTGTATGTGGTATCACACATAAGTGTCAACATATAGCAAATAAATTTGAGAATAACTAGCATTAAAATATGTTTGTGTTGTTATAAGGAAAATACTATATAGATTTTAAAATAGAAAATAAGAAAATATTTTATATAAAACCATAATTGAACAGAGATGTTTTTCATAATTAAAATACTTATTTTATAAATAAAATTTTGGCTCAAAATAGAGAATAGAATACACATTTAATTGTGTAATAATTAAGGATGTTCCATTAAATAATATTACCTTATCGGAATATTCTTGGGAAGGAATATTTTAAAAAGATGTTTATCCCTGAACGTGAGTGATGAAAGGGTATTCATAAATGAATTTTGTAAAACTAAATAGCTTTTATAATATGTACATAAATGGATAAGGGAACTCCATTATGATATAAATAATGAGAGGGCAACCGAAAAGAACAATGAAGGATTAGGTAGAATTCGATAATGTTTTTCAGCATTGTGTATAGTGAATCTAAGACAGATTGATGAGATAGAAAAGGGGTTTTTAATCACTTATAAATCATGAGGGAAGTATGGGGATGTACAAAAACATTCCCCATATTTAGGTATTACACATAAAATTTCATAGCATAGAGGACATGATGATTAAGAGTGAAATAGAGAAGATCCCTTACATTAAGTTTGTTGTTGTTCCCCAGTTTTTATTAATGACGTAAAGAAAAAAATTATGTTTACTAATTTATAATTCCATAACCTATTATATGCGTAAAATATTTATTATAACCTTTTTATTGTATTTCAAAACAATATTTGTAGTTTATAAGGTTAAATTTCATTATTCGGGTCGAGTTTCATTCTTGGTTTTTAAAGATCGATTCATTTATATTCATGTTTAGAAAAAAAATAAGATGAAAGTGGTTGTCTAGAATTGATTTTTTTATGTCATTATTTAAAATCAAGTAGATTACAAGGTTATAAAAATTCATTCAGTTATTGGTATTGAAGATGATTTATTAAATAAAACAATTGGGATAACTGTTTTGGTTAATCGGTGGGTTTGAGTACAATGGACATGTTTTTAATTATAACATATTATGATTTTTACAAAGTATTATAGATCCTTTACAAGGGTATGTTACACATATAATAATCAGGTTCAACCATAACACAAAATTTATTGATAACCAGACTTAATTGTTTCCATTGAAATTGATAAATTGTTTTCTATGAATGTGTTTAATTTACTAATCTCAAATGGTGTTTTAATTTCATTCAAGTAAAAGATAGGGAAGGAGAGATGAAAATGAAGTATACCATTAGCATAATATTATTTCAGTACATTATTTTTACAGGTGATATCATACCATTAGGGTGAAGGGAGGTGACGAAATAAAAAAGAAATGGAAAAAAACATAAAAATAAATGAAAGAGTTGGAAGGAGGAATTTACCTCCTCAATCTACCTCCTTAGAGAACCTTTTAAGGGGAGTTGTTTTAAAAATTTTAAGATAATCAGGGCCATGTGAAGTGGGGGAGGATATTATACAGAGATTTATGATGAATATTGGAAAGGAAGAAGTCTTGAGAGTAGTGAAGAGAAGCGGTATTGGGGGGGGGGGGTTATAGTGGATGAGAGGAGGGTTTTCATAATTTTATAATCATTTGTTTATTAATTTTCATCATAAACAGAAATATAGATGGTTACATGACCATGAATAGTAAATGGGTCATGTGAATATGAAACATTGGTGGTAACATCATCCATGATTCTAGGAATAGTCTTTTTGTCTTCTAATATTTATATATGGTACATTACAATATTTTACGATTCCTAAATATTTCATCTAATTCGGAAAAATATAAAAAATTCACCCTATGAATTTTTCAACATGTAGAATAAGACATTGAATTTGATTTTTCAAACATTATTTTCTAAATATGATTAATTTTATATTTAATTATATTTATAATTTCTTATAAATAACAATATGAAAACATTCATTTACTTATTAAAAATATAGGTACATCATACATTCACATGAATATTATTTACATAATATCGTAGGTAATGTAACAATTTATTAGGGTATATAACTATTCACAAGGGTTTGTTACTATTCATAATTTTAGGTAAGTATTCACTAAAAAATACTGATTTTCTTGTCGGACTCCAAATAACATACTCATCACAATAGTGTATGTAAATTTTTCAAAATTCCAAACATAGAAGTGACAGACTTATGTTTTAAGGTCACATAACACTTAGTAGTTCATTATGTTGTGATTTCATGTGATTATATGAAGTATTTATAAGTTAGTAACTTCTATTTATAAAACATTGGGTCAATACAATATTACACTCCAGTGCATAACGATCTACCACCTCATGAAGCGATGTAATTTTTTTTCAGAAAAATGTTAAATTGATGATTATATTGATAATTTTAACGAATATATGTAATTTAATAAAATAATAAGGATATTATAACCAAAATATTTATTCATAAAATTTAATATATTATTTTACATGTTATGATTTAAAATAATAACATCCATCATGTATGTGTAGACCACTACCTGCACGAAGCAATGTGAGTCAATTTTCATCACTACACCATGTTGATGATAGAAATAAGTACATTTAAATAAATAACGTGGTATATATTATATTTTCAGAATTATTTAATGAATATTAATTAATTAACATTTTTACATAATATTAATGGACATATGGAAATTTCATTCATTCTGATATATGACAAACCATCTCTATAATTATAATGTTGTTCATTTTCCAAAACCATCATCTTTGATTGGTGTAAATGTATAATTTGTGTATAAAGATAATAAATATTTAATTATTATTTTTCTGGTTATGTTTCAATATTGACTACATTGACCATAATCGTCCTACCAAATCCATTTAATGACACATAATCCAAATATCGTCGAAACCTCAAATATATTTTTAACTTATTTTATTATCATATATAGCATTGAAATCAATGATATAATAGGAATAATGAGCATGAAAATTGTTCTTCAGAATATTGATAATGAAAATAGGTTTATTATTCCCTATAATCAATAAAGTACATGATGATCAGGACAAAGGATAACAATTTCCCATCTCACTTTTATATTCATGAGACTTATTCTAGATTCACCACTTATTTTCTTTATATGGTGTATATTTGGAAGGTTTATTTTTTATATTTTAATTTTTTATCTTCACATAATTAATTATAAAGTCAAATTTTAATTCATTATTTGTTAGTATGATTTCAATGATATAAAATTATTAAGTGTTTATTTCAAATTCTCAATATTTTTCCGGATTAATTTTATTTATGAATCAATCATGGAAATAATTTGATATTGAAACCAACAAATAAATCTATTTTCTCCTACAATGGTAATTTATGAAATTATACATTTTAATATTTCCAATTTCCAAAAAAAATCATTAAATTATTAACCAAATATATTTATGAATATTTTAAATTAAATTTTTTATTTGGTGAGAAATCCCATTTAATCAAAAAAATTTTTTTGAAAAAAAACATTAATTATTCTTATCAAATTTAAAATTATTTATTAAACACATTTTTAAAGATATTTTATTATAAATAAATATTTTTAATGTAATCTCCATGTTTTTTTCAAAAAAATTCCCATTTTTATTTTACTAAAAAATTTAATGTATCTAATTTTTAAATCTTAAGGGAATTGGAAAAACATTTCCCCCATCACGAGAAGTCATTGTTAAAAATATTATTTCAAATGTTTTTAAATTTTATTTTTATTTAAATGTATTTTTAATGTTTCTTGTGATCTTGTTTTTGAATTTATTTTTATCCTATTGAAATGATTATTTTATCTAAAAAATAATTTATATTTTTATGAAATTTATATTCGTCAGCTACATCAACACATTATAATAATTATGATCCAATGTGGATATATTTATCTAAATAATCCATATTATCTATATGGATGGATTATGGTGTTTTTTATTTACAATGTATACTTTAAATACGTTTCACTATTTTTCTTTGAATGGATCATGATAATGTTTATTGACTTGGGTAATTTTTAAAATTTTATACTCTACATTATAAATTTGAAGGATTGTGTTGATTACAGTTCAACCCATTTACATGAGGAATTAATTGGATATATTATATTATGGTTGAAGAATGGAATAGTTCCTATATACATCATTTCATATCAATAATCTATCTTGGTTTGGTTTTGGATGAGGACATACACTCTATATATATTATATATCCCAAGGCCATAATGATAATAGATTTCTTATGAAAATTTCTTAGAGGAATGTTATTGATTTATATTAGTATGAATTACATCATTATAAATTTTTTTATTGATATTCTCTGTGATTATATTTTTATTTATAATATCTATGATTAATTATGATTTTCTTGTTATTATTTATATGGAATTATTTATTCATAGTTTATTCCTAAATGATTATTCTCATAATATTGATTAATGTAATTCTATTCTATTATTTACCTTAAAATTTTGTTTAATACTTTTTTGTTCCTACATTTTCTAAATGATTACATTTACTGAGCAATAGATCTCACCCCATTATTATGTTCTAATTTTCCCATCACATGAGGGAGTGTACTGTGAATGATTTGGTGGGATACACTAAGGGGAATATAACCAGATTCTCAAAGAAAATCATTTTTGTATTTTAAGATTTAAAATATGATATTAATTTTTGTTATGTATCTAGTTTACCATGAAAAATAATTAAATTTATTTGATTATAATTTGATACATTTTATGTTTTATGAATTTATTAATATAGAAATAGGTTTTATACTACTAGGTTCAGGTTTAATATATTTGGAATTGGATGATGTTTTATAGAAACCAAGAGAAATGGATTTAGGAAGTCATAAATAATAAGACATAACTATATGATAATATATAAATATAATTAGAGATGTACGTCCAATAGTGTTTTAAAGAAGAAATTATGTTGTATATCCTATAAAATAAATCAATTTCATCATATGTTTTATATTTTTTATTATATAAAGAACAAACATGCAATTCAATAAAACCATGGTGGAATATAAAAGTGAATACCAAGATAATACTCTATCACAATGTCAATAAACCTTAGGATACATGATATAAGGCTAGAAATTACCATGACAAGGATCTCTTTAGAATCATTTTCATTAAGAAATTATGCAACATGGTTTCCTTCTCTCTATGGGTAATGAATCTCAATTTTTTCTGTAATGAAGGACATGAAATTGAGAATAAAATAATTAATTTCCCATGAAATAAAAATGATACCTTTTAAGAGGTTTTCATGTGGTCATTGAGTTTATCTTAATTTTATTCATGAAAATTTTGTTGGAATGAAAGAGTTAATATCTGTTGAGTATGGTTTCAGAATCTACCTTGAGAGGATAAAATTTCTAATATAACACATTAAAGGTAAAAACCATTGAACTGATAAAATATCAAACAAATCACCCCAGACACACACATGAAAACCTAACTAAAAGATCCGTTATTATAGGGAATTAGGCGGATGGTCGAAGAGTTATAGAACAACCAATGACATAGAGATGAGTACTTTTCCAAATGAGAAGGAAACATTATACCTAATCAACACCAAAAAGAAGGACCCACTAATATGTTCATTAGGAGAAACAATATTTCCAGAATGAGGCACCAAAAAATCACAATAAATGTTTTATATGACAATAGTGGGTCATTAGATGTGTTTTATTTAATTGTTCCCAAATAAAATTTTATATTGAACCATGTATTACTAGAATATCCTTCATATGATGATTGATTTTGAAAACACCACATAAAAAAAGTTGATGGAACTCCTCAAATGTATCCACATGAAGTATAAAACCTATGATCTCAACAAGAGCTATCAAAATCATGATCTGCAAATATCTATTTCAAAAGTGATGATATGTAGCTTCCTCGTCATGTACTCTAAAATAATAGCATTTTGAGGCACGAAGAAACCAAATACCTTTAAACACCTCTTCAATTGGTAAATCATGATATTGAACCATTCTAACCAAGAATATTAATATAAATATAATACCCTCAATCTAGTGGGGACTTCCCAGATTTTTTCATTGAGACACATTAATTGTTCTTTTATTATCCATGGAAAATTATAAACTAAATTAGAACACAAGAAGATTCACACATTTGTGATGTCGTCCAGCCAAATACTATAGAAGATACATTCTTTGATGGGGTAAAATATGTCATCAATGAATGAATGGAAGGGGATATCTTTTTGGTAGGTTAACTCCATCATGGGTTATCCTGGATATTTATAAATCTCTCCCACCATGATACATGCCCAAAATTTTTTATTCCCTCTACCTATAATCTATGGAGTATGCTACATAAGACCATTAATGTGAACATGGTTATTTTTACATAGATTAAGTAGTGACCACTAGGATATTTTGGATTATTTACATATTTTGTTGATAAACCATCTCCAAATATAATGACATTAAATGTCCCCCAAGTACATGGGCCCAAAATTAAAGTGTACTCTCTCCACCATGCTTGATGCTACTTTTGTCTACTTTTATGGGTACCCTGATCTATGAAACCTAAGGACGTATTTAATTTCTATGGGAGCCCCAAATAAAGGATGATAAGTCATTATAAATGATAGTTTTAATTTTTGTAGGCATTATTAGTACATTGTGGGTGTGTATGGGTATGGAATAAAGGGCGTAGTTAATTAGAGTGATTCGCCATCAAAATAATAGAAACTGATTCTCCCAATTTGTGATGTGGTTGGTGATCTTGAAGAGGACCCATTAAAAAAGTACTATGTAGAATCTGAATAGGGAAAGAGGGGAACCTAGGTAGTCTATGTGGATATTTTTCTACGAATTGTAAATCATGAATTAAATTATCTACCTTCATTTATCAAGAAATGTTGTTGGAAAAATCACACCACTTTTATCCCTATTTATATTTTTGCCACCCCATATAGTGTACTCATACAAAATATTTTCAAAACCATTAATTGAAGAGATATATATATTTAAAAATAAAACCAATACATCAAAAAATGACAAGGATGGATAGACAATGGATTTGATCCTTGTAGTTGTAATGATGGATAATATTCAGTTACATACATGAATATTTTTTATTATGGAGGGTTTAATAATGCATGATAATGTTGATGGGTGATAGAGGATACCCCTGTCTTGGGCCATTAAATAGATTTCCAAATATCAATTTCATTCCAATGAAATTAATTGAGAAATAGGGAGGTCTGTACTAGTGGATATATAAATCAACAACCAAGTATTAGAAACCCATATATCTCATTAAAAAGATAATAATGATCCACCAAATCCTATTATATTCCATATTAAGATTAACTTTGTTATAATATATTAGAACCAAGTAACATTTAGTTAATATCTAAAACTAATTAATGAACAATATACATGGTTCCTTGAATATATCCAAATTGGATATTTCCATGCTACTTTATACAAACCTAGTTGTAAATTAACTGAGAAAGCCTCAGGTCGAGAATGGGAGATGATACATTTTTTGGGAAATTATACATGTTAATTGGTGTGAACATCATTATAACCAGGGTTAATTTTATTTTAGGATGAGAATCATATTTTTATTGAATTATAGTCATTGTAGTGATCTAGAATAGATGATATAATAAATTAATTCAGTCAGAACATTCATGATTATATCACTTGAATTCATGTAAACTGATCCCAGAAGTCCATCACATCTTATTATACCCTCCTAATTAAGATATTGTTTTGGAATCCATACCTCATTATAATATATTCTATTCTGAAAATGTATATAGGATTTGGGGATACCACATGCATGATAGAGTTAAAAATTGATTCCTTACATCGAGGATATCCCTCCAGAATGCTCGTGTTCGAGTTGCATAGTATGGAAAAAATGATGGACCATTATAACACCAATATCCAAAAGGCTGTTAGTGCTGATATATCATCATGAATAATGTAATGGTTATTATTGTATAAATTTTCATTAAATGATATACAAAGAAGACAATATTTTGGTATCCTTTCCTTATCTATGTGGCTTTAGATGTTTCACAAATTATTATATCACACTCAATAGGTAATTCGTTTAACAAGAACATTTTATGTGTTATGGATGTGAATATGTAATTATACAATTCCACTTCATGGATTTAATATTCAGTATATATACATGATTATATGGAATCCATTTTTTTATGATATGGTTGTGAGAAATCATAGACAACAGGACCTTTTATCTAAAACTATATCTTATTGTGTCAATCATTCCAAAGCCTACCATTCCATGGATTATCATACGAGTCTTCCCCTGTATTATGATAAATAGAAAGATACATCCTCGAATTGGTGAAAAATAAATATCCATATTTTTTATTCTTAGGATTATGTTTGATCATGATATAACACTTTTCTAAAAGCTCATGAACAAGATGGGTGACTACTGCATTTGGGAATGAAGTGATGGTGTGATGATTGGAATCGAAGTGATATAACCTTCATGAACTATGCATGATTACTCTTTGATTGGTACAAAAAGTATTATTCTCAGTAAATAAAACATTTAAAGAAGGTCCATCATATCTTCATATGCATATAAGTTCGTTACGTCCATTCAAACATACTAGAGTCATCCTTTATTATTCAAAGAACCCATAACAGTATTAAAATCACATCGCCCTGGTAAAGCTGAGAACCCCTAAGTTTGAACACATACAGTCCATTCAAAACAAGAATGCCCAAATGGGAAACCAATATAGAATAAAAAATGTGGTTATGAAATCCGCATAACCAAATATAACTCTAACTGAAACCTACTAGTCAGAGACATCCATCATCTCCATTAGGATTGGGTAAATCATGAAAATCCAATTATAGTTATTAACAGGATCCATATTAATTATAAAAGAATACCCATATTAATAAAAATGTATGAAATGACATTTTGTTTGGTTTGATAATCACAATATGTTTATAATAATACATTAAAAACACATTAGATAGGAAGTATGTTTTCACAGAGGCATCAAGGACCCAAGAGTTCCACATGTTATGTAAGATCATTTAAATAAATAATGGATGGAAATCTACCCTATATGTGGATGATTCATAACATGATAATGTTAATAGGAAGTCAGCCGCCTAGAATGAGACATGATGAAAACACTATTTTTGGAAGAATTATTGGAAAGGGGGGTTTGGGGTTCACCCACTAACAATTGATAAGTGCCCTAGATTCCTGCATTCAGTGGATTAGGGATTGTTGGAATATCCTAATAATAAAATAGTTCATTTATTCTATTTAATGACCAGAATACGGAAAATATTAAATGATCAAATACATGGCGGAGAGGGGATCTTGTAGTTGAGAATCAACATTCTTCCCCTTTTCATAGAGATTTGATACCTTCATGGGGAGATACATGGGTAGGGAACCAGATATTTATAAGATTTTGGAAAAACATCGAAATGAAGGGGATTCTATTGAAATAATGCTACATTGAGGGAATCATCATTCCCTAAACCATTAATGCTGAGAGTGTTTGGGGATCATATATGGATCTATGGGTCTAAAATTTGATTTTTCAAACAGAGAACTGGTTAATGATTTGATGAGAATTTGGTTTATGATATCATTGATAGAGTTAAATAAATAATTTATGAAACATATCCCATTTTATTTTTTCAATTTAAAAATAATGATTCATTAATGTTTTCAATAATTTTTTATGGAAATTCATGTTATTATCATGTTTCAATAGAGTAAATGGTGCACGTTTTGATATGGATATCATGTAGTGACTATGAGTAACTTAATATTTATTGGTTTGATTAAATATAATATAATTTTCATCATTTAGTTACCTTCCTTCCCATTTTTTGGGATCATAATATTTTGGAATGGTCATTAGGTTAACCATTTATAGAATTTTTTATTTTTAATATTATATGTTGTTTTAGAAAATAATGAATTGTATTTTAAAAATTGTTCTATACTAATTGGAAAAAAGTAATAGATAAATTGAATTACTAAACAATATTTTATATATCTTATAATAAAATAATGGTTATTTATAAATGTTTTGGAAGAAAAAGTCATCTTACATATTGATTTTATATCTAAGAAATGAAGTAGAAATTGATTTAAGGACATGTAATGGAAGAAATATTTTGTGAATAATATAAAATACCATCTAATAAATTGTTCCTTATATTTATATATTATAAAACTCTTATTTTACTTATTGAAATTGATATTAATGTAAATTTTTTATTAGCTTCATATTTGATAAATCAGTTCAAAATTTAAATACTCAATGAACACAGGTTTTGTTTTCCATTATCATTACATTGCTCATTCAAATTCATATTACCAATGAACTCTATCAGTCTCTATAATTATTTAATCTTTTTTCGTATATCTATATCATCCCCTTCCACTAATGTTTTAAAAATTAGAAAACTGGTTACATATTACTTCATATGAAATTTTTATTTATCATATTTCTTAAAAATAGTATTTTTTTAACAACTCAACCCATGCGTTGATATTTTAAAAAGATTATTTTTCAATTAAAAAACCATTTATTAGAAATATTAAGATATAATTGTAAGGAAATAATTTATTTAAGGGGTAAAATGTTACACCCAAAGATTTCAGATTATAAACATCATATTTTATAGCTTTTATGACAAGTAACACAAATCATGGAAGATAATAAAACATCTTGAGATATTAATATATTTTTATTTATAAATAAATTATTTCTCTTAAATACCATTCAATGTACAAATCACCAAGAACTAAATAAGCATGAATCTATATGATAAAACTATTACTTGAGTATTACATTATAGCATAGCCATATATGTGGTGATGATAAATTTTAATGACAAAAATATCAAAATTTTATTGTTTATACATGCTTAAATTTAAAAAATCTATATCTATAGAATATAAATAAAATTTGACCAGTTTATAATCAAGTGAAGTATATTTTGAGAAAAACAATTCTTTTAAAATGTTGTTTACTCACACTTTGAAAACATAATATTTAGTTATTTTTTTACCAAATTAAAAATATTTATTTGAAACAATAGTATTTATGGAAAATATAATATAATAAATATATAATGGGACATTTTTGAGATTTTTCAAAAATGATTAATTTTTTATGAAGAGTTAAAATACTATATTATAATTCAAAATAACATATATGATAAAATTTTATATAAAGGTAAATAATATTATTTATTTTAATGAAATTATTTCATTTATATATATAAATACTATATACAAAATTTTAATTAGTAACATATTTAATAGTTTTTAGAAATATTTTTATTATTTTGCACATTTTCTAATCAAAACCCATCATTCTCATTCATCCTCTATATTAATTTTATATTAATTTTTTCCACAAATGTGAAAGTTATTTTGGAAAAAAATGATTACAGGTTTTTAATAAAAATAATATAAATTATAAAAATGTTCATATATATTATTTACCATTATGAATATTAAAAATAAAACATTTAATTTTCCACGATTAAGGTAAATAAATATTTTCCAAGGGGATAAACTAAATGACAATGGTTAAAAGAATTAAAAACATTTTTTAGTTTATAATGTCAATTTTTATTATATATCCAATATAAGTGTCAATAATACTCTATTATATACCATTTTGGAATATGGAAAATATGGATAAACAATTTTTTTTCAAAAATTAAATGTGTGTTTCTAACCTCACTTATAAAATGCCACCAAATAAAAAATTCATATCAACATCAAGTACATTGATTTGGAAAATCCCAACCCTATAATACTTTCAACATTAACAACTCTAATATTTGAATCAATATTTGGGGCATTAATCCAAAATAGAAAGGTTGTTCATGAAATCCTATTGTGGTTACTCGATGATGTGTTAAAATTATTCAATGATTTTTTTAATATCTTATTACATATCCTTAATTTATTATTATCAATGATGATAAAGAATCCTAATAAAATTCCAAAAAATATAGTTGTTTTCATGTTTAGTAACTGACTATAAACTATCATAGTTCCATTAAATGTGATTCATATCACGATCCATTTGTACAACACACGACTTTCTCAGGAACAGATGTCATTTTTTCTTCCATAAACATATCTCACGAATGGGAATTATAATTTATATTAATTTTATATGTGATATTTATAAAATAATTATACATTTCGAGTCATCATATTATATATATCTATATACATTTCCCTTCATTGGGGATTCAATATTTTTGGTATTGTGTATAGAGGACAACCACAGTAGGAAGGGATGTAATTTTTTTACTAAATATTCAATTAGAAGTTAATATTGAATATTTAAATAATTTATGTGATAAAAATTAAATTTTATTTAAATTTATTAAATGTTTATAATTCTTAAAAAATAATATATAATTTTATTTGAAACTATTAAATATGAAAATGATGTTATTATATGTGTGGGCTACTGTACTCGTGAAGTGATGTGAGCATATTTTCATCACAAAAAAACATACAAGATATATATATAATAATAATAAATAATAACATATATATGATATTATTATAATTATTTATATATAAAATATTATTTAACATTTTTCCAAAGTTATTATTGAAAAATTAAAATGTCACTTCTTTACCTGTTCGACTTACTGTCTCTAGGATCATAAAATAGTTATGTTTTCATAAATATCATTAATTATAGGTTTTAGAATAATAGTGAATGTATTTAAATGAAAATTATGTATTTATTATTGATCTATATGTATTTAAATAATGACCAATTTGGCAATAATCAACCTACCAATGTCATTTTTTACACATAAGACATATATTATTGAAACATCTGATTTATGTATAATTTATTATGTTAATAAATCTAACATAATATGATATGAAATAAATGGAATAAAAAATTAAAAGTCGTTGTTAATCTTGTTATCGATTAATATCATTTAATTAATTGGGTAGATAAATAACATATGTGATTAATCGGACTCATGTTATATTTTTCTTGTATAACATTTACATCTATAGGAAAACCACTATTTTCCCTAATAATTTATTTTATGTAGTGTGTATAAATTCCTATTTTATTTAATAAAATTAATTTGACTAATTTCTTGTTATTTATAGTTTTATTAAATTTAATTTTACCCTTGGTTTTATGATTGAAATGTTATTAATGGGTAAGGGTTTTTTTTAAATATCTTCATTATTAATGATTGTTTTCGAGTAAGTCACGTTTAGTAAAATTATTTGATGTCTATATCATAAAATAAATATAAAATCCTATATTATTGTTATTCATTAATTATTTCATGTAATAGTACAATATTTTTACTCTTTTATACTATAAAATATTGAGAAAATACTTTTTCTAAAGTCAATAATTTTTTCTATAATCGGCCAAAAATCTTTTTTCTTGGAAATCCATTATTAAAAAATTAAAAAAAAATTAATTTTCTATAAATTATTTTATGAATATAGTAAAAAAATGTATAATTTTTTCTAGGAAATTGAATTTAATCTTCATTTTAAATTGAAATGACTCTTGTTTGGATTTTACAGAAAATGAAAATGAATATTTTTTTAATAGTTAAGATATTAAATTAATTTTCTACTATAATTTCCACACACAATTTTGAATAATATTATAAATTTATTGAAATTACATTTTAAATAATTAATTCTAAAAATATTGTGAAATATTTGTTTAATAATATTATTAACAATCTGAAAATGTTATTTTTCTAAAAAAATTAAAATCATTTTATATTGTTTCTATTCCTCAATTAAATTTTCGATTTATTATAATATTTTTCTAATGGTACTTAGTTTTATTTAAGTCATCTGTATTCATTCAATGGATGGTATATGATTATTTTTATTAAGGCTATAAAATTTTGTTACAACTCTCAAATTTACCATCAATGGTCTATGAGATTGTTTAATAATTTTGGCAATGGTTAGAAAATATGTAAACATGTGTTTGACTATGAATTTTTATATTGATTATGGATTACCACAATCATATAATTAATTCACTGGATTTTTTTAGTGATGGATGATCCCAACTATAGTCTCAAAATTCATTTGTAGGTCTCATGAACCATAATAAATTTTCTAATTCATATGGCCTTACCCCATTATATAGATTTATCAGAATAATCCTTGATGGTATATTATGTCTTGGTATAATGGCTTGATGTTTCAATTTATATGTATATAATTATTAATTGAATAATGAAGAATTAAATTATTTATCATCAATGTGGTTATAATTTTTTAAAATATATATGGTTATGTTTCAAGATAATTTTATTATTTATATCGAATTATGTTATCATCATTTATTTATTCCACATTATAATAGAGTTGTCGATTCAGTAGAATTTGATTCAGTTATTTTGTAAGAAATATTTATTATAACTTATATATTCATTTACTCATCAATATTATTATTCTTACTGAGAATATAATCTCACCACTTTCATATGATTTGTTTTCACTAGGATACAATGTAGTGTCTTATGATTCATATGTCGGTATACCCTAAGGGGGATAATAGGAATTTTAAAGAAAAATACTTTATTATTATATGATTTCAAATGAAAATCATAATTCAAGAATTTATCTAATTTACATTGAGTTATAAACTATTCAATCCTTTAGGATTTCATTCCTTGTATCTTTTTCCAATGCAACAAAGTAGGCACCACATCCATGCTACTGGGATATTTACCACTATAGTTTAGTTATATTATAAAAATAATAAATGTAAAATGATTTAATACTGATCATATTATTGTGATAAATTTTAAATATGATATAATTTATATTCGGTCAGTACTAAGAGAAAAGACAGCATATTTATGAAATCCGGATTACTTTAAAATATTAAATTAACATTGAATGTTTATTTAATATAAAATCAATATATTTTCTATATTATAATAAAATTATAATTATTATTTTAAAATAATATTATTAATCATTTAATGAATTCCTCATTAACATAAATGTATGGATGTGATGAATTGAAAAAAAATAAACAACAGTTATTTAGATGGAGTAGTTCATACAAATTAATATTTGGAAATTTAATTTTCCATAGAATAAGTGAAAAAGGTTAAATATTTAATTTATTTAGATTTATAATAATTCCCAATTGTATTCCTTATTTGAAAAATTCATCTTTTCTAAAAAAATGGACGTTGGTGAATAAAAATGAATCACATTTCATTAGGGAAGTGGTAGTCTTCACGATCAAAGAATTATAGTTTCATTTTTCTAAACAGAATAATGGAATGGAGGTTAATTATTATTTATATAGAGTCATAATATTAACTATATAAATAATATTGAGTAAAATAAAAAGGTATTTTAACATTATAATTGTTAAATAGGATTTTAAAAAACAATGTTATATAAAAATGATAAATCATGTTGTGAACAATCATATTTATTATAAATTATATTATAAATCAATATAATATAATATTCTCCTTGTCAATAAGATCAATAAAATAAAGTTTATTCTATATGAATGGAAATTGGTATGGTTTCTAGAAAAATTAAAAAAAATCAATTTCTTTGAAATTGTTTCGATGTTACCATTTTATAATTGGTCATATTTGATTTTATAAAATATTTCAACATAATATAAATGAATCTGATATTAATCATTTCTTGTTGATCCATCACATAGGAATAATAATTGTTTGAAGAGTTATGGCCAATAGAAACCTCATATAATCAATCAGAAGCACGATTTTACCATTTCTCATCATTTTTAAACTAACATTTATTACTTTTAGAGTTTTATAATTAATACAATTATATATATTTCACCATTAATATCATTATAATTAAGCCTAAACAAGACATGGTATGTATGAGATAATTTTACCCCACTAATCATAATTAAAAATTAATTTATATTTATTCATTCTATAAAAATTATAACATTAAATTTTAAAATAATAATATATAATGTAATAAAAAACCAAAAACATTATAATTTAATAATAAACATATAAATGTTTGTTTTTAAAAGATTAAAAACATCATTAATATAATATATAATCTTATAAAAAACTTTTCATCTTAAAATTGGTTGTTTATATTAATGTAAATTTAATATAAACTTATTGTTATAAAATTCATGGTTTCCGTAAAACATTATTTTTTGATACATAATTTAATATAATTCATAATTGGAAAATACTAAATATTTATCTTCACAATATAAAATTATTATTAAACCAAAAAATATAAATTTTGTAAAATTTCAATATTAAACATTGATATATCAATATTTATTGAAATCCCATAATATATTAGATGACATTTAATCTTAATATTTTTCTTTTTAAAATGTAAATTATTCATTTTTATTATTAAATATCTATTAAATATTAATTTATTAGAAGTATATGGTTAATTTTGAAATATATTTTGTAATTAAAATAATATTATATAATCATTTCCTTAATTTAAAAAAAATTCATAAAATTATACATTTATTCAAAAAATAATTATCCTTGGGTTTTTAGCCATATTTATTTAATATCATAAAAAATATATGTAGATGTTATATTAATTATATTAATATTTCATTTATTTAAAACAATCATTCCTTATCACTATTTCAATGAATTGGTTTAAACTATCATTAAGTATATTTTATTTATTTTTAAACATTTCAACCTATTAGTTTAAATAAATGTTTCATGTAGAGAATGTTATTGAAAATTGTAGAATAATTATATTTATTTAATCATTAAAATATTTTTTTTCTATAATATATAGGGAGGATAACTTATAAATTTTATGTGTCGATAAGATCCAAATAATAGAATATTGTTTTGGTGTACTATTCAATAACATCACCTGTGTATGATAATGTATGATGTTCTAAATTTATATAGAGGATCATGTAATCATTTCAATGAAATTGATCTCATATCAACAGTACAAATTATTTTACTTATTCTAATAATTATATTAATTAAGGACTAACTAATGGAAATAGATTATAGTAATCATGGTTTGTAAATGGGAGGATGTAGCTAGAAATATAAGGGTGCCAGAAGGTATGGAACCTAAGGCAGACATAGTAATAGAGGGACTGGAAGGTATAATGGATAATGTACAATGGAGAAGAGTAGCCAATATTTATGATACTATGTGAGGGGATGGATGATTCTTTATGACTTAAATTCCCATGTTCCATAAAAATACCATTTGATTCCCAATAATAGATAGAAAATTTGTATTAATATATTCGATGTAATTCAATTTCCAGAAACAATGATTAATACGTAAGGATGAAACATAATCATGAACCATAATGGTAAGTATTTGTGCTTTACAAGTCCATGAGGTATCTTATCTTCATTACTCATTTTTGAAATTGGTAAATATTTATTACCTAATATAATATTTTACATTATTTGTAATGAAACATATATTATTTCTCATAATAAAATTGATGAATTATATATGTCCTGAGAAAGTGTTAAGTATTGTCCAATTAAAAACAATTTTACTGTTGTCCAGATGACATACAAAATTTCACTCCATATGTATTCCTCAGGTATTTCTGATTTGTCCTGAAATGTATAAGGTAATATTCTAGGCTAATGTTAAATTATCCCCCATGGTTGATTCATGACATAGATTCTATTAGTGAAATATATCCCCAAGTGAATCAGAAAAGGAAATATAAGAATGAGAAAGCATACATGGAATATTCTAAATGGCCACCACATTGTATAGGGAGGTATTGGAAGTCTTTTTATCAACATGACTATATTTATTACATGAAAAATCCAGCCAAATCATAAGGGTTTCAATTTTGTTTTATTCATGACATAATTCTATATATATAAAAATTTCAATGGAATCAATCTTGTAAATGGGTTGACCATCTCAATTTTCACTGATCAAAAACACCAAATCCTTGTAACCTAACCTAAAAAATCATGAACCACATATAGCTCAATTCTTTTAATAACAAAATCAATGGATCCCTAAATTACTCCTCATTGAAATAATAATATTTTTAATTTTAAAAATGGAGAATTAATCGATGATCTTATACTAAATATGATAATTGTTTTGAATCCTATATTGATTGTTATGAATATAAACAATATATATTCTTCATGAAATGCAATATGGACTATGTGTTACAAGTCATTGATGATATTTTTGAGAGTTTATATTTACAGTTTGACCACCCTTGGTGTGGTTTGATGGGACCTTTTATATGATAACATTATTTTTGGATGGGTTATACTACTGTATGAGAGTGGGAAACAAGGGTTTTTAATTTTTTTTGGCTAGGATCATGTTTTTTATAGATTAGTTGATGTCCCATAAAGATGTGGGTTAGAATTGGTTTCTTTGATGTCAGTAATTTATAGAATATCATAAATATGTGATAGGTGTGAAATGGTTATATTGTGATGGCAAAGGGTTATAGCATTGGGAGAGGGAAAATGATTTAGTTGTCAAATAATTTAGATTGTTGGGGTCAGTGGAGTGTGTGTTTGAATGGATATATTAGAGGGAGAAATACATACCAATTGAAGATAGTCTATTTCCTAATAATTAATTATTATTGAATTCTAAACTAAGATAATAGTTTTTATAAAAAAAATTTTAACATTTTTTTATAATATATTTTTTTATTCTTATTCATCCCATTTTGATAGGTAATCCACACATACTAATATTTATATAATTATGTAGGATATTGGAAAGGGTCCCATGAATTTGATAGTCCATACATCAAACACCTCCATTTTTAGGATTCGGTGATACAACATGATATTCCCTTAAATTATATTTCCATAAAATTATCAATTATCATATCTTTGGTCAACCCATATTGAATCTCTATCATGGTTAAGAAACAATATCAAACATTAATGGTAAATTTTCAATTAGTTTGGTTCCCCATAGATTCTGCAAGGGAATTTTACAAAAAATTCTTTACACTTCATACGTCCAGATTGGGAAAACCTTACAATATCACACCATGATCATATTTTTTACGATTTATTGGTTTATTCCATTAGTAGTTTGATTAATCACTATAAACATAATCCCTTATTGTTAGGATAATTGAGGATAACGCTTCCCCGTATGCCTATAATTATCATGTCAACTAACCATGAACATGATTTTATATGTAAATATTACAATTTATTATGATAAAAAATAAAACATAATTTATAGATCATTATATTCTTCAACATTGTTAAACTATATCCCCCAAAAAGTAAGATACAGTAGTATTAGATATATTTGTATCCTTAGGTTATGAGGTAATACTATTTTATGTATATGATCCTCATAAAAAATTGTCACAACATCTAATTTCATGATTCAGTATCAAAATTCTATGTGTTCATAATATATAATAATCATATATTGGGTGAGATACGACTTTTAATTTATTATATGTGTACACCAATATATATAAATTATTCATGATACTATTATAGTTTATTAGATAATAATTTAGATCACTATTTCGAAATAGATTGTTCTTCTAATGTGATCAAGACAATTTCATTAATCATATCAAATGACGTAATCACTAGGAGAAAACATCAAAATATAATTATTTTTTTAATTTTATTAAATAATTATTGTGTATAAACATATATTTTAATTTATAATAGATAAATCTACATAAAATAACTAATGATAAAAGTATAACATTTTTCATTAAAATTTATGTATAAGGATATAATATCCTAATGAAATCATTATCAAAATGGAATTGAAATCATTGGTGATAAATGATGATTCATATCCCTTTGAATGTAATATATTATAATATCTCGTCGATGATATTGTCCTTTTAATGTAATCGTCTCATTCAAATTTTAATGATTCATGCCTAAGGAAAAATCATTCACATACCATGAAATGATACATCTTAAAATTTTTCATTTGATATTTTGAAATTAATATTTGAATGGCCAGTGAAATAAATTATAGACACACATTGAATGAATATATATATATATAGAATAATAGTTATTTAATATTTCCATGAACTCTTCTCCCAAATAATGGTAAATATATTTCAAATTTTATTGGTTCAATTCATATTATTAATAAAAATAATTCATTATTGATTTTGATATATGGGTTGTAGAATGTTTCATTTCGTTGGCCAAATGGATCCATTGTTATATGATTGTACCTAAAATATCCATCATTTAAGTAGTGAAAATATGTATTAAATATAATTTCATGCATATGATTAATGAATAGTAAGTAAAAATTATTTTATTATGTGTAATTATTTAACATCACGTTTTCAACAAAAAATCCCCAACATGTGACCTTTACATTGGGACTATATTAATTTACTTAATTTCAATCAACTTTTAGAATTATGATCCTTATAAAGAAATATAAATGGTAATGTCACTCAGTATCAGATATATAGAGGTTTTAATTTTCTACAATATATAGTATATCACATTTTTTTAATTCCACTTTAAATATTAGTTTTAATATCCTCATATTGTTATTGTTAATTTAATTCCATCATCCAATATAACATGGTATGATTATACAATATTCATGATCCATTTTATGTCCCCTATACTCTAAGCCATTAATCAATTCTATCATTTAAAAAAATTGGGGAATTCCATTTTTGGTTCATAGAATAATTGTGAATTTATTATCACTTGTTATATTTATTTATTGCCTGAAACCCCATACATAATTATAATGTTTACTGGAATTAATTCTAGTATTATAAGCTTCATCACTATGGAGGTAATCAAAAGGTTGGATTCCCTTTTTTTGGATTATCAAACATACATCATCCAAGGTTTATTTTCCTTCTACAACTTAATTAACGAGTTTGTCTCTATCTATTTCCATAAAATTGATGGTAGACATTATTTTTATTTATGATAATCTGATAGATGATAATTATTATTATTCCACAATGTCATCAATAACATTAATAATTTCATGATATTAATCTGGATCATCTAAAAAATTTTACCTTTAAAAATATCACACCACTGTCTCAACCCTAAATCAAGTCAAGAGACATCCATTGATAGATTTCAATTTTCCTCCTCCAGTTTCATGGATGGATCTTCTTATTGTTGTTGTCTTATAACAAAATTCTACTATATTAAGTACTGATACATTAGATTTAAAATAATTTCCTAACTATGATATGAATATCCTTTATGACTCATCATAGGTACTTAAGTTATCAATAATCACCCTCTACTATATCTCATTTTGGGTTTTTCATATAACATGAGTTTTTGTATAAAATTAATATTATAATGTTGAAACATGTATCCATATCAATGAGTTCTATTTTGGAGATAAAAGGGTAAATGAAGAATGGTATTTGAAATATGATATAGACTATTATATTTTTTGTAATATTTCACTGAGCTATAACACCATAGGTTACTGGAACCATTACTATTATTATTATAATGACTAGCCAATGCTTATATTTTATTATATTTTCTATTAGTCAAAAAAAAAATTCATGATTAGAGATTGGGACACACTTGATATGATCTATGATAAAAGACTTTTAAATTATAATGACGAATTAAGATTTATGTATATATAATTGTGTATCACATAAAATGTATTATTAGACATCATGGATTATTAAATCAATTAAATATGAAAAAAATTAAAACAGGAATAATTGAAATGATTAATATCATTAAAATAATAATGTCCCGATGACTATATCTGCCATTATGAATTACCAATTTTATAAGATACTAGATAAAAAGAATGATTACCATGATTGGATAAAGTATGTTATATAATAAAAAATTTTAAATATTAAAATAATTATTGTGAATTTAATATTGGTATTTGTTTTATCGTATAATTTATTATTATATCACTATTGTAAAAAGGTTCATTCTAAATATGACCATTTTTATTATGGTCCATGGTTATATATCAGGAAAGTATAAATATTTGTGGTATTGTAATGTGGTTAATTAAAAATAATATGTCTTAAAATTAATACAAATTAGGATGAAAATATTATAAATATATATTTTTAGAAATCAAATAAAAATATTATTATAATCATTGATATATGATATTTATTATTTATTAAATTCAAATAAATCTTAAAATTTCAATGAATTAGTGAAAAACTAGATTTTGGAATATTGAAAAACAAGTTATCTTATATGTCACATGGTAATTATAATAAAAGTAAGAATTATTTTCAAAAAAACATTTTTTATGTAATTTATATTTTCTCATAATAAATTTTTTCGTAAAAATATTATCATGTATGTAATAATTTATTGACTTTAATTAAATTAGAAAATGATAAGTAAATCAATTTATAAATCATATTCATTAAAATTACCATTTCATAATAAAAGTTCGGTTATTTAAAATAGGATATCAACAAATAAAAATAAAAATTTTAAATTTGTAAATTTTTTTTTATAATATATATATATATATTTGAAATAATTATTTCTAATTTTTCAAAAATTTATATATTTAAATTCTTCTAAAATTATTTATATTTTTGAAAATAATATTAACAAGTTATTTTAATAAAAACAATAAATTCCATATTAAAATAATGTTTTAAATTTTCATCATACAATTGTTATATAATTAATATTTATTTAGTTTTTAGTATAAATAATTTTCATATTTTAATATTTTCAATTAAAAAAACATGTTTACCATCTTTGAAACACGTACTCTATTTCACCATATAAACTATTTTATCACCTTTAAAAAAATTAATCTATTTACCATTTCAAAAATAAATCCAAAAAATAGTTTCTATTTTAATTATTCTATTAAATATAACATATAATTTTCAATATCATATTTATGGGTGAACATAATATTAGTAATTTAAATGTTAATTAACATTATAATTTTTAAAATATTACATTTAATGAATTTATTCACTAATATAATGTAAATTTTTATTTAGTCCAAAGTAATGATCTTATTTACATTAACACACATATATAATGATTAAAAAAATAAATATTTAAAGTAATTATCACTTAATTGATAATAAATAAATGATAGTTTCAAGGGTCCATTATGTTAAAATTATTATTTATAATCTAAAACCTATTTTCTAAATTTTTTTATAAATTTAAAAATTATAATTAAAATTATTAATTTTTAATTTATAAAAGGATAAAAATTTAGTTTCATTTAGCCAACAATATTTTATGGGTTATAATTTTTGTAATAAATCATCAAATTTCCTAGTTAAAAACATGTTACTTATAATAATAAAATATATAAAACAATTTTATAAAACATGTTACCATTGTTAAAACATATTTATAATGCCATGGTTGATATTTTACAGAGCTTGTTACACAAAAAAATCACTTATTTCAAATAATTGATTACACTGAAGATTGAATAGTGTAATTAAATTAATAAAATATAATTATTTTGAAAAAAAGTGCATATTTTATCTCATACAAAAGTGTTTCAAATAAACCATTTCTATCATAAAAAAACTATTAGAAATGTCAATGAAATAAACTCTCAAATATGCCCTCCTAGAAGACCCTTACATGTAAATATTCACAATATCACATTATTTTAACCAATTCCTTTCATATCCAAGGAGTTCTTCAAGGACAGATCATTTCTCCAAGATAAGCATCAACAGTTTATTATATTTATCTTCTTTATAAAAATCATTAAAATATCTTATATTACTAATTTTTTATGATTTAATTATAATTATTATACAGATATTATATGATATTAATTTTTTAACCAATAATAATTTATCTCTATAAAATATGAAAAATAATTATATCATTAATTCATTTCAGGGACTATCCCTCCACATTGAAACATTTTTTGATTTTCATAATCAATACTACTCAATAATCAAAAAAATTATGGATGAATATATATATATATATATATTAACTGTGAAAGTATAAAAAAAATTATCATTTATTTATTTCCCTCCCATTCATTGGAAGATGGAATCATTTATTTTGTGTACATGGGAACTATAATATACATTTGCATTATATTTTAATTTTCAGCACCAGTGGTCAATATTATAGAAGAATGTATGTTTAATATATATAAAAACATTCCATAACACTAATATTAGTCCTTATATTATGATTCAATTTTATAACACTTTCTAACTTGTTCAATGTTATAAAAAAGATATCAATAAAGGGAGAACAAAACATTTTGTAACTGAGACCTGCTAAAAATATATACAGTAAATAAATAAAATATAATAATTAATGTTCCTTGTAATATAAAATATATATGGATAAGGATAATGGATGTATATCTAATAAAATAGTTTAATTATTCCATTTTTTTAGGGTATCTGTAGATATCATTTTAGTATATGTTAATTGTTAAATCTCAATAACAATTTATTAATTCATGATTTTATAGGACCAAAAAGTCATATATATTATTTAATCTATAATGAGAATAAAATTTGTGATTATATATAATTTTTTTAATTAGAATCACCATTTTTAATCATGATTTTTTGTTTAGTGGGCTATAATATAATTCTTCTAAAAAATATTAGTGTATTTTATAACCCAATGATATTTCATAAGTTGCATTATTTCTCAATTATTTTCATATTTAATTCCTTATCAAATAACATGTTTATATTTTAGGTGTTCAAAATGCATAAAATAATTTTTAATATTATGTTTTATCCTATTTTATGTACAAACTAAGTTGACAATAATTTCCATCCATTTAATCGATGTTTACCCCTCGTGTTCAAAATTTCTCAACCATCCAGTTTTCAGTTTTCAAGTGAAATAATAATTAGATGTCATCTCATATTAAAAATATATATGAATTATCATTAAAAATTAGTATTTTATAATATTTTCTATGATGAGTTTTTTTCCAAAATTTTGTGTTTACCATAGTGAAAAATCATCCAAACAACATTGTGTCTTGTTGGTAATGGATTATTGTTCATATTAAATGTTAAATGAAATGTTATTCTCATATATTCCATCCATATATTTTATATATATAACTTATAAATATAAAAATTATCATTTCAATTTCATTATTGGGGTTAAACTTGATTTAATTCCCATTAAAATACCACTTTTATTTAATCACTCTTTAATAGAATCTTCATGTTTATTGTATCATAAAAAATATGTAATACCCCAAAACTCAAACCTCATTTATTGATAATTTTATGTATTCAATTTTTTTAATTTCATAATAACTGAAAAAAAAAATTCTCTTGAGAATGAAATAATATTATTTTAATTTATATTATATTGCAACCAAGTAAAACACACAACTGGACACAATTCTTTTCATAATAAAAATAACAACGTAGTGTAAACAATGTAATGTGATCACAAGAATCATTTCTACCCAAATATACCTATTAAAAATCCTATCACATTTTCAGGGAGACCACTTTAAACAATATAAACCCCAATAAGGTAGTAAGGATCCTTAGTGTGTATCATGAAACACAAGAGTGGGTCCAAGACCACCATAGTCATTCTAACCAACGTAATGACGTTAACCATCTTCTACTATATCTTGAGTGTTAAGACACCCTAAACATGGTTTTATAAGACACTGATGTACCTTTTCCTTGGTAGACTATGGAACTCTAACGGCTATAAAATTAGTCATTTTCCTTTTGGAGAATAAATCAAAAACATATGAGTAAAATTTAGTTCTCCAAATAATTAACTCATGAATTGAAAAATTATAAAACCGCTCCTAATCCAGAACATTAAAAGGTCATGGTGAAATAGTTTGAATTATAGTTAAGTGATTTTGGAAATATGATAAAGAATTCAAAACAATTCGGAAATATTTCAATTATATTCTTATTATTATAAAAATTTTAAACTATTCTAATTAAATTGTGTTTTTTATTTAACCATGTTTTTTATTCTATAATATTTGTATAATAATTTAAAAACCTTTAAATTTATAACTTTTTATGTTATAGGTTTAGTGTTTATAAATAATTTTAGAAATAATTTTAATTATGAAAAAGTATAATTTTTATTCATTAACCTTATAATGTTTAAAAAAATCCATGTTTAAAATAGGTATTTCAATATTTTTATAGTAAATGTATTAATTTTATTATTTAAGACATTAGATTTTTCAATGTGGTCTTTTATAAAAAAAAGCCCTGCTAGGGCCAGCCATTTTTGCTGGGATGAGGGAGGCATCTCACACTAGATGGCTGACCCTAACCCTCATATGAAGCCATGGTCAGCCAGATTGTTGGCATAGTTTCCAATAAGGGCACAATGGATCCAGAGCGCTTGAGCGTGCCACCACATGCATGAGGTCACGGTAAGGTATGGGTAGGCCGAGGGATGTGGGGGGTAGGAGCCCATGGGTAAGGCTCCATATGTGTGTGCTATGTGTTATTGGAGACATTGTTCGGAGGTTGAGGATTATAAATAGCCACAAAACCCATTGTTGATTCTATGTGGGATAAGAATTTTGGGCGAAATGAGATCTAGGCCATTGGATCGCGTAGTGCGTGATCTAGGTTACCGATCTCAACCTCGTGCTCGACCCTCAATAACCCAGATTCTCTTCGAATTTTTCATGGAACGTTCGATTTGTCGAGATGTAATCATGACCAATACAGGTTTTCAAAACACTCCCTCATCCCTGGACCTTCCTATAAAACTCAGATGTAATCTGTGTCATCCATCGCTTTTAATTTCTGTGAACATGCCCCAACCATTGGATAAGAGCCATATCATATTCTGAATGACATTTTTTTCCCTGGTTTCTTCCAGTAGCACTGTCTTCTTCTTGACAGTGGTTTTTTCTACACTATTAACCTACACCTTAATCATGCATCGTTTTCTCCACACATGGCAGCCACTGGACACCCACAATTCACGTGGTTTCCATAAAGACCCATCCTCGGACTTTTAATATACTATAGCAGACTCGGATACATTACAAATTTCCTTAAAATATTTATAGTAGCTAAAGTTTAAAAAAACACACATGAGGAATCCCATGAACCTCTCAGTCCATTGCACTCATGTTCCCAGCAGACCTTAACAATTCCTCCGAGATTTCCAGAGTTTCTATGAGCCCCTATTCACCTTCAATCTAAGGTTGGGGATTTATTTTTTTATTTCTTTTTGAGTATTAATTTGTATTTTAATATACACTTGTTATATAATTATAAATCATCTTACAATCTCGGTTTAAATCTTTCTTTTCCCGATTTAGAGTTTTGGGATTCTGAGTTATAGGGTATTAATAGACTAGAAGTATGGATATCTAACGAAAATTTATCATTATACCTTATGTAAATTGTCAGTTACATATATATACATATATATATATATATAAATATATAAATTTATAGCCTTCCAATTCATATAATCTCTTTACAAAGAGACATAAGTTTTTTAAAAAAAATACAATGTTCATAGTTAAATTTAGAGCCTCAAAGTGCGAATAACTATTTTGTGTATTACACTTTTACCCAATTATGTATATTCATATATATATAAATATATGGTACACATGTTACAAACCTAACATGGGTTGGATTTTATCCAATAAATGATGTTTTATTAAAACTATTTAAAATTTGTTGATTACTTTTTAGAATTAATTAAACATAGTCGTTATGAAAACATTTATGTATATCTTGTGCATAGTTTACAAAACCCAATTATGTGGTTCAATGGTACTATATGATTGGATTTTTTATGTTCTATGATTAAAGATAATATATGACTATATTTGACCAAAGGTATAAAAGTTGTTTTAAATCAAACAATCATGGTTTCCTCACCTAATTTTCTCTCAATTGCGGTGATTTTTATTAGTTTAGTCATGGTTTACCCTAATAACATGGTCACTGAAACTCTTAACAGCATAATAAATAACATGTATTTTTATTCATGTAATATGGATTTTAAACAAATGAGTTATAATTTTATCATATCATATGTAAAAACCATTCTCATCCACTAATTGATGTGTTTTTGTATTTGTCTGCTATGCAATGAATGTGGAATAAACCATGTATGCCTTGATAAAGTATTACATCCATGTTTTCAATTTTATTTGTCATATTATGTATCTTGAATTAATTGGATTATATTTCCATTTTATTTTTAGTATTTATCAATGATTCATGCATTTGGAATATCATAATTATGAGATAAGAAATGAAATTACTCAAAATGAAATGGGACACTTTGAGTAATGTGAAGTAAGAAACCAAGTAATACATTCACTTTGTATGAAATGTGATAAGTAATTTAATAAATAAATGTGATATGAAATATTTATTTAATGATATGAAGAATGAATTGGACTTATTATGTGATGGGTGGGTCCCTCTATATCCCCTCGATACATCGGTAGGTCTCATGAGACAACTAGAAGAATAATTGGTCGAGGCCTTTCCCAACTATGAGTTATGGATTTTGGTCAGGGCCTTAATATTTAGACCTCTTGGCTGAGGCCTTGTCAGAGTGCTGCATATTCAAATTCCCCATTGTGACTGTGTAATTTTATTAACTAGGAAAATATTCGACTTGTATAATACTTTTCGTTGAAGAGATTATTCAATTTGGATAAGGCCATAATCATTTGATGTCTTGTCCAAGGCCTTGACAATATGTTTCACAATGTATGACATATGTACTTTCCTCATTATGTGTATGATAATTAATTAACCAAAATGATATTCGACTAGTAAAATATCCACGGCTAAAAGTTAGTACATATGAGTATCAGAAAAGTAAAATATTATGGTATGACATATGATTAGCTCTCGGTGATTTAGTATTCGATATATGAAATTTTAGTTGTTACCATTATGTGAAACTATGATTATTAATTACTCATAGCTATATAATTTGTTCTTATATATTCATATGTCATAAATGTATAGAATGTATTTCATTTATTATTCCAAATGAGAATTCCTTTAATTAAATCATGAATCCTTGAAATTTTGTTAGCGCCTTTTTAATTCAACACTTTTTTGATATGTTACATGTGTTACAACTTTTCTTTAAGAAAAATGTTTTATGGATATTTTTAAATAATTTTTTAAAAATTCATATTGGATTATTTTAAAACCCCTTACTAGGAATTTTTATGACCACCGTGTGTTTTCGATTAAAATTTTACAAGTATCAGTTTTAGCAAAAGAATCATTTCAGAAGTAGCCGGTTTCTCAGAGCATGAATTGAATTCGATTATCTGTATTGCACTGGATACGGGTATTCGGGAGTTGGGGTATCACAGTTGGTATCATAGGATTTGGTTTGGATAACTCTGGAAAACTAGAAACTGAAATAAGTAAATATTTAAATATGCATTACTAAATATGATGTTTTTTCAATTTTTCTGATGGAAAATGAAGGAACTCGTCTTGTATCTCTTCCCAATGAGGCCCTAAAACCATAATTTCAATCACTAGCCATGAATGTTTTATAAACTATGCCCATATCTGAATTAAATGTAAACAACTCTATGACATATCCAACTCTCCTTGAGTACATTATCTTCACCAAAGAGTGGGTCTTGATTACATCTTTATGATATATGCCCAATTTCCATCCATTGAATAACATGGAATGTAATATGGGGGAATTTTTAGATGCTTTACAGTAGTGAACGTAGTCCATTAACTCAAGGCCTTTCAATAAGCATCTGTAGTTAGAGACATCCACATAGTGTATATGTGTTGAGTATTCTCTTATGGTCGTTACGTTCATGTAATGGACTTTGACATTATTGAATATGAAGCCTCTCATTCGGTGTACAGACAACAAGTGCATACTAATGTCCCTCAGCTATACACAGCACATGCTAGACTCTGGAGACAAAACAAGTGCTCCCACGATATCGAACCCAACTTCTAGGGATTCATATGCAATTGGGATATTGATAGTTTTGAACATGATATGGGGTTTCATATATTAGGGAACTCGGGAAAACATTTTCTTTCTTTTTTGATATGCATGTGGTTTTATGAGAATACAACTTGTTATTATTTCTATCATTCTTCCATATTTATTTTAATCATACTTTTCAATGGTTTTCATCGATTGAACATTCATAATTAATTTTTTAGATGGAAGGACAGACCAACATTATATCTTTTCCCGTTGAGATAATGGAGATCATCATGGTCAAAACGTGTGAGGAATAGTACCATCTTTTTGAAAACAAGTGAAAAGTGTGAAAGAAACATTACAAAGTGTCAAATAGTCCCAACATTATTCATTCCTGTCAAGATAATTCTTACATATACCATATAATAGATATGGTCCAATTGTCTGTGTACAGGCGAAGAGGAAAATACCACGAAGGGATTTTCCTATGATTTACTCTATATAGGAATATAACTATTAGAGTAAGATTTAATGAGGCCACATTGGAGGGAATCCTTTGTGCAGACTACATGTATATAGTCCTCAGTTTTCACGTATATGAAAATTTTAATGACTTATATGTTCTCAATAGAGAGTCAGCCCGATGAAATCGTCGGGAGTTTTCCTATTTGGACATCTCCGAACATTCCACCATTAAAAGATATCATTGGAAGTCTATGTGTATGCAGTATGATTTTAACCCACACTGTCTGAAGTACGTTTGGTCTAGAGAAGAAAAATAGTAGAACATAAAATAGGGGATTCACCTGGCTATATCAGAAGATCCTCCATGATTTAGTTTGTGGTAAATTTGTTGAGGAAGTCTTTGTCTTATGCATGTATAGAATGAATTTGTAGGACACAATTCTTCATAGGGGAGAATAATGTAAAACCTCAAAAAACAAAACTCATTAATTGATAATGTAACGCCCTGACACATGTTACCCATAGTCTGTGCATTATTACATAACATTGTCATGATCACAAAAGATCATGTATCTAAAGACCGATTAGTTTAGAAGACTTGGAATAACTAGATACATTCATAAGTCTTACATTAAATAAAAAAGTGAAATACTAGAACAACATAGTCTCCATATTTCACACTCATGTCCCCTTATAATATCCCTATAGGTTAGTCATAAAATACATATCCACATCCTGGGAAAGATAAAACATAGAGTTGGGTGAGCTCAGATTCTCAGAAAGGATAACAATATGGAAGAAACATTTATAAATAAGCATAAACATTTAAGGCAATGTATAAAAAAACAAAAGCCTTTTACACTTTAAATTCAGAATAACATAGAAAAAAAATGAAATAATGCCTTTTACTTAATCACTTGGATATTCTACTAGTCAAATAATCACATTGAATATAAATAACAACTTTCATAATGATTGAATGCATAATGCCAGACTATCATTACCACATAGTCAAGGCCTTTTTCCAAGACTGCAAATAAGATTTTTTCAAGGCCTTGTTCTAAGAAAATATATTATCTCATGAGACCTACTGATTCATCGAGGAGCTATATCAGGCTCCACCTGTTACTTACTAGTTCCAATACATTCTTCATATGAACAGGTCTAAACATAACATAAACATTCGTATAAAAAATAGCATACAAAATTTCAATACGTTCTCAATAAGACATGAATGGTATTAAAATAACATATCCACAGTGAAAAAAATCACAAAACATTCAATACAATATGGATGTTTTTTATAATAATAAAACAACTTCAAATAAGATTAAAATCCATCAAAGGATGTTGACATAGATGAAATCAATAATATTTGACAGAAATATATATATTATTGAAATCATTTAAATGTCACATAAACCTAGAAGAAAAAATTTACTTTGAAATTTTTTTTATAATCCTGTAAGGGATTATTCGATGATTTTATAAAGGCGGAAAATCGTCGCACCTGCTGTATAAGTTAAAAAAAGTCCTTCTTCCCTTAATTCTGCCGAAAATGTTAAAAATGAACTTGTTTGGAAAAAGAAGGAAAGATTCCTTTATAAAAATCTTATAAAAAGTCAAGAAAGTATATAAATGACTTTAACCCATATTCTATAAAATTTTATGAGTTTTTTAAATACATTTTTTAGAAACAAGGATGTGGATTATAAAGAGGTCCCAATAGATAATTACGTATAAACAACCTCAGACAATGTAGAGATTGTAAATAAACCCATACATTGTAATATCTCTTGGTAGAGGGTAGTTTAACCTCCTATATAATGGTGAAATAATTTTTATTTAATTATAAAATAATCATATACAATAATAATATATCGTATTTGAACTTTTAACATTGCTTTTTTAATAATATTTTTGTATTATCGTTGTTTCAGGGGTTAACAGATTCATTTTCCTTTATATTATTTGTTATGTGAGTCCAATTTTTTATTAATGGGATATATATTATTCAAATAAAGAATGATATAATGTCTTTAAACATTATTATTTATCATCTAATTAAATTTACTCTTGAATGGATACGATGGGGAATGAATCTCATCGCTTTCGTGGAGACGATAATCTGTACATACCCACAAGCGAAAATATCATACTTTTGAAATTAAAATAATAAATAATTGGATGGTATATGATATATATAGAATCATTAAAATGTTATATTTATTATTTATGACAATTACCCATCATTATTATACCCATCCAAATAATAATGTATGGAATAACAATAACACCATGACGTGGAGATGGTACTTCGTATGTACAAACATATGGTGACATGTCATCCCAAGGATGGATAGAATAAGGAATTTGGTTGTACCATATTTATAATAACATAATATTATATACAATATACTAGAGTTATTATTTTATAATGGAATCATCGAAGATAAAGGATGTGAAAGAATAAAGGAACTTGAAAGTGGTGGTGAAATTTTAACCTCTTATGCAGGTTCTTCCTTTAAATTTGATTAAAAGGGCTCCTTAAGATGGCTTTCTGAATAATGTAGGGCCACTAGTATGAAGGTAGGAAAATTGATAGGGTATTTTTTAAGGGGATAGCCGAGCCAAATGGCTTTGAAGGTTTGAATTTGGGGGAAGTTGGAGTGCCCATTTATAAGAGGGGTGAGAGGCACCGATGGAATAGTTAGAAATATTATTTTATAAAAAAAATTTAGGATTATAATGGCTCAAAATTTTATTATTTAAATTATATGGTGGGTATGGGTCTAAAACCACTCAAACAATAGTTTTTAGATAGGTTTGGGTCACTATATTAACCTTAACTTTTAGATTTAACTATTAGTTAAGTAGTTTGACATTTACCAAGTATCTTTGTATTTTTATATTATATGGTTAATAGAAATAATATATACATCCAAGAGAACTCCAAGTGGTTAATTAATGGCACACATATAATTATATATGTCCTTTTACAGAACATTGTATTTTTAAGAATATAATATAAACAAATAATGTAATATTTGTTTTAAAAACTCTTTTATACCAATTTTCACACTATTTGGTATTTTGTTTTTTATAAATTCATAATAGCATTATTAAATCAAAAACAATTCATCCATCCAAACCTAATATGTCATATTAACCTATAAAATTAGTTTAATTCATAAAAATTCTCAAATTATATCTATTTGGATATTTATAATATCAATTATTTTAATATTTTATTAATAAGGTAATTACTACAACATAAATGTGTCATAAATAAGTTAACATATTTAATGTCTAAAAATATAAATAAAATACAATTATGTAGGAAATATTTTTTGATTTCTAGTGAATATTTATAATCTAATTTATCTTATGTATATCCTTATATTAAAAATGTTTTAGTTATTAAACTTTGATTTTACTATTTTAACTCTTCTTTAAATTAAATAATAGTAATTGTTCTAATCTAATCCAAGTGGAAAAAAGAGGTTCATATTTTATTTCTAAGATTTTTTTGGTAGAATTTTACTTATTAAATTGAATTATGACATGTTTTAGGGTAATAATAATATCATTTTTTACCTTTATTACCCTATTTACATTTAACTGTGGTAAAAAAATAGTAAAAATTTACTATTTGTCAAGATGTTTTTTAATATTATTGAACCATATTTTACTCCTTGATATTAACCAGGTCTCTTGGACTTTCGATATTTCATAAAATGAATCGGTAAAATTATGTTTTATGTGAATATAAAAATTCGTCTAGGAGGTGGGTAAAAGACGGTGAAAAGTTCATTACAATTTTTATATATCTAAATTTATTTTAAAATACCACTAATGAATTAAATTGATCATATATATGTATTATGTATTTATTTGGACCTAAAATAAATTTAAATAAATAAAAAATTATTTAAATAAAATTTCTCTTTTGAACTATAAGTTAGTGTTTTTCACTATTTTTTAAAAATTGAATTTTTTCAAAAAAATACAAAAAATTCACCCAATGCTTATTTCAATATTCCAAATCCAAAAATGAAGTCTATTTTGAATGTAAAGTTTATATAATTTTAAATATTGGGTATTAATATTCATAACGTCTTCTTTGTTTGGTTGTGGTGTGTTAGAACTCGAAGTTGTGAACAACACACGCTACTGTATTATTTAAAGAGAAGCGTTCCGTGGAAGCTTAGGGTTTTACATTCTCCCATCCTTTTAATAATTGTGTCCTCTACATTTATAGAGTATTAATATATTAAAAGATTTCGGTGTATCTTCATCATAAGTCCATCTGGTTCTCATGTTGCCTATTCTATCTTATTGTTTCTCTATAAAACTATTACAAGACGAGTCGTACTATTTCTAATCACTTGTTCTCTTGTATCAAGGTTCTTGACATGAACATAGCAAAGAAGATAGATCTTGTTCTATTTCTAATTCCTCATAGTTGAGAACATGTGTTGGGTCAGGCATGTATTTTCTCAACAGTGATATGTTGACCACATAGTGAACTTTGGAAAGACTTGTTGGCATTTCCAGATGGTAAGCTACACCCCCAATTGGTTCTAGAATTTCGAGAGGTCCGATGTACCTGGGACTCAATTTTCCCTTCTTACATAAATTTATGTCACCCTTACATATAGATACCTTCAATAAAATATGATCTCCTACAAGAAATTCCAGATCCTTCAATCGGTTATCAGCATATCTCTTCGGGCTACATTGAGATGCTTTGATTTGTGTTTGGATTAACTTCACCTTTTCCATCATTTCCTCCACATGTTTTGGGCCTATGAGTTTTCTTTCGCCAATATCAACCCAATAGATTGGTGTGCGACATCTATTTCTGTATAACGTATCATATGGTTCCATATGAATACTTCAATGGAAGCTATTGTTATAGGCAAATTCTACCAAGGGTAAATATTAATCCCACATAACATGAAAGTCATGTGAGCATGATCTTGACATGTCTTATATGGTTTGAATAATTCGTTATGATTTACCATCAATTTGGGGGTGGTAGGAAATTCTCAAATGAAGTTCAGTAACTAGGAATTTTTGATGACTTTTCCAGAATCGTGAAGTAAAACGTGGATCACAGTCAGAAACAATCGGTAGGGGTACTACATGAAGTATCACTACGTCCTTAATATATAGTCTTACTAGACATTCATGTGGTAAATCTTCCCTTATAGTAAGAAAATTTGATAACATGGTAAGATGATCAACAATGACCCATATTGCATCGTTCTTTCTAGGAGTCTTTAGTAGTCCCATGACAAAGTCCATCATAATATTTTTCCATTTCCACTCAAGTATGGAAAGAGGTTTCATGAATCCTATAGGTTATTGCCTTCCACCTTTTACTTGTTGAAAACCAGACATATTGACACAATATCAGCAATCTCTCTCTTTATATCATCCCACCAAAAATGTTCCTTCAAATCTCTATACATCTTAGTGCTACCGGTGTGTATATGAAATTGCAACTATGAGAATCATCCAACAATTCTCTTTTTAGATCAGGTATATCAGCAACACAAAGTCTCTTCCCAAATTTTAAAATTCCATCTTCATACACAAAAGTCACTTAATCTCACATCACTCACAGCTTTAATCTTTTTTTGAAACTCTTCATCATCGGTCTGATAACTCTTTATCTTTTCTAGTATAGATTGTTTCGAAACCATTTGAAAAAGCATTGATGTTTCACCTTCCATGGTTATTCCCATATCTATCATTACAATACCAATGTATATAGGATCATTTTCTACTCTCATCATGTTCAAAACTCCATTATCCTTTCAGCTCAAAGCATCTACCACCTTATTTTCCTTCCCCTGGTGGTAATGTATGGTGCAATCATAATCCTTGAGAAGTTCAAGCCATCCCATTTTCCACATGTTGAGTTCATTCTATGATATAATATAATTCAAACTCTTGTGATCAGTATATATATCACACTTTTCACCATAGAGAGAAGGTCTCCATATCTTCAATAAAAAGATTAATCAGATTACTCAAGATCATGGGTAGGATAGTTTAGCTAATGAATTTTTACCTTTCATGATACATAGGAAATAACTCTGTCATTCTGCATAAGGACACAACAAAGTCCTTTCATTGAAGCACCGCTATAAATAACAAACCCATAATTACCTGATGGTAGAGTCAATATAAGATAATTGACTATTCTTATCTTTAGTTCTTTGAAACATTCTTCACAATCTTTTGTCAATAAAAAATTTACGCCTTTACGTGTCAGCTTCGTTAATGAGTTAGGAAATCGGGAAAAATTCTGGATGAAACGTTGAGAATAACCTTCTAGACCAATAAAACTATGAACCTTAGTTATACATGTCAGTACTAGATATTCTTGTATTTCTCTTTTCTTAGAAGGATCAATAGAGATTCCATCCTTAGAGATAATATGGCCAAGAAAAGAATTCTCCAGAAGCCAAATTTCACACTTGCTAAACTTCACGTATAATTCATTCTTATAAGAGTCTTCAATATAATGTGCATGTTATTTTCTTCATCTTCATATATTTTGGAGTATACCATGATATCATCAATATATAATACTACAAAGTCATTAATATATTCCTTGAAAACATTGTTCCTTAGATCCATGAAAACAGAGATTGCATTAGTCATCCCCAAAGGCATTACTGTAAACTCGAAATGCCCGTACGGGGTTCGAAATGTTATCTCTGGAATTTCTTCCTTCTTCACACAAAACTAATGGAATCCAGATCAAAGGTCAATCTTTGTGAAGTATTGAGCTCCATGCAGTTGGTCAAACAAATCAATAATGTGAGGTAGGGCATACATTTTCATTATCGTTATAGCATTTATCTCCCTGTAGTCAATCCATAACCTCATTGATACAACTTTTATCATAACAAAAACAACAGAGGCTCCACATGGGGAAACACTGGGGAAAATAAATCCCTTATTACTAAATTCATCTTGTTGTATTTTTAGTAACACTAATTCCACAGTGGCCATTTTATATGGGGTCTTCTACATGGTCCATGATCCAGGAATTAAATCAATGGAAAACTCAATTTCTCGTTTTGGAGGATGTCAAGGTAAATCATTATGATACACATCCACATATTCATTAACAATAGTTTCATCCTATATTTTATCTTTCCATTCCTCACCCAATGTTATTTAATTCTATTCCTCCACAATAATTGAATTTAGTTGATCTACTAGAGGTGGATCTAGATAATAATCAGGTGGTGACAATTCTACTCTAAATATACGGTGTTCTTTATCATCATCATCAAAAATCGTATCCTCTTTCTTCTTAAAATAAATCATCACATAATGATCTATAATCCATTAAATACTGAGGATTATAACAAATTCCATAATGGGTATGACGATGAGATCAGTAGATAATGAAAATTTATATTCTCTAATGGGAACATAATAAAAGATCATTGAAGCAATGATACATCCCATAGGAGTTTCTACTGACAACTCCCTTGTTAAATAAAATTGGGAATATCTAAATTTCTTAACAAACCAGGAAGATATGAAATAATTCATTGATCCAGAATCAAATAAAGCATTGGATAAATATGAGGAATCAATGAAATTACCTTCCACCATGTCTTTCGGAGCTTCAACCTTAGTAGTAGTGATCGCATAAATGTGGCCTTGATCCCTTGGCCTTTTTTGAGGTAAGATTCCATGACACATAGGACATTCATTTGAATAATGTCCCATCTCCCTAAAATTTAAGCATTGATAATAGGTATCTTCTTTTTCCCCTTGCAATCTTGGGCTTGGTGGCCTTTTTCACCACACTTTGAAACGATTCCAATTCCATTCAGCCATGTATTGGGGTGTTTCTTCCTATATATACTACTGTATAGATATTCACATTTTCCCTTCTTCCCCTTATTTCCATTTCCATAGTCATTAGTAGATCTCTTCTTCTCTTACTATTCTTTAAAGTCGTAATACTCAGAGAATTCTTTTTCTATCTTTATAGCACATGTGATAATATATTCGTACGACGAGAAGTATTGTGAGACTATTGATCAATGGAGAAATGGTTTTAAACCATCAATGAAATGATAAATCTTTATATTGGGTTACGTATATAATTTGCAGCATGCCTCACTAACCTTGTAAAGTTAGCCTCATACTTTGCGACATTCTCATCCTCTTTTTTCATCAGACTCAAAAATTGCCTTTCAATATCTGCTTGATGGTTGTGAGGAAATTATTTTTCTATGAAAATATATTTAAACTACCTTTATTCCATATTTGATACTTCATCATATTACATTGTGTTTTGAATCAATGACAACCATTTATCAACATCTCCAATGAGGTATTAAACTGTCATGACAACTTTTTCCCTTTCGCTACTCTGTAGGGCATGGGATATTTTCTCAATTGAATTTATCCATTTCTAAACTACTAATGGATTTGAACTCCAATTTAATGTTATTGGTTTCTTCTACATGAATAGGTATATTATTGATCCTCCACACTGTGGATCAGGGTTCTCCATATGGGTATGTTTTTTATTCATAACCTTACTGTGTTGTCCCAATATAATGATAAGCTAATCAGCACCAATCATATCACCAGCTCCAATATAATTATCTTGAGACTACATGGAGTGAATTCATTAATACGTTTTCCATTCCTTCCACTAGTTTCCAATTATAAACATGGGAATACACTAAATTAGTTTATGAATCACAATACATAAATCCAAACTTGTAAAAAATATATCATAAATTAAACTGTTTATTGATATAATCTATAATCATAAAAGTGTTTTCATGGAAGATGTATATACTCATAAACCCTTCAAAATTTATTGTATTGAAAATGATAATTATACTAAGCATATCCCCTGGGAGTGTCATAACCAAGAGTGAAGCAAACCCTTTGTCATGCACCAGTTCCCGTTCGAGTCTAGCTCAAAACAGAGTTTTCGGGTTTTACACCAAGGTACATCTATGCCAGATCCTCCTCTGACTATTCGTATCCAAACAGGGATATATTTCTGGGAAAATGCATATAATATATATAATATAATAATTCATTTAATTTCTTCTATAGTAATCTTCAAATTCTATCTTAGGGATATGTGCTCTAATCAGAGTTTATATACATATAGTTTCCAAGGTTTGTACTAAACTTTCTCTAATACCAACTGTAACGCCCTGACCCTAGTTACCTAGATTCGGTGCACTATTACATAACATTGTCATGATCACAAAATATCAAGTCTTGAAAGGCCGATTATTTTAGTAGCCTTGGAAACACTAGATACATTCATAAGTCGTACGTTACATCATAAAGTGAAAAAATACAACAATATAGTCTACATATTCCACACTAATATCCCCTTAGACGATCAATGTTGGTCAGTTATAAAATACTTCATCACATCATGGGAAAAATTAAACATAGAAAGGGTTGATCTCAGATTCTCATTAATGATAACAATATATCGGAATCTTTCATAAACAAGCATAAACATTTAAGGAAAAATATAAATAAAACAAAATCCTTTTATACTTGAATGTCATCATAACATGGAAAAAATAAAATTAAATAATTCCATTTACTTATTAACATGGATATTCTACTAGTCGAATAATCACATTAATATCAATAACCCTTTTATAATGATGGAATGCATAATACCAGAATATCATAACCACATAGTCAAGGCCTTGTGCCAAGACTACTAATAATATTTTGTCAAGGCCATGTTCCAAGACACTAGTTTGTCTTGTGAGACCTACCTATGCATCGAGGAGCTATAGAGGGCTACAACCATCACTTACTAAGTCCAATTCATTTCCCATATGAAAAGGTTTAAACATAAAATAAACATTCGTATTAAAACTAGTATATGAAATTTGAATACTTTCTCCATAAACCATGAATGGTATAAAAATAGCATATCCACAGTCAAACATACCACAGAACCTTCAATATAATATGTAAGTTTTGTATCGTAATAAATCAACTTCAAATAAGATTAAAATCCATCAATGGATGTTGACATAGATGAAATCAAAACTATTTGAGAGAAATATCTCTTTTTTTAAAATCAATTAAAAGTCACATAATTATATAAGAAAAAAATTACTTTTAAATTATTTTTATAAGCTTGTACGTGATGCTTTGATGATTTTAAAATGGCATAAAATGGAAGCACTTTCCGTATAAGTTAAAAAATACATTCTTACATTAATTCTGTCGAAAAGGGTAAAAAGGACCTTGTTTGGAAAAAGACGTAAGGATTCCTTTGTAAACCTCTTATAAAAAGTCACACAATGTGATAAATGACATTAACTCATTGTCTATAAAATATTAATATTGTTCTGAAATATAGTTTTTTGAAACATGGATGTGCATGATAATGAGGTCCTAGTAGATAATTACGTATAAACAACCCCGGACAATGTAGAGATTGTAAAATAAACATTTACCTTGTACTTTTCCTTGGTCCAGGATAGGTTAAACTCCTTTATAATGGAGAAATAATTTTTATTAAGTTATACAAGTATCATATACATAAAATGATATCATATATGATCTTTAAACAATGCTTTCTTAATAAATTTTTTGAATTATCGTGGTTTCGGGTGTTGGAAGATTCATTTTCATTTATATTCATTGTTATGTGAGTCATATTATTTATGGATGGGATGAATCATATTCATATATATTATTATATAAAGTCTTTAAAATTTATTTTTGATCTTCTAATGAAAATTATTCTTCAATAGATACGATGGGGATTGAATCTCATCACGTTCGTGGATACGGTAATCCGTGCATACGCACGAGCGACAATATCATTATTTTGATTCTAAAATAATATATAATTGGATTTCATATCATATATACATAATAATTACCATGATATATTTATTATTGACATCAACTACACATCATTATTATACCCATCCAAATAATAATGTATTGAATAACAATTATACCACGACGTGTAGATGGTAATCCGTACATACGCACGTATGGTGACATGTCATTCAAACGATGGATACAATAATGAATTTGGTTGTACCATATTTATAATAACATCAAAGTATATAGAGGATACTATAGTTATTATTTTATAATGGAAACCACAATGAGAATGAAGTGGAAGAATAAAGGAACATGAAGAGGTGGTGAGATTTTTACCTATTGTTCGGGTTCTTCCTTTTGATTTGATTAAAAAGTCCTCTTTAAGATTTCTTTCTGACTAAAGGAAGGCCTCTAGGACTAATTAAGGATAGTTTAGAGTGTATTTTGGTTGGCCTTGGATGAGCCATATGGGTTTGATGGTGTGAATTTGAGAGAAGAGTGAGTGCCCATTTATAAGAGGGTTGAGGGGAACCTTAGGAAAAGCTAGAAATAGTATTTTATAATAAATTAATTTACCAGTTATATTGGCTCCAAAGTAGATTATTTAAAGGTTAAGATGGTTATGGGTTTAAAAAAACTCAAATAAATTGGTTTTATACAGGTTTGGTTCACTATATTAACATTAACTTTTATATTTAACTATTAGTAAAATAGTTTGACAATTACCGTGTCTCTTTCTATTATTATATTATATGGTTAATAAACATACTATATACTTAAAAGATAATCCCAAGAGTTTAATTAATGGTACAAATATTTTTATATAAGTCTTTTTTCTGAACAATATTTTTTTGGAATAGAATATCAATTAATAATATAATATTTTTTAAAAAAACCCTTTTATGAAAATTGTGACACTTTTGCTTATTTTGTTTATTCTAAATACATTACTGGATTATTAATTCTAAACTGTAACCTCCCAAGTATTTATTGAATAATATATGTTTTTATCTATGTCTACTAATGAATTAGATAGTGTTTTAGAGGCTTAAAATGAGAATAAATCCAATCTTAAGCATGAAATACACTAATATTTTTTAAAAGATTGGTTTACTTCATTTTGATGGTAAACCAGTTTTAAATCAAACTTTTGACAATTTTATAATATCTATTTTTCAAAATAAACATATTCTTTATGATTGGGACATTGAAATTTACATTGGATAAATTTTTGGTATTTTTCTGACAATGTTCATTTTTTAATGAATAGTGAAAAATACTGCATTTTACATCAAACCTACATTTTCATCTAATTTAATTATATGATTAGATTATCTTTTGAATTGGTTTTAAATTTAAATTAGAATATATTTTTACCGTTTATTCCAATAGTGGTCATTGGAATTAATTTCACTTTGAAATTGGATTTAAACTAGTGTCAATCTTTTTATACTTATGGTTTCATAAAAACACGCTATTTGTTCTAACAGCGGGAATTAATTATGAAATTAATTAATGTAACTTATATGTTTTGAAATTTTTAAAATAGACATTAATTTTGAATTCTGAATATCAAATATAGCTTAGGGGCATGTTTTGTAATTTTTCTAGAAAACATCAATTTTTGATGAATAGTGAAACCACTAAGTGGTACTTATAAAAACTAATTTTTTGTTTAAATGAAATTTCACCACCAATGTGTTTTGAATTTCAAAAATATGACATAAATGGCTGTAATTAAGTAGTAAAATTTGGTTCAGTGGGATTAAAATAATTTTTTGGTAAATAGTAACTTTTATGTTTTTAATCGCCATTAGAGTTAATTATTGTAGTTTAAGGTAAAAATAATGTTTTAATAATAGGAGATGAATTTGACACATGTCCTACCCTCATTTGATGTTTTATGGCCGACCAAGACAATCCATGGGTCAACTTGGGGACTCCATGGAGCCACTTTGGTTGGGAAATGACATAAATAACATTTTATTTAATGCAAAAGTAAAAATGACAAAAACATAAGTTATTTTACTAAAACAATTCATACATGGGGTTATACAAGTAAGATTTTTGACTATAAATATTAATTAGAAAGATAAAAATATTTCTTACATCATGATATTTTTTTAATATAATTTTTATACATTAAATAAATTTAATTATTTATGACATCATGATGATGCATCGATTACCTCATTAATAAAGTATTTGAATAAAATGAAAGGATAATGTAAAATCTATGACCTACACAAGTCCAAAACCTATTAGATGGGTGGATTTAGAACCATTATCTCTTTATCCTCGAAATTTATATTTTTGGGACATTTTTCAACAGAAAATCATTTTAAAATAATGTATCCTTTTATACCTTTCCAAGAGTGTCCCTCCTCTCCACTTATAAAAGTCCCCCACCTCTACCACCTTACCCACACATCCAAATCCTTTGGATCGGCCAAACCCTGCCCATTTTGTCTCTACACATCCCTCTCTAACTCATAGAAGCCTCACTTTGGGCAGAAGTCTTCCCAAGGAAGCCTTTGAGCTCAAATCAAAAAGTGTTTCCCGATTTAAAGGTAGTGTCTTCTCTTTTGTTCTTATGTTTTGTTTTTCTTTTCCATCCCCCTAAACTCTTTTTACTCATTTTTTATAACAACACCAGTATCTTCCATATACTAGGATGTTGTTATAATAAGGATTCGAGCTACACTTACACACACCTACATCTAATGGTTAAAGTACATACTGTTTCCGTGGATGGCGAATTTCTGCCTCACGAAATGATGATCGTTCAATATTTTTTTAACTCCTTCAAAGGTGGACATTAAGATGACACTATATTTATATATTATATATAATATTTTTATGTTTTACTTAAGCTTCTGTATTTTTCATTTATTTCATACCTTAATGGTTACTATTATGGGTAAACGTGATATCTTCATTTTAGGAAGTGCGGACTACCGCCCCCTCAAAGTGATTTGATTCGTTAATGCCATATGTGGGACATATAAAGGATGTAATTAATGATATTATTTATGATAAAATTATGTAATTATAATATACCTTTATATCATTATGATTCCATTCCATAAAATACGAAATATAAATGAAAGTAGAGTTCATGTGTACGTATGGCTTACCGTCTCCATGAACGGTGCATTTCATTTCTTACCTCTAAACGTTATATAATATTATAAATGCATTTATATACTGGATATATATGATATATATGATATCTACATCATGAGTATAACTCTGGATATACTGGATACATGAAAAACATGTAATGATAAATAGTTTTTTTACTCAAGTACCAATGATCGTTAAAATGACCGTTATTAACTTAAATAAATACATAGTGTTCATGACATGGTAACAAGTGATACAAAATGAATAATGAACTTGAAAAAGGTTCTTATGAAAGTAGAAATTAACTCAAGTTTATTATTCAGTAGATTAATGAACGATCGAGTCAAGTCAGACTCGAGGTATGGGACTTCATCTCAATCTCCATTCATTGAGGCATATTTTGTTTTATACACATCTTTCTTTTATAAGGTGAATAAACCCCTTTGACTTTTACATTTATCCAAAAGGAATATATTTTATACGAAGTGTTTTACAAAATGAAAAAAGGGAATGTTTTTGTCATATGTATGCATCGACAACGACTTGTCTTCCGCCTTGACCATTAGTTGAGTTTCGGCTTCCTCTACAAGCCATACATTATTTTTAAAAGAAAAATAAATACCATGTTTTAATTTTCTTTTATTTTGGTATTGAAAATGGTTTTCATAATGTTTTTATATCAATGTGTTGTATTGATATCTTGTGATTGAAAAGTGGAAATGTTATGTTTCCTTTATGCATGTTTTTATGTGATATGCTTAGGTTATGGTTCATAGGCATTATTATAAAGATGGGTGGTTCTGTGATAAACTAAGGTCGGGTGAGCATTAAATAGCTCTCCAATGCATTGGGTAACGTGAAGGAGTTAAACATTGAGGTTTCTCCGAAGATATTTAGGGAATATATTGTGATGGGTATTCCAAACGTAACCAAGAGGGTTACTCCCTACGTAAGAATGGTATGAATGCATCAAGTTACCTTTATGTCTTATGATTTCTTTGATTTATTCATGATTTGAAGAGGTATGTTAATGTGCCTATGTTTTATGGGTAAATTATGATTTCATTCTTATGTATATATGAACTCATGCTTCCTTTCCATATTTTTATAACCCTTTCTGAGCTTTTTATGCTCATCCCATGTTTTTGAAATGTTTTTCACAGGTCAAGGGAAGGGTACATGATATGATGATAGTGTCAAGGAAGTTTCAAGAATGAATCCATGTTCTATTTTAAATATGTTTCTGTTGATGGGAAAAAATGAGTACTATCTTTATGTAACCACTTTGTTTAAATGAGGAATGTAATGTATGTTTTATGATCTAATTATCTAAAACTCTAAACCTGAAAAGATCCTCAATGTGTAATCTTGTAATAACTCAAGATTAAGTAGGGTTTATGGCTGGGGCCTTATAGTTGGTATCAAATCTCGGTTTAGATAACTTTAGGAGTTAGAATTCTATTAAATTATTATCCAAAAATATTTTTTTATGGTCAAATTGAAGTCATATAGAATTTGAAGATTACCATGTTTCTTCATCTAAGACATGTTTGTTCAAAATTGTTTTCCGCAGAGGAAATAGGGAAGCAATGCTAGGAAGGCATACAGAAGGAAATAACCTTCCGAATCAGCATCCTGAGATGGTCGGAATTGGAACTGAACAGTTATTTGCAGTAATGGCGCAGTTGACTCAATCGATAAATGGTAGTGGTATCCTTGCACGAGATCAGCCATATCAACTGTAGAGGAACATTTCAGGGGTGGACCATTTCAGGAGGCAAAATCCCCCATTATTTAGGGGATCATCTGACCTTGTGCTAGTTGAAGGGTGGATTAAATCACTAGAGAATATTTTTGATGTCATGGGTTGTTCAGATAATCAAAAGGGTAGTCTTGCTATTTACTGTTTGGATGGTGAAGTAGACCAGTAGTGGTCGATGGTTAGAAATATTAGGGACGCTGATGTGATTGATACTCTCAACTGGGATGAATTTAAAGGTATTTTTCTTGATAAGTATTTTCTTAAGGATGTTCTACTTATGTTGGAAAAGAAATTATTGGAATTGAGGAAAGAGGAAGACTCAATGGCTACCTATGAAGAATGGCTCACTTTATTGGAAAGGTATTCTCCAAAATTTATCCGAGACCTTGATAGAAAAATCCATTGTTTTTAATCAGGATTAAAGCCAATATATCAAATGGCTTTAGCTTCTCATGAGTTGAAAAGTTATGAAAAGCTTGTTCGATGTGCTGAGAAGGTGTAAATGGAGTTTATCGATGATCAACTGTTCTATAACAACCAGCAGAAGAAGAGACCGAGGTGGCAGGAGAAAGTAAATAATTATTCAAAAAATTATGATGGTAGGAAAACTATGTTTTCAGTTTTTGATAAATGTGGTAAAAGGCATGTTGTGGAATGTCTTCTGAATTCTAGAAAGTGCTACCGATGCCGTACGATGGGACATAAGGCTCTTGATTGCACTGAAAAAGATCAGGGTGATGGTAAGACCAAATTTTATTTACAGTTAGTGAACTTTTTTAAGTGCAATGAGATGGGTCACTATGCAAACGAGTGTCCAAAAAAGAGATTGAGTGATGGGAAGCAGTTAGAATACAAGCAGAAATGGGTGGTAAAATCCGTTGCAACTACCTCAACAGATGTAGGGTCGTCAAATGAAGTTGTATCAGGTACTTTGTTTGTTTTTTCAGATTATTCCAGTGTGTTGATTGATTCGGGGTCTACACATTCATTCATCTCTGAAACATTTTCTAGTAAAATGGGAATACCATCTCAAGAAATGACTCCTGAACTTGTGGTAAAAACACCGGGTTAAATGTTGAGGCAAAAAGAATTTATAAGAATCTTCCTATCCTTATCGGTGGAAAGAACCTACTTGAAAACCTAATTGTTTTACCTCCAGTAGAGTTTGATGTTATCCTGGGTATGGATTGGATCTCTATTTACCATGCTAAGATTGACTATATAGCTAAAGAGGTTTCTTTTCAGAAATACATTCAGTTTGTGTACAAGAATGAACCCTTACTGTTGATAACATATCAAGAGGATGAGAAACTTGTAAAATATGGGAATTAATGTTACCTTGAAAACATCGTTGAAAATAAAGGAACTATTCAAATTAATGATGTGCCAGTGGTAAATGGGTATCCTGGTGTTTTTCCTAATGAGTTTCCTATAATAATACCAGATCAGGAAGTTGAATTTACTGTTTACTTAGTTCCTGATGCTAAGACAATTTCAAAACCCCATTATCGAATGGCTCAAATTGAACTTTTAGAGTTAAAGGAGAAATTTAAAGAATTATTATAGAAAGGTTTCATTAGACCTAGCACATCACCATGGGGTGCTCCTGTTTTATTTGTTAAAAAGAAAGATTGTTCTATGAGACATTGCATTGATTATAGAGCCATGAATAACATCACTGTTAAGAAAAAATATGCTTTTCCTCATATCGATTATTTGTTTGATCAGCTCTAGGGAGCTTAGTATTTTTCAATTATTGACCTGAGATCGGGGTACCATCAGTTGAAGGTATAGGAAGCAGATGTTCCGAAGACCGTGTTTCATACAAGATATGGCCATTATGAATTTGTAGTAATGACTTTTGGGCTAACCAATGCACCTGATGTATTCATGTACTTAATGAATAGAATTTTCCATGAGTTCTTGGATAAGATTGTGGTGGTTTTTATTGATGATATTTTGGTGTTTTATAGAAGTAAATAGGATCATGAAAGACATTTAAGTTTAATTTTGCATACTTTAAAAGAAAATAAATTGCATGGGAAATTCACCAAGTTTGAGTTTTGGTTGCAAAAAATTTCGTTCCTTGGTCATATATTTTTTAAAGATGGATTAGCTGTGGATCCTGCAAAAAAAAGGTTGTTGAAGAATGGCCAAGACCCACAAATGTAACTGAGATTCGTAGCTTCCTTGGTTTGGAAGGCTATTAACGAAGGTTTTTTAGAAAATTTTCATGGTTATCTAGTCCAATGACTAAGCTAACTCGGAAAGGTGTTATGTTTATCTGGACAAAAGAATGTGATGATTGTTTTCAAGAGTTGAAAAGAAGATTGGTTAATTCTCTAGTTTTGTAATTTCCTTCCAGGAATGGTGAGTTTCTTATCTACAGTGATGCTTCATTGAAAGGATTTGGTTGTGTCCTAATGCAGAATGATCAGGTAATTGCTTATGCTTTACGTCAGTTGAAAACTCATGAGGTAAATTACCCTACACATGATTTGGAATTAGCTGCTGTTGTTTTTGCTTTAAAAATTTGGAGGCACCATCTTTATGGAGTAAAGTGTGAAATATATACTGATAACAAAAGTTTAAAGTATATATGCACTCAGAAAGAATTGAACATTAGACATAGGAGATGGATGGATATAATCAAGGATTATGATTTTACAATTCATTACCATCCGTGACAAGAAAATAAAGTGGCTGATGCTTTGAGTCGGAAAAGTAATGCTTCATTAACCATGCTACGTTTGGAACGAGATCCTTTGGTTTTTGATTTGATGAAATTCGGCATAGAAGTTATTTGTGTAGGATTTTATTCTGTTTTGTTTCAGGTATTAGTGAAATCTTCTCTATCAGACAAGATCAAGCAAGAACAGAAGCAAGACAGTGAGTTGTAGAAAAAGGTAGAGCTGTATCAGAAGGGTACGTTTCCTGAATTCAACATTGATAATTATTGGGTTTTGAGATTTGGGAAGATATAGTGTGTGCCTTGTGATTCACAGTTGAAGAGAGTGTAGTTATGGGAATCTCATAGTTCTCCCTTTTCAGTTCATCCAGGCAGTACTAAGATGTATAGAGATCTTTTAGAGTTTTACGAGTGGGATGGAATGAAAAGAGATATTTCTGATTTTACTGTGAAGTGTTTGACTTGTCAGTAGGTTAAAGCAGAGTGGCAGTTATTGAAAGGGATGCTTCATCCTTTACCAATGCTGGAGTGGAAATGGAAGAATATATCCACAAACATTGTTGTTAGATTACCGAAGACATATCGAGGTAATAATGCAATATGGGTTATTGTTGATCGCTTGACTAAATCTACTCATTTCATTGCTATAGGAGATACATTTTCCGTAGATCATATTTCCCATTTGTATCTCAAAGAGATAGTCAGGTTACATGGATTTCCTCTCTCCATTGTATCTGACTGTGATCCTAAGTTCACTTCTAACTTTTGGAAAGGCTTTCAGAAGTCATTGGGTACTGAATTAAATTTTAGTACATCTTTTCATCCTCAATCAAATGGGTAGTCAGAAAGAACAATTCATAACTTGGAGGATATGATACGAGCTTGCTCGATGGATTATCAGGGACGTTGGGGCCAACATATTTCTTTGGTTGAATTTTCATATAATAACAGTTTTCATTCCGATATACAGATGGCACCATTTCAGGCGTTATATGGGAAGTGGTGTCGAACTCCAGCATTCTGGGATGAAGTGGGTGAACGGAAGCTGATGGGACCAGAATTGGTAGATGAGATGGCAGAAAAAGATCAGTGGATTCAGAAACACATGACAACAGCTCAGAGTAGGCAGAAGAGTTTTGTAGACAACAGGAGGAAGGATCTATCTTTTGAGGTAGGTGATCATGTTTTTCTCAATGTTTCACCAGGGAAATGTGTGATGCGATTTTGGAAGAAAGGAAAGTTGAGTCCAAGGTTCATTGGACCATATGAAATTCTGGAGAGAGTTTGATCAGTTGCTTACCGAGTGGCGTTACCTCCGAGTTTATCTCAGGTACACAAGGTTTTTCATGTCTCGATGCTGAAAAGTATATGCCAGATCCATCTAATGTTTTGAGTCCAGAGGTAGTCTAGCTGGAAGAGAACCTATCATATGAGGAACAACCAGTCTAGATTCTTGTTCACAGTGAGCAAGTGTTACGGAATAAGGTGATTCATCGGGTAATGGTTTTCTGTAAAACCCACATGATTGAAGAGGCAACATGGGAATCTGAAAATGTGATGAGGGATAAATACCCCCCACTTATTCGATAAGTAAATAAATTGCAGGGACACAATTTTCTAAAGGGGGAAGTATGTAGCATCCCAAGTAAGTAATGAATAATATTTTTTTTTATCTATGTCTACTAATGAATTAGATATTGTTTTAGAGGCTTAAAATGAGAATAAATCCAATCAAAAGCATGTAATACACTAATATTTTTTAAAAGATTGTTTTACTGCCTTTTGATGGCAAACCATTTTTAAATCAATATTTTGAAAATTTTATAATCTCTATTTGTCAATATAAACATATTCTTTATGATTGGTACATTTAAATTTACATTCGATAAATTTTTAGTATTTTTCTGACAATGTTCAATTTTTAACGAATAGTGGAAAAATCTGCATTTTACATCAAAACTGTGTTTTCATATAATTTATTTATATGATTATATTATCTCTTGAATTGGTATTAAAGTTCAATTAGAATATATTTTTACCATTTAATCCAATAGTGGTCGTTGGAATTAAATTCACTTTGAAATTGGACTTAAACTAGTGTCAATCTTTTGATACTTATGGTTTCATAAAAACACGCAATTTGTTCTGACAGCAGGAATTAATTATCAAATTAATTAATGTAAATTATATTTTTTGATTTTTTTAAAATAAAAATAATTTTTGAATTCGGAATATCAAATATAGCTTAGGATGATGTTTTGGTATTTTTCTGGAAAACGTCTATTTTTGATGAATAGTGAAACCACTAAGTGGTACTTATAAAAACTAAATTTTCATTTAAATGAAAATATACCACCTCTGTGTTTTGAATTTCAAAAAACCGACATACATGGTTGTCATTAAGAAGTAAAACGTGGTTCAATAGGATTAAAATAATTTTTTGGTGAATAGTAACTTTTCTGTTTTTAATCGCGATTAGAGGTAATTAGTGTAGTTTAAGGTAAAAATAATGTTTTAATAATATGAGATGAGCGTGACACATGTCCCACACTCATTGGATGTTTTATGGACGACCAAGAAAATCCATGGTTCATCTTGGGGACCCCATGGAGCCACCATGGTTGGGAAATGCCATAAATAACTTTTTATTTAATGTAAAAGTAAAAATGACACAAACATGAGTTGTTTTACTAAAACAATTCTTACATGGGGTTATAAAAGTCAGATTTTTTACTATAAAAATTAATTAGAAATCTAAATAGATTTCCTACATCATGATATTTTTTTATATAATTTTTAGATATTAAATAAATTAAATTATTTATGACATCATGATAATGCAGCGATTACCTCATTAATAAAGGATTTAAATAAAATGAAAAGATAATGTAAAATCTATGACCTCAACATGTCCAAAACCTATTGGATAGGTGGATTTCGGACCCTTATATACTTATCCTCAAAATTTACAATTGTGGGACGTTTTTATCCAACAATCATTTTATAATAAAGTATCCTTTTAAACCTTTCCAAGAGTGCCCCTCCTCTCCTCTTATAAAAGGCCCCCACCACTACCACCTTACACACACATCCAAAGCCTTTGTCTCGGCCAAACCCTGCCCATTTTGTCTCTCCACATCCCTATATAACTTTTAGATGCCTCACATTGTGCATAAGTCTTCCCAAGTAAGCCGTTGAGCTCAAATCAAAAAGAGTTTCCTGTTTTAAAGGTAGTGTCTTCTCTTGTGTTCTTATGTTTTGTTTTGTCTCTCCAACCCCCTAAACTCTTTTTATTCATTTATTTTGTAACAAAACTAGTTATTACATATACTAAGATGTTGTTATAAGAAGTATTCGAGCTACATGTACACACACCTACATCTAATGGTTAAAGAACATACTATTTCCGTGGATGGCGAATTTCTGCCTCACGAAACGATGGTCGTTCAATATTTTTTTAACACCTTCAAAGGTGGCCATTAAGATGAAACTATATTTATATATGATATATAATTTGTTTATGTTTTACATAAGATTCTGTATGTTTCATTTATGGCATACCTTTATGGTTACCATTATGGGTAAACACGATATCTTCATTTTAGGAAGTGCGGTCTACCGCCCCCTCAAAGTAATTTGATTCGTTAATGCAATATGTGGGACTTATAAAGGATGTAATTAATGATATTATATATGACAAAATACTGGAATTATAATATACCTTTATATCATTATGATTCCATTCCATAAAATATGAAATATAAATGAATGTAGCGTTCATGCATACGTATGACATACCGTCTCCATGAACGGTGCATTGCATTTCTTGCCTCTAAACGTTATATAATATTATAAATGAATGTATATACTTTATATATATGATATATATGATATCTACATCATGAGTATAACTCTGGATATAATGGATACATGAACAACATGTAATTATAAAGAGTTTATTTTTTACTCAAGTACCAATGATCATTAAAACGACCATTATTAACTTAAATAATTACATAGTGTTCATGAAATGGTAATAAGTGATATAAAAGGAATAATGAACTTGAAAAGGCTCTTAATCAAGTAGAAATTAACTAAAGTTTACTATTTAGGAGATTAAAGAACGTTCGAGTCATGTCAGACCCGATGTATGGGACTTCGTCTCAATCTCCATTCATTGAGGCATATTTTGTTTTATACACAAATTTCTTTTATACGGTGTACAAACCCCTTTGACTTTTAAATTTATCCAAAAAGAATCTTATTTATACGAATTGTTTTACAAAACGACAAAAGGGAATGTTTTTTACCTATGTATGGGGCGACAACGACTTCTCCGCCGATGTGACCATTATTTGAATTTCCGCTTCCTCTACAAGCCATACCTTATTTTTAAAAGAAAAATAAATACCATGTCTTACTTTTATTTTATTTTGGTATTGAAATTGGTTTTCATAATGTTTTTATATCAATGTGTTGTATTGATATCTTGTGATTGAAAAGTGGAAATGTTATGTTTCCTTTATGCATGTTTTTATGTGATACAGTTATGTTATGGTTCTTGGGAATTATTATGAAGATGAGTGGTTCCGTGATAAACTAAGGGCGGGTGAGCCCGATATAGCTCTGCAATGCATTGGGTAATGCGAAGGAGTTAATTGTTGAGGTTTCTACGAAGAGATTTAGGTAATATACTGTGATAGGTATTCCAAACGTAACCAAGAGGGTTACTCCCTATGTAAGAATGTTATGAATTCCTCAAGTTACCTTTATGTCTTATGATTTCTATGATTTATTCATGATTTGATGAGGTATGCTAAAGTTCCTTTGTTTTATGGGTAATGTATGATTTCATTATTATGTATATATGAACTCATGTTTCCTTTCCATGTTTTTATAACCCTTACTGAGCTTTTTATGCTCATCCCAAGTTTTTGAAATGTTTTTCACAGGTCAAGGGAAGGGTACATGATATGATTATAGTGTCAAGGAAGTGTCAAGATAGAATCCATGTTCTATTTTAAATATGTTTCTGTTGATGGGAAAAAATGAATACTATCTTTATGTAACCACTTTGTTTAAATGTGCAATGTAATGAAAGTTTTATGATCTAATCCTCTAAAATTCTAAACCTGAAAAGATCCCCAATGTGTAATCTTGTAATCACTCAAGATTAAGTAGGGTTTAAGGCTAGGACCTTATATAAAAAAATTCATCTAACCAACCCAAATATATAATATTAACCTATAAAATTACTTGAATTCAAAAAAAGTCTCAAATTATAATTATTTGGATATTTACAATATCAATTATTTTAATATTTCATTACGAAGGTAATTACTGCATCATCATGATGTCATAAATAAATAAAATTATTTAATGTATAGAAAAATAAATAAAAATCCATTAAATAGGAAAACATTTTATCTTTCTAATGAGTATTTATAATCGAATTTATCTTTTGTATAACCCTAAATTTAAAATTTTTTAGTTATTAAAATTTGATTTTAACTCTTTTAACTCTTCTTTGAATTAAATAATAATACATTTCCTAATCTAATCCAAGTGGACCAAATAGGTTAACACTTTATTCATAAGGTTGTTTTGGTCAAATTATATATAGCCAATAGAATTATGACATGTGTTAGGGTAATAATAGTATCATTTTAATTTTTAATCACTCAATTTACTTTTAACCGTGGTAAATAAAAGGAAAATGTTACTATTCACCAATAATTATATTTATCTTATTGATCCAAATTTTATTCCATGATATTATCCATGTCTCTCGTATTTTCAAAATTCCACTAACAGAAATGGTTAAATTATGTTTTATGTTAATTTCAAAATTCTACTATGAGGTGGGTAAAAGACGGTGATAAGTTCATTAAAATTTTTATATATAAAAAATTATTATAAACTAACTCCAATGAATTAAATTGAACTTATATAGGTATTATTTATCTATTTTTACCTAAAATATTTTTAAATTACATAAATAATTATTTAAACAAAAATTCCGTTTTAAACTCTAACTCATTGTTTTTCACTATTCATTAAAAATTGATAGATTTCAAAATAATACCAAAAATTCACCATAAGATAATTTTGATATTCCAAATCCAAAAAATGAAGTCCATTTTGAAATAAAAAATTTTAAAAATTTTAAAATGTGTGTATTACTATTTATAACGTCTACTTTGATTGGTTGTGGTGTGTTAGAACACGAAGATGCATATAACACACGCTACTTTTTTATTTAAATAGAAGCATACCGTGGAAGTTTGTGGTGTTAAAGATATTTTTATGTTTAGATTTTGTATGAATTTAAGAAGAAATGAACAAATTTTGTTTCTCATGAGAAAGTAACAATATTTTTTTAATTTATATTAGAATTAAACCGAGTAAAATACACAAATGGACTCTTGGGTTTTCATAATAAAAAGAACATCGTAGAGTTTACAATGTACCATGATCACAAGAAACATTTCTACCGATATATACCTATTAAAAACCCTATCAGAATTACAGGGAGACCTCTTCAAATGACATAAACCCCAAGAAGGTAGTAAAGACCCTTAGTGTATGTCATGTCACACATGATTAGGTCCAAGACCACAATAGTCGTGCTAAGCAGCAATGGTATGACATGAACCATCATCATCATTGTCTCAAGTTTTAGCACACCCTATGTTTTGGTTTTATAAGACACTAATGTGACCGTTTTGTTGGGATACTATGTAACTCTAGAGGCTATAAAAGTAGATGTTGGACTTTTGGATAATTATTCAGAAAACATATGAGTACAATTTATTTCTCCAAATAATTAAGTCATGAATTGAAAACATATAAAACCTATCCTAATCAATATCATTAAAGGGCCATGGTGAAATATTTTGAATTACAGGTAAGTGATTTTGGAATTATGATAAGGAATTCAAAACTATTTTGAAATATATCAATAATATAGTAAATATTTTCAATTTCTTAAACTATTCTAATTAAACTATGTTTTTGATTAAACCATGTTCTGAATTCTATAATACCACTATAAGAATTTCCATCATTCAAATTTACAACTTTGTATGTGAATGTTTTATTTTTTATAAATAATTTTAGAAATACCATCAACCATGAAAATGTCTAATATGTATTCATTAGCCTTTTAAAGTTAAAAAATCCATTCTGGAAATGGTAATTTCTATATTGTTATAATAAATGTATTATTTTTATTCATTATGTTGTTATATTTTTGATTGTGGGATTTTATAAAAAAAAGTCTCATAGGGCCAGCACTTTATAACTTGTCCAAGTGAGGTAGCTCACACTAGGTGGTTGAGACTATCCCTTAGCCCAAGCCAAGGCCGGAACAAGCTTGGGAATAGGTTCCTAGAAGGGTGCACGAGAGAAGGAGCACATGAGCGTGCCACCACGATCATGAGGATGCGGTGAGGCAAGGGTTACTGAGGCCTACGGGGGGAGGGAGCCTGTGTGTTAGAATCCCAAAGTGTGTTTTTTGTGTTTTCTGATCCATTAGAGGCTGGGGCATATAAATAGCAGCAGAAACACTTTCTGATTCGACGCGGGATAATGATTTTTGGGGGAAACAAGATATGGGTCGTTGGATTGCATAGAGCATGACATGGGCATCTCGAAACAAGATATGGGCCATTGGATTGTGTACCGCGTGACATGGGCGTCAATCATGACCCCACGCTAGACCCTTAGCAACCACGATTCTCTCCGCATTTTTCATGGACTGTTCGATCTGGCGCGATCTAATCATTACTGTTTGACGTTTTAAAATTTTTGTTTCATCCCTAGACCATCCGATAAATCATACATGTAATCTGAGCCGTCCATCATTTTTAATTTACATAGATGCGCCCTAGCCATTGGATCAGATCCAGATCATATCTTAAACGTCTTTTTTATCCTGTTTTTTTCGAGTTGAACCATCATCTTCTCCCCTATGGCGCACCCTACACCTGTACCCTACACCCTAACCTTGTACCATTTTCTCCCCTCTTGACAGCCTATGGACCCCTGCCATTCATGCGGTTTCCACAGAGACCCATCCCTGGTATTTTAATATACCATGGTGGCCTCAGATCACATAAACCATTCCTCAAAATATTCAGAGTCGGTAATGATTATAAAAACACAGCGGATTTATCCCAAGAACCTATCAGTCCTTGGAACTCATGTACCCAGCAGACCGCAACTAGTCCTCTGAGATTTCTAGTGATTCATGATCCCCTCTTCCTCCTCAAATTAAGGTAAGGGATTTATTTTTTTCTTCATTTTTGAGTTTTATGTTTTATGTTTATTTAAACATGTATATAATTATACATCATCTTATGGTTTGAGTTAAAATCTTTAATTTCCCAATATAGAGTTTCGGGATTCTGAGTTATAGTGTATTAACAAACCTGAAGTATGAATATCTCATGAAAATTTAATTTTATACCTTTTGTACATTATCGGTTATATATATATATATATATATACGAATATATAAATTTATATCCTTCTGATTCACATAAACTCTTTACAACCAGACATAGGTTTTTTATTAAAACATCATGATGTTCAGAGTTAAATTGTGAACCTCAGAATGCGAGGAAATATTTTTTTTATAATAAAATTACACAATTATGTATGTTATTATATATATATATAATTATATATATATATGGGACAAAATTTACAAACCTAACATGGGTTGGATTTTATCCAAGTAATCATGTATTATTAATAAAAATTAAAATTGTTGATTACATATGAGAATCTATTAAACCTATTAGTTTTGAAATCTTATTTGTATATTTTGTTCATAGTTTCCAAAAACCCAATTACATGGTTCAAAGGAAATATATGATTGCCTTTGTTATGTTCTATGATTTAAGAGAATATATTTTTTGATTTGTCCAAAGGGTGAAAGGGTGTGATAAATCATGAGATCATGTTATGCTCACCATATTTTCACCCAACTTCAGTGATTTTTGTTAGTTTAGTCCAGGATTAATCTAATAACATGGTCACTAACACTCATATCTGCATAATAAATATCATGTCTTTAAATTCATGGAAGAAGAATTTTAAACTAATGAGTAGTCATTTTAACATCTCATATGGAAAACCCCTTCTACTCCACTATTATTTGTGTTTAGGTATTTGTCTCATGTGGAACGGATGGTCAATAAACAATGTATGCCTGGATAGACTATTCAAACCATGTTTTCAATGTTATTTATCATATTATGTATCTTGGATTAAATGGTTTCATTTTCTATTTTATTTTTAGTTGCTCTTAATGATGCATGCATGTAGCATATCGTGATGATGATGTAAGAAATTAAATTACTCAAAATGAAATGGGACAATTTGAGTAACGTAATGTAAAAAACCATGTAATACATTCACTTGATATGAAATGTGATAAGTAATTTAATAAATCAATGTGATAAGAGCACATTTATTTATAGATATGAGATATTCATTGGACACTTAATGAGTCGGTTGGGGACATCTATAGCCCCTCAATGCATCAGTAGGTCTAATGGGACAACTAGAAGAGGAATTTTCATAGGACCATCCAAACAATGAGTTATGGATTTTGGCTGAGTCCTTAATCAATATACATCTGGGTCGATGCCTTGTCACAGTCCAGAATTTTCACTTTCCTCCTTGAGACAGTGTAGTTTAATTAAAAAAATTATTCATCTAGTAGAATATTTTCCGTTAAAGAGCTTATGGATTTTGGCTGAGGCCTCAATCATTTGATGACTTGTCCATGGTTTCAAAAATAGGTTTCAGACTGTCTGGCATACGTACATTCCATATTATGATTATGATAATTAATATACCAAAGGAATATTCGACTACTATAATATCCATGGTTAAGAGCTAGTACTTGTGTGTATCAGAAAACTAAAATCTTATGGCATGAAAAATGTTTAGCTCCCAGTGATTTATTATTCGATATTTGAAATTGATGTTATTGGCCTTATGGGATACTCTGATTATTCATTACTATTAGTTGTATAATTTTTTCTTACACATTCATATGTCATCAATGTTTAGAAAATCTATCATTTATTACTCAATATGATCATGCCTTTAATTGAATCATGAATCCTTGAAATTTTGTTAGTTTGTTTTTAATTGAGAACTTGTATGATTTTTAACATGTGTTACTGCTTTTTTTAAGAATCAATTTTTATGGAATGTTTTAATGAATGATTTAAAAAGTTATATTGGTTTATTTTAAAATCCCTTAATGGGAATTCGTATGTGCACCCTATGTTTTCGAATAAAATTTTACAGGTATCAGTTTTAGAAGAAGAATATTTTGAGATGTAGCTGGTTTCTCAGAGCCTGAACTAAATTCAATCCACAGTATGGCACCGATTCTAGGTATTGGGGAGCCGGTGCATCATCGAAAATTCCAATTTTTTTAAAAAAATACTATAAATTCATTCTATATTTCTTACAATATTTTATAGAACCCACTTATTTGTATTTTATTAAATATGATAAAATAAGGTATATATGTCATTAAAAATATTATTCATATATTTAACAAATTACCAACCATGTGGTTAATTTTTTTCATTCCTTTCATTAATTATTAAAATTAATTTTATGGATATCCATATTTAATTCCAATATAAATTACATAATAATTAATATTAAAAGATTCAATTCCAATTTTCCTTCAATTAATTATGAATATCCTTTAGTGATTTATTGTATAGTTTTTTTGAATCCAGAATACATCTCATGCATATGATTATCATTATGATTAATATCTTGATTATTTTCCACATGTAGAACTCATATACATGATTTAGATTTATTTTATGGGTGGCAACGAAATTATATACCCCTATAATGAATTGGGTAAATATTCATTTCTCATGAGATGTTATGTAATGAAGCAGTTACTGAACCTAATATATTGGAAGAACTTTACCAAATTATGATAATGGATATAGTAGTTCCACATGATTTATGTTTAAAATGTCATGTTATTTTGTATTTGAAAATATTTATATTTTCATTGACATAGGAATAAATTTAATTATGTATAATTTTTATGTTTTCCATCATCCTATTTATTAAATAATTTTATTATTTATGACTACAATGGTATGATTTATATAGATAATACAACCCCTATTGGGATTTTGAGGTCACACTTTTTTATATTTTTATTCCATAGGATATATTTGTATAAGGCCTTGGACATTATTGTTACATAATCTCGAGTAAAATAATGAATTCAAAATGGGGATCTTTTTAGGTTTATAGTCTTAGTGAATGATGACATAACTATTACATATCATAATTAATATTACAATGTAGACAAGTCTACTCAATATATATATTTTTAATAATCTAAAATATTTTAAATTAAATAATTATTTATTTTCATGATAAAAATATTCATTACATTTATCTTGAATTCATCCTTTCTGATACCCATCATTATACATAGTGGAATAATATTTCAAAAACGTGGGTGAGATGAAAATGCTTATTAAGTAAAATAGAATTAGTAATTAATTTGTTATTCGAGGAATACTGTAAATTCCTGAAAACATTTTCATAAAATCATATTTTTCACTAGTAAACATAAACTCTTTAACATACCTCATGAAATCATAATATTCCATGAAATATTCATAGAAACCATAAATCATAACTTCAAATTTTTTAATACATATAATTCATACATTGTATCTTTCATAGGTATATATGGACTAACCTTTATGGTTACATTTTGTATACCCATTGCTGTATATTCCTTAAATCACTTGGGATGAATCCTATCTATTAAATCCATCACATTACCCAATTCAGTGGATATATAGCATGATCTCACACGCACTTAATTTATAATTGAAAAACCAATATACATAATCAATTCCCAAGATCCATATAATTATCCTCACATATACATCAAAATTAACAAAAAAATAACATTTCCACTTTGAAATCACATTTCATCTTTAGAAGCAACGCACTCGTAAATGAAAACAAATTATTTTAAAATAAAATGTTAAACATTTATGGTAAACATCAATAAATAATAGTTACATAAAATTAGTAAATTCAATTTTTAGTTTATATGTTAAAAAAATATTACATGTTATGGAAATAATTACTCTAATTTAAAAAAATATATATCATTTTAAAAGATCTTTCTTGAATAAAAGTGTCCCAAACCAATTTGAAAATTTTGAAAGGTAATAAAATTTAAAATAATTAATATATTTATAAATATAAAATTTAAACCATTTTGAAAACATTGACATTAATTATAATGATTTAGAATAATAAATCATTAAAACATAAAAAATGATGTTTTATTTAATGAGTCTATTAATACATAAAAAAGACTATAATAACAATCATTAAAGACTAATATATAAAAATACTAAATATTAATATTGTATATTAATTCATGATATAATGTTTTATAAGGGTTATTATACATCTTATTGGATAATAAAGGTGTATAACATCAAGATATGCCACAATGAACGGATTTTGAGACGAACTCCCTTACCTTGAGTCTGACTGGTCAGACACAATCATTACATTACAGAATAATAAACATAGGTTATTTCCTACTTCCATGAGTACCTATTCATGTATATTTTTCATTTCAAATCTCTTATTTCCAATTTAAAACGATTACATAATGATTTAATTTCTCCTTGGACATTATTTCAAAATTCGGCACTAAAGTCGAAAATCAAAATTGGTACAATGTCAATAGTCAATGTGGTCATAAGCCATTAATCTATAGAATAACATTCATGTCCTATAAATAATATTTATACATAAATTATAATTTTAATTCATAAAATTTATTTATGGTATGAAAATTGAACAATTTTATAATCATGGATATGATAGGCCACACGTATTGATGAGTAATGGTTCCATTTTTCATTGATAATTATATACATAAGGTAATTATTATTTTATATTTAAATAATTACAATAATATAATTAAAATATTAATAATAATTAAAAAATTTAAATATATATAAATATGATATAGTCGATGTGGTGAATAAAAAAGATTATCAAGGATTCTTGGACATGGTAGTTCACACTTACGCACGAACTGTGTAATCATTTATTGTGCATGAAATGTAAGAACGTAATTGATATATTAATTTCATATAATATGAAAATTTAATTAATATAAAATAAGAATATTAATTCCATATTTATAAAAACTAAAGAGAGAAGGTTATGGGAAACGAATTGTATTGGTTCGTGGAGTTGATAGTTCACACTTACGAATGAATGATAAGTTACATTCCCATTTAATGGAAGAGGGAATGGATTTAGATGATGATATTAACATAAAAAAATATAATTACATTAAGTATACTAGAGTTATTATTTCATTTTGTATGTAGAATATTTGAAGGATGTTTAAGAAGAAATAAATATGGAATACACAATTAAAAACAATGTCTTTCCTTCAGATGTTCTCCTTTCTTAACATCATAACACCCCTAAGATGGGTTTTCTGTATAATATATGGCCTCAATAATGTGGTTAGGTATTATAGTTATTGTTTGGGGGAGGTATTATCTCATCCAAATGGTTTCATAAGTTTTATTAATATAGAGGAATGAGATCCTTTTTATAAGAGAGTGAATGGACACCATTAGAATTATTAAGAGTATCAAGTAAATTTAAAATCAATTTCAATTAAAAATAGGTCCATAGTGATATAGTTCTTTGATATGAAGAATATGGGTCAAAAGATAATCATCCAATGAGAATTACTCAAGTTTTAAATAATTTTTAATCCTTGAATTTTTATTTTATAATGTTTAACTCTTACCGTTTATCAAGGTATTTACAAGTTGAGAGATTACCTAATTACAAAATCTGTCAAAATGAAACATTAAAGATTAATTAATGAAATTTTTAGTTTTATATAATCTTTTATGTAAAATAATGTTATTTTATAAAATTTATGTTATTTAATTTGATATTTCTTAATTTACGTTATGAATTATGTCAGTGTGGACAATATTGATTACATGACTTTTTAAAAAATCATAACAACTTGATTACTTCAAAAAGGATAAATTAAAATAATACTAAAATTTAAAATTTATCCATTAAATAAAATACTAATGTAATATTCAAAAAACATTATTTTTATCCTATTTAAAAAAAACAATTCTCTTTATTAAACACTTTTAAATTTTTTTTACATAAAAACGTACATATAAAAACTATAAGGATTGAGATGTCTAGTTTCTTGGAAAATTATGATTATTAAATAACAGATTAGAATATAAACTTCAATATCTTTAATGAAAACTTATTCTACATGACCACAAAATTCTTTTGTACATAGTATTGCATGGGATAATCTAAGGACATGCATCAGAAAAGCGTGAGCCATAAATCCCATTAAAGGAGTAAACAATGAATATCATGAAGAATAAAATAAATATTAGGAAATAGGTATATCAATTGAGAATTTTTTAAACATGAACATTAAGGATTTATAATCAATTATTATTATAACATGTTAATATGGGAATGGCATGTAACATGATATTAGAATAACCCAAGGCTCGTTGGACATCGAGAATGATTAGAAACTCATTGCACTTGAATTATCATGAGTATACCCTCATTTCAATTTATGTATCATGATCCTAATATTTATCGAATTCATTAGAGTGCTATCAGGTATAACCATTCTTAATCATTTAATTTCACACATAAATGTGCCACATATATCATACCATAAGGATTCATTAAATTCCATAGATTATTCCACAAATAAGAGATGTGGATTACATAAATTAGAGTCCAAAATCACAAAGTTCATTTTAGAAAAGTAAAATACCATTGATAGATAAATGGGTATGATATTCACTTAGATGATGATTTTGGCATGGAAAATTTTGGTGTAACTTCAGCACCATAATGACGTCAAATAGAAATCATAAAATGGTTTTATGATGGAGAATAGGGTATCTAATAAATTATAAATGAAATTTAAAGTAAGGGGTTCATAGAACATAGCATCCCTATCTTCTAAAATTTAGATGCATAATATAAAAGAATTTATTGAATGTAAATGGGTTGAAAGAGATATCTTATGGAATTTTGGCAGGGAAACGAGTGTACATGAGAGGCATTAATGAGAGATAAAGGTGTCTATAATCATTAAAATATATGAAGGGAAGTATGGGAGAGGTTATAAGTCATACCCAAAAATTTTTAATTGAAAGTAAAAGTGTATAACAATATATATAAACTTTGACAAGAAATGGAAAACGAATATATCCCTTACATAATTTCAGCTTGGTAACAGATGTATATGGGAGGCATTAATGAGAGATAAAGAGGTATATCATCATTAAAAAATAATGAGTGATGTATGGGGGAGGTGATAAATCATACCTAAAAATTTTTAAATGAAAAGAAAAGATAATAACAACATAATGATATTTGGTCAGAATAAGAAAGGACGAAATCTATTATGTAATTTTGGCATTGTAAAAGGTGTACATGAGAGGCATTAGTGAGAGAGAAACAGGTCTATCAATATAAAAACAGAAGGAGGGATGTATATGGGAGGTGACAATTCATACCCCAATTTTTTTAATTGTAAATAAATGGGAATAACAACATAATGAAACATGGTCAAATATAAGAAAAGATGTAATAACTTACTTGGAAGTGTGATCTGAATGTCTTGGTAGAGGCTTAAGAGGGGATTATTGGGAGATTAGGGATCCTTGGTTCGTGGACGTGATAGTTCACACTTACACATGAATGATAATTTATATTCCCATTTAATGGAAGAGGGAATGGATTTTGATGATTATATTAACATAGGAAATATAATTATGTTCAGGATATTTGAGTTATTATTTCATCTTGTATGTAGAATATTTGTAGGATGTTTAAGAAGAAATAAATATGGAATACGTAAATAAAAATAATACCTTTCCTATAGATGTTCGCCTTTATTATCATCATAACACCCATATGATGGGTGTTCTGCATAATCTATGGCTTCAATAATGTTATTAGGGATTATATTTATGGTTTTGGGGATGTAGTATCTCATCAAAATGGTTTTTTAAGTTTGATTAATATAGAGGAATGAGTCCTTTTTTATAGGAGAGTGGAGGGACCCCTTTAGAATTATTAAAAATATTAAATAAATTCAAATTCAATTTCAATTCCAAATAGGTCCATGTTGATATAGATCTATGATATAATGAAGTGGGGTCAAAATATAATCATCTAATGATAATTATACAATTTTTTAAAAAAAATTAATCCAGAATTTTTGTTTTATCCATTTTTAATCTTACCGTTTATCAAGGTATTTACATGTTGAGAGTGAACCCAATTACCAAATCAGTCAAATTGATACATTAAATATTTATTAATGAATTTTTTATTGTTATATATTCTTTTATGTAAAATATTTTTATTTTATAAAATTTATGTTATTTAATTTGATATTTCATTATTTACGTTTAGAATTATGTCAATGTCGACAATATTCATTACATGAATTTTCAAAAAAATCATAACAACTTGATTACATACAAAAAGCTACATTAAAGGAATATTAAAATTTAATTTTATCCATTAAATGAAATACTAAATAAAATTTTCATAAAATATTATTTTTATCCTATTTATAAAAACCATGCTCTTTATTAAACACTTTAAAAATATTTTTTACATCAAAATGTACGTATAAAAACTATGAGGATTGAGAGGTCTACTGTCTTGGTAAATAATGAAAATTAAATTACAACTTAGAATATTAATTTCAAGATCATTATTGAAATCTTATTCTACATGACCACAAAATTACTTCGTACATAGTATTGTGTGGGATAATCTGAGGACATGCATAAGAAAAGGGTGAGCCATAAATCCCATTAAGGGATTAAACAAGGCATATCATGAAGAATAAAATAAATATTAGGAAATAGGAAAATCAATTGATAATTTTTTAAACATTAACATTAAGGATTGATATATCATTATTATTATAACATGGAAATGTGTGAACAACATGTTACATGATATTATCATGACCCAATGATCATTGCACATCGATAATGATTAAACACTCATTGAAGTTGAATTATCATGAGTAGACCCACATTTAAATTGACATATCATTATCCAAATATTTATCAAATTCATTGGAGTGATATCAGGGAGAAACCTTATTAATCATTTAATTTCATGCATAAATGTTCCACATATATCATACAATATGGATTCCCTAAATGCCATAATTTATTACATGAATAAGAGATTTGGATTACATAAATTTTAGTACTAAATAAAAAAGTACATTTTAGAAAATTAGAATACCATTGATAGAGATATGGGTATGAAATCGACTTACAAGATGATTTTGGCATGGGAAATTTTAGTGTAACTTCAGAATCATAATGTGTCAAATAGAAATAATAAAATGATTTTATGATGGTGAAAGAGGTATCTAATAAATTATACATGATATGTAATTTAAGGGGGTCATGGAACATAATATTTCAACATAATTACTATAAATTACATGCATAATATAAATAAACTTCTTTAATGTAAATGAGTAGAGAGAAATATCATATGGAATTTTGGTAGGGAAACAAGTTTACATGAGAGGAATTAATGAGAGATAAATGTGTCTCTCACCATTAAAATATCTGGAGGGATGTATGGGGGAGGTTATAAATCATACCATAAAAATTTTAAATGAAATTAAAAGGGTATAACAATATAAATTAACATATACAGGAAATGGGAAAAGACGATATCCCTTACGGAATTTCGCTATAGTAACAGATGTACATGGGAGGCATTAATTAGAGATTGAGGTATGTCATCATTAAAAAATATGTTGTGAAGCATCTGGGAGGTGATAAATCATACCTGAACATTTTTAATTGAAAATAAAAGAGAATGACAACATAATGGAACTTGGTCAAAAATAAGAAAGGTATAAATCTATTACAGAATTTTGGAATTGTAATCGGTGTACATGAGAGGAATTAATTAGAGATAAATAAGTCTATAAATTTAAAAACATAAGGAGGGATGTATAGGTGAGGTGAAAAATCATTCCCCAATATTTTAAATTGAAAATAAATGTGAATAACAACATAATGAAAAATGGTCAAATATGGGAAAGGAATAAATACCATACATGGATGTGTGATCCCAACGAAGTGGTAGAGGCTTGAGAGAGAATTATTGGGAGATTTGAGAGACTTTGGAGGATTATATAGAGATTAGGGATGATTTTGGTCAAGCTGAAAATGGTTTGAGTGAGGAGTAATGGGATATTTATTTGGATAATATTGGAAAGGAGATAAAATTATTTATTATTTATGTTTTTGTCGCTACATATTATACTAATCAAAACCATAAACCAGAACATGGGATTTCCCAAGGTTTTTTCCAATGGGGAGTAGAAAAATTTATTTTATTAGGATAATTACAGAACTTATTAAAGTAGTAGGCTTTCTTATGTATATGAGAGTCACACTCTCAATGAAATCATTATAAAATGATAAATCATTATATATGTCTTGGATGGTCCACTAAGGCACCATAAAATTAAAGAAACAAATCTAGAATCACATTATTATAATGATAATACATATATTGGTTTAATATCCCATTTATAGTATTTTATTACATCACAATTAGGTCATTACGATATCATAAAACACATTATATATTTCAATGGTTTTTAATTTTTACCCAAAAATTGCATTTTCTAGAAACATATTAAAAAATTTACCATTGGATAATTTCAATGACCTTATTCTAAAAATAATATTAATTTTATCTAAATAATTATCTAAATATGTGATTTTTTTAATTTTAAAATATAATCTAACACTTATAAAAAATTATTGAGTTTTTACAAAACAAGAATTCAAACCTTAATAAAAATTACAATTGTATTCAAAAAAAATTATGATGATTCATATTTAATAAAAATTAATTTATTAATTATATTTATTGAAAATATTATTTAATTATAAAATCCATTAATTCATCAAAATATATTTCTAATTTAAATATTAAGTGAAAATACTATTTGAAAATTTAAACCATTTACATAGTAACAATAATAATATGAATGTATAATATTTATACAAAAAATAAAGAATATAATAAAAGTTCTAGGGTTTTGTAACATAACCCCTTATAACACACTCATAGAACCTAAGGGTAAGGTGTGTGATGGTGAAAAAAACTTGTGGTGGCTCGGATAACATATCTCATGTGGAAATATATATTAACTTACTCTTGTCCCTTAGACGATTCAGTTTTGGCTTGACATGTTGAAGTTCAGCACGGTATTGGTCAGGAGTGAAGCCTAATGACGCTACCTCCTTTCAGAGCTCTATCAAATGGGTTTTGTATGGAGAAATTCTACTGGATGAGGCAACTGCTTCGTTTTTCATTGAAAATTGGATTGGTTAAAGACCTATATTTATACTATACATGTGATCACTATTCAACTGCTATATTAGAATAAAAAACAATTTGTGATGGTTTCTAAAAATCCAGAAACCTAAAACCATGAAATTTAAGATGTTTTAAATAACCATTTTACATAATAAGACATTTAATTATATTAAGTGTAATTATCATTAAAAAATATATTGTAATTGAAATCTTCACCCTTAAGAAATTTCACCCACAAAATTTTATTTTCCAAAAGTAAAACAGATAAGGATAACTCAGCTTCATCAATTCTTGTGACTCCATATTTTCATATTCAATCATGTGGTTTTTTCCACAACACCATGACAAAGGGCACTGTGTTATTTTGAAAAAAAAATTACAAATGATCTTATATCTTCACAAGCTTCTATTAAAGGATAGGTCATTATAAAATGTTATGAACTCTGTACTGAGCACATGTGATGGGTCTGGTATGTACTTAATTAAGATGGATACATGGATTCATCATGTACTCGAGATAGGTTTGGTGGGAGTGCTAGTCGATAGGCCAACACAAAAATGTGATCAAGGCTGTCAAAAACTACTATGTAACTTGGAATAAGATTTCCCTTCTTCCCACATATCATATCTCTCTTCCATAATGATATACAAAGAAATAAATTGACAATAACATCAAACTCTAGGTCTCATCGATGATTATTAAAATAGTTATTTTGTTAACTCTGAGTATCTTAAATGTAATGCTGGATGGTCTTAACCATCTCCAACATTTCCTCGGTCATTTCTGGACCTAGGAGTATTTTCTCCCCAACATCCTCCCAACAAGTCGGGGTTCGACACCTCTTCCCACAAATGGCTTCATAAGGATTCGTTTGGATTATTTACTAGGAACTCTTGTTTTAAGTGAATTAAACTAGAGGAATTTTTTGATCATATACCCCTTAAAAGTCTATTGAGCATGATCTCGACATGTCCTAATGTGTTTGGATAGTCCCCTTTGATTTTTCATCAGTTTAAAAATGATATGTTGTACTAAAAATCAGATCAACATTCAGAGCATGTTGGAGACTCTTCTAAAACATGGAGGTGAATCTTGGGTCTCAATTGGATATAATTGATAGTGGAACTCCATTCATCATTACCACTTTTATTACTTATATCCATGCCAGTTGATCCAAAAGGAAATCCTCCTGAATTGAAATGAAATGTATAGTCGTTGTAAGAAGATCCACAAAAACCATTATTGCATTTTTTCTTTCAGACGTCCTTGGATGTCCGGTGAAAAATTTCAGGGAGACTTTCTCTCATTTCCATGTTGGCATTGGTAATTGTTTCATAATCCCCTTAGACTTCTTCCTCTCAGCCTTCACTTGCTAACACACCAAGAACATTTATGTATACATAGTGATCTCCTTCATAATGTTATCACACCAATAATACTGTTGGAGATATCAATACTTCAATATTTTTCATGGGTGAATAAAAAAATTCGAAATTTTTTCATCATCATAAAGTAAATTTTTTACACTAGATTTTATGGATCGTATAGTTTTGTTCCAAATATCACAATTCTTTATTCATTAACATTTAACACTCAGGATTTCCCTTTTCAGATAGTTTCCACTTTCTTCTGAATTCACACATCATCCTTCTGATCGTCCTTCAACCATTTCAAAAGTTACAGTTGAGAAATCATTTCTGAAATTATTGATAATGTAACATTATTTATGAATCCCATGTCAAAATTTATAAAATCTACGATGATTGGATATTTTTTAATTCACATGAATTATATTATTATTGGGTCCCTCCATCTTAAATAATCTTCCACGTATATTTCTTTCCAAATGTGGTAATGGGTTGATTAATTAGAGTATTTGACCAGCTATAACCATATTCATTGGTGAATGTTCAACACTTAATTTATAAATATGTACTTGAGGATTTTATTGATGTGTATATATTTCACATTTCCCTCCAAAGAGGTAATGTCACCAAATTTTTAAAGTGAAGATTCATGAGTCAACTCTATATCATGTTTTGTATAGTTTTTCACAGGAACATTCAATTACATTGATGCATAGGCAATGGAATATTCATTTTTCATCAACACACATCCCAATACCTTCTTTTAATCATCTTTTAATACCACAAAAGTTATTCCACATTTGGTTATTGTGAGCACAAGAATAGTGATAAGCCTCTGATTAAACTCCTTGAAGGTATCATCACATTCATCACTCCATGAAATACTTACTCCCATCCATGTTATCTAGGTATGATGGTTTGAAAATTGTGGTAAATGTCTCACAAATTGTCGATAATATCATGGTAATATGAGGAAGGAACAGATATCTGTCATAGATATTGGCCTCATCAATCAATCAGTTTAATTTGTCTTGGAGAGATACATAGATATCCCATTTCTTATGACGATATGACCTATGAATGATTCATCCTTCAAAAATAAATCACACTTGTATTAATTTTCATAGATCATATCATTTATCTAGGTCTCTAGTATAGTTCATAGATTCTACTCATGATCCTACATGGTTTTGGAACATATTAAAATATTTTCTATAATAACATCTAGAAATTTGTTGAGGTATTATTTAAACACCATATTAATCATGTCTACGATGACTTCAGGAGCATTAGTGAGTCTGAAAGAGATTACTATGAATTCATAGTTCCCATACCTTGTATGAAAAGATGTATTGTGGATTTCTTCCTTCTTCACCATTACTTGGAAAATATACCTACCGTAGACCCACATTGGAGAAGTTTTTTGCTCCATATATCTGACTAAAAATCATCAATTCTTGGAAGAGGATAATATTTCATTATCAAGATTGTTTTTAGATCATGATAATCACTGAAAAAGAACACTTACCCATCCTTATTCGTGAAAAATAGGAATGGTGCACCCCATTGTGAATCACTTGGTCATATAAACCCTTTATACAGAATCTCCTTTTGTTGATTCTTCATCTACTCATGATCCACAAAACAAATTATATATGGAGTCCTGGATATTGCTAAATCTATAGGAATAATATGATTTTATAATTGAACATCTCTTCTAGGAGAAAGACCATGAAATTCCTTAGGAAAAACTTCATCAAATTCTCTCACAATAGGTATGTCTTTATGGATTGTGTATTCCTTACACTCCATCATATGTGAATAATAAATGTGCTCATAGGGAAGTAAAATCCACGCTTTTGATGATGGTGCTAAAATATATTCATCCTCCAACATGGACTTGTACTAAATTAGGGGTCGATTCGCAAAATGGAGAGTGATCTCCCTCTCATTGAAATTTATATAGGATCTATATAGGGAAATCCAATTGATTCCAAGAATTGCATTAAATTACACCAGAGGTATTATGATGAGGTTCGATGAGAAGTTGAATCCACAACATATTAAAGGTGAATATTTATATTCATGGGATGCAATGATTTCCCTATTTGTTGTTCTCACCGAAATCTTTACTTCCATGTTTTTTTTTGGTGTTGGTACTGTTCTACTAAAAATTAGGGACATAATATAATGTGTAGACCTGAATCAAAAAATAACTTCTCTATTATTTAATGAATAAATATTATATCTATTGCAAATTTATTTTTGGGGTTCTCTTCGGCAGTAGTGATTTAAAAATCTCTCCATTACATCCTTGGAGGTTGTTGGTTTCCTCCAAATACCCTTGTCTTAGGGAAGTAGTTTTCAAAGTGTCCCAGTTCTTTGCAGTTGAATAAATTAACAATGCATTGAGAGTCAAATGGAGAAATCCTCTCCTCATTTGTAGCAATGGGTTCTTCTTGTCAATAGTAAATGGTCAGGTTTCCTTCTCTTCCAAGCATAAAGAATTTTCTCTCCTCTTTTAGCAATTCCCAGGGTGCTTCTTTCTGCACAATTAAAAATTTGGGTTCTATAATATCATAGCACCATTGTATTTATCCTTCTGACAACTAGATTTAAATTCCAATTTCCACTTCTTATTTTCATGATACCGTTGAAATTCGTTGATCACTATTTCATCGTCGAGGAGACATCATAATGTTTTCCTATAGTAATAAATACACAAATCAATAGGTATTTCCATAGGTTGGTTTTAGTCCACCAAAGAAGTGGTCAACCATGAACTCGAGGGTAACAACAAAGCTGGAGGTGTATCGTACAAGCCATGTTATTTTTACCTCATTCATCCTAATGGATTCATCGTATTCTTATATTGAGGGTATGGAAGTCCCTTTATATCTTAATTAAGAGTGTGCACTAAAAATATTTTTTGAAAAATAGTTTCTCCGAATCCTGAAATTCCAATAACTCTTTCACTTTCTCAGTCTTCATATATTTGATCATTTTTCTCCATTTAATAGCATCACCATCTATATGATTAGTAGATATAATATCATTATCCTGTCCAGATCATTGAAGGATAGAGATGATAATTGGAATGGTTTTGATCCATTGTTCGGTGATAGGGGTATAAGATGATCCATTAAAAGTAAGAGGTTTATTCCACATGAATCTCTTGATTGTTGCTTGTTCATTCATGGGGGGGGGGGGGGGGGTGGAGGTTTTTCTTGACCCATTATTATTTCCAAAACATTATTTAGCTACGAATATATCATGATCATGTTTTTTATTCCAACTCCCATAAGATTGGGTATCTCGTTAGAACAATCATCACATTGATCTTCTCCGAAGTTGTTAGATTAAATCCATCTATTACCAGACATTGGTTGGAATAAAATGAATGTAAGGCGTATCACATAAGGGGAATCCAATGAAAAAAGGAATGTCTTATAGATTATATTTTTCCCTAACTTCTGAATTTATAGGGCTCAATATATGTTATCCATGATCTCTTCCCAACATATATTCATTGGATATTTTCAATCCCTTAATAATGGTTCATATTATGATTATGAATTTACGAAATCATATCCCACTGGAAGTGTCGTAACTAAGAGTTCAGGAAGGCCCATTGTCATGCACTAGTTCCCGTTGGAGTCTATCTCAATGTGGTTCCTTTACGTTTTACCCCTATATACAAATGTGCCAGATCCACCTCTACATATTCGTATCTAGAAAGGGATTTATTTTATTGACAAACCACATGCACTATACTAAAAAAAATAGGGATGTTTTTATTATACTTATTCTTATCCCTAATCCTTTCACTAGGGTTTTCTAATCCGAATCCCAAAGATACGTAAACATATCCTCTAATACCAACTATAACAACCATGCTCTATATTACAAACTTTAACATGATTTATTAAATAAAATTGAACTTAAAAAAACACTAAGTATTGAGAGTTCTAGTGTCCTAGGGAATTAAGAACATCACATAAAAAATTAGAACATAAAAGAAAACAACATTATTTTAAACTGATTTTATAGGACCATAACATTCTTTCATACATAGCATTGCACGGTATAACCTGAGGAAATGTATAAGAAATGGGTGAAATATAAAGCCATGTAAGTTGGTAAACCAGGAATAACAAGAAAAATAAAATAAATTTTAGGAAATAAGGTTATCAATGGAGCATAATTGAAAATTGAACATAAAGTTGTGATATAGAATGATTATTATAAGATGGAAATGTGGCACCAAAATTTAACAAAATATTCCAATGAGCCAAGGATCATTGCACATAGAGCATGAGTAAACACTCGTTGCACTTGAATTAGCATGATTATAACCTCATTGCACTTAATGTATTGTGATACTAATCATTTCACAATGCATTGGAGTTCTATTATGCCGCACACTTCTTAATATTTTTATTTCATGAATAAGCGTGCCAAAAGATCACAATGCATGGATTCATTAAAATCATAATTTATTCCATGAATATGAAATGTGGATCACATAAATGTATGTACTCATTCAACAAGTATGTATTCATAAAACTTGATATCCATGATAAAAAATGGGTATGGAGTTCACTTACATGATGATTTTGGCATGGGAAATCTTCGTGTAACATTAACTTCATAACAACATGAAATTTAAATCATAAAATTGGTCAACGAGAGAGAAAGTGGTCTATCATCATTTATAAATCAAATTTATAGTAAGGGGGTCATGGAACATAATAACCTAACAAATTCAATGGAATTTAGATGCATATTATAAAATAATTTCTTTAATGTAAATGTGAAGAGAGAAACCCCTGACATAATTTTAGAATGGTAATAGGTGTATATGGGAGGAATTAATGAGAGAGAATGAGTTATATCATCATTAAAAAATAAGGTGGTAATTATGGTGTAGGTTTGAATTCATACCCCTAAATTTTTAATTCATATTAAATGTGTATAACAACATAAAGTAACATGGTGAAAAATGGGAATTGAAGAAATCCATTACTAAATTTCAGCATGGTAACATATTTACATGGGAGGAATTAATGAGAGTGAAATATGTATGTCATCATTCAACCATGAGGAGGGAATTATGTGGCAGGTGTGAAATGGTACCCCCAACATTTTTAATTGAAAATAAAAGTTAATAACATCATAAAGAAACACATAAAATATGAGAGAGGAAAAACCCCTTACAGAGTTTCGGCATGGTAACAGGTGTACATGAGATGAGTTAATGAGAGACAAAGAGGTATATAAACATTAATAAATAGGGAAGTGTGTTTGGGGTGTGAAAGCATACCGAAAAATTTAAAATTTAAAATTAATTTCTATAACAACATAAATAAACTTGGAAGAAGACGAAAAATAAAGAAATCCGTTACATGAAATTGTGATCCCTAAGGCTTAGATAAGCCTTGAGAGGGGCTTCTCGGGAGATTGGGGCGCCTTCGGAGTATTTTAGAGAGATTAGGGAACTAGATGTTTGATATCCAGTTGGTTTGAGTGAAGAGGAATAAGAGATTCAGTTTGTTTATATAGGAAAGGAGAGGGAATCATTTATTATTTATATTTTGGACACTACACATTAAAATAATTAAAAAAATAATCCAACCCATGGTTTTATTATTTATGAAAGGAGAGAGAATCCTTTATTATTTAGGAAAGGAAAGAGAATCCTATCTTATTTAGGTTTGTATTATAATTTGTTGAGGGTCCACTACGAAACCATAAAATTTATAAAACAAATATAAAATCAAATTATTTTAATGGAAAAACATATTTTGTTCAAATAACTCTCATATAGTGGTTTATTACATTACATTTTTCTCATTCGGTTTTCATAAAACATAATTTATATTAAAATGGAATTTAATTTTTACCAAAAAATGGACTGTCTCAGAAAATTTTGAAAAATTCAACATCTGATAATTTAAAAATCCTGATTCCATATATAATATAATTTTTATATAATTTTATTCTAAATATATGAATTTTTACATTTCAAAAAAAACAATATTAATCGAAAAATAATAGTTTTTGAAAAAAATAGCTTTCAAACCTTAATAAATATAAATATTGTTTTCATAAAAATGATATGATAATTTATATTTTATAAAAAGTAGTTAACAAATAATATTGTATTAAAATACTATTTAATTTCAAAATCCAATAATTCATCAAAATATATATCTAAATTTAATATTAATTAAAATATTATTTGACCTTTAAAACAATTTAAAATGTATCAATAATAAAATGAATGTATATTTCATATACAAAAATAAATAAAATAATTATAATTCTAGTGTCTTGTTACATAACCCCTTATAAAACTCTCATAAAACCTATGGGTATGGTGTACAATGGTGACAGACTACTGGGGAGGCTCGGAAAACATCGTTCGGGTTGTAATCTCTATTAACATTCAAATATCTCATAGGTGATTCAGTTCAAACATTACATGTTGAAGCTCAACATAGAAATAATCTAGAGTGAAGCGTAGTGATAGTAACTCCTTTCTGAGCTCTGAAAAAGGGATTCATGTAGAGCAACTCTAACTGATGATGCCATCAGTTCCATTGACTGGGTAATTTGGATTTGTTAATGCCCTATATTTATAATAATCATCTGATCACTATTAAATTTCTATATTATTAATGGTAACAATTCATCATGGTATTTTAAAATCCAAAAACATAAAATGAAGGATTCCATATGTTTTATACCACCATTTTACTTAATAAGGCATTTAACTAAATAAAGAAGAATTTGTTTTATTAAAAGTTTGGGTAGTTACACAATTTGACCAAAATTATAATATTGAGTAATAAAATATATTTACATTTTAAAAAATCCAATTCCTATAAGTGTATAATTTAGGACGAACACTAAAATCATTTATGGATCGATAAAATAGGTTTACAAGTAAAAGGTTCAAAATTTCTCATAGTTTTTATATTTAATTTTAATTTGAACATTAATCCAAGAAACTTCACTAGATTTTTGGATGAAAACATCATCTAATTATTCTATAAATATATATAAAAGTATAACCTAACCATATAATTATATTAAAAGAAAAATTTGATTAAAATTAAAATATGTAATTTTGTTGTATTCATTAAAGTATGACTGTTTTAATATAAATACCAAATTTTTATTCAAACATAAATTTTGATGTCAAAAATTCAAATAATAAGTTTATTTTATAAATTAGAACATATAAAAGATTCCAAAAATATATATAAAAAATATTTTCCATCAAATGGTGGTAAAAATCCATCTTTTTAAAAATACATTTTTATTAATAAAATTGAATATCATCTAATATCATGTCTAAAACATATAAGACTTTTTTTAAATATCATTGTTATTTTTTATTTTCCTAATATAATCCAACCAATTTTATTTTAGTATTTTATAAACACTATTTTTCTTATTTAAATAGTTTTCCATAAAACCAATTCATTTTTATTCAATTGGTTCATATTTTCATTTCTAATTAATTTTATAATCAATGAATCATTTTATAAAAATGTGTTATCAAATTTTTCATAATTCAGTTTATATCATTCATTCCCATTATTTTATTAGATATATGTTAACTACAACCTAAAATAATAATAATAATAATATAATATTTTTTAGTTATAATTCAGTTTTTTAAGAAATGAATGATTTCCAAGAAACCCATTGTTTTCTTGTCATGTATTCTATTAGACATAAAATACATTTTATTGTAAAATTATTATCTAACTCTTAATTATTGAAAATATGAAAATTTATTATTCAATAATTATTTGAGATGTTTCATACTTACCCCTATTTAAAATTATGTCCACAAAATATTAAATTTGGGCTCTTTAACTATGGTTTCACAGTTCAAAATGACATCATTGAAATTCCATATTGGAAAATGAGAAAATAAAGCATCCACTTTAAAATAAATAATGTGAAGTACAATGGTTTTCTAAGATAACACATGTTAGGATTCCATGTAGGAAAACAAGGACATAGATGAAAAAATAACCATTATGTTACGATGGAGAGTGATAGAAAAAATTATCCGGAAAAAGATATCAACAAAAAATGACAAACATAAGATAGGATAAATAATATTTTATTTCATATAAGGAAAATTAAATAAAAAATGTTTTCAAAATCCTCTTCATAAAGTTATGTAAATTTTTTACTACATAGAATAATAACATATGGAAATTTACAACCATCACATGTATATATTTGTCACTAAATCGAGTTTCACCACAAACTAATCATTTTATCTAGATTATGAGTATTGTTGTTGAATTTTCTATGCCTAAAAAACTAGAATAAACATATAGAGAAACACAAATTCCAAAAAATATTATATGTTTGTTTCTACTATCTTGAATCATTAACCAAAACCAATTTTCTTAGGATATGATAAATATATTATCCATAAATATTAAACTATTGGATGATGAAAAACAACTTTTATTCTCAAATATTCAACTATAATAAAAAAAATTCAAAATATAAAATTCAAAAAACAACTAAAAATTAGTAAATTAATCCAAACCAATATTGACACCCAAAATTCAGATGTAATTGATCACATAGTTTTCTAGGATAAGATTTAATATTTATCTTCAAATGACATAATTCACTCATAAAGTATCATACTAAAAAGTAAATAATTTATTCAATATTATCCATGATAGGTTACTCACTTCCATAAATAACCTATTTTTTATTACGTCTGTAATTAAAAAACATAGATTAATAGAAAAATATAATTCATCAATTACTTCTCAAATAAAATTACATAGTAATATTTTTAATACATTATACAATATAACTAATATAATGAACATCTTCCAAAATAACATTTATCACATAATCCCAAAATCATTTTAAATACCAATGATATCCATTTCATAAATTTGTAGGTCATAAAAATCAACTTATTCTTATTTCAATATAATTTTATCTAAAAACAAAAATTCTTACTACTGAAGTACATCACGTTGGCCATTGGTAGGCAATAAATCCTTATCACCCTTCGGTTGTGGGTTGGATTCATGTATCCCATTCGAACATGATGGGTTGTCAAACTTCCTATGGGTAGTTAATTTTATCAAAATATATAATTCCTACAACCATTATAACATTCCCAAAATGGGATAAAATCATAAAAACTAACATAATCATATTTCAACCTTAATGGTTTTCTCACACCTTTCATTTTTCATCCCAAAATTTCATATCCCTTAATTACCTCAAAAGAAAGTCAATATGAAACATAATGTTTATCCTTTAATTTATAATTATTTACACAAAAGAAAAGATTGTTCTTACTCAAATAATATTTTCACATGACAAACATTAGGTTTACACATACTAAAATATGACATCCAAGGTAATATCACCATTAATAGAGAAATAATAGTTATAAACATTTTATCATCAATATATTTAACACAACCCATTAAAACCTTATATGTAGACATATTAATCATTCATATTTATTTAGGTTCCCTTATCCATAATTTTCCATCTTATTCCTCAATACATATTTCCTACAAAAAAACATGAATAATGTCATAAGATTCAATAATTTCTAAAAACGAGTCATGAAAATAATCCATAACTATCATATGTCATTTTATGTTTTCACATCATCAATTTGAATCGAAATAGGTATTTCTAAACATATATTTATATGGTACGTCTAATATCATTCTTGAACCTTCATTATAGGAAATCTATTTTAAATTTACCATACCCTTTATATTTAAAACATTCAATTGATATCTCAGAAATATCTTATTTCTGTTTCATATAGTCAACTGAAATCTTCATTTTTCCGTGGAATATTATTGCTTTATGAACATCATAACCACGTCAATAACACCATCTGCTCAATATAAAACTTTTTTACTAGGTGTTTTTAGCGACAAGATTGGCACATATGTTGGTGAATATTCTTAAGATTATGATAATTATCACTTTAACTCCACAGAGATTAATTTTTCTCATATATGATGCATTAAGAAACTCACCAAGGATCCAATGGTAAATCATGACGCTTGATAGTTGGTCTATAAAAACTATTAGATTGTTTGTTATAGCTACCAATTTATTTAGTTTATTATAAAAATAACCAAGACATTTTCCATCACATTCATTATTATATTGGTGCCCGGTGGATTTGTCCATTTACTAAAACCAAAATGGATAGTGTGAGCATATCACTAAAATCATCATATACTGTCTTATGAGGAAGTTAAGCACTATGATGTACCTATTGTTGTTATCTAAAAGTAATTAAATATAACTAAAATAACTATGAATCTTTCTATTATACGAAGGATTGTGGTTATATATAATGAAATACTTATGATTAAAAATAACCCTAACCTCTAATAGTATCTAAAATAACCTCTGATACCAACTACAATGTCATATCATTTAATGTAACATAATATTGAGTTAAATGAAGAATTCATATTTAGGATATTTTTATGATTATTGTCTAATATAATTACGCCATAACTCTTACATATCATCGCAAATGTTAAAAAGTAAACAAGAGTACTCAATATCCATTTTTTCATAATCTAATTCATTTAAAAAATCATGATTTATTTTTCATTATAATAATATTCATAACTGTCATCTTGAATTATTCAATTATCTAACCCACCATTTTAATCTGAGTGAAACATTTCAATAACATGGGATGAGAAAAAAACCATAGTATGGAAAATAATATTAGTAATGAAATCATTAGTCTATGAATATATTAAACTCATTACATTTTTTTTTCACAAAATCATTCTTTTCACCCATAAAACATAAAATCATTAACATTCCTCCTTAAAGAATATGGATCATGGGAAAATTATTAAACACCATATATCATAAAGGTAACATGGGGAATCCATATCAAACTTATATTTTATATTTCATAGCGACATATGTAATAATCATCATGGTTACATTTGTAATACCCATCACAGTATATTCCTTAAATATATTAGGAGTAATATTATCATCTAACACTATATCATTAGCCAATTCATTGGATATCTACCATGGTCACAATCTCCCTCAATTTATCAAATATTATCCCATATAAAAAAATCACAAGTACCATATTATAATCATATAACATTGAAAAAGACTAAACAAAAAATAAAAGTTCCACATTGAAATAAATTTTCAAAATGTCAATAACACACTCATTAATTTATTCAAATTATTAACAAATAGAATTATAAAATTTTATAGTAAACATTAATAGATAATAATGATATAAAATCATAAAATTCTATTCATGGTGTATATGTTAATAAAACATTCCATGTTTTTTAACTAATCAATCAATTTTTAATACATAATTGAAACATTTAAAAATAATATTTTAGTATCAAAGTGTACCATACAACATTGAAACATTTCAAATTAATTAAAATTTAAAAAAAATACATGTACAAATATATAATTAATTTAAAACATTTTTAAATCATGGAAATTACTAAGAAAATTTTATAATAAATAATCATTAAGACATTAAAAATGTTGTTTTATTTTATGAAACCCTTGCCACTTGAGAAACACTTGAATAAAATTCATTTAATAATAACGTTAAAAAAAATTAAATTTACTGATAATATATTAATTCATGATATAACATGTCAAAATACTTTTATATACACCTTATAAGATAATATAGATGCATAAAATCAAGATATGCCTCAATGAAAGGAAATTCAGATGAAGTCCCTAACCATCATTCTGACTCCTCACATACAATATTTATATTGCTGAATAATAAAAGTTGGATAAATTAAAAATAATTGATAACATATTTCATGTTTATTATTACTTTTATATCACTTATTACAATGTTATGACAATTACATGATGATTTTTGTTCTTATTGGATGTTTTGTCGATATTATGTACTTTAGTCGAAAGTGAACTCGGTATGATGTCAATAGTTCATGTGGTCATAAGTAATTCATCTCTAGAATAAAATTCAGGAAATAATAGTTACTATTATAGATACATTATACTTTAAAATTTATCCATTTACTTCTAGTATGAAAAATTAACAATGTTATAATCCTCAAGACTGTATGTTGTATGTGCGTATTAGTAATGATTCCATTTTTCATTGATCTTTATGGAAACAAGGTTATTATTATTTTATTTTTACTTAATGATCATAATATAATTAAAATTATAATAGTGTGTCAAACATAGTTATATAAATCATAAATGTTATGTGGTAAATAAAATTTAATTGAATCACTTTGTGGATATTATAGTTCACACGTATGTACGAACCCTGTTATCCTTTTTAGGATAATGAAAAGTAATAATGTAATTGATATATTATTATCATATTATGATTAATATTTCTTGATTATAAAAAAATTACATTAATTCAATATTTATAAACAATCATGTAATAATGTTTAGGAAAATGAATTATATCAGATTGTAGAGGTTATATTTCGCATGTATGTAGAAATGATTAATTCCATTACCATTTAATGGAAGTGGATATGGATTTCAGTGATTATTTTAACCTAATAAATTATAAATATATTTAAGATACTTGAGTTATTATTTCATCATTTTAGATGAATATTTTTTTATGTTTATCAATAAATAAAATATATTTATATAAATTAATACATTTCCTTTTTTCAGATGATCAAATTTTATAACACCATAACTTCACTATGAATAGTGTTCCTCCAATATAAGACCTAATTAATGAGGGGAAGGATTAGAGGAAGTTTTTTGGTAGATAATGGCCAACCAAATGGTTTTTTAGTGTGAGTAATATGGAGCAGTCAGTTCTTTTTTAATGGATAGGGGTGGGAAACCATTGGAATTAATAAAAGTATTAAATTAATATAAATTAAATTTTGATTCTAAATGGGTCCAAGTAGATTTTTACCAAGATAGTATGATGGTGGGTCAAAATATAATCATCCAATGATAATTATAAATTATTTATGTAATTTTTAATCCATATAATTTTATTTTTCCATTTTTAGCTCAAATTGTTTAATTATGTAATCTACAAATAGACAGTTAAAATAAAGTTTGAGTCCTAAAAAATGGAAATTAATGAGTCATTAATTTCATTTTTAGATTTATATCAACTTTTTGTCAAATAATTTATTTTTTTAAATTTTTTATAATTTAATTAGATAATTTCCAATTTATGTTAGAATTATGTCAATATTGAGACAATTCATTATATGACATATAAAAAAATTGATCAACTTGATTACATTGAAAAACTCTATTAAGTAAATATTAATATGTCATATTCATCTATAAAAATAATGAATGGAAGAAAATATTTGTCATTATATTGAATTTATTAATATTAAAGTTGTTTTTAGATTTTTTTTGTTAATAAATTTAGTAGTGCATTATCTTGGTATGCGAATTAAATTTAATTATTTTATTCCTAAAAATTATAAATAAATTTTAAAGTTGAATTTAATCTATTTATCTTTCTATGGAATCTAAGTAGTCCAATATTTAAATTATATAACCCCAAATTAAATTTTTTTAGCAAGAAGTACCTTATTTATGAAATCTCTTCTATTACATTAAATTAAATGTTAAAAATGTCATTTTAACAGCCATGTAGCTTTTAAAGGCCGTAATTTCGGCCCTCATATGGCCAAGGTATATTATAACTCAAGAAATATTATTAGGACAAGTTTATTGGAAATTTTACAATTATATTGTATTGATTTTACATTTAATTACTCTATTTACTTCTAACTATGGTAAATCAAATACTAAATATAATATTAAACCACAATTATTTTAATCCCCTTAGACATAATTTTTCTTACTCAGTACAAAGATGTATTTACATTTTGTAGAACTCTATTCAAAGAGGTTAATAAATTAGGTTTAACAGTAACCCCCTTGACATATCAAAAAAATGAGTTTTTTTGTAAAGAGTTCAAAAGTTTACACAATTTTTTGAATAATTTATAATTTGAAAAAGAATCCAACTAATTACATTGAATTAAATAACTAAAAATTGAACTTGTTATAACTTAATACCATTAAAATTTAAAATATATCAATATAAATGTAACATCCCAGGTAAATAAAGAATATGACATTTTCATATTTATCCATATTTTTGAATAAAATATTAATATTACTTTATAGGGAATGCTATGCTCGAGGGCGTACCCAATACGCAACAACGAGTTTCATTGAAATATTACATTGCACTCTAACAATAAAATAATATTATTTTAAAAGGAAGTTAACGCCTAGTCGTTGTAATGGTGGGAATGAACGGAACTAACTACAAAATTATTATATATGTTTGTAAAATATTTTTACTTTTATCCAATAAATGATGGAGGCTTAAAATGAAAATGTATCCAATTTTAATCAGAAATCTTCTAATATTATATAAAACTAGTACTCACCTGTGCATTTTCACGGTGATAAAACAAAATTATCAGTTCATGCGTTCTCATGATGATATGATTCACTGCTTTTATAGAGGCAATAAAATATTTTAGAAAAATAAAAGAAACTGGGAAAGTTGTTAACTGTACAATGGATAGTAATTAGTAACCTAAATTAAGTGGAAATACTTCATTGAAAGGAACAACAGTTTCATAAAAAATGTGAATAAAACATTTTAAGAATATCTACATAATCTATTAACAGTATAGACTATAGAGGAAATGAAAATTAAGAAACAATGTTGAAAATAACTGAATAGTGCTTGATTATCAATTACCATGCAATTACATCATTCTTTTGGTTTCATAAATCAGCAAACCCAGCTACAGGTGGGTTATAAATAATGCATAATAGAAGAACCATCCCAATGAAATATGAAATAAAGTCTAAGTACAATATTGATATGAAAAGATAGAGCTCCTGCCAAAATGTAGTCCCATGGTGCTGTGTCCTGGAGCCACTTTACCCAAGGGGAGCTGAAATTTCCAACAATGAAATTAACAGTAAAACACAATCAGTTTGTTCAGGTACCTGTATGTCATGCTGATGAGATGAATCCATACCAGCAGGCGACCAGGAACCGATACTCATGGCTTCGGGAGCCTGAGAATTGGGTGCAGTACCAAGTGGAGACAATGAAATTCCTGCTCATAAAAACCCCATAGAAAGATGAATGGCCTGTTATCAAGTATATATCACCAAAATGTAGCAAAGTACCATAACAGGTGGAGATGTCGGCCGAATTTTTTGCAGAGGCCCATGGGCTGGAGGGCGAGTGTGTAGTTTAAGGGGAAGGTGGCAGTCGTGGTGTTGTTGAGGAGGATGCAAAGGCAGGCTGGCTACCGGGTTGAGAGCTGAAAGTTAGCATACCCAACAACTATAACATACAGTGGGTCATGAAAATATCTCCCTCAGTGTGACTCAGTTTCATGATGTTGGAATCTCCAAAATCTGGTAATAGTAAACCCACAAGCAACATTAACATCCTACGATTTCATCCACCTCCGGCCCCCACCTTATGCAATTCTCATCCATCATGGAATCACCACCCCACAGCTACCACTAGATACCAAGATCAATAAGAAGCATTTGGTGCCATAAATCATCGTTGAATCTATAAGATGTTGTGGATACAAATACAAGGTAAATGTTAGGTCTTACTATAAATAGTTTGAAGAGAAATAAACACAAAGTTTGATTGACCAGAGGTTCAAGGAGCATCTTGGGCAGGTAGATGCTTTGCAGCAAGTAAGGGAAGCTTACATCCAATACCTAGCCTCTTGAATGGGAAATCCTCATCGACCTCACCTTTATATTCTTCCAACCCCCTTGATGCCACTATACAACATGGCTCTTTCACTTGAATAGAAGGTTAATCATATAAGTTTCAAATAGACTACTCAATGATTGATATTGAATACATAAAATCCAAAAAGAAAAGACTGGTAAATATCAATATAAAATTCTATACAGTATACTGTATGTATTGAAGGTTTAAATGAAAATATGTAATAATTATCCCATTTTACTCATCGAGTTTTTATTACGGTATCATCCCTAAATGGTTTCTTATTCCCTACCTCAAAAGGATTAAATAAAAATTATAATAGCATGATTACAATCTAAAAATGATGGCATATAAAAGAAAAGTTCCCTATTTGATAACAACAATCCTGGATTAAATTGTGATTTGATACAAACCTAGCCTAGAATCCCATTATTCAAGCATTCATGAAAAAACAACAACTGTTTCTGTTTCAATAATGTATTTCAATGGATGAATTTGATAGGCATTCTTGAAATGACCAGAGAGTTACTGTTAGAGAATAAGATCAGAGAGATTAAAATTAAAAAATTATTGTATAAGAAAACATTAAAAAAGAATCATAATAAAAATAATACCTTCAGTGGAGTAGAGAATTCAGGAAAAAAATGAAAAGATACAGCAATGTAAGAACTATAGTAAAATAGAATGAGAAAAAAAATTACATGAAAGAGACAAAAAATAAAAAACCAATGATACACATGAACATGAAAAAAAATTTAGGTAATGAACTTGAAAAACATATGATCACAAGGTAAAAATACATATCGAGTTAACAAATTAAATCTAGAGAATCAAAAACAATTAGGAATCTATTTAAAAAATAGGCTCCAATTTCAAAAAACAGTAAAAATAAAATAAAATCAAAAAGTGTAAAACCTGAGTAGGAATTTTACCTTAAGAGCCATCATTCGAAAAATAAAAGATATGCACCTTCTCCTTCCAACATCTAAAATGACCTTTAGAAAATACTTTTATTCTAGTGGATAATTGGTAGTGCAAACCAAATTTGTTTTTCAACATCTCTTATGGATGTTTCTGACTGACACTTGCAAGCATTTCATGACTCCTATAATAAATAAAAGGATGGATAAAAAATAGTCAAGGTTTCAACATCAATACACAAGGTATCTCTAATTAGAGAAAAAATAAATTTCTAGAAAACTATTGCCTATTCAATTTTCATTTTCATCTTTACTTGATCTATATTGAATTTCTTTTTCATTTACTATGATTAAGATGTATATTAGGTGAAATCAGTTTTGACTTTTTCTATTTCACTGATGCTCTATTATTCGAAATCATGTTCTAATAGTCTTTTCATTGAATTTGTTTCTAACAATTTGGTCAAATACTATAGAGTAAAATGAGAGAAATATAATAATCACAGTGACTCCCTTTAATATTTATAATAGATATTACATAGTAAACAATTGTGAAAATTAATGGAAAATAGTATCAAATTTATGCACAATTTTTTTGGAAACAATGTATGTGAAAGAGGCGAGGGTTAAAAAAAGGGAATTTGAGAGCATAAAAATGAAAAGAAATGACAAATTTTGAAACTACAACATGCATTTTCAACAGATTAATGAAATATATAAAGGTTCAACTGAACAAACACAATTTGAATTATATTGCATTTATCAACATGGAACATTTGTAATAGTATTTTAGGTTATATATGAATGAAGTAAACAAAACAAATGGGGTCAATCAAGCCCTACTGCATCCACATACCTGAAGTTTTGATATGTAGATATTTGTAAAAAAGTTGGCCAGCAGCAACCTTGGATGAATAAAGCTCAGAAATAATGTATGGATGTATCTTGGATGTTGATGACACACAAAGGAAATCTAGGAAGGAGGTAATTCCCCCACATGATCAGAAGCTGTTTTTTTTTTCTCCATCCAGTTTGAGGATGAGCATACCATGGAATATTGAAAAATGAAAATGGAATCCATCTTCTATTTACTTCATCCACTGATGGATGGTACACTAATTTTTGTGGAAACTACTAATGGGAAAACTATCCCTTTCCAGTTCAGATCAAGATCAAAAAAAATCCCCACTGACAAATAGAGACTGGTTTTTGATGATTACATGCTTTCTGATTGGGGTTCTATTTAAAAATACTACATTAATGAGAAATCTACACTTTGTAGGGTTGGGATACTATTTTTTGTGAAAGAATTTTAAGGGAACATGTTCTAGTTTTAGTTTAGGTGTTTGGAGACCATCACCAGCCTCAAGACAATGATTCGTGTAATGGAAGATGTTCCCCTTCATAAGCACCAACTGGTTTTCAACAGCAATGAGCCCGAGGTTGGTCATGCTTTGGGAGAGTACAAAATAAAAGACGAATCTACACTCATGTTGGTTTGCACCCGGAGGGGTGAAATGAAAATATTTGTGAAAACCCTTATAGATAAGATGTTCCCATTGGAGGTGAAGTTTTCAGACATCATCTTCAACCTCAAGGCCAAGAGCCGCAACATGGTAGGCTTCCCCCTATAAGAGAAGAGGCTAATTTACAACATCAAGTTGCTTACTAATGGATATGCCTTAGCAAATTATGACATAGTAGAGGAGTCCACTCCATTTGGTTCTCTGACTCAGGGGTAGAATGATAATTATTTTTCAAACCCAGATTAGGAATAATATGTATATTTATAAATGTGTTTTTAAATATTTAAATTTGTTATTTAGGTAAAAAAATAGAAAACAAAAAAATGTGAATTAAATTTAAACATATATTTAAAAAGATAAATAAGAGCAAAATGGAGAAAATATGATGAATAATTTATGGGGAGGGTGGTATTGACATACTAAAATCTATAAAAATATAAGAAAACATGTTCGAATATGTTAAAACATTATTACATACATACAAGTTTGATTAACATCAATAAATGTTACCTCCACAAGAAGTCATTGCGCATCTGCAGTAAAGCAATTCCATCTTGCTATGACTGAAAGTGTGGGAATCCGATTGAAAAACACCCACTAATATTTAAGAATGAGGCAATGGCATTAGTTTGAATGAAGAAGACGACGAATGCGGGAAGGTCAAATAATTTCAATAAATGAAAAAATAATACTGCACCTAAAAAAGTTCTATTAATTTCAATAAATCTTACCTCCAAATAATGTCATTACACCACCAAAAAAGATGTTTGATCATGATATGAGTGATTCGAATAGGTAAATTAGAAGAAAAATTGGGAAAGGCGGTCAACAATTTACAGGGAAAACTTAAAGAATGTGACCTCCACTGCAGTCAATGATGATGAAACTGTCACACTTTTTAAAACATGAATATTACAGTTTCAGAAAATTGACATAAAGTAGGAAAACATAATAGTCAAATGAGTAATCTAGAAGCAGTGTCATATAATCAATATGGAAACAGTTATGTATAATAAATAATCATTAATACATTAAAAATGTTGTTTTACTTTATGAAACCCTTGCCACTTGAGAAACACTTGAATAAAATTCATTAAATAATAACGTTAAAAAAAATTAAATTTACTGATAATATATTAATTCATGATATAACATGTCAAAATGCTTTTATATACACCTTATAAGATAATATAGATGCATAAAATCAAGATATGCCTCAATGAAAGGAGATTCAGATGAAGTCCCTAACCATCATTCTGACTCCTCACATACAATATTTATATTGCTGAATAATAAAAGTTGGATAAATTAAAAATAATTGATAACATATTTCATGTTTATTATTACTTTTATATCACTTATTACAATGTTATGACAATTACATGATGATTTTTGTTCTTATTGGATGTTTTGTCGATATTATGTACTTTAGTCGAAAGTGAACTCGGTATGATGTCAATAGTTCATGTGGTCATAAGTAATTCATCTCTAGAATAAAATTCATGAAATAATAGTTACTATTATAGATAAATTATACTTTAAAATTTATCAATTTACTTATGGTATGAAAAATTAACAATGTTATAATCCTCGAGACTGTATGTTGTACGTGCGTATTAGTAATGTTTCCATTTTTCATTGATCTTTATGGAAACAAGGTTATTATTATTTTATTTTTACTTAATGATCATAATATAATTAAAATTATAATATTATGTTAAACATAGTTATATAAATCATAAATGTTATGAGGTAAATAAAATTTAATTGAATCACTTTGTAGATATTATAGTTCACACGTATGTACGAACCCTGTTATCCTTTTTAGGATAATGAAAAGTAATAATGTAATTGATATATTATTATCATATTATGATTAATATTTCTTGATTATAAAAAAATACATTAATTCAATATTTATAAACAATCATGTAATAATGTTTAGGAAAATGAATTATATCAGATTGTAGAGGTTATATTTCACATGTATGTAGAAATGATTAATTCCATTACCATTTAATGGAAGTGGAGATGGATTTCAGTGATTATTTTAACCTAATAAATTATAAATATATTTAAGATACTTGTGTTATTATTTCATCATTTTAGATGAATATTTTTTTATGTTTATCAATAAATAAAATATATTTATATAAATTAATACATTTCCTTTTTTCAGATGATCAAATTTTATAACACCATAACTTCACTATGAATGGTGTTCATCCAATATAAGACCTAATTAATGAGGGGAAGGATTAGAGGAAGTTTTTTGGTAGATAATGGCCAACCAAATGGTTTTTTAGTCTGAGTAATATGGAGCAGTCAGTTCTTTTTTAATGGATAGGGGTGGGAAACCCTTGGAATTAATAAAAGTATTAAATTAATATAAATTAAATTTTGATTCTAAATGGGTCCAAGTAGATTTGTACCAAGATAGTATGAGGGTGGGTCAAAATACAATCATCCAATGATAATTATAAATTATTTATGTAATTTTTAATCCATATAATTTTATTTTTCCATTTTTATCTCAAATTGTTTAATTAAGTAATCTACAAATAGACAGTTAAAATTAAGTTTGAGTCCTAAAAAATGGAAATTAATGAGTCATAAATATCATTTTTAGATTTATGTCAACTTTTTGTCAAATAATTGATTTTTTAAATTTTTTATCATTTAATTAGATAATTTCTAATTTATGTTAGTATTATGTCAATATTGAGACAATTCATTATATGACATATAAAAAAAATTGATCAACTTGATTACATTGAAAAACTATATTAAGTCAATATTAATATGTCATATTCATCTATAAAAATAATGAATGGAAGAAAATATGTGTCATTATATTGAATTTATTAATATGAAAGTTGTTTTTAGATTTTTTTTGTTAATAAATTTAGTAGTGCATTATCTTGGTATGCGAATTAAATTTAATTATTTTATTCCTAAAAATTACAAATAAATTTTAAAGTTGAATTTAATCTATTTATCTTTCTATGGAATCTAAGTAGTCCAATATTTAAATTATATAACCCCAAATTAAATTTTTTTAGCAAGAAGTACATTATTTATGAAATCTCTTCTATTACATTAAATTAAATGTTAAAAATGTCATTTTAACAGCCATGTAGCTTTTAAAGGCCGTAATTTCGGCCCTCATATGGACAAGGTATATTATAACTCAAGAAATATTATTAGGACAAGTTTATTGGAAATTTTACAATTATATTGTATTAATTTTACATTTAATTACTCTATTTACTTCTAACTATGGTAAATCAAATACTAAATATAATATTAAACCACAATTATTTTAATCCCCTTAGACATAATTTTTCTTACTCAGTACAAAGATGTATTTACATTTTGTAGAACTCTATTCAAAGAGGTTAATAAATTAGGTTTAACAGTAACCCCCTTGACATATCAAAAAAATGAGTTTTTTTGTAAAGAGTTCAAAAGTTTACACAATTTTTTGAATAATTTATAATTTGAAAAGGAATCCAACTAATTACATTGAATTAAATAACTAAAAATTGAACTAGTTATAACTTAATACCATTAAAATTTAAAATATATCAATATAAATGTAACATCCCAGGTAAATAAATAATAGGACATTTTCATATTTATCCATATTTTTGAATAAAATATTAATATTACTTTATAGGGAATTATATGCTCGAGGGCGTACCCAATACGCAACAACGAGTTTCATTGAAATATTACATTGCACTCTAACAATAAAATAATATTATTTTAAAAGTAAGTTAACGCCTAGTCGTTGTAATGGTGGGAATGAACGGAACTAACTACAAAATTATTATATATGTTTGTCAAATATTTTTACTTTTATCCAATAAATGATGGAGGCTTAAAATGCAAATGTATCCAATTTTAATCAGAAATCTTCTAATATTAGATAAAATGCCGATTAACGACTTTTTGATGGAGAACCCTTTTTAAATATACTTTTGACAATTTTATATGTTGTATTTGACAAAATAAAATCCTTCTTTAGAATCTGGACATCAAAATTTACTTTGTGTAAAATTTTGTTATTTTTCCGATAAAAATAATTTTAATTGAAAATGTTGCATTTTAATTCAAAACCTCCATTCATTCTGATTTATTTATATGGATATATTATTTTTTATAATTTATATTAGAGTGTATTTAGAATATATTTTTAACATTTAATCTAATGTTGGTCATTGGAATTTGTTTCACTTTGAAATTGGACTTAAACTGGTGTCAATCTTTTAATAGATATTGTTTCTTAAAAACACGCTATTTGTTTTGACAGCGGGAATTAATTAATAAATTAAATAATGAAAAATATATCTTTTTAATTTTGTAAAATATACATAATTTTTTCATAATATCAAATATATCTTAGGGTGAAGTTTTGGTTTTTTTCTGAAAAACATCAATTTTTGATGGAGACTGAAACCAGTAAGTGGTAGTTTAAAAACTGATTTTTTCGTTTAAATGTAACATTACCAATTATGTGATTTTAATTTCAAAAATATGACATACATGGTTGTCATTAAGATATAAAATGTTGTTCAATGGGATTAAAATAATTTTTTATTGAATAGTAACTTTTATGTTTGTAATCGTGATTAGAGGTAATTAGTGTAATTTAAGGTAAAAATAATGTTTTAATAATATTAAATGACCTAGACACACGTCCTACCCTCATTGGATGTGTTATGGGCGACCAAGAAAATTCATGGGTCAACTTGGGGACCCAATGGAGCCACTTTGGTTGGAAAATGACATAAATAACTTTTTATTTAAAGTTAAAATAAAAATGTCACAAGCATGAGCTGTTTTACTAAAAAAATTAAATGGGGTTATAAAAGTCATAATTTTGACTATAAATATTAATTAAAAATATAAACATATTTATTACATAATTATATTTTTTTTATAATTTTTAGACATTAAATATATTAAATTATTTAGGACATCATGATGATGCAGCGATTACCTCATTTATAAAGGATTTAAATAAAATGAAAAGATAATGTTAAAACTATAACCTACAATGGTCAAAGACCTATTTTATGAGTATCATTGAAACCCTTACCACCATATCCTCTAAATAAATCAATGTTGGACCTTTAAAATCCGAAACTCAGTTGAAAATAAAGTAACATTTTGTAACATTCCAAGAGTGCATCTCCTCTCCTCTTATAAAAGTCCCCCACCTCTACCACCTTACCCACACCTCTCAAGCCATTGTCTCGGCCAACCCCTACTAATTTTGTCTATACACATCCCTTTATTACTCATAGAATCCTCACTTTGTGCATAAGTCTTCCAAGGAAGCCTTTGAGCTCCAATCAAAGAGAGATACCTGATTTTAAGATAATGTCTTCACTTGTGTTCTTTTGTTTTATTTTTCTTCTCCAACCCCATAAAATGTTTTTATTCATTTACATTGTAACAAATCCAGTATCTTAAGTATACTCGGATGTTTTTATAAGAATTATTCGAGCTACACTTACACACACCTACATCTAATGGTTAAAGAACATAATATTTCTGTGGATGGTGAATTTCTGCCTCACGAAACAATGATTGTTCAATATTATTTTAACAACCTCAAAGGTGGCCATTAAGATGTCACTATATTTATATATGATATATAATATGTTTATGTTTTACTTATGCTTCTGTACTTTTCATTTATGGCATAACTTTATGGTTTCCATTATGGTTAAACGCGATATCTTCATTTTAGGAAGTGCGGACTACCGCCCCCTCAAAGTGATTTGATTCGTTAATTCCATCTGTGGTATGAATAAAGGATAGATTTAATGATATTATATATGATACCATACTGTAATTATAATACTTTTATGTATCATTATGTTTTAATTCCCTTAAATAAGAAATATATATGGAAGTAGCATTCATTCGTACGTACGGTTTACCGTCTCCATGAACGGTGCATTTCATTTCTTACCTCTAAATGTTATTTAATATTATAAATGCATGTATATAATGTATATATATGATATATATGATATATAAATAATGAATATAATTCTGGATATAATATATATTTTACCACATGAACAACTTGTAATTATAAAGAGTTTATTTTTGACTCAAGTAGCAATGATCTACAAAACAACCATTTTTAACTTAAATAATTACATAGTGTTCATAGCATAGTATTAAGTGATATAAAAGGAATAATGAACTTGAAAATGTTTCTTAACCAAGTAGAAATTATCTCAAGTTTATTATTCAGGATGTTAATGAATGATCGAGTCAAGTCGGACACTAGGTAAGGGATCCTACCTCTCTCTTTCTTTTTAAGTACTCCATTTTATGTCATTTATTTTAAGCTCATCTTTCATATGTTTTGGGATGTTAATTTATATTCCTAATTCTGTAATTTTTATGTCCATATTATGAGAGACCCTATTTGATCTCATAAATCCATTTTTGGAAGTTTTAATTGGTGCCGTTAGGCTGCCGAAATTTCATAAGGGGCATTTTATCTCACTTTGTGTTTTCATGAGATTCATTCTACATTTGCCTACATTTCCTTTTGAGTGGTGTATTTACTGTCCATTATTCCACTCTTTGGGTAACATAATTTCGTTTATGAGTATTTACATCAATGTTTTATAGTCCTTCTTTCATGTGGTGTACGTTTCGAAAGTCACCCAAATCGGTAAGGGATCCTTTCACCCTCCTCTTTTTAAAAGACTTGTTTTGTTGTGTATTTTATGTTTCATCTTATTATTTGGGGATATGTTCTTATATATCCTTATTTCCATAATTTTTTGTCCATGTGATGAGATACCCTTTATCTATTTCTTCAACTCTTTTTCTAAAATTGGATGTGACGCCGTTAGGCTATCAAGGGAACTTCTTAACCCAATTTCTATTTCTTTGGGTTCAACTTGTAGTTATTGAATATGTCATCCTTTGAATATGTGTGAATGGCCTTTGATTATTTTACACTTAATATCCACCTATATTGGATGTATTTATATTTGTTGCACATAATTATGTGATGGATTTATCCTAAATTTAGGGATACCTTCTTTATAATGGATTTCATCTCAATTTACATTTCCATTGAGACTTCATTGTTGTTATGCACCAAATCACTGTTATATGTTGTATATACTATCATTTGTATATTAAATAATGAATCCCTTTATTCTCATGATATTATAAAGTCTTGATTAAATGTTATTCCTCAATTATTGTATTCAAGTGTCTCTCATTTTGTTAAAAACACTTTAACTAAAATATCGTTTTAAATGATTTAATGATTTAATCATATAAATATTTCACATTAATATCGATGTTTTTAAAATGGGTTTAAGGAATTATTTATATTGATAATAATGGTTTAAAATGTTAAAACCTTCAATGTCGTATGGGACACTTTTATTTTAAAATATCTTTATTAAATTTTTTAAATGGTTTTGAAAATGGTTTTTAGAATGGATTCATTATTTTAATATCTTAAAATGTTATATTGTTATTGCAATTTGGGAATGTTATATTTCCTTTATTCTTAATTTATGTGCTATGATTATGTTATGGTTCTTGGTCATTGTTATGAAGATGGGTGGTTCTGTGACAAACTAAGGATGGGTGAGCCCGATATAGCCATCCAATTCTTTGGGTAATGCGAAAGAGTAAAGCGTTAAGGTTTCTCCGAAAACATTTAGGTAATATAATGTGATGGGTATTACAAACGTAACCAAGAGGGTTAATCCCTACATAATAATGTTATGAATATCTCAAGTTACCTTTATGTCTTATGATTTTTATGATTTAATCATGATTTTATGAGGTATATTAAACTGCTTATGTTTTATGGGTAAAGTATGATTTCATTTTTATGTATATATGTACTCATGTTTCCTTTCCATACTTTTTATAACCCTTACTAAGCATTTTATGCTCATCCCATGTTTTTTAAATGTTTTTCACTCGTCAAGGGAATGGTATATGATATGATGATAGTGTCAAGGAAGTGTCAAGAATGAATCCATGTTTTATTTTAAATATGTTTCCATTGATGGGAAAAATGAATTCTATCATTTATGTAACCACTTTGTTTAAATGTCGAATGTAATGCATGTTTTATGAACTAATTCTCTAAAACTCTAAACCTTAAAATATCCTCAATGTGTAATCATGTAATACCTCAAGATTAAGTAAGGTTTAAGGCATGGGCCGTATAGTTAGTATTAGAGGTCTATTTAGATTACTTTAAAGATTAGAGTGTTATTTAAGAAAAAGTGAAATGTTGTGTATAACATCAATGGTTAGTATAATAGATTGAGTCATCATTTTTTTGCAAGTGAGAAATAGTTTGAGATAACATGGATCAGTATATCTTGGTGTTTATCTTCCTCTTTTTTATTTGATGATTTTACTGATATACTCACACTGACCTTTTTTGGTTTTAGTAAATGGGTGGATCTAGCAGGCACCAAAGTAATAGTGGATTTGAAGAAAACTGTGACAGTTTTATGAAATAACAACTGAATGATATGGGATATGTAATGAGAACTCTTGTGGTTATCCTCAACCAACTATCTGGAGTCATGATTGACCACTTGAACCTTAGTGATTTTTATAAGGCATCGTGTATGCGAGAAACAAATCCCTGTGGAAGTTAAGGTATTAATCATAAAGGTAAGTATGTTCAAAAACATATGTGTAAAATATGTGGAAATAAACACATAGAAAAATGTTTCAAAGGGACAAAAAGATGCTATAGATGCGGAAATTAAGGTCATAATTCATGAACCTTCCATGGGAAAAGGAAGCATCTAGTTGACTATTTGAATGGGGAAAGAAGTTCTTTCTGAAAGATCAATTGAATGTTTTAAATGTGTTGTGCATGGTCATTATGCAAACACATTTCCTACGAAGATGTTTCAGGAATGGGGTCACCAAGATCGTACAAATATTCATTTACCAATACCTAATGCCACTCTGATTGAGGAGTAAGAAACTGACAATGAAGAATGAATGGTGTGCATTATATTTTAACATATGTTTTCCTATTATTGGAATCTTAGGATATGATTCATAATTTTGTTTGTAGGAAAGAAGTATTTCAGAATATGTTGAAAAGGAATGGCTAATGGATCATGAAGAATGTTTAATGAGTAAGAAGTCATCATATAAGAGATTCAAGGGTTATGATAGATTTTAGGATGGGAAATTCTTAGATGTATTAATTCACTTTTGATGATGGGGTTATATTAGAAGACTTTTTATAGTAACCATGATGTTTGAAATACAAAAATATTATTCAAGGAATAATTATCCTTTCTTTTCTGGATATAGTTATAAAGAACCATTTGGGTTTATATGATCCTTGAATTTGAGGCAATTACTAGTTAATAAATTTTGGGTTGCAAAATGGAAGTTATTAGATAACCTTTGTGGTTAAAATATGTTATGGTTATTATTGATGAATTTATCTCTTTTTGAGGAATGTTATAAAATTATATAGTTTTTTAAAAGGTAAAACATGCAGACCGTGTGACAACCCATCGTGTTGGATGAAACTGCGGGAATCGAACCCACAACATAAGTTCGACTTGTATTTATCTCTTACCACTGGACTACGTGAAGTCCCTGGTTAGTTTGAATGATTCTTTTTAGTTAGATGATTTTATGAATTAATAGTAAGTTAATTTTTTTGGTTATCAATTGAAATTATTAGCCTATCATGGAGGATATGTGATTAAGGTAATTACTTTTCAGTATGAGACTGTAAGAGTAAATAATGTTATTTTGGAGAAAAATGTTAAAATTTATCTTAGGAGACTATGTGATTAAATCCATTAGAGAATGGGGTTTCAATCTTAGTTACATTTAATTTGTATAATTTTTTGGATAGATGTTTATTGAATGGTCTTTGTTGAACTTTGGGTTTTAGTTTTAGTTAAGGTCTATAGACATGGTAAGTATATAGTTCTCTTTTTTGTATTAGGTGATTCTCTAGAAGTTTATTATAGCTCTCTTAATGTGAACAAGTCATTATAAATACTGGTATTTTGGAGAAAATATGAGTTCGTGTAAGAAATATAGTAAAAGTTGAAAGTCAACATGACAATTAAGTATGCTTTCAAATTTTTTAGTTAAGCTCATAAGTAAATTCCTCAATGAAAAGTAACTTTAAACAAAAATGTTTTCTATTAATATTTCCTACTGGGGAATCAAATACCGTTTAACCCATCACAAGTTTTTGATTTTCTTGTTGTTAACTTTCTCCTAGACATGTTTACTATCACTCTCCATCAAAAAATGACCCTTTCTTTTTTCATCTATATCCATATTTTCATACATGGAATCCTACTATAGATTAACTCGGGTGACAATTGTACTTCTCTTCCATTATTTTAATGTGATAGTTTTACTGACTCTTGTTCCGATGTGGGGTTTTCAATGAAGCTTTCGAACCCAATTTTAAAATTGCGAGGACGTAATTCCCAAAAGGAGGGAAGGATGTAACACCCCAGGTAAATAAAGAATATGTCATTTTCATATTTATCCATATTTTTGAATAAAATATTAATATTACTTTAAAGGGAATTCTATGCTCGAGGGCATACCCAATACACAACAATGAGTTTCTTTGAAATCTTACGTTGCACTCTAATAATACAATAATATTATTTTTAAAGGTAGATAACGCCTAGCCGTTGTAATGGCGGGAATGAACGGAACTAACTACAAAATGATTATATATTATTGTTAAATATTATTACTTTTATCCAATAAATGTTGGAGGCGTAAAATGTAAATGAATATAATTTTAAGCATAAATCTTCTTATATTCCTTAAAAGGTCGATTAACTGCTTTTTGATGGAGAACCCTTTTTAAATATACTTTTGACATTTTTATATGTTTTATTTGACAAAATAAAATCCTTCTTTATAATCTGGACATCAAAATTTACTTTGTGTAAAATTTTGTTATTTTTTCGATAAAGAACATTTTTATTGAAAATGTTGCATATTAATTCAAAACCTATTTTTAATCGGATTTATTTATATGGATAGATTATATTTTTAATTTATATTAGAGAGTTTTTAGAATATATTTTTACCATTTCATCTAATTTTGGTCATTGGAATTAGTTTCACTTTGAAATTGGACTTAAACTAGTGTCAATCATTTAATAGATATTGTTTCTTAAAAACACGCTATTTATTTTGACAGCGGGAATTAATTATTAAATAAATTAATGCAACATATATGTTTTGAATTTATTAAAATAGAAATCATTTTTTCAGAATATCAAATATATATTAGGGTGAATTTTTTGTATTTTTCTGAAAAACATAAATTTTTGATGATGAGTGAAACCACTAAGTGGTTGTTTAAAAACTAATTTTTTCGTTTAAATGAAACTATACCACTTTTTTTTATTTGAATTTCAAAAATCTGACATACATGGTTTTCATTAAGGTGTAAAATGTGGTTCAATGGGATTAAAATAATTTTTTAGTTAATATTAACTTTTAAGTTTGTAATCGCGATTAGATGTAATTAGTGTAATTTAAGGTAAAAATATTATTTTAATAATATGAAATGACCTAGACAAATGTCCTATATTTATTGGATGTGTCATGGCCGACCAATAAAATCCATGGGTAAACTTGGGGACCCCATGGAGCCTCTTTGGTTGGAAAATGACATAAATAACTTTTTATTTAAAGTTAAAATATAAATGTCACAAGCATGAGTTATTTTACTAAAAAAAAATTAAATGTTGTTATACAAGTCATATTTTTTACTATAAATATTAATTGAAAATATAAAATGATTTCCTTCATCATTATATTTTTTTTTATAAATTTTAGACAGTAAATATATTAATTTATTTATGACATCATAATGATGCAGCGATTACCTCATTAAAAAAGGATTTAAATAAAATTAAAATATAATGTTAAAACTATAACATACACTTGTCAAAGAACTATTGGATGAGTATATTTCGTACCCTTACCACCATATCCTCGAAATACATCAATGTGGGACCATTAAAATCCTAAACTCATTTGAAAATAAAGTAATATTTTGTAACATTCCAAGAGTGCCCCTCCTCTCCTCTTATAAAAGGCCCCCACCTCTACCACCTTACCCACACCTCTCAAGCATTTGGCTCAGCCAAAACCTGCTCATTTTGTCTCTCCACATCCCTATATTACTCCTAGAAGCCTCACTTTGGGCAGAAGTCTTCCCAAGGAATCCATTGAGCTCAAATCAAAGAGAGATACCTGATTTTAAGGTAATGTCTTCACTTGTGTTCTTTTGTTTTATATTGCTTCTACAACCCCCTAAAATCTTTTTATTCATTTATTTTGTAACAAAACCAGTATATTCAATATACAAGGATTTTTTAATAATAATAATTCGATCTACAGTTACACACACCTACACTTAATAGTTAAAGAACTTACAGTATCTGTGGATGGTGAATTTCTGCCTCATGAAACGATGATTGTTCAATATTATTTTAACACCCTCAAAGGTGGCCATTAAGAAGTCACTATATTTATATATGATATATAATATGTTTATGTTTTACTTAAGATTCTGTATTTTTCATTTATGTCATACCTTTATGGTTTCCATTATGGTTAAACGCGATATCTTCAATTTAGGAAGTGCGGACGAGCGCCCCCTCAAAGTGATTTGATTCGTTAATACCATATGTGGTACGTATAAAGGATAGATTTAATGATATTATATATGATACCACACTGGAATTATAATACTATTATTTTTCATTATTTTTTAATTCCATTAAATAAGAAATATAAATTGTAGTAGCGTTCATGCGTACGTATGGCTTACCGTCTCCATGAACGGTGCATTTAATTTCTTACCTCTAAATGTTATGTAATATTATAAATGCATGTATATAATGGATATATATGATATATATGATATCTAAATAATGAATATAATTCTGGATATAATATATATTTTACCACATGAACAACTTGTAATTATAAAGAGTTTTTTTTACTCAAGTAGCAATGATCTACAAAACGACCATTATTAACATAAATAATTACATAGTGTTCATAGCATGGTTGTAATTGATATAAACGGAATAATGAACATAAAAAAGGTTCTTAAGAAAGTAGAAATTATATCATGTTTTTTATTCCGGAGGTTAAAGAACGATCGAGTCAAGTCGGACCGGAGGTAATGGATCCTTTCTCTCTCTTTCGTTTTAAGTACTCCCTTTTCTGTCATTTCTTTTAAGCTCATCTTTTTTAGGTCTGGGGATGTTATTTTATACACCTCATTCTGTACTTTTTATGTTCATATTATGAGAGACCCTATTTTATCTCATAAATCCATTTTTGGAAGTTTTAATTGGCGCTGTTAGGCTGCCGAAATTTCAAAAGGGGCATTTTATCTCACTTTGTGTTTTCGTGAGATTCATGCTACATTTTCCAATATTTACTTTTGAGTGGTGTTTGTAATGTCCATTATTATACTCTTTTTTATCATAATTTCTTTTATGAGTGTTTACATCAATGTTGTATAATCCTTCTTTCCTGGGGTTTACGTTTCGAAAGTCACCCAAATCGGTAAGGGAACCCTTCACCATCCTCTTTTTAAAAGACTTCTTTTGTTATGTCTTTTAATTTTCATCTTATTATGTGGGGATATGTTCTTATATATCCTTATTTCCGTAAATTTTATGTCCAAGTGATGAGATACCCTACATCATTCTCGTCATGTTTTTTCTAAAATTTGATGTGTCGTCGTTAGGCTGTCAAGGGAACTTCTTAACCCAATTTCGATTTCTTTGGGTTCAACATGTAGTTTTTGAATATGTCATTCTTTGAATATGTGTGAATGACCATTGATTATTTTACACCTAATATACACTTATATTGGGTGTATTTATATATTTCGCACATAATTATGAGATGGATTTATCTTTAATTTAATGATACCATCTTTATAATGGATTTCATCTCAATTTACATTTTCATTGAGACTTAATTGTTTTTATACACCAATTCAATCTTATATGGTGTATATACTATCATTTGGAATATTATATCATGAATCCCTTTATTATCATGATATATAAAGTTTTGATTAAATTTTATTCCTCAATTATTGTATTCAAGTGTCTCTCATTTTGTAAAAAACGGTTTAACTAAAATATCATTTTAAATGTTTTAATGTTTTAATCTTATAAATATTTCTCATTAATATCCATTTTTTCAAAATGGTTTTATGGAATTATTTATATGGATATATATGGTTTAAAATGTTAAAAGCTTCAATGTGTTATGGGACACTTTTATTTAAAAATATCTTTATTAAATGTTTTAAATAGTTTGTAAATGGCTATTAGAATGGATTCATTATTTCAATATCTTAAAATGTTATATTGTTATTGGACTTTGGGAATGTTATATTTCCTTTATGCTTAAGTTATGTGCTATGATTATGTTATGGTTCTTGGGCATTTTTATTAGGATGGGTGGTTCCGTGATAAACTAAGGGCCGGTGAGCCCGATATAGCTCTCCAATGCATTGGGTAACGCGAAGGAGTTATGCGTTAAGGTTTCTCCGAAGAGATTTAGGGAATATTCTATGATGGGTATTCCAAACGTAACCAAGAGGGTTACTACCTATGTAAGAATGTTATGAATGCCTCAAGTTAACTTTATTTATTATGATTTCTATTATTTATTCATGATTTTATGATGTATGTTAAAGTGCTTATGTTTTATGGGTAAAGTATGATTTCATTATTATGTATATATGTACTCATGATTCCTTTCCATACTTTTTATAAACCTTACTGAACTTTTTATGCTCATCCCAAGTTTTTGAAATGTTTTTCATAGGTCAAGGTAATGGTACATGATATTATGATAGTGTCAAGGAAGTTTCAAGAAAGAATCCATGTTTTATGATCTAATTCTCTTGAACTCTAAACCTGAAAATATCCTCAATGTTTAATCTTGTAATACCTCAAGATTAAGTAAAGTTTAAGGCTGGGGCCTTATAATAAATATATTATATGAATAAAAAAAATTGAGTTAAAATGATGTATTTTTCACTAGTCATTTAAATATGATGGTTATCAGAAAAATATCAAAAAATTATTAAATTTATATTTTTATATCCTTATTCCAATAAATTAGTTTTTTTTTAAAATATAACATATAAATGTTTCATTAAATATTTTTAAAAGGTCTTCTCTATCAAAATATGGTAAAAAATATTTCTGCAGAATACACCTTTTATTTGTAAAATTGAATTTCTTATTATATCATGTATGAAAACCATATAAGACAAATTTTAAATTTTAAATTTTATATTTATTTAATTAATATAATATAAAAATTGTGATTTTATTATTTTATTAAAATATTAATTCACACATAAATGTTTTTTGATTAAAAACATAACCATTATATTCAATTATTTTGTATTTTCATTTATAAATAATTTTCAAATAAATCAATCATTATATAAATATGTTTCAATAAAAGTTGCATATTTTAGTTAACATCATTGATTAACTCCATTTTAAATGATATGTGATAACTAAAAATTAAAAAAAAGTATTTATAATATTTTATTATTCGGTATAACACAACCTTGTTTGTAGTGTAATGTTTTAGAGAAACCCATTTTTGGGTGTTGGGTGCACTATTATACAAGACATCATTTTTAAGCAAAATTATTATCTAATTCATAATTATTAACAAAAATATGCAAAATCTTTATTCTATAATTTCCTAGGATGTTAAAATTATAATATAGTAATATAAAATTGGAAGATGGTAGAACAATTTTATGTTAAATATAATTTTTATGATGTTATGTTTATGAGAATGTATTAGTATATAGAATCATTCAATGAAAGCATATTTACAAATCCATGGAATTTATTTATTGTAAATGTAGTAATATATCATGAAATAATGTATGGAAATGGAATTTTTCTCTAGTTTTTGTATCAGAGAAATATCTATTTACTTTTGGATATTATTGTTATAGAATAATTTTTAAATCCAAAGGGAAATTTCTAAGGGACAATACTAATAATATGATAAAATAATAATATGTTGGTAATGTAAAGAATATATTATTTTCTATTTAATGAATCTGTATTGGAAATTGTAATTTTGATAAGGATATGGAGAAAATTCCCATATGTTTAATAACAAAAAAAGGATTGGATAAAAATTTTCTCGATCAGAAATTTAGTTTGTAATTAGTGGGATAAATCGTGTAAACCTTCTTAGACAATCCACAGGGAAATGATTTTCATCAATAATATACTATTTATAACCAAATATCAATGATTGGGTTTTTCATTATTTTTTGTGATAAGATGTGGAATTATAAGATAAACCACCAGAAATTAAAATATGATAATAAATGACAGATATTGGTTGATCTAAAGGAATTATTTTCTTACATGAAAATGAAAATTTGTATTTGGATTTAAAATTGAATCCTCATTATTATATTAATTACGATAATACCTATATAATGTTAAATAATTTTCAATAGAGTAAATTTTTTTGGATATTGTTATTTCGGGAAACATAAGGATATGAGTAAAACCATTATCATCATTTTGGGCCCTTTTCATCATTTCGTGTTTTTATTGACAAATTTTTAAAATACATTTTTTGTTATGAAATTTCCAATTATTTCACAATTTATTTATTTCAATCACTTCATTGATAATAAAAATTAAAACATAACAATACATTAATATCTATTTTACATTTCAAAGCATTTAGGGATGAGTGTTATTAATAATTTTTTACTGTATGATCATGTAAATAGTGTGTTTTAAATACTAAAGTATAATGATTCAATTTTTTAATGATCATTATGGAAATAGATATGTAATATTTTACCTTCCAATAATGATCATGATATCATATATTATGTACATTATACTTAAATATTTCTTATATTTCAAATGGTTTTTAAATTAGTGTCAAATTACATAATGAACGAGGTAGTCCACAAAAAAATGAACTATTATATCATATTCATGTCTGTGAAAAGGAATGAAAGAAAATGTTATATATTTCATATCTATAGATTCATAATAATTTCATGAATAACATAATTGTTTCAAGTACATAATATAAGGCCCTAGCCTTAAACATTACTTAATCATGAGTTATTTCAAGAATACACGTTGAAGATCTTTTTAGGTTTAGATTTTTAGAGAATTAGATCATTAATCATACATTACACTCCACATTTAAACAAAGTTGTTACATAAAAGACAGTACTCATTTTTTCCCATCATCGGAAACATATTGAAAATATAACATAGATTCTTTCTTGACACTTACTTGACACTATCATCACATAATGTACCTTTCCCTCGACCTGTGAAAAACATTTCAAAAACATGGGATGAGCATAAAAAGCTCAAAAAGGGATATAAAAGCGAGAAATGAAAACATTAGTCCATATATGAAATCAAAATTTACATGTAAAACATAAGCACTTTAGAATACCTCATGAAAACATGAATAACTCAAAGAAATCATATGATGTAAAGGTAACGTGAGGCATTCCTAACATTCTTACGTAGGGAGTAACCCTCATTGTTACATTTGGAAAACCCATCACAGTATATTCCCTAAATCTGTTCAGAGAAACCTTAATGTTTAACCCCTTTGCGTTAGCCATTGCATTAGAGAGCTATATCAGGATCACCCACCCTTAGTTTATCGCGGAACCACCCATATTCATAACAATTCCCAAGAACCATAACATAATAGTATCATATAAAACGTGCATAAAGGAAAATAACATTTACACATTTCAATCACAAGATATCAATACAACACATTAATATAATAAAAACATTATGAAAACCATTTTCAATACCAAAATAAAAGAAAAGTAATACATGGAATTTATTTTTCATTTTAAAAAAATTTAGTTTACGGCTTGTAGAGGAAACCGAAACTCAAATAATGGTCACGGTGGCGGAGAAGTCATTGTCAACGCATACATATGACAAAAAAACATTCCTTTTGTCGTTTAGAAAAACGATTTGTATAAAAAAGATTCCTTTTGACTAGACATAAAATTCAAAGGGGGTATATACACCATATAAAAGAAAGTTGTGTATAGTACAAAATATTCCTCAATGAAAGGTAATTGAGACGATGTCCCTTACCTCCTATCCGACTTGACTCAATCGTTCTTTAATCTCCTGAATAATAAACTTGAGTTAATTTATACTTTCTTAAGAACCTTTTTCAAGTTCATTATTCCTTTTATATCTCTTATTAAAATGTCATGAACACTATCTAATTATTTAAGTTAATAACGGTCGTTTTAACGATCATTGGTACTTGAGTCAAAAATAAACTCTTTGTAATTATAAGTTTTTTGTGTATCCATTATATACAAAATTATATTCATTATTTTGATATCATATATATCATATATATCCAGTAAATAATGCATTTATAAGATTAAAAAACATTTAGAGGTAAGAAACGAAATGCACCGTTCATGGAGATGGTAAGTCGTACGTGCGCATGAACGCTACTTTCAATTCTAATTTTTATTTTATGGAATGCAATCACAATGATATAAAGAAATATTATAATTACAGTATAATATCAGACATAATATAATTAACTCCATCATTTATATGTCCCACATATGGAATTAATGAATCAAATCACTTTGAGGGGGCGGTAGTCCGTACTTCCTAAAATGAAGATATCACGTTTACCAATAATGGAAACCATAAAGGTATGCCAAAAATGAAAAATACAGAAGCTTAAGGAAAACATAAACATATTATATAACATATATAAATATATTTTCATCTTAATGGCCTCCTTTGAAGGTGTTAGAAAAATATTGAACAATCATCGTTTCGTGAGGCAGAAATTCGCCATCCATAGAAACAGTATGCTCTCTAACCATTAAATGAAGGTGTGTGTAATTTTAGCTTGAATACTTCTTATAAAAACTTCTCAGTATATTTAAGATACTGTTGTTGTTTCATAATAAATGAATAAAAAGAGTCTATGGGGTTGGAGAAGGAAAATAAAACAAAAGAACATTAAATAAGACATTACCTTTAAATCGGGTAACTCTTCTTGGTATGAACAAAAATGGTTTCTTGAAGAGCATTCTGCCTAATTTAAGTCTACTAGGATAAATATATGGATTTGGAGAGGTAAAATGACCAAGTATTGGCTGAGATAAAGTCTTCAGAAGTGTGTGTAAGGAGGTAGAGGAGGGGGCCTTTTATAAGAGGATAGGAGGGGCACTCTTGGAATATTAGAAAATGATACTTTATATTGAAATGTGTTTCAGATTTAAAAGGCCCCACATTGATGTATTTAAAGGATGAGGTGATAAGGGTTCGAAATATAATCATCCAATAGGTCTTTTACAAGTGTAAGTCTTAGATTTTACATTATCTTTTCATTTTATTAAAATCGGTCATTAATGATGTAATCGCTGCATCATCATGATGTCATAAATAATTTAATATATTTAATGTCTAAAAATTATAAAAAATATATATTATTATGTAGAAAATCGTTTTATATTTCCAATGAATATTTATAGTCCAATAGATCATTTATTTAGACAAAATTAAAAATGTTTTACTCATGTTATACATTTTTTGTTATATTTAACTTTCTTTAAAAATAAAAAGATAAAAATCCATTATAACCCAAAAGTGATTCCATGGGGTCCCTATGTTTGGAAAAAGGAATTCCATGGTCGGACGTGACACAACCAGTAGCATTAGGACACATTTTGGGGTCATTTTTTATTATTATGATATTATTTTAATATCCTTAACTACCCGATTACTAATTAATCAAGATAATTAATGATAATTATTGTCGTTACTATACATAATGTCCAAAAACAAAAGATTATTGACTAAATAATTTGGACCATCTGAATCCAAATATTTAATCCATTTTACCAAATTCCAAACATAGAAATTTCAATAATTAATATTAAAATAATTCACGTTGTCAAAATAAATAGCGGGTTTTTTTTGAAACAATATCTATGAAAAGTTTGGCCTTTGTTTAAGCCCAAATACAATGTGAAATTAATTATAATGACCACCATTATATTAGATGATAAAAATATATTATAGTTACACTTTAAGACCAATTAAAGAGATAATCTATCTATATAAGTAAATTAGATGAAAAAGCAGTTTTGATGTAAAATGCCGTATTTTTCACTATTCATTAAAAATGAACATGGTCAGAAAAATACCAAAAATTTACCCAATGTAAATTTCAATGTCCCAATCATAAAGAATAAGTTTATTTTCAAAAATAGTGCTTAAAAAATTGTCAAAATATAGATTTAAAAATGGTTCACCATCAAAACGTGGTAAAACAATATTTTAAAAAATATTAGTGTATTCCATGCTTAAGATTGGATTTATTCTCATTTTAAGCCTCAAAAACAGAATATAATTCATAAATAGACATAGATAATAACTTATTATTATTCATTACTTACCTAGAATGTTACTTCCTTCCCACCTTTAGAAAATTACATCCCTGCAATTTAATTACTTATTGAATAAGTGGGGGTATTTATCCCTCATTGCATTTTCAGATTCCATGTTGCCTCTTCAATCATGTGGTTTTTTCACAGAACCATTACATGATGAATCACCTTATTCCGTAACACCTGCTCCCTATGTTCAAGAATCTGGACAGGTTGTTCCCAATAGGATAGGTTCTCTTCCAACTGAACTACCTCTGGACTCAAAACATGAGATGGATCTGGCATGTAATTCCTTGACATTGAAACATGAAAAACGTTTTGTACCTGAGATAAACTCAGATGTAAAGCCACTCTGTATGCAACTGATCTAACTCTCTCCAAAATATCATATGGTCAAATGAACCATGTTCTCAACTTTCCTTTCTTACCAAATCTCGTCACACTTTTCCATGGTGAGACTTCGAGGAAGGCATGATCACCAAACTCAAAAGAGAGATCCTTACTCATATTGTCTGCATAACTCTTATGCCTGCTCTGAGATGTTCTCATGTGTCTCTGTATCAGGTGAACTTTTTCTGCCAACTCTTCTACCAATTCTGGTCCCATCAACTTCCTTTCTCCCACTTCACCCCATAAATATTGAGTTCGACACCGCTTCCCATATAATGCCTCAAATGGTGCCATATCTATACTGGAATGAAAACTGTTATTATAAAAAAACTCAACCAATGAAATATGTTGGTCCCAAATTCCCTGATTATCCATCGAACAAGCACATAGAATATCCTCCAAAGATTAAATCATTCTTTCTGACTTCCCATCTGATTGAGGATGAAAAGCTGTACTAAAAATTAATTCAGCACCCAATGACATTTGAAAGCCTTTCCAAAAGATAGAAGTGAATCTGAGATCACGGTCAGATACAATGGAGAGAGGAACTACATGTAACCTGACTATCTCTTTACGATACAAACTAGAAAGTTGATCTAGCAAAAAAGTATCTCTTATAGCGAGGAAATGAGCAGATTTAGTCAATCGATCAACATTAACCCAGATTGCATTATTACCTCGAGGTGTCTTCGGCAATCCCACAACAAAGTCCATTGATATATTCTCCCATTTCTACTCTAGTGCTGGTAAAGGATGAAGCATCCCTTTTAGTAACTGTCACTCTTCTTTAACCTGTTGACATGTCAAACACATCACATTTAAATAAGCAATATATTTTTTCATTCCGTCCCACCAGTAATACTCCCGAAGATTCCTACACATCTTAGTACTACATGGATGAACTGAAAATGGAGAAGTATGAGCTTCACATGACAACTCTCTCTTAAACTGTGAATCACACGGCACACACAACCTCTTCCCAAATCTCAAAACATAGTCACTGTCAATGTTGAATTCATGCAACTTACCCATCTGAACCAGGTCTACCTTTTTTCTGAAACTCACTGTCTTGCTTCTATGCTTACTTAATTCTATCTGATAGAGAAGATTTCACTGATACCTGAAACAAAATAGAAGTACATCCAGCACCAACAACTTCTATGCCAATTTTCATCAAATCCTTAACCAAAGGATCTTGTTCCAAATGCCACATTGTTAATGAAGCATTACTTTCTCGACTCAAAGTATCATCCACTTTATTTTCTTTTCCCAGATGGAAATGAATTGTACAATCATAATCCTTAATTAATTCTAGACATCTCATATATCTCATGTTCAGTTCTTTCTGAGTGAATATATACGTTAAACTTTTATTATCAGTATATATTTCATACTTTACACCATAAAAACGATGCATCCAAATTTTTAAAGTGAAAACAACAACAGCTAGTTGAAAATCATGTGTAAGGTAATTTACCTCATGTGTTTTCAACTGACGTGAATCATATGAAATTACCTAGTCATTCTGCATTAGGACACAACCAAGTCCATTCAATGAAGCATCACTGTAGATAACAAACTCCCCATTCTTGGAAGGTAGTGCCAAAACAGGATCATTCACCAAACTTCTATTCAGTTCCAGAAAACAATCATCAAAATATTCTATCCAGATAAACATAAAACCCTTCCTTGTTTTCTTAGTCAATGGACTAGATAACCATGAAAAAATTTTAAAAAGTATTCGGTAATAGCCTGAAAAACCAAGGAGGCTATAAATCTCATTTACATTTGTGGGTATTGGCCATTCTTCAACAACCTTTGTTTTTGCAGGATCAATATTTATCCCATCATTAGAAACAATATATCCAAGGATAGAAATTTTTTGCTACCAAAACTCACACATTCTGAATTTTCCATACAATTTATTTTCTTGTATGGTTTTCAAAATAACCCTTAAATGACATTCATGATCATCATTACTTTTAAAAAACACAAAAATATCATCAATGAAAACAACCACAAACTTATCCAAGAACTCATGGAAAATTGAATTCATAATGTCCATGAATACATCAGGTGCATTGGTTAGCCCAAAAGGCATAACTACTATTTTATTATGCCAATATCTTGTACGAAACGCTGTCTTCAGAATATCTGCTTCCTTTACCTTCAACTGATGGTACCCCGATCTCAGGTCAATCTTTGAAAAATACTGAGATCCCTGGAGCTGATCAAACAAATCATCAATATGAGGAAAATGATATTTGTTCTTAACAGTGATGTTATTCAAGGCTCTATAATCAATGAAAAGTCTCATTGAACAATATTTCTTTTTAACAAATAAAACAGTAGCACCCCATGGTGATTTCCTAGGTTGAATGATACTTTTATATAATAAATCTTGCAATTGCTCCATCAACTCTAAAAGTTCAATTTGAGCCATTAGATAAGGTGGTTTTGAAATTGGGTTAGCATTGGGAACTAAGTCAATAGTAAATTCTACTTTTCGGTCTGGTATTATTCCAGGAAACTCATCTGGAAAAAACATCAGGATGCTCATTTACCACTGGCACATCATTAATTTGAACAATTCCCTTGTTTTCAATAATATGTGCAAGGTAACATTCATTCCCATCATTTAAAAGATTCACTGCCTCTTGATATGTTATCAACAGTAAGGGTTCATTCTTGTACACAAACTGAAAGTATTTCTGAAAAGAAACTTCTTTATCTCTACAATCAATCTTCTCATTGTAAAGAGGGAGCCAATCCATACCCAGGATAACATCAAACTCTACTAGAGGTAATACAATAAGGTTTGCAAGTAGGTTCTTTCCACAGATAAGGATATGAAGATTCTTATAAATTCTTTTTTCCTTAACATTTCCCCCAGGTGTTTTTACCACAAGTTCAGGAGTCATATCTTGAGATGGTATTCCTATTTTAGTAGAAAAGTTTTCAGAGATGAAGGAATGTGTAGGCCTCAAATGAAACAACACACTAGCATAATCTGAAAAAACAAACAAAGTACCTGATACCACATTATTTGGTAACCCAACATCTTCAGAAGTAGTTGAAAAGGATTTCACCACCCCTTTCTGCTTGTAGTCTAACTGCTTCCCATCACTCAAGGACTTTGTCAGACACTTGTTTTCATAGTGACCCAGCTCATTTCACTTGAACCATTTCAATAACTGTAAATAAAATTTGGTCTTACCATCACACTGATATTTTTTAGTGCAATCACGAGCCTTATGTCCCATTATACCAGATCGGTAGCACATTCCAAAATTCATAAGAAATTCCCCATTATGCCTTTTACCACATTTATCACAAACTAGAAACTTATTTGTCTTACCATCAGACCCTTTTAAAGAATTCTTCCCTTTCTCATGCCACCTTGGTCTCTTCTTCTGTTGGTTGTAATAAAAAACATGATCATCTGAAAACTCCATTTACATATTCTCAGCACATCGAACAAGCTTCTCATAACAATTGAACTCACGAGAATCTAATACCCTTCGATATTTTGGCTTTAATCCAAAGAAAAAATTATTGATTTTACTATCATGGTCTCGGATAAAATTTGGAGAATACCTTTCCAATCGAGTGATCCTCTCTTCATAAGCAGCCACTATGTCGTCCTCATTCCTCAATTCCAAGACTTTTTTTCCACCCTAAGTCGAAGAGCCTTAGGAAAATACTTCTCAAGAAACATACCTTTGAATTCATCCCAGTGGAGAGCATCAATATCATCACTGCCCCTGATATTTTTAACCTTCGACCACCACTGATCTTCTTCACCCCCCAAACGGTAAATAGAATGACTAACCTTTTTATTTCTTCAACACCCAATGGCATCGAAAATATTCTCCAGTGCTTTATTCCACCCTTCAGCTAGCACAGGGTCAGATGATCCTCTGAATTATGGGGGATATTGCCTCATGAAATTTTCCACCACTGACATGTTCCTCTGCGGTTGATCTGGCTGATCTCTTGCATGGATACCACCCCCATTTATCACTTCAGTCAACTGTTCCATTACTGCAACAAACAGTTCAATTCCAATTCTGACCATCTCAGGATTCTGATTCGGTAGGTCATTTCCTTCTATATGCCTTCCTAGTACTGTTTCCCTGTTTCCTTTGCGGAAAACCATTCTGAACAAACATGTCTTAGATGAAGCAACATGGTAATATTCAAATGCTATATCATTTCACTTTGACCATAAAAAAATATTTCTGGATAATCATTTAATAGAATTATAACTCCTAAAGTTATCAAAACCGACCTCTGATACCAACTATAAGGCCCCAGCCGTAAACATTACTTAATCTTGAGTTATTTCAAGAATACACGTTGAGGATCTTTTCAGGTTTAGTGTTTTAGAGAAATAGATCATAAATCATGCATTACACTCCACATTTAAACAAATTGGCTACATAAAAGAAATTACTCATTTTCCCCTCATCTAAAACATGTTTAAAATAAAACATACACTGTTTCATGACACTTCCTTGACACTATCATCACATCATGTACCATTCCCTTGACCTGTGAAAAAAATTTCAAAACCAAGAGATGATCATAAAAATCATTGCAAGGGATATAAAAGTGTAAAATGAGTACATTAGTCAATGTATGAAATCATACTTTACTCATAAAACATAATCACTTTATCATACCTCATGAAAACATGAATAAATCATAGAAATCAAAAGACGTAACGGTAACATGAGGCATTCATAACATTCTTACGCAGGGAGTAACCCTCATTGTTACATTTGGAATACCTATCACAGTATATTCCTTAAATCTCATCAGAGAAAACCTAATGTATAACCCCTTCGTGTTACCCAATGCATTGGAGAGGTATATCAGGCTCACCTGCCCTTAGTTTATCTTGGAACCACCCGTCCTCATAACAATTCCCAAGAACCATAACATAATCGTATCACATAAAACATGCATAAAGGAAACATAACATTTCCACATTTCAATCACAAGATATCAATACAACACATTGATATAATAAAAAAATTACGAAAACCATATTCAATACCAAAATAAAAGAAAAGTAATACATGGTATTTATTTTTAATTTTAAAAAAAGTTAGGTTATTGCTTGTAGAGGAAACCGAAACTCAAATAATGGCACAGCGGCGGAGAAGTCATTGTCGCCGCATACGTACGACAAAAAAACATTCATTTTGTCATTTAGTAAAACGCTTCGTATAAACAAAGATTTCTTTTGAAAAGACATAATAGTCAAAGGGGTTTATATCCCATATTAAATAAAGTTGTGTATAGTTAAAAATATGCCTCAATGAAAGGAGATTGAGACGAAGTCCCTTACCTCGTATACGACTTGGATCTATCATTATTTAATCTCCTGAATAATAAACTTGAGTTAATTTCCACTTTCTTAAGAACCTTTTTCCAGTTAATTATTCATTTTATATCACTTATTACCATGTCATGATCACTACATAATTATTTAAAGTAATAACGGTCGTTTTAACGATCATCGGTACTTGAGTCCAAAATAAAATCTTTATAATTACAAGTTGTTCATGTATCCATTATATCAAAAATTATATTCATGATTTAGATATCATATATATCATATATATCCAGTATATACATGAATTTATAATATTACATAACATTTAGAGGTATGAAATGAAATGCACCGTTCATTGAGACGGTAAGCCGTACGTACGCATGAACGCTACTTTCATTTCTATTTCGTATTCTATGGAATGGAATAATAATGATATAAAGGTATATTATAATTCCTTTATAATATAATATATAATACCACTAACTCCATCCTTTATACGTCCCACATATGGCATTAATGAATCAAATCACTTTGAGGTGGTGTTAATCCGCACTTCCTAAAATGAAGATATCGTGTTTACCCATAATGGAAACCATAAAGGTGTTCCAAAAATGAAAAATAAAGAATAATAAGGAAAAAATAAACATATTATATATCATATATAAATATAGTGTCATCTTAATGGCCACCATTGAAGGTGTTAGAAGAATATTGAACAATCATCATTTCTTGAGGCAGAAATTCACCATCCACGGAAACAGTATGCTCTTTAACCATTAGATGAAGGTGTGTGTAAGTGTAGCTAGAATCCTTCATATAAAAACATCCTAGTATATTTAATATACTTCTGTTGTTACAAAAGAAATGAATAAAAAGAGTTTAGAGGGGTGGAGAATCAAAATAAAACAAAAGAACATTAGAGAAGACTTTATCTTTAAATCGGGTAACTCTTCTTGGTTTGAACAAAAATGGTTTCTTGAAGAGATTTCTGCCTATGGTAAGGATTCTAGGACGAATATTGGGATGTGGGGAGATTAAATTAGTATAGCTTGGCCAATCCAAAGGCTTGAGACGTGTGGGTAAGGAGGTAGTGGTGGGGGCCTTTTATAAGAGGATAGGAGGGGTACTCTTCGAAAGTTACAAAATGTTACTTTATATTGAAATGTGTTTCAGATTTAAAAGGTCCCACATTGATGTATTTATAGGATAAGGTGATAAGGGTTTGAAATATACTCATCCAATAGGTCTTTTACAAGTTTAATTCAATTATTTTACATTATATTTTCATTTTATTTAAATCGTTCATTAATGAGGTAATCACTGCATCATCATGATGCCATAAATAATTTAACTTATTTAATGTCTAAAAAATATAAAAAAATACTATGATGTAGGAAATATTTTTAGATTTCAAATTAATATTTATATTCCATATATCATTTATGTAGTTAAAATTAAAAATGTTTTACTCAGCTGATAACTTCTTTGATATATTTAACTTTCTTTAGAAATAAAAAGATAAAAAGTCATTATCACACAAAAGTGATTTCATGGGGACCCTATGTTTGGCACAAGGAATACCATGGTCTAACATGACACAAAAAGTAGAATTATGGCACATTTCAGGGGTCATTTTTCATTATTATGATATTATTTTATAATCCTTGACTACCCGATTACTAATTAATCAAGATAATTAAAGATAATTACCGTCATTACTATTCATATTGTTAAAAAACATAGGAGTATTGATTACATAATTTGGAACTTCTGATTCATAATATGTAATCCATTTTACCAAATTCCAAACACATAAATTGAAATAATTAATTTAAAACTAATTCTTGTTGTCCAAACAAATAGCGGTTTTTTTCGAAACAATATCTATGAAAAGTTTGGCACTTGTTTAGGCCCAACTCCAAAATGAAATTAATTATAATTAACACCATTGGATTAGATGGTAAAAATATAATCTAAATACACTTTAATTCCAATTAAAATTATAATCTAACCATATAATTAAATTAGATGAAAAAGATGTTTTGATGTAAAATGCAGTATTTTTCACAATTCATTAAAAAATGAACATGGTCAGAAAAATACCAAATGTTTACCAAAGGTAAATTTAAATTTGCCAATACTAAAGAATAAGTTTATTTTGACAAAAATAGATTATAAAATTGTCAAAATATATATTTAAAAATGGTTCTCCATCAAATGGTGGTAAAATAATCTTTTAAAAAATATTAGTGTATTCTATGCTTAATATTGGATTTATTCTCATTTTAAGCCTCTAAAACACTATCTAATTCATAAAAAACATAGATAAGAATTTATTATTATTCATTACTTACTTAGGATGTTACACATAATCCATAATATGTAGCATTATTCATTATAACATTCCATGTGAAGCGAACGTGAATGTTGAATCATTTTATTTCGTGGGGTTGTAGTCTACCGTACAGATGAGTGAAGTTTTCATGTCTCCCAAGGAATGAAATTTATGTGGTATATGTGTGATATAATGTGTCCATAGGTAAAATAATGTTATATATATCATAAATTTACTAAGAATATATCATTATACTTGACCTTGATATCTTGAAATAGAATAATTTATGACATTAGTTCACAAGGTGGATATATTCCATGCACACAAAGCATGATTTCCTAACCCATTTGATGGAAGTGGGTGACATTTTATGAAATTCCCCAAATATAAAAAAATTGTTATGATATATAAGATAAAAAAAATTTATAAAATAATATACCTTTAATTTAAAGAGGTGTATAACAAAAATAAACAAACGAACGTTATTTAAGAATGTTATATCTTCTTCCAGTAACATAAAATAGTATTTAAAAATCCTTCTAATTTTGGATTTATTATGAAATTAATTCATATTTGATGGAGAGATATTTTTATGTTATTATTATTTAAATTTTATGAAACAATTTTATTTGATTATATAATGAAGTTTCGTGAGAGTGTTTCATTTTATAAGTACGGGAGGGGAGACAATTCGTATTTTTTAAAAGAATTGATTGTCAAATGTTTAACATATGTCAGAAGGGTCCAAAAGGGTCAACCCTTTAACCTTATTGGTACAATGGAAGAAATATTTCCCTAAAATTATGTTTACATAATTGATTATGTTTTTTATCCTTATCATCATTGTTTAATAGCCCAATAAACCAATTTAACCTTAACAACAATAATTAGTTTATACTGCATTCGTTGTTAATTTTGGAAATAAATTACATTAATTGATTTTGGAATTATAAATTATTCAGATTCCAAATATGGAATCCATTATTTGAAAATAACTTAAAATTATTGAACAAATTTAATTCATTATTAATCCTGTAGTCGTGACTTGATTGCAGGTTTGTAAAAGTGAAAATATAAAAAAGAATTATAATGTTTCTAATAATAATTTAAAATGAAAATTAATCCAAATAACTTTATTTTATAAATAGATATAAAATTTAACAAAATTAAATTTGAACCCAATTGAAAATAAAATTTATTATTATTAATTACTTAAATGTAAAAGATTTTTTGAATTAAAATCTTGTATTTTCTAACGATTCATCCAAAAATTATACTTCTCAAAAAAATATAAAAAAATCACCCTAAGATTATTTATATTTAAAAATTTAAAACAAAAAAATTATTTTTTCATATTAACTTTCTAAATTTGATGATTATTAATTTTAAAACATATTCTCAAATAAAAATTAAAATGACTTTTCAATAAAATCAAGTAAATATATACTTTTATTTTGAAAGAATCATATATTATTATTATTAAATAGATATATAATATGTTATTTTTATATTTCATATTAACATAAGATAGATACTTCAATTTATATACCCCATTCTAATATAAAGTCAACAAATATTATAATAATATTTATATAATATTTTTTTCATCAAAACATGATCTTTCATGTATTAAATGAAATAAAAGAAACTATTTGTTTTTTCAATGTATTATAATCCCAGTTTTGTATAAATTTCCAGCTATATAATGTATTTAAATTATTTAAAATATTAAATATATCATACAATATAATTATTTTATATTACCTATTACACTTTTTGTTTCTTGTTAGAAACACTGTCAAATATGCAATACATATTTTTAAATTTCATGGTTTTATGTTAATTCCATATTAAATAAATTACATCGTCAAAATTAACACAACATCACTATAATTATGGATTTAAAATTTTGAAATATTATTTTTTAACCTTAATTGTAATCTCATTACTAAAATAAGTACTCACTAATAGTAAAAGTGATGCATAAAGGAAATATGTAATAATACATATATAGGTTCCTATGTAGGAGAAAATTGGAGGCACATGAAGATATGTAAATTTAGGAAAATAAAAAATAATTATATAGAGTGATTGTGTTCCTTGATATGGTAAATTTAGTGAATAATTGATGGTTATGGTCCTCAAAAACATAAATCTATGATGATATAACCAACTATATGATTCATCAGATATGAATGTAATATGGTAATAGTTTTTTGTTTCAATTTAATTTCCTAATTTTGAGGATGTGATTTACTATTTATGAATATATAGTAAAATATTTACTTGATAATTTTATATTTTATAAAAAAATATGATTTTCCACATTTTCTCAAATCACTTAATCGATGAATTTAATATGCAAAAAATAATTTTTTTACACGAATCACTAAATTATCTTTTAATTGATTGTATGATCCAGAAAATATTGAAAAGTCCCTCTATCTATCCTTTAATATTTTATTAAAAAATTACTTTCACTGGTTATCTAATATAATAAATTAACAAATATATTTCAAAATTAACAACACTGATTCACCGTTAATAATTATTTTTATAATAATTTCCAAAATTAAATAAAATATTAACTATGAAATATTGAAGGCTAATGGTATGTGTAAAACATTTATCAAGTATTAGTCATGGGTTAAATCCCCACCACCTTTTCGGACATGATGGGTTGTCACATGACATGTGGGTTTTCTTTTATTCTAAAACTATATTAATATAATTTTTATATAAATCCCAAAAATATGATGAGATTCATTCATATAGAATTAGTCCTTAAATAATATTTGTTTTCCATAGTTGAAAATACAAATTTATTTCCAATCTCTAATAACCTTAATATATTTTTATTAAATTTTTTCTATTGATCATATAAATCATGATGATTAGATATACCATTAAACATATTTCAATGAATTTTAATAGTATTATTCTCCGTCTAACATTCCCATAAAAAACTTATTATTTATATAAATGTTTCAAAAATGACATTAATCATTGGGTAATCTCATGACATAAAACAAGAAAATAGTTGTTTAAGACATTGACTATATTATCAATACTAAACCTATAACCAATTATGTAATGTAACACCCCAGGTAATTAAAGAAGATTAAATTTTTATATTTATCAATATTTGTGAATAAAATGTTAATATTAATTTAAAGGGAACTCTTTGCTCGATGGCGTACCCAATACGCAACAATGATTTTTTGGAAATCTTACGTTGCACTCTAATAATAAAATAATATTATTTCAAATGGTAGATAACTCAAAGCCGTTGTAATGGAGGGAATTAACATAACTAACTAAAAATGATTAGATATGTTTTTCAAATATTTTCACTTTTATCCAATAAATGTTAGAGGTTTAAAATTCAAATGAATCCAATTTTAATAATAAATACTCTAATATTTTTTAAAGATTATTTTACCGCCTCTTGATGAAGAACCTTTTTTAAATCAAACATATGACAATTTTAAAAGATATATTTGTCAAAATCGACTTACTCTTTATAATTGTGACTTTGAAATTTACTTTGGATAAATTTTTTGTAATTTTCTGACAATGTTCATTTTTTAATGAATAGTGAAAAATACTGCTTTTTAATTCAAAACATATTTTTCCTGTGATTTATTTATATGGTTATATTATCATTATAATTATTTTTAAAGTGTAATTAGAATATATATTTACCATTTAATCCTATGGTGGTCATTATACTTAATTTAACCTTGGAATTGGGAATAAAGAAGTGCCAATCTTATCATAGATATTGTTTCAAAAAAACCAGTTATTTGTTTTGACAACGGGAATTATTTTTTTTAAATTAATTATTTCAATTTCTATGTTTGGAATTGGATAAAATATATTACATATTTTGAATCAAAAGGTCCAAATTATGTAATAATGTATCTTTTTTTTCGACATTATGTATAGTAACGATGGTAATTATATTTAATTATCGTGATTAATTACTAATCGGGTAGTAATGGATAATAAAATAATATAATAATAATCAAATTGACCCCTAAATGTGTCCTAATTCTCCTGGTTGTGTCATAGCCGACCATGGGATGCATTGTGCCAAACTTTGGGACCCCATAAAATCACTTTTGGGTGATAGTGACACTTTATTATTTTATTTTTAAATAAAGGAGAATATCACAAAAGTATGTAACACCTAAGTAAAACAATTTTAGTTTTTTTCTGTGTAAATGATCTATTAGACTATAAAAATTAATTATAATGCTAACAATATTTCCTACATCATGATATTTTTTATAAATTTTAGACATTAAAATATTAATTTATTTATGATACCAAGATGATGTAGTGTTTACCAAATTAATGAACGATTTAAATAAAAAGAAAATATAATATAAAATATAAGACTTACACATGTCAAGAACCTATTAGATGGGTGGATTTAGAACCCTTATCACCTTTTCCTATAAATATATAATTGTGGAAACTTTGATATCTGTAAATTATTTTATAATAAAGTATCTTTTTCAAGACATTCCAAGAGTGCCCCTCCACCCTCTTATAAATGGCCCCCACCTCTACCCTCCTTACCTACACCTCTCAAGACATTGTCATGGAAAAACTATGATAATTTTATCTCTCTGCATCCCTACCTTCTTCACAGAATCTTTCCCTTTTGTAAAAATCTCTTCAAGAAACCCTTTTGTTTCAAACGAAGGGGAGTTACCTGATTTAAATTTAAAGTCCGCTATAATGTTCTTTTGTTTTATTCTCCTTCTCCAACACCCTAAACTATTTTTATTTTTTCTTTTATAACAACACCAGTATCTCAAATATACTAGGATTTTTTTATGATAATGATTCGAGCTACACTTACACACACCTTTGTCTAATGGTTAAATAACATACTCTTTCTGTGGATGGAGAATTACTGTCTCACGAAACAATGATTCTTCTATCTTCTCCTACCAACTCTCATGGTGGCCATTATGATGGAAGTATATTTATTTATGATATATATTATATTTATTTACTCTCTATTCTTTTGAATTTTACATTTAAAACATACCTTTAAGCTTTTCATGTTGTGAAAATGCGATACTTTCATTTGAGGAAGTGTGGACTATCGCCCCCTCAAATGATGCGACTCGTTCATGCAATACATGGAATGTATAAAGAATGAAATTAAGAAATAATTTGACCTATATAAAATATATATTATACTGGAATTATAATATATATATATCTTTCATTTAGTTTTAATTCCATTAATGGGACAAAGAAATGAAAGTAGTGTTAATGCGTACGTACGACCTACCGTCTCCATGAACGGTGCATTTCATTTTTTATCTCCAAATGTTATGGAATAGTAAAAAATGAATATGTACTGGATATATATGATATTGAAATAATTATTACTATTTTGGAGATGGTGTAATTATAACTACATGGACAATTCTTTTTAAACAAATTCATTTTTGTCTCATGTACCCAATATTGACAATAACATCTGATATGAACTCGCATAATTAACTAATTATTATAACAATATAATATGTGATATTAAATGAATAATAAACTTTAAATTAGGTCCTTACGAAATTATAAATTGAAGAAAGTTTATTATTCAGGAATATAAAGGAACATACAAGTCATGTCAGACTTGAGGTAAGGGATCCTACCTATCTCTTTCTTTTTTTGTAATCTCTTTTATGTCATTTATTTTAAGCTCCTATTTCTTATGTTGTTGGATGTTATTTAATATTCCTATTACTTTAATTTATATGTTCATATGATTAGAGACCCTATTTTATTCATCAATCCATTTTTTGGATGCTTTAAGTGGCGCCGTTAGGCTGCTGAGTTTTCGTAAGGGATTTTTCATCACACTTTTATTCCCATGATATTTATGCAAAATTTTCCACTATATACATTTATTGGTTTATTTAATGCCCATTATTTTACTCTTTGTTTAATATAAATTCTTTTATGGGTATTTACATCTATTTTTTACAGTCCTTCATTCATGGGGTGAATGATTCGAAAGTTACCCAAATCGGTAAGGGAACCCTTCACCCTCCTCTATTTAAAAGACTTTTTTTATGCCTTTTAATTTACATATTATTATGTTGGTATATGTTATTATATATCCATATTGATTCAAATTTTATGTCCAAGTGATAAGATACCATTTTCTCTCTCATTAACTCATTTTCATAATTTTAATTTGATATCGTTAGGCTGTCAAATTTTTGTTAGGGAACTTCTTAACCCAATTTCAATTCTTTGGGTTAAACCTCTACTTATTGATTAAGTCGCTCTATGTATATGTTTGGACGACATATAATTGTTCTACACTGATTATCCACTTATATTTGGTGTAATTATATTTGTCACACATCATTATGACATTTCTTTATCATTGATCTAATGGAACGATCCTTGATTGGGATTACATCTCGAATTTTTTCTCATTGAGACATTTATTAATGATATGCACTTTTATTATTTTATAAAGTGTATATATAGTAGAATTGACATTCCATATACATATTACGTCTATACTAAAGTCATTTAAATGTTTTGAAAATGGTCAAATTTCTTGTGGCTTATAATATAAATGTTCGAAATGGAAAAAGACTCTTTTATTAAAACTTTGTTTTAAATGGTTTTAAAGATTTATTCTTTTAAAAATTTATCTTCCATGTACATGTTTTAAAAAAAAATTAGCGATTTATTTATAGGGACATTAATTTTTTAAAACCCTTTCAAAATTTTCAAAGTGGTATGAGACACTTTGATTCTAAAATCTATTTTAAATGTCTTCTTTTATAATTTTCAATGTATAAAAGGATTTTTCTCACATAGAGTTTTAATGATTTTATTAAGCGTTTATATTTATGATAATATAACGATGTGATCTCTTGTGATAGAAATATGGAAATTTTATGTTTCATTTATGCATGTTTTAAGTGTTATGATTATGTTATGGTTCTTAGGCAATGTTTATGAAATCGGGTGGTTCTGTGATATACTAAGGGTGGGTGATCCCGATACAGCTCTCCAATGCATTGGGTAACACGAAGGGGTTAAGTTAAAAGGTTTCTATGAAGAGATTTAGGTAATATACTGTGGTGGGTATTCCAAACGTAACCATGAGGGTTACTCCCTACGTAAGAATGTTATGAATGCCTCAAGTTACCTTTACGTCTTATTATTTCTATGAGTTATTCATAAATCTTATGATTTCACGAGGTATGTTAAATTTCTTATGTTTTAAGAGTAATGTATGATTTCATTGATTCTTATGTATACATGGACTAATGTTTTCTTTCCATATTTTTATATCCATATCTGAGATTTTTATGCTCATCCCAAGTTTTTTCAATGTTTTCCACATGACATAAATATGAATAGGGTCAAGGATGGGATTAAGGAAAGACAAGCAATCTAAAACATGTAACTATACATGTTTCTTTTTAGGAGTTTTTATTTTATGATGGAAACTGAGTAGATGTGTATACATTGTAATCTTGTGAGATGTAATAGTTATGTCTTAATTCTCTAAAACTCTAAACCTGAAAAGATACTCAAAGTGAATTATTCATTTAATTTAAGATTAAGTAATGTTTTAAGGATGCGTCCTTATAGATTGTATCAGAGGTAATATTAGATAACTTTAGAGGTTAGAGTGTTGTTTAATCATAAGTGACATGTTTTGTATAACCACAATGGTTAGTATATTAAATAGAGTCATTGTTATTTTTAAAATTTTGAATTATTTTGAGATAACTTGGATAAGTATATCTTAGTGTTTATCTTCCTCATTAGTAAATGATGATTTTGTTAATATACACACACTAACATTTTTTTTAGTAAATGGATGGATCTAGTAGGAACCAAAGTGACAATGGGTTTGAAGGAAACTGTGGAAGTTCTCTAATTAGGATACTGGATGAAATGTGGGATTCAATGAGAAATCTCGTGGTTTTTATAAACCAACAATCAAGGAGTCATGATTATCCACTTAATCCTTGGTGAGTTCACTGATGAATCATGTACGAAAGAACAAACTCGATGTGGAAGTTCAATTAATAGTTATAATAGTAACCATTATGGTTTATATGATCCTTACATTTGAGGTAATTATGGGTTACTATATGATGGAAGATGAAAGGCTTGATGTAAAATTGAGGTTAAATTATGTTATTTTTATTTTTGAAGATATTATCTCTATTTGGGGAATGTTTTTAGAATTATATTGTTTTGGGAAAAGGGACAACACGTAGACCGTGTGACAACCCATCACGTTGGACCATGCTACGGGAATCGAACCGACAACCAAAGTGAGACTGGTGTTTATCGCCTAACACTGGACTACGTGAAGTCCCTTGTTAGTATGAAAAATTAATTTTAGTTAGATTATTTTATGAATCAAGAATATGTTTATTAAGTGTTATCTATGGAAATGATTGACCTATCATGTAGGATATGTGATTAGGATAATTACTTTTCAGTATGAGACATTAAGAGTAACTGATGTTCAATGGAGATAAATGTAAAGATTTACCTTTGAAGACTATGAGATTAAATCCTTTGGAGAAATTGGTTTCAATCATAGCTTTGTATATTTTTGATTAATTTTAATGGAAATTTTTTATTGAATGGTCTTTTTTGAACATTGGGTTGTTTGAAAAATTTTAGAGATTAAGAGATGTTTTTATTCTTGTGAAAGATTATATTTTTTTGGGATTTTCTGATCTTATAAAAACAAATTGAGTTTTTGTTAAGGTCTAAAGACATGTGAAATATATACGTATCTTTTGAGTGTTAGGAGATTCTCTAGAAGTTGATTATAGCTCTCTTAATGTGAACATGTCATCCTAAATACTTGTCTTTTAGGGAAAATATGAGTTTGTGTAAGAAATCTAGTAAAAGTTGAAATTCAATAAGATAAGTAAGTTTGTTTCCTTATGTTTTAGTTAAGCTCATAAATAAATTCTTCAATGAAATGTAACATAAAAAAATATGTCTATTATTTTTTCCTTCTGGGGAATCAAATACCGTTTAACCCATCACAAGTTCATGATTTTCTGGTGGTTAACTTTCTCATAAACATGTTTTCTATCTCTCTCCATCAGAACATGACCCTTTTTTCTTCCATATCCTTGTTTTAATGGAATCCTAGTATGGATTAACTCTTGTGACCTTTTAAATTTTCTCCTTTTATTTTAAAGTGATAGTTTTACCGACTCTGGTTCTGATGTGGGACTTTCAATGATGTTTTCGTGCACAATTTTAAAATTGCGATAACGCAATTCCCAAAAGGGTGAAGGATGTAACAACCATGGTAAATAAATAATATGACATTATTATATTTATCCATAATTGTGAATATATTGTTAATATTAATTTAAAGGGAATTCTATGCTCGATGGCGTGTGAAATACGCAACAACGAGTTTCTTGGAAATCTTATATTGCACTCAAATAATAAAATAATATTAATTTAAATGGTAGTTAATGCCTAGATGTTATAATGGCAGGAATGAACAGAACTAACTACAAAATGATTATATACTTTTTTCAAATATTTTTACTTTTATCCACTAAATTATAGAGGCTTAAAATGCAAATGAATCCAACTTTAAGAATAAATACTATAATATTTTTAAAAGATAATTTTACCGCCTTTTGATGGAGAACCTTTTTTAAATCAAACTTTTGACAATTTTAGAAGATCTATTTTTTAAAATAATCTTATTCTTTATTATTGGGACATTCAAATTTACTTTGGATAAATCTTTGGTATTTTTCTGACAATGTTCATTTTTTAATGAATAGTGAAAAATACTGCATTTTACTTCAAAAATGTTTTTCATCTAATTTAATTATATGGTTATATTATCTCTATAATTGGTTTTAAAGTTTAATTAGAATATATTTTTACCATTTAATCCAATGGTGGTCATTAGAAATAATTTCACTTTGGAATTGGGAATAAACAAGTTCCAAACTTTTCATAGATATTGTTTCAAAAAAATCCCGCTATTTGTTTGGAAAACGGGAATAATTTTTTTTAAATTATTTATTTCAATTTATATGTTTGTAATTTTATAAAATTGATTACATATTTTGAATCATAAGGTCCAAATTATGTAATTAAGACTCTTGTTTTTGGACATTGTGAATAGTAACGATGGTAAGTATCTTTAATTATATTGATTAATTACTAATCGAGTAGTTGAGGAAAAAAATAATATCATAATAATAAAAAATGACCCCAAAATGTGTCCCAATTCTACTGGTTGTGTCACGGCCGACCATGGGATGACTTGTGCATAACATTGGGACCCCATGAAATCACTTTTGGCTGATAGTGACACATTATCATTTAAATTTTAAATAAAGGAGAATACCACAAAAGTATGAAACACCTAAGTAAAAAAACATTTTGTCAGTGTAAATGATCCATTAGACCATAAATATTCATTAGACATATAAAATGATTTCCTACTTAATGATATAATTTTTTTTAATTTTTAGACATTAAATAAATTAATTTATTTATGACACAATGAGGATGCAACGATTACCTCATTAATGGACGATTTAAATAAAATGAAAAGATAATGTAAAATATAAGACATTAACATTAAAAAACCTATTGGATGTGTGTATTTCGAACCCTTATCACCTTATACTTTAAATATATAATTTTGGTTCCTTTGATATCCGAAAATAATTTTATAATAAAGTATCTTTTCATTACTTTCCATGAGTACCCCTCCTCCCTCTTATAAAAGGCCCCCATCTCAAACCTCCTTACCCACACCTCGGAAGCCATTGGCTCAGCCAAAATATGATAAATATATCTCTCCACATCCCTCCCTTCATCATTGAATCCTTCCCTTAGGCAGAATGATCTCCAAGAAACCCTTTTGGTTCAAACCAAAGGGAGTTACCCGATTTAAAGGTAAAGTCCTCTCTAATGTTATTTTATATTATTTTTCGTCTCCAACCCCCTAAACTGTTTTTATTCCTTTATTTTGTAACAAAACCAGTATCTCCATTATACTTGGATGTTTTTTTGAGAAGTATTCGAGCTACACATACACACACCTCCGTCTAATTGGTAAAGAACATACTGTTTCTATAAAGGGCGAATTACTGCCTCACGAAACAATGATTGTTTTATCTTCTCCTACCACCTCTCATGGTGTCCATTATGATGGAAATATATTTAATTATGATAAATATTATATTTATTTCCTCTTTATACTTCTGTATTTGAAATTTAAAACAAACCTTTATGCTTTTCATGTTTTTCAAATGCTATAATTTCATTTGAGGAAGTCCGGACAACCCCCCCCCCCCCCCTCAAGTGATGAGACTCATTCATGCAATAAATGGAATGAATAAATAATGAAATTAATGAACTAATGTTACCGATATAAAATATATATTATACTGGAATTGTTTTATAGATATATATCTCATTTAGTTTTAATTCAATTAATGGGACAAAGAAATGAATGTAGCGATCATGCATACGTACGACCTACCGTCTCCATAAACGGTGAATTTCATATATTATCTCCAAATGATATGGAATAATATAAAATGATTATATACTGGATATATATTATATTTAAATCATTAATATTTTTTTGGAGGTGGTTAAATTATAACTAAATGGACAATTCTTTTCAAAAAAGTTTATTTTTGACTCATGTACCAAACATCGACAAAAACATCTGATATGAACTCACATAATTAACTAGTTATTATAAATTTATAATATGTGATATGAATTGAATAAAAAACATTAAATTAGGAACCTTTTAAAGAAAAAATGTACCAAATATTATAATTCAGGAATATAAAGGAACGAATAAGACAAGTCGGACTTTTGGTAAGGGATCCTACCTATCTTTTTCTTTTTAAGTACTCTCTTTTATGTTATTTCGATTACGATAGTATTTCTTATGTTGGGGGGTGTTCATTTATATCCCGCATACTGTAATTTCTATGTTTATATGAAGAGAGACCCTATTTTATTTCATCAATCTATTTTTTGGATGTTTTAAGTGGTGCCATTAGGCTGCCGAGTTTTCGTAAGAGATTTTTCATCTCACTTTTATTCCCATGATATTTATGCAACATTTGCCACTATTTCCATTGAGTGGTATATGTAATTCCCATTATTCAACACTTTTTCTAATATAATTTCTATTATTGGTATTTAAATCAACATTGTATGATCCTTCTTTCATGGGCTGAACGATTCGAAAGTTACCTAAATCGGAAATGGAACCTTTCACCCTCCTCTTTTTAATAGACTTATTTTGTTATTCCTTTTAATTTAAATCTTATTATGTTGGGATATGTTATTATATATCCTCATTGATGTAAATTTTATGTCCAAGTGATGCAATTCCATTTTCTCTCTCATCAATTCATTTTTTGAATTTTAAAGTGACGACGTTGGGCTGTCGAATTTTTATTAGGGAACTTTTTAACCCAATTTCAATTCTTTGGGATAAACCTATACTTCTTGATTATGTAGTGCTATGAATATGTGTGGATTACATATTATTTTTTGACACTATGTATCCTCTTATATTTTGTTTAATAATATTTTTCACACATAATTATGTCATTTTGTTATCCATGCTCCAATGGCATGATCCATGATTGGGATTACATCTGAATTTCTTCTCATTGAAAAATTTCATAATGATATACACATTTATTCTTTTATAAAATGTATATACAGCCACATTGACATTCCATATCCATATTATGTCTATACTAAAGTCATTTAAATGATTTTAAAATTATCTACTTTCTTGAGGATTATAATTTAAATGTTCAAAATGGAACAGGACTCTTTATTAAAACATTGTTTTAAATGGATTTACAAATTTATTCTTCTAAACATTTATCATCCACGTCAATTTTTTAAAAATGGTTTTATGGATTTATTTATAGGGACATGAATTTTATAAAAACCTTTCAAAAGTTTTGATGTGATATGGGACACTTTGATTCTAAAATCTCTTTTAAATGTCTGCATTTAATATTTTCAAAGTATAAAGGGATGTTTCTCTCATAGTGTTTTAATGAATTTATTAGATGTTTTTATTTAGGATAATATCATGATGTGATCTCTTGTGATTGAAATATATAAATTTTAAGATTATTTTATGCATGTTTTACGTGTTTTGATATTTTTATGGTTCTTGGGAAACGTTTATGAAAAATGGTGGTTCCGTGATAAACTAAGGGCGGGTGAGCCCGATACAGCTCTCCAATGCATTGGGTAACCCGAAGGGGTTAAAATCTATGGTATATCTGAAGAGATTTACGTAATATATTGTGTCTGATATTCCAAGTGAAACTATGAGGGTTACTCCATGCGTAAGAATGTTATGAATGCCTCAAGTTACCTTTACGTCTTATGATTTCTATGAGTTATTCATAAATCTTATGATTTCATGAGGTATGTTAAAGTGATTATGTTTTAAGAGTAATTTATGATTTCATTGATTCTTATGTATACATGGAATAATGTTTTCTTTCCAATTTTTTATATCCCTTACTGAGATTTTTATGCTCATCCCATGTTTTTCAAATCTTTTCCAGATTGCTTAAAAATGAATGGGGTCAAGGATGGGATAAAGGAAAGAAAATATATCTAAAACATTAAATTAGACATGTTTCTTTTTAAGGGTTTTTATTTTATGATGGAAACTGAGTAGAAGTGTCTACTTTTTAATCTTTTGAGATGTAACAGTTATGTCTTAATTCTCTAAAATAGTAAACCTGAAAATATTTACAATGTGAATTATTCATTGAATTTACGATTAAGTAATGTTTTAATGCCGAGTCCTTATATGGGATTTGTAACACTTATATTAATTAATGCACATGTGATTATAAAATTTTAGAAAATCCTTATATGTTTCATGATTCATAAATAAAAAATGTAAATAATATTTCTACACATTAATTCATTATTCAAAATACTCAAATAATTTATTAATATTTTTTAAAAATTTATAAGTCCCCGAACTTAAACCTTACTTAATATTGAATTAAATGAATAATTCACATTGAGGATCTTTTCAGGTTTAGTGTTTTAGAGAATTATGACATAAATATTAGATCTCAAAATATTACAAAGTAGAAACTTCCACTAAGTTTCCATAAAATAAAAACTCTTAATAAGAAACATGTCTAGTTCCATGTTTTAGATAGCATGACTTTCCCTTGATCCCATCCTTGACCCTATTCCACATTAAGTCCTGTGAAAAACATTTCAAAAAAAACTTGGGGTGAGCATAAAAAGCTCAGTAAGGGATACACAAAGAATGTAAATTGTTAGTTATTCAAAACAACAAGTAAACCATGTATACTTTATCAAAGTAATACATTTCACCTTTTCGATGTAGTAAAAACTCTTCACTGAATAAAAGATCATTACTTACCCTTCTGTAACCAAATGATTACCATAAAACCTATATAAAGATCACATAACATATAAAGGTAACTTGGGACATTAACATACTTAAGTGGAATAACCATAAGGTCGACTTCCACACATATCACTTAATGGAATAGCCATTCGGCCAACTTCCATATGTACTTAATGGAATAACCATACGGTCGACTTCCATACCCAATGCATTGGAGGATATAACATAACCACCCGTCATGGTATTCACGACACCACCCGTCATATGGTTTATCATGTAACCACCCGTAAAATGTCCATGTACCATCATTACACATAAAATATTGAAAATATAAACATTTCAATCACAACATTTCATTTTCAATCAAAATATGTAATTCCAAGATATTGAATTAATCAATCTATTTTCAAAAATCATTTAAAATAGATTTTTGAATCAAAGTGTCCCATACCACTTTGAAGCTTTTATTGGAATTATAATTTTAAAACATTAATGTCCATAAAAATAAATACTGAAAACCATTTCGAAAACATGGACATTGAAGATAAAGATTTAGAATAATAAATCTTTAAAACATTTAAAATTATATTTTTGTTAAATAGTTTTTAACAAAATGAGAGACTCTTGAATACAAATAATAGCAGAATAACATTTAATCCGAACGTTATAATATCATAAGAATAACGGGATTCATGATATAATATGTCAAAGGACAGTATACACACCATATAAGAGTGAATTGGTGCATAACAACAATTAAGTCTCAAAAGAAATGTAAAATGAGATGAAATCCATTATAAAGAAGGTATCCTTAAATTAAGGATAAATCAATCTCATAATTATGTTTGAAAAATATAAATACACCCAATATATGTGAATATTAAGGGTAAAACAATAAAAGGTTACTCACACATATTAAAAGGATGACATATTCAATAACTACATGTTTAACCAAAAGAAATCTAAATTGGGTTAAGAAGTTCCCTTGGTAAAATTCGACAGCCTAACAGCGTCACATAAAATTTTACAAAAAGGGCTGATGAGAGAGATAAAGGGGATCTCATCACGTGGACATAAAATTTACATAAATAAGGATATATAAGAACATATCCCAACATAATAGTTTGTGAATTAAAAGACATTACAAAATAAGTCTTTTAAAAAAAAGGAGGGTGAAAGGTCCCCTTACCGAGTTGGGTAACTTTCAAAAAGTACACCCCATGGAAGAAGGGTCATACAATGAAGATGTAAATAACCATAAATGAAATTATACTACACAAAGTGTATAATATTGGTAAGTACATACCCCACTCAATGGAAATAGTGGCAAACTTAGCATAAATGGCACGAGAATAAAAGTGAGATGAAAAATCCCTTACAAAAACTCGGCAGCCTAACAACGCCACTTAAAACATCAAAAAATGTATTTATGAGATCAAATAGGGTCTCCCATAATATGAAAATAAAAATTTGAGTATGAGTAATATAAAAGAACATCCGAAAACATAATAATGATGGTCTTAAAAGAAATGACATAAATGGGAGTACTTAAAAGGAAATAGAGAGGTTGGATCTCTTACGAAAATTCGGCAGCCTAACAGCGCCACTCAAAACATCCAAAATGGATTGACGAGAGATAATAGGGTCTCTCTTCATATTAAAATAAAAATTACAGTAATATTAATATAAAATAACATCCCAATCACAATAAATATGTGCTTATAAGGAATGACATAAAAGAGTGTACTTAAAAAGAAAGAGAGGAGTAGGATCCCTTACCTCGTGTCCGACATGACTCGATCGTTCATTAATCTCCTAAATAATAAAATTTGGCCAATTTATAATGGCGTAAGAACATCCTTTAAATATTATTATTTAGTTCATATCAATTATTATAATGTTATAATAATTGGTTAATAAAGTGAGTTCGTATCAGACGTTTTTGTCGATGTTCAGTACATGAGTAAAAATTGAGCTTGTTGGAAAAGAATTTTCCATGTAGTTATAGGTAAATCATATCCAGAATAGTATTTATGTTTTAAATATCATATATATCCAGTATATATTCGTTTTATACTATTCCATATCATTTAGAGATAAAAAATTAAAATCACCGTTCATGGAGACGGTAGGCCGTACGTACGCATGAACGTTACTTTCATTTTTTTTCTATATTAATGGAATTAAAACAAAATGAGAGATATATATATTATAATTCCGTAATGATACCCATAATTTAGATGTAATAAATTACATATATATCCATTATATATATGTACTTATAATAGTACATAACATTTGGAGATAAGAAATGAAATGTACCATTCATGGAGACGGTAAGCCGTACGTACGCCTGAACGCTACTTTCATTTTTTTTGTATTAAACTGAATGAAATAATAAAGGTATAAAGGTATATTATAATTCCAGTATGATAACATATGTAATACCATTAATTACATCCTTTATATGTCCCACATATGGCATTAACGAATTAAATCACTTTGAGGGGGCGATAGTCCTCACTTCCTAAAATGAAGATATCACGTTTACCCATAATGGAAACCATAAAGGTATGCCATAAATGAAAAATACAGAAACATAAGGAAAATAAAAACATATTATATATCATATATAAATATAGTGACATTCTAATGGACACCTTTGAAGGTGTTAAAAGAATGTTGAACAATCATCGTTTTGGGAGGCAGAAATTCGCCATCCACGGAAACAGTATGTTCATTAACCATTAGATGTAGGTGTGTGTAAGTGTAGCTCGAATCCTTTTTATAACAAAATCCTAGTATATTTAAGATACTTTATTTGTTACAAAATAAATGAATAAAAATAGTTTAGGGGGTTGGAGAAGAAAAATAAAACAAAAGGACACAAGTGAAGACATTACCTTAAAATCGGGTATCTTCCTTTGATTTGAGCTCAAAGGATTCCTTGGAAAGTATTCTTCCCAAAGTGAGGCTTCAAGGAGTTATATAGGGATGCGTAGAGATGAAATGAGCAGGGGTGGAAGATCCAAAGGCTTTGGTAGTTTGGGTAAAGAGGTAGAGGTGGGGGCCTTTTATAATAGGAGAGGAGGGGCACTCTTGGAAAAGTATAAAATGCATCTTTATTTTCAAATGAGTTTCGGATTTTAATGGTCCCACATTGATGTGTTTCGAGGATAAGGTGATAAGGGTTCTAAATCCACCCATCCAAAAGGTTTTGGACATGTTTAGTTCTTAGAGTTTACATTATCTTTCCATTTTATTTAAATCATTAAACAATGAGGTCATCGCTGCATCATCATGATGTCACAAATAATTTAATTTATTTAATGTCTAAAAATTATAAAAAAAATAATATGATGTAGGAAATATTTTTATATTTAAAATTAATATTTATAGTCCAAAAGATCATTTATGTAGACAAAATGAAAATTATTTTACTTTGGTGATACATTCTTTGTTACATTTAACGTTCTTTAGAAATAAAAAGATAAAAATTCACTTTCTCACAAAAGTGATTCCATGGGCCCCCCAAGTTTGGCACAAGGAATCCCATGGTCGGCCATGAGACAAAAAGTAGCCTTCTGACACATTTTGTGGTCATTTTGTATTATTATGATATTATCTTATTATCTTTAACTACCCGATTACTCATTAATGAAGATAATTAATGATAATTACCGTCGTTACTATTCATAATGTCCAAAAACAAAGGAGTCTTAATTACATAATTTGGACCTAATGATTCCAAATATTTAATTCATTTTTCCAAATTCAAAACAAATAAATTGCAATAATTAATTTAAAAAACTTCCCGTTGTCAAAACTAATAGCGGGTTTTTTAGAAACAATATTTATGAAAAGTTTGGCACTTGTTTATGCCTAATTCCAAAGTGAAATTAATCCCAATGACCATAATTTAATAACATGTTAAAAATATATTCTAATTACACTTTAAAAAAAATTAATAAGATAATATAGTTATATAATTAAATTATATGAAAAAGCAGTTTTGATGTAAAATGCAGTATTTTTCACTATTCATTGAAAAATGAACATTGTCAGAAAAATACCAAAAAATAACCAAATGTAAATTTCAATGTCCCAATCATAAATAATATGTTTATTTTGAAAAATAGAGCTTATAAAATTGTCAAAAAGTGGATTTAAAAGGTGTTCTCCATCAAAAGGTGGTTAATCGACCTTTTAAAGAATATTAGAATGTTTACGCTTAAAAACTGGATTCATTTGCATTTTTAATCCTCTAACATTTATTGAAAAAATTAAAAAAAATTGACAAACATATATAATAATTTTGTAGTAGTTCTGCTCATTCCCACCATTACAATGGCTAGTTGTTAACTACCATTTAAAATAATATTATTTTATTATTAGAGTACAACGTAAGATTTCAAAGAAACTTGTTGTTGTATATTGGGTACGCCATTGAGAATAGTGTTCCTTTTATAGTAATATTAATATTTTATTCACAAATATGGATAAATGTGAAAATATCATGATCTTTAATTACCTGGGGTGTTACATTCTTCCACCCTTTTGGGAATGGCATCCGCACAATTTTAAAATTGAGCTTGGAAACATCCTTGAACGTCCCACATCGGAACAAGAGTCGGTAAAAAAATAATTTTAAAATAAAGAAAGATAAGTACAAAGGTCACCGGAGTTAACCCATACTAGGATTACAAGTATGAAAATATGGACATGGTGGAAAAAACAAAGGGTCATGTTCTGATGGAGACTGATAGTAAACATGTCTAGGAGAAAGTTAACCATAAGAAAATCACAATCTTGTGATGGGTTAAACGGTATTCGATTCCCCAGTAGGAAACTTTAAGAGAAAACATTTTTGTTTTAAGTTACTCATCATTGAGGAATTTATTTATGAGCTTAACTAAATCATAAGGAAGCATACATAATTGTCATGTTGACTTTCAACTTTTACTTGATTTCTTACAAGAACTCATATTTTCTCCAAAAGACGAGTATTTAGGAAGACTTGTTCACATTAAGAGTAATATAATCAACTTCTAGAGAATCAAATAATCCACAGAAGACAAATATATATTTCACATTTATTTAGAAAAAATCCAATACCAAAACCAAAAAGTTTAGTACAAGATTAGATAATCCAGAAAAGGATTTATAAAAAGAAAATCTATTCTTAATCTCCAAAATTTGTCCAACAAAACCCAAATTTCAACGGGGACCATTCAATAAACAATTTTTCCATAAAATTATTCAAAGTAAAACAATATAAGATTGATACCCAAATATTTTAAGGATTTAGTCACATAGTCTTCCAAGTTAAATTGTAACATTTATCTGCAAACAACATCAGTTTCTCCTAAAGTCTTGTATTGAAAAGTAATTAACCTAATCACATACCCTCCATGATAGGTTAATAATTTTCATAAATAACCAAAAAAAAGTTACTGTTGATTCTTAAAATCTTATAACTAAAAAGAATTAGACAAAATAACTAGGGACTTCACGTAGTCCAGTGGTAGGCGATAAATACAAGTCACACTTTGGTTGTGGGTTCGATTTCCGCATCTTTGTCTGACGCGACGGGTTGTCACATGGTATGTGTGTTGTCCTTTTTCCAAAACTATATAATTCTTAAAAGATTCCAAAAAATGAGATAAAATCATCAAAAATAATCATAACATATTTTAACCTCAAGTTTATCTCATGCCTTTCATTTTCCATCATAACATATAATTACCCATAATTACCTCAAAAGTAAGGATCATATAAACTCTAATAGTTACCTTTATAATTATTAACTGAACTTCCACATTTATTGGTCATCTCGTACATGATTCATTACAGAACATACCAAGGCTTAGGTGGTTGATCATGACTCCTTGATAGTTGGTTTAGAACAACCACGTGTTTCCTCATTGAATCCCCCATTTTATCTAGTATATTAATCAGAGAACCACAACAGTTTCCTTCAAACCTACTGTCTCTTTGGTTCCTGCTAGATCCATTCATTCACTAAAAATAGAAATGTCAGTGTGATTATATCAACAAAACCATCATGTACTAATGAGGAAGGTAAACACTAAGATATAATTACTCATTCAGTTTATCTAAAACTAGGACTCCTTCTGAAATCCTTACCATTATGGTACTATAACTTATGCTTAGAGAATACCCTAACCTCTAAAGTTATATAAATCTACCTTTGATACCAACTATAAGGCTCGGCCTTAAACCTTAATTAATATTGAATTAAATGAATAATTCACAATAAGGATCTTTTCAGGTTTAGAGTTTTAGAAAATTAGGACATAACTATTACATCTCAAAAGATTACAAAGTAGACACTTCGACTAAGTTTCCATAATTTAAACAATCTTAATAAGAACCATGTCTACTTCCATGTTTTAGATAGAATGAATTTCCCTTGATCCCATCCTTGATGCTATTCCACATTAAGTCCTGTGAAAAAAATTTCAAAAAAAACTTGGGGTGATCATAAAAAGCTCAATAAGGGATACAAAAAGACTGATAACTGTTAGTTATTCAAAACAACAAGTAAACCATGTATACTTTATCAAAGTAATAATTTTCACCTTTTCGAAGTAGTAAAAACTCTTCACTGAATAAAAGTTCATTACTTACCCTTCTGTAATAAAAAGATTACAATAAAACCCATATAAAGATCACATAACATATAATGGTTACTTGGGACATAAACATACTTAAGTGGAATAAACATAAGGTCGACTTCCACAAATATCACTTAATGGAATATCCATTCGGCCAACTTCCATACATACTTAATGGAATAGCCATACGACCGACTTCCATACCCAATGCATTCGAGGTTATAACGTAACCACCCGTCCTGGTATTCACGGCACCACCCGTCATATGGTTTATCACGTAACCACCCGTAAAATGTCCAAGTACCATCATTACACATAAAATATTGAAAATATAAACATTTCAATAACATCATTTCATTTTCAATGAAAATAATTAATTCCATGATACTGAATTAAACAATCTATTTTAAAAAATCATTTAAAAGAGATTTTTGAATCAAAGTGTCCCATACCACTTCGAAGCTTTAATTGGAATAATTATTTTAAAACAATAATATCCATAAAAAATACTGAAAACCATTTCGAAAACATGGACATTAAAGATAAATATTTATAATAATAAATCTTTAAAACATTTAAAACAATATATTTGTTAAATAGTTTTTAACAAAATGAGAGACTCTTGAATACAAATAATAGCGGAATAACATTTAATCAGAACTTTATAATATCATGATAATAAAGGTATTCATGATATAATATTTCAAAGGACAGTATACACACCATATAAAAGTGAATTGGTGCATAACAACAATGAAGTGTGAAAAGAAATGTAAAATTAGATGAAATCCATTATAAAGAAGGTATCCTTAAATTAAGGAAAACTCAATCTCATAATTATGTGTGAAAAATATAAATACACCAAATATAAGTGGATATTAAGTGTAAAAAAATCAAAGGTTATTAACACATATTCAACGGATGGCATATTCAATAACTAAATGTTGAACCCAAAGAAATCGAAATTGGGATAAGAAGTTCCCTTCGTAAAATTCGACAGCCGAACGGCGTCACATAAAATTTTACAAAAAGGGTTGATGAGAGAGATAAAGGGGATCTCATCACTTGGACATAAAATTTACATAAATAAGGATATATAAGAAACTATCCCAACATAATAGTTTGTGAATTAAAATACATAACAAAATAAGTCTTTTAAAAAAAAGGAGGGTGAAAGGTCCCCTTACTTAGTTGGGTAACTTTTGAAAAGTACACCCCATGGAAGAAGGTTAATAAAATGAAGATGTAAATACCCATAAATGAATTTATACTACACAAAGTCTATAATAATGGGAAGTACATACCCCACTCAAAGTAAATAGTGGCAAACGTAGCATAAATGTCACGGGAATAAAAGTGAGATGAAAAATCCCTTAAGAAAACTCGGCACCCTAACAGCGCCACTTAAAACTTTAAAAAATGGATTTATGAGATCAAATATGGTCTCCCATAATATGAAAATAAAAATTAAAGTATGAGGAATATAAAATAACATCCCCTAACATAAGAAAGATGTGCTTAAAATAAATGACATAAATGAGAGTACATAAAAAGAAATAGAGAGGTTGGATCTCTTACGAAAATTTGGCAGCCTAACGGCGCCACTCAAAACATCCAAAATGGATTGATGAGAGAGAATAGGGTCTCTCATCATATTAACATAAAAATTACATTAAGAGTAATATAAAAGAACAACCCAATAACAATAAATATGAGCTTAGAAGGAATGAAATAAAAGAGTGTACTTAAAAAGAAAGAGAGGAGTAGGATCCCTTACCTCGTGTCTTACATGACTCGATCGTTCTTTAATCTCTTGAATAATAAAATATGCTCAATTTATAATGGATAAAGGACATCCTTTAAATATTATTATTCAGTTCATATCACATATTATAATGTTATAATAATTGGATAATAAAGTGAGTTCGTATCAGACGTTTTTGTCGATGTTCAGTACATGAGTAAAAATTGAGCTTGTTGGAAAAGAATTTTCCTTGTAGTTATAGGTACATCATCTCTAGAATAGTATTTATGTTTTAAATATCATATATATCTAGTATATATTTTTTATATACTATTCCATATCATTTGGAGAAAAAAAATTAAAATCACCGTTCATGGAGACGGTAGGCCGTACGTACACATGAACGTTACTTTCATTTTTTTGCTATATTAATGGAATTAAAACAAAATGAGAGATATATATATTATAATTACAGAATTATACCTATCATTTAGATGTAATATATTACATATATATCCATTATATATATTTACTTATAATAGTACATAACATTTGGAGATAAGAAATGAAATGAATCATTCATGGAGACGGTAAGTCGTACGTACGCATGAACACTACTTTCATTTAATTTTTTTTCAACTGAATGAAATAATAAATATATAAAGGTATATTATATTTCCAGTAGGATAACATATGTACTACCATTAATTACACCCTTTATAAGCCCCACATATGGCATTAACGAATCAAATCACTTTGAGGGGGCGGTAGTATGCACTTCCTAAAATGAAGATATCAAGTTTACCCATAATGGAAAGCATAAAGGTATGCCATAAATGAAAAATACAGAAACTTAAGGAAATCATAAACATATTATATATCATATATAAATACAGTGACATCTTAATGGACACCTTTGAAGGTGTTAAATGAATGTTTAACAATCATCATTTCGGGAGGCAGAAATTCACCATCCATGGAAACAGTATGTTCTTTACCATTATATGTATGTGTGTGCAAGTGTAGCTTGAATACTTCTTATAAAAACATACAATTATATTGAAGATACTGTATTTGTTCCAAATAAATGAATAAAAAGAGTTTAGGGGGATGGAGAAGCAAAATAAAACAAAAGGACACAAGTGAAGACATTACCTTAAAATCGGTTAACTTCCTTTGATTTGAGCTCAAAGGCTTCCTTGGAAAGGATTATGCCCAAAGTGAGGTTTAATGGAGTTAGAGAGGGATGTAGAGAGATGAAATGGGCAGGGGTGGCCGAGCCAATGGATTTGGTAATTTGGTTAAAGAGGTAGTGGTGGGGGCATTTTATAAGAGGAGAGGAGGGGCACTCTTGGAAAGGTATAAAATGTATCTTTATTTTCAAATGAGATTCGGATTTTAATGCCACAAATAATATAATTTATTTAATGTCTAAAAATTATAAAAAAATACTATGATGTAGGAAATATTTTTAGATTTAAAATTAATATTTATAGTCCAAAAGATCATTTATGTAGACAAAATAAAAAATATTTTACTCAGGTGATACATTTTTGTTACATTTAACATTCTTTAAAAATAAAAAGATATAAATTCACTTTCTCACAAAAGTGATTCCATGGGGCCCCCAAGTTTGGCACAAGGCATCCCATGGTCGGCCATGAGACAAAACGTAGCCTTAGGACACATTTTGTGGTCATTTTGTATTATTATGATATTATCTTATTATCATTAACTACCCGATTACTCATTAATCAAAACAATTAATGATAATTACCGTCGTTACTATTCATAATGTCCAAAAAAAAGAGTCCTAATTACATAATTTGGACCTTCTGATTCCAAATATGTAATTCATTTTACCAAATTCCAAACACATAAATTAAAATAATTAATTTGAAAAATCTTTCCGTTTTAAAAACAAATAGCGGGTTTTTTAGAAACAATATTTATGAAAAGTTTGGCACTTGTTTATGGCTAATTCCAAAGTGAAATTAATCTCAATCACCATAATTGAATTACATGGTAAAAATATATTCTAATTATACTTTAAAAAAAATTAATAAGATAATATAACCATATAATTAAATTATATGAAAAATAAGTTTTGATGTAAAATGCAGTATTTTTCACTATTCATTGAAAAATGAACATTGTCAGAAAAATACCAAAAATTAACCAAAGGTAAATTTCAATGTCCCAATCATGAATAATATGTTTATTTTGAAAAATAGAGCTTATAAAATTTTCAAAAATTGGATTTAAAAGGGGTTCTCCATCAAAAGGCTGTTAATCGGCCTTTTAAGGAATATTAGAATGTTTACGCTTAAAAACTAGATTCATTTCCATTTTTAATCCTCTAACATTTATTGAAAAAAGTAAAAATATTTGACAAACATATATAATGATTTTGTAGTTAGTTATGTTCATTCCGGGCATTACAAAGGCTAGTCGTTAACTACCATTTAATATTATATTATTTTATTATTAGAGTGCAACGTAAGATTTCAAAGAAACTTATTGTTTCATATTGGGTACGCCATCGAGCATACCGTTCCCTTTAAAGTAATATTAATATTTTATTCACAAATATGGATAAATTTGAAAATGTCATGAACCTTATTTACCTGGGGTGTTACAAAATTGGTACAACATTTGTCAATGATTCGAACTTAGTAATATATTGTGATGATATTATCAAATCCTTCATAATGGTTTGTAATTAAAATGTCATTTATCTAATTCATATAGAGAATGATTGTCAAATGAGGAGAAATGTAAAACCCATTTTCATTTACCATATGATGATTGGGTGAAGCCTAATGAACCGTTTTAAATTTTATTACCCCTATTTACAAATGATATATAACTATGAACATTTTTTTTGTATCCATACCATTAGTAATTTCCTATAAAAACCCTAGAATCTCTACATTACCATAGAATTAGGATGATATTATAAGCATATCCTCAATATCAATATTATGGTTATATTATATAATATAAGTCTTCCTAAATATATTTCCCAAGGATTAAACTAAACATCCACTAATACCAGTTGTAGAAACCCCACTCAAAAATATTTAAGGTGATGACTTACTACATTACATTGGCATTAGATAAAAGGAATCAAATCTTGAAGTACTACATAGTTCAGTTGTAGTTCCCCGATCCCCGACGCCTGGAGCTGCAATATTACATATTACAATAGCATGATTAAAAGTAATGAAATCAAGAAGGAATGATTGGTTTATTATTCTTGAAGAAAATAGATAAATAAATGTAACTCATGTTACATTTCTAAAGGTTGAAAAATAAAGTACATAACAAAAACAAATAAACTACATCCTCAAGAACTCAATAAATGGTCTCCTCCTCATAACCTATAAAAGGTAAACAAATTATATGGATGAGATAAAACTCTCGGTAAGGTTTATTAATAGTATAATCATAATCAATAATAATTTAATCAAAATCAAATTGGCATAGTCAATATAAAACTTCTTATAAATGAACAACACACACAATTAATAAAAAGAGAATGAAACTTCATACAATGATTTTGTCATAGTAAATACCACATAGATCATAATAAACAAATGAATAATGACAATTCATAGTATTTGGATGTCATGTGTCTTGAATATGATACAACTACACCATCAATAAGGTCTAAGTCTGATGGTAGAAACTCATGTGATTTTGTTTTGCAAACAACTCGAAGGGTTCGTCGTCAAATGATTTGTCTCATGAGACTTTTCAATGAGTCTAGGGTATATATTTGTTCATACCCATCACATAAATTACAAATAATTATTTATAAATGGGTTTAATACATTTAAAAAATTCTTTATCAATATTCGAATAGGGTAGAGGATACATATTCAATAATACTTCCATAGTTAAAACAACATTTCAAATAAACATATTAGTTAAAAGGTTATAAGTCTTATTATAATAATAATATACATTGGAACATAATATGGATATATAAAATATTTAAAATTTTAAACTAAAAATGATCTCAAAGGGGAATTAGTTACAAACTATATGAATGATTAGCTGCACAAAACCATGTAAATCCCAATGACATGGAAACCGAAACAATGTCCCTTGCAAAATTGTAATCAATCGACTTAATAATCATCAAGTGAGATAAAAAACACTATAAATATAAATATAATATTGATATTATATATCAAATGGTAGTAAAAATACACCACATTCAATAAATATGTGGTGAAAAATACGAATCTCATAGAAATAAAAGTTAGATGATAAACCCCATACCTTAAGCTCAATGGTGTTCTCGATTGATCTTAATAACATAAATAATAAAATTTAGCATCATTAATAAATATTTACATAATAAAATATTCCTTTAATTTATTTTTTATACCCTTATTATGATTATTCACTTTTTTATGGGTATAATGTGTACAATTTTATTGTTTTCGAAACATTTTCTTCCTGGGTTTTCATGATCGGTTTACTTGTATTAAAGAGTTAAAGTTCAGACTAAATATGTTTTAAAATATTTAATTATTAATATATATTATGAGTAAAATTATAGATAAAAAAAATAATATTATAATTATTTTGATTATATTCCATGTGGATGACTCATTAGATAAATATTAAGTGTAAATTTTGGATTAACGCGCGGTTTTCTACATAATGAAATTTTTTTGTATTACTTATTATATACTATTACTGTGTAAGGAATCCGTTACATTTCATAAGATAAAATAAATACATTATGATCTTCATAAACCATTAAAATGGTTTCATGACCGGTTTTGAGGATATTAATAGAAATTTAAAACTCATCATCCTTGAATGTGATAAATTAACACATCTCGGATGGTATTTTCAATTTTAGTATAAGAGGAGGGAAAAAGAGAAATGATGATGAAATATTACATTAGCATAATAAAATTATGAATCATGTAATTTAATGGAATTATAAATGTATTTCGATCTGGGTAGGTGAGGATAGAGAAACAAAATAAGGGAACTTCTAAAAGATGTTGAATGAAAAATGAAGAGAGGTTCACCTCTTCTGTACTCCTCCTTGAGAATATCCATAAGGACACTGTTTTTGGCCTTTTAGTTTGAAAAGAAGGTCTTGTACATGGGGGGGTGGGATGTGTCTTCAGTGGAAAATATGTAGGGATAAAAGTTTTAGTGGTGTGTGGGGAAGAGGGGAATGAGGGTTGTATTTATAGTTGAGAAGCTGACAGATTTTACATTATTTAAATAATTATTTTAAGATTTTTTCTCAAGACTATAAATAGTATTAATTTATGTGACCCAAAATAATAATACATTCATGTGAGATCAAACTAAGTGGGATTACCTAATCCTTGAATCACTTATGATACAGGAAAACAAGTGTTTATCATTTATCGTAATTTGTCATATTTTACTATTCCTAAAAAATTCATTATTTTCATATAAATCACTAAAATTCACCATAAAAATATTTTGATCTATAGAAATTAAAAATGAAATTCATTTTTTATAAATAATTTTCAAACTATTATTAAAAAAAATTAATAAAAAATTAATTTATTCATAAATAACAATTTTTAATCTAAAACTAATTTTTTAACAGATTGAAAAATTAATCAACCTCGCATTACCTGGAAACAATCGGAAAATAAAATAATAATATGATTTAATTTTCATAAGGGTTATATTACTATTTTTATTACTATTTAAAAGTGTATGTTATTATTCACCAAAAATCAAGTTGGTTCTATCTGACTCCAAATAATTTACTAATCACAACTGTAGGTGACCATATTATGAAATTCAAAACACAGAGGTTGATAATATATGTTTAATGGATAGGTTATGACATATTCCTATAAATAAACAAGTTTTTATTCCTAGAGACTCAATTATTCATGAAATATAAAATATCTAATGAATATAATGCATTTAAGAAAAACATACAGTAAAATGTTTGGTGTGTTATATAATTCCATATTTTATAGATTTTGTCCTCGATATTTTTCATGTATATTTCACCAAAAAAAAGTGGTTTTTTATTCCTTATAACATTCTTAGGTTCCAAAATTTATTTCTCTTTTTTATGACATCACAAATGAACCTTTATTTGTCGAGTTTTTTCATTTCTCAATTCATTCTTCCTTGTATAAAGAATCTTGATAGTCTATTCGCATTATGAAAATTCAGGTTACAGTTCTATTTCATCATAGGTGACAACATGTGTTGGGTCTGGCGTGTATTTATTTGACAATGACACATGAAACACATTATTACATTTGGAGATACTTGGTAGAATTACTAAACGGTAAGGTACAATTCCGATCCATTCTATAATTTCAAACTGTCTGACATACCCGGAGCATATTTTCCCTATCTTACCTTATCCTAAGATACCCTTATATTGAGATAATTTTTAGATAGACATGATCTCTTAAGTAAAATTCTAAATCCATTATTAGGTTGTCAGCCTAAATCTTTTTCCATCTTTGGTATTCATTAATAGAGGCCATAATTTAATTTACCTTTTCATATTTATCTTCGACATGTTCTGGGATTATAAATTTCCTCTCAACCATATTTATCCCAACATGTTGGAGTTTGAAAAATATTACCATATAATGTTTTAATTCTAGAATGAAAAAAATTAATATATTAAAATTACACCAAAGGATCGTATTGATCCCATTTACCTTGAAAGTCATTAGAGCATGATCCCAACATGTCTTCTAGTATTTGAATAATCATTTCATACAATAATTTGGTTTGGGGGTGGTAAGATGAAACAATATAAAGCTCAGTATCGAAATCCATATAGTGAAATTTCCAAAATTTTTATGTAAACTAGGGATCTCGATCGGACACAATCGATAAAGGATCACCATGAAGTCTTATAAAATAATTATTATAATTTCGTTACATGTTCTCAAGTGGTAATTCTCTCTTATATCAAGTAATCGTGCTGATTTTGTAATACGATCAATAATTATCCATATTTCAACATTCCTTCTAGCTATCCTCATTAGACCTATGAAAAAATCCATTGTAATGTCTTACCACTTCTACATAAGAATAGGTAGAGGTTTCATGACCCCCTAAGATGTGTCTCAAGGATTTTACTTGCTTACAATCTAGACACCATGACGCAAAGTAAGAAATTTATCACTTCATGTTATCCCACAAAAATTGTTCCTTCATATCACTATACACCATAGTGTTATCTACATGTATAGATATATTTGAGCTATGAGAATCATTGAATAGTTCCCCTTTAGTTCAAGTATTAATGGAATTCATAACCTCTACCAAAAATTACAAACTCCATCCACATACACAATGTCTCCCAATGTTCAATGCTTAATAGCATTAAATTCCTTTTTTAGATTCTCGTCATTATATTAAGAGAATATTCTATTCTATAGTATATATAGAATAACAATCATATTAACAATAAATGATGTTTAACCTTCCATGAAAATTCCCATATCCATATTTAGTATATCCACGAATATAACATCTCTCCCAATCATCATTTCAGTCAAATATTCCTTGATCATTCCTACATAATGCATATTCTACCATATTTTCATTTCCTAGGCTGTAGTGTATTGAACAATCATAGTCATTGAAATTTTTGGGCAATTTATTTTGTCACATGTTGATTTATTTATATGTGAAATGTATTTCAAAATCTTGTGATCTGTATATATATCTCAAATATTTCACCGTAGAGATTATTTCTCAATATTTTAAGATTAAATATTATGGCTACTAACTCAATATAATGAGTTTGATAATTCTATTCATGATTCATCAACTACCTTGATGCATAAGAAATGTATTTATCATTATTCATAAGGGATAAACCCATTCCATTCTATGATGTATCATTTTATATCACAAATACCTCAATTCCAGATAGAAGTGTCATGATTGGATCATTGATCAATATTATTTTCAATTCATCAATGATTTCTATACATTATTCCATCCATAAAAACATTACCTCTTTAGGTGTGAACTTCATTAGCGGGATAGATAATCATGTGAAATTATGAACGAACCACCTATATTAAACAACTAAACCATAAAACTACATTTCATTGTTATGATCCATGGTGTGATATATTTTTGGATTGCATTTCTTCTTCACAGGGTCATCCAATATTCCATACATATATAAAATATGTCTAATAAAAGAAATTGATTAAATCCAAAAAATCACACTAGATAAACATCCCATGTAATTGATTTCTTCTTTGTGTTTTTAGAATAATATGCATGTGATTATCATAGTTGTCATAGCATTAAGAGTATACCAGGATATCATCGATAAATACCCAAACAATATCATGAAGATATTATTTGAAAACTATATTCATTAGATCCATGAAAACAGAGGCAACGTTAGTTAGTGAAAAAGGTAATACCGTAAACTCGTAATTCCCACGCCTGGTTTGAAATACTGGATTTGGAATATCATCCTTCCTCACACACAACTAATGATAACCTGATCGATAGAAATCATCAAAAAAATGTTAGGCTATATTAAGATGATAAAATAATTCATTAATTAATGGATGAGGATATATGTTTCTTATTGTAATATCATTGATTTCCTAATAATCAACATATATACTCGTGGATCCATCTTTCATCTAGGCAGGTAGTAATGGGGATCCACATAGAGACCCACTATGTTGAATAAATCCTTTTAAAATAAATTTCTCTGGTTGTTTCATTATCCCCACTAATGCAATAGTTTTAATTCTGTAGGTATTCTATGATATAGGTCATTCGATTGGAATTAAATCAATAGTGAACTCAGCTTCCCGCTCTGGAGGATGTCCTGGTAAATCTAACAGAAATACAACAATTTATTCATTCACAATAGGTATGTATTGAATTTGTATATTTCATTCCTCACCGATATATATTGTGTTCTCTTCATTTCGATGAATTGCATTCGTTAGAGCTATTGGGGTAGATCTAGATAAGAATCAGATGGTGGGGTTTCTACTGTAAAGATAAGGGATTCTATACCCTTTCTAAAAAATGGTAACTAATTTTTTCTTGAAATATATATTCGCTTCAGAATTTGATATTGAATTCATACGATGAATTATATAAAATTTAATCATTCGTTTGATGATAATGTTTCCAACTAATGAAAATTTATGTTTCATTAGGGGGATTGATCACCCCATATTTGTTGCAATGACACACCTCTTATGAGTTATGAATGAAAATTCCTTTATTAAATAAAATTGGAGATGTCTAATTTTATTAGAAATCCGGGATTATATAATAGAATTCGATGATCTAGAATGAAATAAATCATTGGAAATATTTGATGAAACTATTAAAGTACCTTCCACCACATCATTAGGAACATCAACCTCCTCGTTTGTAATAACATAATCATTCCTTCACTCTTTGTGGTCTTTTTTGAGGAATTTTAACTTGGTTAATAAGATCCTCATTTTCATAATTTACCATCTCTCTACAACATTATAATTGAACATCATTGACTTCTCTCTTCACCTTACATTTACTAGATCGATGAACATTTTCTACATACTCATAGAAAACCCCCATGCCTTTCTAGAATTTCAAGGGATTATTCTTTTTACAGTTCACACATAATTGAAATTACTTAACTCCCATATAATTAATTGGAACATTATATTTTCCATGGTTCTTAGAGTCCCTCATCTTATATTTAATTACATTGAAAAAATTTGATCTTGAAAATTCATTAACTATTTTGATAGAACATAATACAATTTAAATATATGATGAAAACATTTGAGAATCCAGTTACCTTTAATGAATAGGCCAAATACCTTAAAAGAAATGATTAATCATGACTTTTCAATCATATATATAGTCTATAGCATACCTGAATAATCCTGCGGAGGTAGCCTCAAACACCAAAACACTCTCTTCTTCCATTTCCTTTAGGATAAATAATTATTAATTCATTTCAGTTTGTAATTCATGATTTAAATATTTATCGAATAATATTTCCTTAAATTATCTCCATTACATATCATCTATTTCTTCTTCCTTAATGGTATTCTGGATTAGGGACCACCATTGATCATCATGAACCATGAGGAAATATAGTACCAATACTAACTATTTATTTTCATTGCATCTTAATTCCAAAAATATCTTTTCAGTTGACACGATCCTAAACTCAACCACAATCAGATTAGTAGTCCAACAAAAATATGGGGCTTCAACCACATGAAACGATCTAGTATAGGTGTAGCATGGTTTTTCATCATAGGTGGTGTATGTTTTCCTTATATGTTCATGATCTGATCTGCTCCAATAATGATTGTGTTGACTTTCAATGTGGGTAAATCCCTATATTTTATATGGGTATTTGTTTCCCTTCATCCATTAGGTTCCGTCACTAAATAATGGAATACACTAAATTATGTTATAGTTCATAAATTATAACTAAAAAAACATACGATAATCAAAAAAATTCTGAAAAGATACACTCAAAATCAAAAATAATTTTTTATATTTATTTTAAATTCCTTCATAATAATTTTTAAAGAAAATGAGAACCATCCAAATAATATCTCTTGAGAATGTCAAACCAGGTGCGTAGTGAGGCCTATTGTCATATTCCAGGATACCCAAGGTCAAGAAAAAATCACCAAGATGGATTAGATACTCCTATATACAAAAAAAACTAGAACAACATCCACTTATTACTCTTAGGTACATCTTAAATAGAGAAATAAATTTTCAAGGGACTTTATCCATAGCTCCGCTACCACTGGATTTGTAGTCCCACAAAAAGATGAGGTCTTCTGCCATATGAAATTATCCAATATAGGATTAGCATGGTTATACATCATACCTTGAGTATTTTTTTCTAATATGGTCATGATCTAATGTTCAACAACATTGACTAAGATGAAATGATCAGTGGGGAAATCCCAACATTGTTGGCGTGAATTGATTCCCCTTCTTCCATAGGGTTCCATCACTAAACAATGGAATACATTAAATTAGGTCATAGTTCTTAATTTTTACTTGGAAAACGTATGATAATTAGAATATTTATGCACAATTAATCACATGTTCATAAATATTGTTTATATTTTCTTTTAAATCATTTATATTGTTTTGTAAAGATAATAAGAAATGTCTTAAGAATATCACTTGTGAGTTTCAAACTAGGTGTGCATTAAGGCCATTGTCTTGTAGGAGGATACCCCCGGTTACGCTCAAAACTCATTTCCTATGTTTTTACTCCATTTTACATCTATTCTAGAACCACGTCCACTTGTAGTATCCAAAAATGGATGTTTTTCTAAAAAAACACGTAATCCCAACATTACAAAAATTATAGGATGTATTATATTATTGTCATCAAAGTCTATCTTAGGGTTATTTCCTTGAAACAATGTTTCCAAAATATATTTTCCAAGGAATCTTCTAAACTTCATCGAATACAAATTGTAACTATTGGGTCCTTGTGATAGCATTGAAACCTCATTTTCACGTACCCGGATACACTAGGTGATGCCAGAAACTATTTTTCTATGGTGATACTCCTAGGTAAATTTTCACTTGAACCACGTCCACTTAATACACCTAGTTAAATCTTAATTCTAGAAAAACCTATTCAAGGGACTTGATCCACAACTCATACACCACCGGATTAGTATCCCCACTATAAGATAGGGGATTCGGTGCATGAATTGATACATTACAGGTGTAGCATGGTTATTTGTCATAGCTTGAGTATGTTCTCCCAATATATTCATGATATTATATACTATTGCATTTACTACATTTACTTACTCAGTGGGAATATTGACATTTTCTTCCTGTATTGATTCCAGTTCTTCTATTATGTTTCATCACTAAATAATGGAATACACTAAATTAGGTTATTGTTTATAATTTAAAACTATAAAATTCTTAAGATAATCATAAAAGTTATTGAAAAATATTCTCATAATCATAATAAATTATTTATATTTACCTTTAATAACATCATAATTGTTTGTATAGAAAATTTAAATTATCCTGAGAGTGTCGCTTGGGAGTGTCAATCCAGGTGCACAATAATTCCTGTTGTCATGTACGTGGATACCTCAGGTCCAGCCCAAAAATTCTTATTGGGGATGTTATTCTTACATACATTTATTCCAGAACCACATCAACTTATAGTATCCAAACTAAAATTTATATTCGAGAATGACACAGATAATCCATACTTTACCAAATTTCCAGGATGCATTTTATGATTAACTTCAATTTCAATCCTTGGGATATGTCCTCAAAACTATTGTTCCTAAATCTAGATTCTGAGGATTATAGTAATCATTCTTTGATAAAAACTATAAAAAATTTGTCCATATGATATCATGGACACCCCACAATAACATGGTCATCGAGTTCTATCCATCCAAGTACAAAAAACTGCCTCGCGGACACATGGTCCCCACCATGGGGCACATCCTCATGCTCAAACAGGTTATCATCATAATGAATATCCACACAAGACAAAACATGTCATTTCCATTATTCATTTTTATCACTCACATACACCATAGGAAACATCTTAGAAGGTCGCCAATCCAGGTCACTACTATAGACCACACATGAATAAATGTGGAGTTTTAATCAGGTAGGTTGTAGAAATGGAAGGTGAAAATTGTTGAGAAGAGTCATATCATTTTTTCATATAAAAATTAATAATTCGGGGGTGTTACAATCAACCCCCCTCCCTTTGGAACAATGTTCTAATTTTGGTCCCTACATATCAACCCAGGAAATTTGATACACTTAAGGCGGGGTGCCACATATTATAGAAACTATAATGCCCCAGCCCCAGAATTTGAGATCCAATGAATTACTAATTAAATTTTCTTGATTAAAAGGATTGAAATACCAATGAAATAACAATTTTAGTAGTCTTTATAAAACTTGATACATTCATGTAACTCATATTACATTGGTAAAGGTAAAAAATACATAAAAAACTAAAAAAAATAAATCCCCGAGAGCTCAATAATTGGTATCCTCCTTATAACCTATTTTATGTAAACAAATGAAACTGGTGAGAAAAAATGCTCAGAAAGGGTCAAAAATCAATAAATAATGAATAAAAATTAATTGAATCAAAAAAAATTTGGCATGGTCAATATGGAATTTGGAATAAATGAAAAATAACCACCATTTATAAATTGAGATTGATACCACGTCAATATATTTTGACATACTGAAAACCTGATGGATAGAAATAACTAAGAATGAATAATGAGAAATCTTATTATATGTACACCATGTATCAGGAACATGATTCCACCATACCGTTGAGACAGTTTATGTTGAGGGTAGAAACCCGTTTGATTTTTTTTGGAACCAAACATGAATGGTTCGTCGGCATCTGATTTGTCTCATGAGACCAAAAGATGCATCTAGTGGATATAACAGGCCCTAGCCATCACTAAAAGTCCAAATAATTGTTTATAAATTTATTCAATAAAATTTTAATATGCCTTCTAAACATCCATATGGAGTATAGGATACAGATTCATCAATATTTCTATAGTGAAAACAACATTCCAAATAAACACTGTATGCAAATGGGTATAAATCATAAGTACATAATCATATCCATGAAAACCAAATATAGAAAAATAATATATTTAAAATTTTAAATGATAAATGGTATCAAAGGGGCATTATTTACAGCACATGAGAATGATTCGGGGCACAATACCATGTAAATCACAATGAGATGGAAATAGATACAAAGTACCTTACAACATTGTAGTCAATCAATCAAATAATCATCAAGTTAATCACAGATCAACAATAATATAAATATAATCATGATATTATATATCAAATGGATGTAAACATAGACCACATAAAATAAATAAGTTGCAAACAATGGATATATAACAAAAATAAAAGTGAGATGAGAAACCCATTACTTTATGCCCAAAGGTGTTCTCGGTTGATCTTATTAACCGAAATAATCAAATTCATATTCCTTAATAAATTTTTGAATAAAGAACTATATAATAAATTTATTTATTATAACCTTAGTATGTTAATTAATTTTCTTTTTTGATGGGTTTAAGAGGATCAATTTTTTTTGGAAGCATTTTTTCCTTAGTTTTCCTGATAAGTTTACTTGTATTCATGAATGATTGTTCGATAGAAATGTGGATGAAAATACAGAATTGTTAATATATATTATTATTTAAATTAAATATATATAAATGGTCTTATAATGATTTTAGTCATATACCATGAGGATGAATGGTTAGATAAAATTTAGTGATAAATTCTGGGATTAACATGGCGGTTTTGTGAACAATGAACTTGTTTTGTATTACTATTTAATATTATGAGTGTGTAAGGATTAAAGAACATTGAATAAGATAATATAAATATATAATAATCTTGGTCAAACATTAAAATTGTTTCATGATAAATCATGATGATAGTAATAGAAATTAAAAACCTTTCATCCTTGAATGTGATAAATTAACACATCTCGGATGATATATTCATTTTAGTATAAGTGGGCTCGAAAATATAGATAATGATGAAATATTCCATTATCATAATAAAATTACATTTAGTTTAATTTAATTTAATTATCCTTGTTTTTATGAGGTTAGTTTGTTTGATAGAATCAATAGAATTGAATATGTAAAATAAGATGAATTATAAAAGGAAGTTCGGTTCACCTCTTGAGTACTCCTCCTAAAAAATCTATTTAAGGAATATTTTTATCATTTTTGTGGGACCTCTAGGTATTGGACATGAATGGCTGTCATGGGAAGTGTTTTTGGATGAATATAGGTAATTCTACCATCAAGAGTGGTGTCAGAGGATGGGGGAATAAGAGTGGTATTTATAGTGGATTAGATGAGAGATTCTACTTTATTTTAATTTTATTTTAATATTTCTACACAAGACTATAATTAGTCTTGATTCATGTTACCCAAAATTGTAATTATTTCATTTGAGTTCTATCTATGTGGTCATACATCATCCTGGCATTAACTATGATGCAGTAAAACATGTTTTCAACATTTATCTTAATTTATCATAGTTTACTATTCATAATCAATTCATGAAATTTATAAAAATCCAAAAAAAATCACTCAAAACCAATTTTCGTCGTGTTGAATTATAAAATGACCTCCATTTTATGAAAATATTTTTCTCAATTTGATTAATTAATTTATTAAATAAAGTCAAAATTTAATCAAAAATCAATTTTTTATCTATAAATCATTTTTAACAGCCTGAAAAATGAATCACCTTCTCATTTCCATGTAACCTTAAGAAAATAAAATTTTATATTTTACACAATTAATAAGGTTCATATTACAATTTATAATGATATTTTACTATTCATCACAAAACGTGTTGGTTCTATCAAACTCCAAATAACATAATGATCACAATCGTAGATGACTATTTTTGGGAAATCAAAATAGATATGTGGATATTTTAAGTTTAATGCGTAGGTTATGATTTTCTATTATATATAACCAAGTGGTATTTCATATATAATAATTTATTTATTCAATATAGGATATATAATGAATAGAATGTTTCTATGAGAAACATATAATAATATTTTTGGGGTGTTATATTAGAAGTCTTCGTAAACTACATATATACTTTAGTCTTACATTATATATTATATAAAAAATTCTACATATTATTTTTAGACCAATATTAATAAATCTTTTTGTATCCATACATATAAGTCAATATAAAATAAATGGAATCCTACGGAAGAGAAAAATAATTGTGAGATAAAATTCTCATAAAGGGATAACTACAATAAAAGCCTCAATAAATCAATGAGAATAAACAAAATGAAAAGATAAATAACTCTTCATCTATAGTATTCAAACATATATATATATAACTCATAATAAATATGGTATAGTAATTAACTATAAATAAATACCATTTAATAAGAAAACATCCATTGAAATTTGTCTAAAGATAATATCATAGTGAAAACCATTTTGGAAAATACTTAGTGAAGTCATACTGATAGAAACATATAATTAGTGGACGACATTTCTTAGTCACATTATTCCCTACTATCGTGAACATGTAAAATTTGGTTTATACCGGAGATAAATTAATTGATAATGCTACATTAACATGATGATATAAATAGACCTACCGCTGCATCGAGGGAGAAAATAATTCCATCTTCATATATTATTTTAGGTCTAAAAGATTCCTCAAATTTCAAATAATCTCTTTAATTCACAAACCAATATTTCTATCAATAAATATATATATGGTGAAATGGATACTTATTTTTAATTATTTCCACATTCAATCAAATAAAATTTAATGCATTACACAAAATATAAAAATGAGATATATATTAATCAATAAAAAAACCATGATAAATAATATGGATATTTAGGGTAAATTTAATATCCAATGATCATAGGAAATAGAATATATTATGGGGAATTTAATGAATAAAAAAATAAAAAAGGATGTGAATTTAAATACAATTCATTTTCAAAATAATCCTAAACCATCAGAGGTAAAATAGAATTTATTATTAAAATATATACACATAACTGTAAAAATCAAGTGTTTTTGTTCAATTATAATAAAAATACCATAATATGATTGTAGAAATTTATAATGTAAAATATCGTTTTTCATTTGGAAATGAATTTGAAAATCAGTTTCACTGAAATTCCATTTTAAATTAAGATTCATTAAATTGGTTTTAAAATGTTACAATTGCTTTGAAATATCATGTATAACCATTTCCGAATAAAATTTAATGGTTTTATTTAAATTGATTAAATTGAAGAATAAACAATCTAGATAAAAATTTGATTGTGTGATAAACTCTTAATAGATCACAACATTGAAGTGATAACTAGTTAATAAATATATTATGTGAATTAGTTGTAAATAAAAAAATGTGATGATAAATCCTATTATAGTTAAATTTAATTACACTCATAATCATAGTATACCAAATAAAAAAAGGAGTAATATAATCCTATGAAAAGAAATCGGGATATGAAAATCTTTAACACATGATAACATTTGATTTAAATAACCTTAGATGAAATAATTTAAATAAAAACATACATATACATGAATAAAGAATTATAAATGATATTACATGTCAAACGTGAAATATTTACACTATTAAAAATTAATTAATTATATTAGATCATAACTTTCTTCAATGAAACCAAATTGAGATAACATCCTTTACCTCACATTTCAATTTCGTTGAATGTTCCTTAACATCAATTATAATACTTATAATTATTACATTGAGTATAAATATATGACATTAATATTTTTAATGTCATATATTATCCTTTTCTAACATCTTATAAAAAATAGGTTAATAATATTTCATTATTTTCACAATTTTGGTTGTTAGTTTATTTATTTTTCTTATAAAAGTTTTCATGTAAATGATTCGGGTCATGAACATATTATATAGTTTAATACACTATATAATAATAACAATGAAACAATTATATTACTATTCCATCTTGTTTACATTTAATACCAATCATAATTTATTATTTTGAAAAATAATGTATGTTACATGTATTTAAAGGGTAGGTTGTATGAACGCATAGGTAACTTTTCATTTTTTCACCAATCATTATAGAAATAACGTAATTATTATATTGTCATTAAATAATTATCATGATTTATTGTATACCACATTAAATACTTATATATTTCATCCATGTTTAGTGGAGATGAAAAGAGTTTCATCTCACTTCATGAAGGTAGTAGTCCACACATACATAAACGATGCCTTCATCCTTACAGAAGTGAAATAGAAAAATCATAATGATATATATATATATAATATTTGTAGAATGATAATTATTTTCTGAATACTAATATAAAACCGTTAATATAACATAAATTAATTATCATTAATTATTATTACCTTCCAAGTGATTTGTTAGTGACTAATGAAATACATACTTCGCAATGTCGTAGTCTGCTATAGACACTTGCAAAGTAATCAGGCCTCCTATGAAATGGAATTTGTTTAGGTATATATGATATAATCACTAAAATGAGATAATAATTTTACTATTAAGATATTTTTAATTCATATTTATAACCATAAAATATTTTGATAGGTGGAAATGGATAAATGTAGGATATTAGTCACTAAGGCGGTAGTCCACAATACACATGAAAATTAATTTTATAATTGATTTGATAAAAGTATGTGTTTTTCTGGGTCATAAAATTTTAAAAAAATATATTATTATGAATGAAAAAATGGTTATTACATAATCATTGTATAATTGGAATTTAATGATGAATAGAAGAATATAAATTAATGATTCTTATTAAAGGACAATATCTCTACTTTAGGTATACTCCGTAGGTTTTCACAAAATAAATCATACCATTAATTTTAATTCCATGACAATGATAATAGGATTAAAGGAGTTTGTGAAGTGATTTGTTCATGGATTTTTTTGATACAATGTGGTTTTAAGGGGTGGTGACGATAGGAGAGGGCATGGACAATCATAAGTGGTAGAGAAAACACACATGGTATTTTTAAAATTAATTGGTTGCTCCAACGTTTTTAAAATGTATAAAGATTCATAAATGGAAAAATATCATTCCATATACGTCTAATGGTAGACACATTTAAATAAAATAGTTTTTATACATGTTTAATTTTTATTTTAGCCATGTCATTTTATTTTAACCCGTAGCAAACCAATTTTTACACCAACCTTAATAAATAATTATTATTTCATTTACTATTAATTAATATCAAAATTTTAGTTGACCACAATATAATAAATAGAATATTATGATTATGAAATTCTAATCCTCTTTTCCTAAATAAATTAACATTATTGGAAAAAATGATTTCAGAATTAATACAGCAAACATGACATTAAAGCAGGGTTTTAATGTGAAAATATTCAAACATTTAAAAAGTGATTATATAAAAATTAAATATAAAAATTATTCCAATGAATTTTTTTTATTACATTATATAAAATTGAACATATTTTATATCAAAACCAATTAAAAATATAATTTTTAGTCATAAATAATTTAAAATAAATTAATGTTTTCATTTATAATCTAGTATTTCTTAGTAATCATAAAAAAATTGAAACTTTTCATAAAAATATCATAAATTATTAATAATATATTTACTTAACTTAATTTAATTATATGTATATTTTAATATTTATATTACAGAATATTTAATATTTAAAATTAAAATATGATTCAAAGTGTGATTAAACCGACTTTTAGAAAAAGAAAATTGAAAAATATTTTTTTTATAGAAAAATTATTTTATTTTTAATCAATACATAACTAATAAAAATCTATAAAATATATATATTATTACGTTATGTAATCTTATACATAACATCCATTTTAATGTTTATCTGATAAATATTATAATAACATTTATATTAAAAAATTATTCAGAAAAAAATAATTATTGCACGTAACAGAAGATATCAATGAAACTCATTATTGCATGTAAGATAAATAATATTAATCACAATCAATATAATCGATTGAATTTATTTAAAATAAATTAATATATCTTAAATTCATATTATTTCATATTCCTTCATTAATTTGGGGTAGCGTGTCATACATGTTACCAAATATAGTGTTCATTGTATAAAATTGTTGGGTGTTACAATTATTTGGACCAATTACTATATAATGATTTTTTATCATATGAGTGTTATTGTTGTACCCCTTAGAACAATTAGTGATTGGGTTCTTTGGTGTCATTATTGTGTATTATATTTAACATATATTAAACATTCATAATATTTTCTAGTTCTCAATAATAAACCACTACTAGTCATTTAAAGAATGGATTGGTTGATTTACTACAAGTATTGTATTTAAAATTGTCCTTTACAATACAATTTTTATTATCCTCATGAAGAGTTACTTGTTTCTTGCATACAATGAAATCTGAGTTCAAGTATAGTAGAGAATTCTTTATTCGAGGTGGGAAATGTAATATCTTATTTTTCCACATAATTATAATTTATTTGTGATGATATAAAATTCTATGTAATATATATTCATAACAATTTTCAATCTGATTTCTATTTCATACCAATGGTAAGAGTGGGTGCGGTATTCTATTGATATAATACCTATAGAAAAAACAATACAAACATCACTAATAATGAGTAGCATAGTTTGACCACACAATTTTCCATATCGTGCACCAAACATGTGGTTCCCTATTCCCAAACAGAAATTGATAAATAATTTTATCCTGGCAACCAACATGGTATAAAAATCTATGCAGTGTCCATTAATTGTCCATTCTATAAGAGGAACCTCAAACTGTAGGATATCATTGGCCACCCTTTATGTTTTCCAACACCCTACCCATCCATATCTAGGCTATATTGTTTTGCCACAATGTTATTAGAAATAGTGGTTCAACCATTATTTCAGCACATATTTTTATTATTTATATAATTTTTATTCACTACACCCCTATGATATATGAGAGGCTTATTCTACTCCACAGAAACACTCCATTAATAGAAATATGAATTTGGGATGTCCCTTTTCACATATTATGGATCATATATATCTAGAAGAAATAATGAAAGACCAATACCTACATTTATTGAAGGAAGATACAAAAATTTATGGAAAATATAATTTGGTCCATGTAATAGTTGGAAAATTCAATAAATGTTGAAGTACATAACCATTTTATCATAGTTAAGATATTATAATTTTTCATAAATGGAGTAGATAGAAATAATATTAAAAATGTGTGTGTCATGGTAAATAATAATACTAATTACTAAATATGGTTAATCTATTGGGATATAAAGACAAAAACATATGCACCGCTCTATGGAGAACTCCATATAATAACAATTTTTGAGAAATTTTACACGAAAAATTAGAAATGTAAAATTTAAAAAGAAGGAATGAAATAAAATTGGTATTGTTTAAATACCATAAAAAATGAAAGATGCCTTGTGGTAACAAAATAGGATAAAATAATAAATGTTGCATCATTGAATGCTTGTATCATAAATATTACCTAAAAATTGATAATATGACAATTTTTTTACTAATAGAATTATTAATAATTATACCAATAGAATTATTCTTTTATATGGGTAATTTTGAATGATAATCGACATATAAAAAAGAATTTATGTCCTTAAGTAGTAATGTCTTCGATTTTGAATAACATATTTCTAAACATGTTAGTGAGTTTGGATCCCATGTGTATCATTTGAATAAAACTATAAAGAGCCTCAACATATGAGTATTTAGAAAATTTAGTTACATGAGATGTTTAAATAATTAGAGATCACCAATAGGTTAATTTATGTTGATACAACTAGTGATGCTACCTCCATTGGGAACCATACCCATATGGAATATTCTTATCAAAGGATTTTATATCCATGTATAATATAGTGTTGTAAAAATGAAATTTTTATTTTATGAGTGAAATATTTATTTCTCCATTCCCATTTTATATAATATTTTATTTAATAAAATACAAATGAATATAAGAGTAATTTTATAAATAGAAAATTGGGATTATAAATTTATATAATTTTATATTCATAAAATTTATACACTTCTTTGGATTATAAATTATTGAATAATAATCACATTCATAAAATAGAATATTGAATAATAATATATTTAAGAATTAATGAAAAAATAAATCTATAATGTCTTAGGATATTTTTTATATGTGGCAAAATGTTTACTATATTATAAATACTATTACATCTCAATATATAATGATTTTTTATTTAATTGATAAAATAAATAAATTAAATTAAATTTTTTAATAAAATTAAAATTTTATTTTTATTTTAGAAAATAAAAAAATATGGTTTAAAAAAATTAAAATTAAATTAATTTTCACATTATATTAAACAAACAGTATTTTGTTTTTAGAATACATTATATACTGATATATTTATATTAAAATGATTTAAAATTATAATCCACATATTTTTCTTTTAAATTAGGTCTTTTATGGATTTTCATCAGTTAAAAACATATAAATAATTATCCAAGTGAAAATATTATTTTATTAATATAAAAATTAAATTTTTTTGAAAATTAATCTCTGCCTATCCAATTTAATTTTCAATAATTGATTTTATTTATAATGTATTGAAATATAATAATACATGTCTCAAATTCCATAAACATTGGGAAAACACCAGGAATAAGCTAATGATTTTTCATTCTAAAAAACCTAATATTCAGGGACCGATACTTTTTAAATTACTAAAAAATTCATCATTGTTTAATATAAATTCCCACAGATATTCCATTTCCCCTACAATCTAAATACCTTATGCCAGGAATATTTCTCATTTTATCTCTCAAATTCCCCTCCATGATATCCTCATACTGCAATTGTTTTCTTCTCTATGATTTAGAAATTTGTATCTCAATGTATTGAAATAATTCTCATCTTATTCTATAATCATGTAACTATCGTGTGGAATATATTATATATTTAAAATATTATTTTTTAAAACATATTTATTTAACTAATTTATTAAAAAATTATATTTTAATAGTGGGATAACAAGGATTCCCCACATTTTTCATTTTCATTAATCTAAATTTTATACTCATTATGCAGTTAAATTTATTTTCTAAATATCATCCTTTTGAATGTGATGTTTTTATATTATGAATTTCTGAACCCATTCATATACTTTTCTATTCACCTATATGAATACATTATTTATTTTTTTGTTCATTAACTTATATGAGTCACATATTCTTGTCCCCTGGGTCAAAAATTATATAATATTCATGTCATTATGCACTTATGTATTGAATTATTTTATATAAAACCAATTTTTTATTCTCCAAGAGTTATTCATTAAATGATTAATTATGATTCATGTGTCTCAAATGAATTTTAAAAAATAATGGTTGAACAATAATTATCCCCCATTCAATTGTTTAAAGCATTAATACCAAGAGATGACATTTTTTATTATAACCATTTTAAAAACATGTTAAATTTTTTTAATGAACCCAGTGTGATAAAACATTGTGATAAACTTATAATTGTATAGATATATATTAGTGACACATTACCCAATTTTGTATCTACTACATATTAATATGAAATAATTTAATGCCTCATGTTTTCTATGATTATTAACTTTCAAATTCATTTTTATCCTTCATTGGGATTTATCTTATCCCATTATTATTGATGTCTATCACTATGAAATTACATTAAATCTGATAAACTATTATAGAATACAAAGGTGGATTTTAAAAAGGAAGAAATTATTTTCTTTTTTATTTTATTAATGTAATCATTTTATTTTTTACTAATCTTCAAAGACACTATACAAAAAAATATCCTTTATAATTATTAATGTAATTTTTTATGAAATAATTTTTATAAATTAATGCATTAAAATAGATGTATTCAATGTACATCATAGGATATATAAATACGATTCTTTAAATAAAAGAATAGAATATATTTCTTATATCACAGTAATAAATGAATTTTTTGATAAATTTTTTTTACATTTTCATAGATTTTTTAAGAGGCTAAATTCCCTATTAACATATCTCCATAATATAAGACAATATAAAAATCCCTTATATAATAACTATATTATAGTAATTGGAAATGAAGTAATAGTTACAATATTATCTTTATAAGGGTATTAATAATCCTAGAATCACCCCATAGAGTGATCAATTATTATGATATTAATGATTATTTATTAGTCATTAAATTTATTGTAGAGTAATGAGTAACCCCACAATTCATAAAGAGTATAAGATACCTCGTATAAGATATAAATTTTATAGGGTATAAATTATCTATTATTTTTTATGATATCTGTTTGTTCTGGGTATCATTATATTAATGTAAAATGTGATAATATTCTAAATATTATATTTATATTTAATGTATCAATATTATTTGATTTTGGTAATTCCTATTAGTTTGAGGAATAAATCCTCTGTATATATGGATAATATGAATAGTTCTATACATGTGTATTTTTATATAATTATGGTGGTTTTAATTTATGAAATTATAGTTTATTCATAGAGTTGTAAGGAACATGAGAAACATATATGGAGTCATCAATCTAAATAAATTCATAATATTTTATTTGGAAATTATACGAAATATTAAAATTTGAAACAACATATTTAATTACAATTGAATATTAAAGCCCAATATGGAGTATTATGTGATGCAACTAAATATATAGGTGGAGATAATATCAAATAAATTAAAATTTCACTTAGATTTTGATATTTCATTGATCAGTGTGTTAATAATAATTATTTATTGAAAACAATTCTTGATTTTCATTGGCATAAAGGACAGTTATTAATGATTACTCTAATTATGAATAGATTTGTTTGTTCAAAAATGGTACACTGTGCAACAATTTTTTTTTAATTTTAATAATTTATAAATGATTCCTTAATAGGACATTGTGGTGTTAGGTTTGTAATTTTTGAGTGATAACATATGCATCACATTAATTGAAAACTCTATTATAAGTATCATGACATGAACATTATTATTTTTATTGTGGTTTTTGTTGGATTAAAATAATGGAGTTACCCTTTATGTGTTGTGTAGTTTAGAATATGTACATTCAAAAAATGTTTAATGTATATATATTAATTGAATAAGAGTTAAAAATGAGGAATAAAATATGGTTTCAACTGATAAAGGATTATTATTTCACAATTCACTATATTTTGGGTATATAAATCATTATAGTTTATTCCTTGACACTAAATAAATGAGAAATGATAATAATTATATGTTTGGAAAATGGTATGTCGGTTAATGATGTAATGGATGGTGGCATAGAAATTGTGAATTCTGTGAAACAGTATATATTACACATTTTTTTTACATTCAACGCAACAATAATTTCTCAGTAAATAATTTCATTTTCTAACATTTTTTTTATATCAATAAGAAGGTCTCTATGTTAGAAATGGAATATCTACTTAATTTATCACTGAAAATAAATGTAGTATATGATTTAAAAATTGGACGTGTATACGAATTAATCCCTTGTTGAATATAGAACTATTTAGTCAATTAAATTAACTTGAATATTTTTGTTATTGTATTTACAATAAAATGTATTTAAAAAATAATTAATATAATTGGAATTAATTAGTATTTACAGATATTTAAAATTTTCACATTATATTAGTGTTTCACTGTAGGATACTACCAACACTACGGGAAAAATGGGTATTTGCGACGGGTTATTTGTGACGGGGATAAATCTCGTCGCAAATAGCCCCGTTAGAAACTTATTTGCGGCGGGATAGCTTTCCCCGTCGCAAATAACCGGCGGCGGTAAAAGATATTTGTGACGGGAATATACCCCCCATCGCAAATAGTATATCGGCAGGTTGTTATTTGCGACGGGACTCGTCGCAAATGACTATTTACCCGTTGACCGTAATAAATGCGGGCTAAGGTATTTGCGACGGGTACCGTCGCAAATAATACTATTTGTGATGGGTATCCCATCACAAATACACCGTTCGAAAATAATCTAACCTATAAATACCCCCCCATCCGTTTTTTTTTTCATTCATTCTCAAACTCCATCTTCTAGTTCTCTCAAAACTCTATTTTTTGAGTTTAGCGTTTCTTAAGTTTCAATTTTTTTTTCCGGAGTTGATATTGAAGTTTTGAACAACGATCAGAGATCAACCTCAGATCCATTTTAATGGTATTTATGTTCATTTTAATTTAATATTTATTTTAAATTTTTTATTAGTTTCAATTATTCTTAATTAGTTTTAATTTAATAATATTTAGATTGTTTTGTTACTTAATAAATATATATTAGTAGTATTCATTGTTTATAGTTAATGTTAATTAGGAATAATTAGTAATAATTACCAATAATTACCAATAATTAGTAATAATTTCCAATAATTACCAATAATTATTAATAATTAGTAATAATTACTAATAATTAGCAATAATTCATAATAATTAGTAATAATTACCAATATTTAGTACTAAATAGTAGTAATGAGTAATAATTACCAATAATTAGTAATAATAACAAATAATTAGCAATAATTAGTAATAATTTCCAATAATTAGAAATAATTATTAATAAATACCAATAATTAGTAATAATTACAAATAATTACCAATAATTAGTAATAATTACAAATAATTACCCATAATTAGTAATAATTAAAAATAATTATCCATAATTAGTAATAATTACCAATAATTATCCATAATTAGTAATAATTACCAATAATTACCAATAATTAGTAATAATGAGTAATAATTAACAATAATTAGGAATAATTACCAATAATTAGCAATAATTAAAAATAATTACCAATAATTAAGAATAATTACTAATAATTACCAATAATTAGTAATAATTACCAATAATTACCAATAATTAGTAATAATTCCCAATAATTATCCATAATTAGTAATAATGACCAGTAATTACCAATAATTAGTAATTATTGGTAATAATTCGAAATAATTTCCAATAATTACCACTAATTACCAATAATTAATAATAATTACCAATAATTAGTAATAATTAATAACAAATACCAATAATTAGTAATAATTAGTAATAATTAGGAATAATTAGGAATAATTAGTATTAATTAGTAATAATTAGTAATAATTAGTAATAATTAGTAATAATTAGTAATAATTAAGAATAATTAGTAATAGTTAAGAATAATTAGTAATAATTAAGAATAATTAGTAATAATTACCAATAATTAGAAATAATTACCAATAATTAGAAATAATTACCAATAATTAGTAATAATTACCAATAATTAGTAATAATTACCAATAATTACCCATAATTAGTAATAATTACAAATAATTATCCATAATTAGTAAAAATTACGAATAATTATCCATAATTAGTAATAATTAACAATAATTACCCATAATTAGTAATAATGAGTAATAATTAACAATAATTAGGAATAATTATCAATAATTAGCAATAATTACAAATAATTACCAATAATTAGTAATAATTACAAATAATTACCAATAATTAGTAATAATTACCAATAATTACCAATAATTAGTAATAATTACCAATAATTATCCATAAATAGTAATAATGACCAATAATTACCAATAATTAGTAATAATTGGTAATAATTCGAAATAATGACCAATAATTACCACTAACTACCAATAATTAATAATAATTACCAATAATTAGTAATAATTAATAATAATTACCAATAATTAGTAATAATTAGTAATAATTCGTAATAATTATGAATAATTAGTATTAATTATTAATAATTAGTAATAATTAGTAATAATTAGTAATAATTAGTAATAATTAGTAATAATTAAGAATAATTAGTAATAATTAAGAATAATTAGTAATAATTAAGAATAATTAGTTATAATTACCAATAATTAGAAATAATTACGTATAATTATAAATAATTACCAATAATTAGTAATAATTACCAATAATTAGTAATAATTACCAATAATTATCCATAATTAGTAATAATTACCAATAATTATCCATAATTATTAATAATTACCAATAATTATCCATAGTTAGTAAATATTACCAATAATTACCAATAATTAGTAATAATGAGTAATAATTAACAATAATTAGGAATAATTACCAAAAATTACCAATAATTACAAATAATTACCAATAATTAGTAATAATTACAAATAATTACCAATAATTAGTAATAATTACCAATAATTACCAATAATTAGTAATAATAACAAATAATTACCTATAATTAGTAATAATTACCAATAATTATCTATGATTAGTAATAATAACCAATAATTATCAATAATTAATAATAATTTCCAATAATTAGTAATAATTAATAATAATTATCAATAATTAGTAATAATTAGTAATAATTAGTATTAATTAGTAATAATTAGGAATAATTAGTAATAATTAGTAACAATTTGTAATAATTAGTAATAATTAGTAATAATTAAGAATAATTAGTAATAATTAAGAATAATTAGTAATAATTACCAATAATTAGTAATAATTACCAATAATTAGTAATAATTATAAATAATTAGAAATAATTACCAATAATTAGAAATAATTACCAATAATTAGTAATAATTATCAATAATTAGTTATAATTACCAATAATTAGTTATAATTACCAATAATTAGTTCTAATTACAAATAATTAGTTATAATTACCAATAATTACCAATAATTACCAATAATTACCAATAATTACCAATAATTACCAATAATTAAAAATAATTACCAATAATTACCAATAATTAGGAATAATTACCAATAATTACCAATAATTACCAATATTTACCAACAATTACCAATATTTACCAATAAATAGGAATAATTTCCAATAATTAGCAATAATTACCAATAATTACCAATAATTACCAATAATTACCAATAATTACCAATAATTAGGAATAATTACCAATAATTACCAATAATTACCATTATTTACCAATAATTGGCAATTATTAGCAATAATTACCAATAATTACTAATAATTACCAATAATTACATATAATTACCAATAATTACCAATAATTACCAATAATTACCAATAATTACCAATAATTACCAATAATTACCAATAATTACCAATAATTAGTAATAATTACCAATAATTAGTAATAATTAACAATAATTAGTAATAATTACCAATAATTAGAAATAATTACCAATAATTAGTAATAATTACAAATATAATTTTTTTCATAAATATTAATTATATAATAATAACAATATTACATTATTAGTATATTTTATTATTATTATTAAAATAATATAATTTTCTATATTATATACAATTCTCTTTTCATCTATGTGTTTTCTGTCTCAACATGTAATAATTGCATTCTTTTTCAAAATTATCAACCTACTCGCCAATGGAGAGGTGAAAGTGAATGCAAATATTAAATGTGGAGACAGAATGTTAAACACACAGATGAAAGGAGAATTGTATATAATATAGAAAATGATTTTATTTTAATATTAATAATAAAATATACTAATAATGTAATAATGTTATTATTACATAATTAATATTTATGAAAAAAATTATATTATTATTATTAAAATAATAAAAAATCAATATAATATTAAAATTATCAATATTTGTAACATGTTTTTCTTTATTGTCAACATATTCAATCTTTTCATGAGTGTTTTTTCTAAAAAATTATTCAAAAAAAGTAATGCTTTTATATTTTATAGAAAAACATGGAACAACGAGGTCGTCAACAATCATTATTAGATGACCGCATATGGATAAGTCAACGTAGAAATACAAACAGTTCTGGTTTAAATCTAGTATATATAGCGGGTGTGGAGACTTTTTTATCATTTGCGGCATCAAATCCAGAATTTGTTTCAGAAGGCAAAATAAAATTCCCTTGTAGAAAATGTGCATTGAGAACGTTTGACACGTTCGAAAAAGTGGGGGGACATCTCTTTAGTTTTGGTTTTCATCTAGATTATGGTTTTTGGTATCAACATGGTGAATGCAGTTCAAGAGTGGGTGATACCAACTTGATTCCAGATCCATCCTAGTTTCAAGATTTAGTACATGATGTTGCAGGTTCATCTGTTCAACATACAGAAACTCCGGCTGATATAGATTCAAATCCTGAGTTTGCACCGTCTAAATTTTATGAGTTGTTGAGGTCTGCTAAGGATGCATTATATCTTGGCTGCAAGATGAGCAAATTAGAAGCAATTGCAAAATTTATGGCTATCAAATCAGATAACGGATTGTCAAACACCAATTTTGACCAGATATTTTCTTTGCATAAAACACTGTTACCCGAAGGAAATGTTTTGCCTGCAAATTACTATGAGAGTAAGAGGCTGGTTCAAAATTTGGGACTTACTTGACAGAAGATTCATGCATGTTCAAATGACTTCATTTTATATTCTGGGGAAAATGAGTCGTTGGATAGTTGTCTCACATGTGGGAAACTGAGATATAAAGAAGGGCAACATGGGAAGTCTGGTTTGATTCCTGTGAAACTGTTGAGATATTTTCCGCTTACATCCAGACTTCAGCGTTTATTCATGTCTAAGAATACATCAACAATGATGTCAGGGCATAAAGTGAATATTTCAACCGATAAAAGTTTGAATCATCCATCCGATGGTGATTCATGGAAACATTTTGATAGAGTGCATCCATCCTTTTCTTTAGAAGCTAGAAATGTTGGACTGGGCCTTTCCACTGATGATTTCTGTCCGTTCGGATCTTATGGTAGTCAATATTCACGTTGGCCTATTTTTTTAACTCCATACAATTTACCTCCATCGATGTTGTTGAAGGAGCCATATATCTTTTTGACTTTACTAATTCCAGGACATCTGAAGAAAAATATTGATGTTTATTTGAAACCATTGATTGATAAATTAATTTTATTGTCGAGTACTGGTGTCAGTACATATGATGTTGCTACGAAACAGAATTTCATACTGAGAGCAGCATTGATGTGGACAATTAGTGACTTCCCGGCTTATGGGATGTTATCTGGCTGGAGTACAAATGGTCAGAAATCATGTCCTTACTGTATGGTAGAGAACAATGCATTTATGCTCATTCATGGAAAGAAACATTATTATTTTGACTGTCATCGCAGATTTCTACCAGCTGATCATCCTTTTCGCAGAAACAGATCTCATTTCAGAAAAGGAACAATTGAAAGAGATGGACCTCCAAAAATGCTATCAGGTTCGGAGTTAAAATCCGTTGTATTTTTATTACCTCCCATCACTTTTGGTCCCACAATAAACCAACAAAAAATTTCTGGCTTTGGGAAAGAACACAATTGGATTAAACGTAGCATATTTTGGGATTTTCCATATTGGTCTGATTTGTTGGTCTGCCACATGTTGGATGTCATGCATATTGAGAAGAACTGTTTTGATAATTTGTTTCATACAGTTTTGGATATTCCAGGAAAGATCAAAGACAATGTAAATGCACATTTAGATCTTGCCCAAGTTTGCAGGCGTCCAGAACTAGAACTATTTGAGAATGTCAGAACAGAAAGGTTACTGAAACCAAAAGCAGCTTATACACTGTTTAAAGAAAACCGTTTAATATTTTGTCAGTGGATTGCAGATTTGAGACTTACAGATGGTTGTGCTTCCAATTTGGGTAGATGTGTAAAGAATGGTCATATTACTGGATTAAAAAGTCATGATTTTCATGTTATAATGGAAAGACATCTACCCATTGGATTAAGAGGTCTGTTGAATTCTGGGATTTGGGATTCCATAACAGACATGTCTCATTTTTTCGGGAAATTTTTCTGTTATAACAGATTATGATGCTCTATGAAAACATGAAGAAGATGTTGTTGTAATTATATGTAAAATGGAAAAAATATTTTCGCCGTCTTTCTTCGACTCAATGGAACATTTGATGTTACATTTTCCATATGATGCCAAATGTGGGGGTCCAGTACAGTATCGATGGATGTACTCATTCTAAAGATGCATGCAAAAATTGAAAATAAAAGTACGTCATAAAGCATCTGTTGAAGGATCTATTGCAGAAGCTTATTTGCAAGAGGAAATATCTGTTTTCTGCTCCCATTATTTTGAATCTGAGAATCCTTCAAAACACAACCAAATGGGACGGAACGAGAGAAATATTGATGAAATAGACAATCAATTATCTGTTTTTAACCATCCAGAGCTTGGTTTTGGTGGAGTTTATGAATGCTGGCTTTCGGATGATGAATGTCACAGAGCTCATACGTATGTTCTACTCAAATGTGAAGAGATGGCATCAGTTGTACTGTAAGTGTTTATATCAATTATTCTATCATTTATGTTACATTAAATAACTTTTTTATAGGTTGTATGATAATCATATCAAGAAACAAATTCCAGAAATTACAGCAGCTGCTCTCGAAAAACGCCGACAGAAAAATTTCTCTTAGTGGTTTCAAAAACTGGTAACATAATTTCTTTATCTTTTAGAAACTCATTCAATTTACAGTTTACTATATTGATAATAATTTCACAAATTTTGAGGTGTCTTCACATGCTGATAAAATTGACAAATGACTATGTATATTGAGTAACCCACCTTCCAAACTTGTTAAAACTTATAATTCATATGTGGTGGATGGATTTCGATTTCACACACATGCACATGGGGAATCAAAAAAAAACAATGACCAGTGGAGTTAGCTTGAGAGGATCTCATCATCGAGAAAATGAAGTTGACTTTTATGGCATAATTGATGAAATCATTGAACTCTGTTATCTTGGAAAACATTACATAACCATGTTCAAATGTCGGTGGTTGGATATAGAGTGAGGCGTTCATGTTCATCTGACTCGTGGAATCATCGATATTAAATGTAAAAGTGTTCTCGCAGTAAATGAATCATTATTATTGGCTCAACAAGCACATAAAGTTTATTACGCAAAGTACTTTGCTACATCAAGAGAGTTGACTGATTGGTGGAGTAGAAATAAAAATCAAAATTTGAGACAACCAGTTTAGTCAAAGTGAATTTACTTTCACTAATGTGCAAAGAATTGAATTTTTTCAAGAGAGTACTCAAAATCAATCTTTTTTACAAAGAGACATGAGTATCGATGACGACACTCCACATTTAAGAGTCGGTGATGGCGATGATGTTAATGATGTCACATATGAATTTGAAATGGTAACAGATGAAGCAACTGGAACTCGAATGGATATCGATGATGTTGAGGAGGAATATGAAGATGACATTGGCATATATGATGATGATGATGAAGATGAACACTAATAGAATTTCATGGTAGTTATATACAATCATTACTAATATATATGTATATATAATAGTAATTATCAATTATTTGATAACAAAATTAACATTTTCTGTTTCAAATGGACGACGACAAATTTCATGAGTTGGCGGATGCTGAAATGCCTTTCGATGCGGATGAGTGGCTGGCAGATGACCCTCATCCAGCAGGCTCTCCAGGGAGTATGCGGAGGGGGCGCGGTCATGCATGATTGATGATTCCTGACCCCGTCCTCGAGCGATGTCCACATCTTGGGTTTGATCCACGCACACGGAGGTGTAATAACCTGTGTGATAACCTGTGGATTTGACTAAGATTTCATTAATCTATTCACATCATAAATGTTTATTATTTTTACAGTTTTCCACATATAGCAGTCGTACAAGGCAGTGCTATTTTGCGCAACAATTTCTCTCATCCTTGGACCACATGGGAACAGATTCCCATTGATGTGCAGTAGGCCATGTTCGGCCATTGGTTGGTATGTAGGTAAATAAATATTTTTTATTTTGAAAATTATTTCATTTCTAACTTGATATTTTGATTTATATGTAGGATTTATGGTATCCGATCGAGGATACCATGTGTGACGCCATCCTCGAGGCATGGGAGGTGGCCATGCGTGATCGCTTTCGTCAGTTTTTGCACAATTTAAGAAAAACTGCCATGAAGAATGCATGAGTGTCAGTTTTTGGCAAGTCATGTAGAGTACACCGACCAGAGTAAATTTAATACCATGTATGGGATGGATTATGTGTGCACTGGTTGAGTAATGCCTTTCAGAGGAGATCATCGGTGGGGAGGAAGAATCGTGGAAGACAGGAGGTGAATCATCGAGCTGGGAGTCGTACTTTCAGTACTCATAGACAGCATCTGGTACATACATTATTTATAAATATTTTATATAACTATAAATATTAACAGTTTATTTTTTTATTCTTATAGGTTGTTGAGCACCCTGATATTACGGACTACGACGTATATGGGAGGATGTATAGTGATCCTGCTACTGGGGAGCTCATAGGGGATCGTCAACGTCACATCGTGGTCATTATTATTTGTTTTCAAGTTTAAAAATTAACTGCATATAATATATTCACAATTTTAAATTTAAATTGCAACTACATGAGTCATATGAGGCCGCAACGTCACAGATCTGGCCTGAGAGTCAGGACGAGTCATCAGATCAGACCACTGTCCGTCAGTTTGATGAGGCGGCATGGATGCAGGCCACCCAGTATTCCTTCGAGACGGGCTGGGTAGTTGGTATCAGCTCTCGACTGACTCTCGGAGATTATTATGTTAGTGCTGCGATGTCGGCATCCATCTCGAGAGGATCTCATGCATCTTCTTCTACTACACAGTATGAGGATCAGTTTCGATCTCAGGCTGCACTAATAGAGGGTCTTCGGCATGAGAAGATGCGTCAGCAGCAGCAGCAGCAGCATGAGGAGGAGCGTCGACGCCAGCAGCTGTACGATGAGCAGATGAGTCGGTGGCAGCAGAAGCATCAAGAGCAGATAGAGTACATGCGCCCACTCACTCTTGCTTTAGGGATGGAGTTTCTTCCACCAGCATCTGCAAATCCCCCTCCCCCTCCCCCCTCCTTCAGATTAGAGTTTGTTTTTATGTTATAAAATTTGTTAAATCAAAATATGAATTTTTTTTCTATTCGTAGTTTCTGTCTCATTATAAAATATTAATAATATTATATTTTGAAATTACAATATTAATATTAATAATAATATTTTCTATATTTTATAATATTAAATTTTATATATATATTAAAATTTTATAATTTTATAATTTAATTATATTTTTCTGTAATATTATAATTATTTTAATATTTGAATGTAAAATAATTCTATTATTTTTATATTAATTAAAAAAACTTATTAATATTTTTTTATTTATAATTATAATTATAATATTATTATATTAACTAAAATAATTTATAAATATTCTATTATTTTTTATTTTTGAATTATAATTCTATTATTATTATATTAATTAAAATAATTTATTAATATTTTTTTATTTTTAAATTAAATTTGGATTATTATTATATTAATTAAAATAATTTTTTAATAATTTATTTATTTATTATTTTTTTAGTATTTGCGACGGGATAATATGCCCGTCGCAAATAGTATTATTATAATATTGATTAATATAATTTATTAATTTTTTTTAATTTAAAAAAAAAACTAATTGAGACGGGCCCGTCGCAATTAGTTTTTTTAAATGTTTTCACAAATATACGGACTAATATTTGCGACTAGAAGAATCTTCATTGCAAATAATACCTTTAGCAACGGGCCCATCGCAAATAATTGTTGTTGCAACGCCGTTTTCCGCGACGGGCTATTTGCGACAGGACCCCGTCGCAAAAGCCTATTAGCGACGGGATCCCGACGCAAATAACCCGTCGCAAATGCCATTATTTCTAGTAGTGCAAGTAATAACTAGAAATGGGGATTCATCATGATATTACAATGATTTAATTGAAATGGGTGAATATTTGAATGGATTTTTGGGTTCAATTATTTATTAAATGTCAATGAAATAATGTGATTTCTTTTATTGTTCACCACTTGACGAAAAAAAAATATTCTTATTATCTTTTTTTATTTTCATTCAGGTAATCATTCATGAAAATATCAAAACATATATTATCAATATACATTTAGTCTCATAATCTATTATATATAATCATAATCAAAATTTACCTATTTTTTGGGAATGGATTTCAAAATAATATGCATATCAGATAAAATTTTAATAAAAAAATCATCATAAATTTAATTTTTAGTCAAAGAAAATTATATTTAAATTTGATGATATAGTTCATTCTATATTATTAAATTTCCATTCACAGTTGGATATGCATCTTTAATTAACTAAATTATTATATAATAATATTATTACTTCCATTATATTGATGGAACCATTAAAATTATAAAATAGAAATCATTACAGAACTCTAGAATATGGGATAATATAAAATGTGTGTTTATATTTTGAAAAGGAAGTAGTAGAATAAATGTTTGAGAACGAATTAATGTTTTAACATCACATTAAGGAATTATATATTAGGGAAGAAAATTTATGTATATAATAGGGGTAAATACTTTAAATTTTAGGTTATATATTATTATTTTCATAAAATATCTGCATTGAATCTTGTTTTCATTTTTTTATGAAAGAAATGTAAATCTCATATTCTATTGGTCGATGTGAAATTACATATATTGTTTAATCTATTACTAATGAGTAGTCGTACAACCTTTAATATATCATATACATGATTTGTTTCATGATTTATTATGATGAAAATAAATAACCAATCAGTATCATATGTTGAGTATAAAAACAATTTAGATGGAAGAGAATAATTCATATTATGAATACCTAGTATATGTTATAGTTCCTAGACTGAAGGTGTTGTAAAATAATTTTGATATGCTATTAATTATATTTAAGAACAACCATATAATTTAGGATAAAACAACAGAATCCAAAAATGTGTATGTGTGAAAAGCTTCCTTAACAGTTATTTTGAAAAAAATGGTCATATATTTTATATAAGGGAAGAAATATTCAACCAATTTAATGATAATAATAAATTATTTTCATGCATGATTAATATTCATGAGTATCTTTTATTGATTTAAATTCATTATAATAATTGTAAATGAATATAAAATCGAAAGAATTAATAGTTTTCATATAATAATATATTTTCTCAGGTATTATATTCTTTAATATAAAAGGTAAAATTTCAAATTCTATATATATAAATTTATAAACTGGATTTACTTTTTTATAAAATCATATGAAATTTTACTTTAATTTTTTCATTTTTTTAATACTATTAATTTTTTATGAATAATGAATAATATAGATCGTTATAAAAATGAAAATGGCATATGATGTATTTTAAAATTAAAATCATATTTTTCATTTTCTAATTTTATTAATTACATTCTATTTAAAAATATATTTAAATGTATTTCATAATAATTTTCCAAAATCTATATTTCCTTATAAATTCATTTAACATCTTCAAAAATTACATTTTAAAAAGAATGTTTTTAAATTTTATTAATATTAGATTTAGTTTTTATTTTCCTATTTAATAGACCTTATAAATTCATATTAATTTCATATTTAAAACTATGTGGAAAATAATTTTTAATGATTACATATTCAATTTTTTCACAATGAATAATCAAAATTGTAAATTGTTCTCAAAATAGTATAGCGTAATCGAGTTAATTACATTCAATATAATGTGATATGATATAAAAAATTAATATAAAATATAATTGTATAAGGTTATTTCGACCATTTTGACATGAAATTAATAATTGTATTGGTTTAGTTTCACATTACCATGATTAATACATTTATAATAATTACATTATTGAAAAATTACACATTTTTCCCTCCCCTCACTTATAAATTAAAATATACTCACCTCACATTCTCAAAAAGAATTAATAATTTTATCATTTTTGTAACCACCAAAAAAATCATTACCAACTAACCTCCCAACATCCTAGTGTTGTTGGTATCTCTATAGAAAATCCCCGAAACCATTACGTGTAAATAAAATGTGTTTATTGAAAATATGTATAATATTTAATTAAGATCATACAAGTTAATTTATAAAACCAAAACCATAAAACATTTCATAATAATTATTATATAGTTTCATTTATTTCTATAATATAATAAAATATTATTATTTATATCGATAAAACATAAAAAATTTCAATTTATATTCCATGAAAAATAAATTTCTTGATCATTCATATATTTAGAATATAACTAACATAATGTTATGTCATACATTATCTTTACTTATTAACAGGGTTAGTCATAAAGATGTACTTAATTAATTAAAATGAAACATATCATATTTAAATAATTTTAATTTTTAATCCCTTTCTATTATATTTTAATTAAATCATGCATAAAAATGAAATCATGGATCACGTGTACTTATGGACCACCACCACCATAATAAAGAACGTATTATTTCAATTTTCTTCCTATGATGGTGGGATTAAAAATTATAATTAATTTATAATCACGGTAATTTTTACAATATTAATATTATTCAAATTTTGGTATAATTATCGCTCTTACATTGGTCAACCTAGGATACGTATTTTGTGAGTATGATTTGAATCTCGTAAAGAACATATAACATGAACTTAATGTGTTTAGTAATTATATATGACAAGATTGTAATTTAAATTATATTTTTTATGTTAATAAAATAGCCCTTAGAAGTGGTATTATAAAGGATAAATTCATATAGAGTATTATAATGTTGTTTAATATCATATATAGAGATTATACATGAGGATATATAGTTTAATTAAATACATATTTTAATTATCTCATTTTATAATCATTTAATTATATATCGGTATTTATATGATGTTTTATAAATTTAATTCTTTATATTTATGATCTATTAAAATTATATTTTGAAATTATCTCTTATATTGCAATGAGTTGATTAAAAATATATCATTTTATATAATTTTTTATCATAAAAATTTACTAATCGAATATTTTTTAAGCACATTTGACATTAATGTAATCTCTAATCATTATGAAAAATTTTATATATGTATACTCCCATATAAGTCATAATGTTATTAATGAAATATCATATTTCATGTCCATTTGTGAATTTCATATTTCATGAATTTTCAAAGCAGAAAAGTAATGAATACTCATATTTTTATATGGTGGTAATTTGAATGTGAGAATATATACTAAAAAGAATTTTTTTTCTTTTATGAGGTTAATTAATGAATATATTTTTAATTATATGATATATCTGTTTTATATTATTAATTATTATGGTACTTCTTCAAATACTTCCCCAATGAATTGTGTAATGAATTTGTTGTTATATAATTATATTTTTGTTAACATGGGTGATTATTATATTAATATTTGTTATTATTAGACCATTTAAATTTTATTTTAATATGATTTCCTAAGGAACAAATTTGAATTATCATATCATTATGTAGTATATTTGGTAAATTTTTATTGTACGTGGTTTGAAAAAAATCATATGTTTTGATACTATTTTTGACCCATTTAATTGTGAAAATTATGTTTTTAAGTAATGTATATTTTATGGGTTATATTATTTATTTTCAAACTAGAATTATTAATTTAATATCATTATATAATAAAAAAATGTAATGAAAAACACAATTAAATAAATAAAATTTAATGATTTTGTTAATTTTTAATTGAAATCAATGTTTATTATGTTTTAGGGGAAAGCACACTATATTTATTAGATTTTTAAATTTAATGATGGTTTCCATCACATATGTATGTCACATACTAATTATTTTGGAAGTGATTTGTTAGAAATATTTTCATATCTCATTAATATAGATATGATATATATAATAGTCATTCATTTCACTATAGTAGCTCATTTCTAAACAAAACCAATGATCCACAAAAAAAACATAAATGTATGAATTCAACGTTTTTTTAAAAATAATAATAGTTTGTATGTATAATTTTTTAATATATATGTTTCATAAGTATGAATTTTCTATGGTTATATAAACTTGTAAAAATAAAATCTTTATGTTTTTTGAATGTGAAATAAATCATGGTAAATTCGAATTTATCATGTGGAAATGGCAGGAACCTATATAATATAAATGTTGTGAAAAGTAATATTTTAAAACTACACCTCATTTTTAATACATTGAGTATTAATGAGTTGTATATCATTGAATACTTTTAGTAGGTCTGAGTACTTGTAGAATCATTATAGGTTAATTCTTTGAATGATTAAATTAAAATTAAGGGATGTTAAAATGATCCTTCTTATCATATTTTGTTAATTGATAATGAATTAGCCTATTATTTAAATACCCACAAAATATTCACACGATGATTATATCTCACTCAATTTTTTGATGATTTGGCTCCATGGTTTGATTTTATTTTAGATATATATTATTTGTACTAGTCCACTTCGTTCCACTAAATTCATATAATATGATTACTTTTTTGTTGTTCTATTATATTGTTTGTGCATCACTATGAGTGTGACATAGAGTAATATAATACTGATTTAATTTAAAATGGTGAGGAATGTGTTATTTAAAGAGAAATGATATATTATTTCTAAAATTAATTTTATTGATTTTTGTATTTGTTATTATTTATTAAAAGAATTGTTTTTAAGGATATTTTTAATGGGGAATAATTAATATTTTTTCTTAGTTTTAAGTGGTTTAAAAGAATATTTTCATGCTTTTCATAATTTTTAAAACAATATTGACCATAGTAATATTTATTTTAGAAAAAATCGTTTTTGTTATTAAATATATTAATGAATAGTTCATTGGTTTTATATTATAAATCATGTAAAAACAAAATTATATAACACTTTTAAGAAATATATTTTTATGAACTACATTTATAAGGAAATTTCGAATTTCATGGCTCGTGAATTCCACTGGGATATTTGTCTTACACATATTTATAGTTTTGGTTTTCAAAGACCCATTTTTCATTCATGATTTAATATTCATCAATGGATTGTCGGTGGGTTGTGGAATTTCATCTAGGATCACCAGTGGTAATTAGTGGGATATCTAGAATAAATTTACTTTGTTATTGTATATTATTTTAATATATTGACCTTTGAGATTCAATTGTATTGAATATTCTTCTGATTATTCTATTCACACATCTCTTTCTTTGGATGAATATTTATTTTATATTTTTTAGTAAGTTGTTTATGGTTTCAATATTTTAATATTTTTATAATTTTTTATATTGTTTAAGACATTAATAAAAAAATTATTTATCTATAGTATCTATATATTATTCCTTAGAGGTATGGAATTTTTTATTGTCCATGTGTAGTAATTTTTTTTATATTTTTTCATATTGAGTGTTGAGTATGAAACAAAATATTTGAAAAATAACAAATTTTTATTAGAATAAATTCTTGTTATAGATAAATATATCAATTTAATTTTATTATCAATAAATCATGTATGGATTATCATTAGGATAGAGGAGGTATGACCTGACTGGGGTTTTAATCACAATCCCCTATGATGACACCAATGTTTACATGATGATTTATTATAATTATATATTTTTAATATTGGTCATTTTATCATTTATGGTTCTTTCATCATTATTGAATATACGGAATTTCTATTGGGTTTTGTTGGTGTTTTAAAATTTATACATGATGTATACTAGTGGCATGAGGAAGGTTTTTTATTAATAAACAAGGAATTGATTATTTTTCTACTCATATTAATTTTATTGGTTTTTTTCAATAATTATTTCGCAGCCTAAAAATTTTTGTAGGATATTAAACCCTAGTTATATATTCCACATGGTTTTTTTTGGAATACTAATGAGAAAATATTATCAGTTTGAATTGAATATATGGTTATTTGGGATAATTATAATATTCATTTTGGATTTTGGTTTGATATTCTGATGTACCAAAATTTTTATATTATTAGAGTTCAAATTATACATTGGAGGTGAAAGAGGATTTATTTCAAAATATTCATATATTTTTGGGATTTTATTATAAAATATAACACAGTTTTATGGAAATGTGTTCCCTTGGATATTATGAATTATTTATAAAAATAAACATGATAAGTTTTCTATATTTTTTTGTGTTCATTTTTTATTTATATTATTTTTATTATTATATAATATCTGAAAAATTGGGTTTTGATCAAATTGGTTGTTAATTAGGAATTGATTATTAAACAATTATGTAGTGGTTTGTATTATTTTAAAAAAATTAATGCTTTAATGCGTATTATTTTTTACTTTTGTGATGGATCCTACTTTTATTATGTAATTTGGTTTTTTGTAAGATGACATTAAATTATGTGGTTTTCCATTGGGGGTTTAGATTTAAAAGGATCTGAATTTCTTGAAAAGAGTCTGTTATATTAAATCATCAATGAGTCTTCGGATAAAGATTTGGTGTTCCATTGAAAAAATGGGTTTTTATGAATAAATGATAATTTTGGAATTGGATTATCATTAATAATTTTTTATTTTTATTTTTTTTCTTCAATGTTTGGGTTGGTTATATATAATTTTATTTCAAAACAAGACATTGTATGGTCTATATTTCATTTTAATAAACTTGTACTACCTGGATGGTTCATGAGAAAAAGATATTTTCTTGTTTCGTAGTGTTTTTCTATCTTAAAATTATGTTCTTTTATAGGATAAAAATTTATTGGAATGATTTGTTACCCTTTTTATACAGATTCTATTTTTTATAAATCAATAATATTATAGAGTTTAGTCAAGTTCATCCATGGATATCTAGTTGGACATCTTGATATGGTCTAATCTCTTTCTATTTTCTAGTAGTTGTGTTATATAAGGCTTTATTCATAACGTGTTTATATATATATTAGCTTAATGAGGATATTTCATTTTTTTGATGCATGCAATGTCATTTTTTAACTTAATTTATTAGTGGTTATATTTTTTTATTCATTTGGGTCCTTATGTATTTTTTTATTTTTCTCGTGATGTTAAATATATTTTGAGGTATATTCCTGATTTTGTTTTATAATTTTCCATATAATTAATGATATTGGTAATGTGAATCGTGTTCCTATAATTGGAAAGGAATGTGTTAATATATGTCATAGTAGGTGTCTATTTAAATTATTTTCGGTTCAACCTACTATTAACACTACGGAATTATTTTCTATAAAACCACTACCATTAATCTTGATATTAATGTTTAGAACCACATCAATATGTTTATTAAGTCATATCATTATTTTCACCATTATTAAGAGGTTCATAATTTAATAGTTGTGTATTATGTAGATTAATTTATTCGGATGTTCTTTGTTCCATTATTCAATTTTAATGATTCATTTTTCTTCTCAAAATATATGGTCTAAAAAATATAGTTGTAATGTTTTGATTATTTGTTAAATCATAGTTAACATAATTATATCATCAATATAAAATAATTTAATTATAATGTCACTAGTTAATAATTAATAAAAAAGTATGGGGATCCCATTTAGTCCCCGCAAATGTTTTTTTGTTTTTTGATGCATGTGGTTGATTTTTTTCTTAAAAATACTAGAACCATTTGAGAATTCAAGACATGTTTTTTAGAATGGTTCTTAATATTTTTTTTGTTGATGTCTTTGATCACATGAATCTCCCATGAATTTTAGGATATTTTTATGGGATAAAAAATTCTCATCAATCTATATAACCATTATATTATCTATAGATATTTTATGGGTAGAAACTGGTTTATTTTGTAGAATAATGACTCCAACATGTATGAATTTTTTGTTATCTTATATTAATTTATCTTAATAATGGATTCATTTATTTATGAATAAGATTCATTATTTTACATTTAAAAATAAAATTAATTCATACTATTAACACTTTCATCCCATGGTATTGTTGAAAATATGTTTTTACTCCAAACATTAGACATTTACTATATAATTTTCAATAATTGATGTTTTCCCTTAATAGTTAGTTGAAAGGTTCAGTAAAAACTATTATTGGACTACATGAAATGTGTTTATTTGTAATAAAATAAGATTATCGGTGCACCAAAGTATCATGGATGGTTGAAACCATGACATTTGTCAGACAAATCCTTTATTGGTTTATTAAATAGTATTTTATTGACAGGTGAAGTGCTCGTAAACAATATATCAAAACAATTGGAGGACTGTTTTCATATGTAAGGGCCTCTCCATTATAGGTGGAAGGATAAAAAATTCATTCACACTTCTAAAAGTTAATTAAAAGTGTGAAATTATCTTCATTTTCTCACTGATATTTATATATTATTTATCTATTATACTCTTTATATATGATTTTAGTATGAGTGGTTTTTCTATAGTTCATCCATTTTCTTTCATTTAAATTTGGGGATCCTCCCTCATGATTTCAATTATATTATATGGTATTAAAATCACTATTCGAGTCATTTATTGAATCATATCTCCCTCTCATGATTTATATTGTATCCATGAACCCTAACCTATAATTTCTGGTTTATTAGTTCTTATGATGGTTCTTTGGATGGTTCCATGTGGATTTTATGGTAGTGAATTATGACCATTTACATGGTTTTTGGTTTTCCATTCGAGGGGAAAGTTATTTTTATGAATCAACAATGTGAGGCATATTATTCTTTATTGTTAAAATTTAATTCATGTTGTAATATTATTAATGTGGTTTTGTTTTTAATTATTTGAATTATATGAGATTTTTATATTTCTTATTATGCCAAACATTTTATTGTAAAAAGTACAATCACATTGTAATGATTTGGCATATGTTAGGAGTTTATGAAATATCCCAATAGTATGTTTTAAAAAATAATAATGTTTTTGTATTTTTCATGTATATAATTAACTTTGAAAGGAACACCTTTATGTTTTTCATCCTCATTATGAACATATCCTAGATGTATAAGTTATTATATGTGTTTGTAAAATATACTTTTTGGAACTCTTAAATGAATTCAATGTATTGATCCCATGTTTAATATTAATTTGATTTTAACAATCTATATGTAATATTAAAAATTTGTTTTATAAATTGGAAGGATTTTACCCTCCCATATTTGAAATTATTTTGAGATAGTTATGGAACATGTTTTGATGATATATTTATATAATAAATCGATGTTTCATTAATGAGTATGTGAATCACAATTCATTAATTTTTTTTCATATGGAAAGGTAGTTTTTTTTCTATTTTAAGATGTCAAATAATATTTTTAATGAAAAACTTTTATAAAAATATTTCTAAAATGATTTATTTCAGATGGTTTATAATCCGATTGGCATTTTGATAACTTTTGTGAATGATTGGTTGGATCATTTTTAATATTTACTTATAAACATGTGTAAGATTTTCATTTGAGCCTCATTTGGCCTTTTTCATTACCTTTATGGAATTATATCATTTTTTAGATCTTTAATGTAACATCCCAAGTAAGTCAAGAATTATAGATTTTCATATATATTTCTATTTATGAATTTGATAGAGTTTTAGAGGCTTAAAATTAGACTAAATCCAATCTGAAGCATATAATACTCTAATACTTTTAAAATATTGTTTTACTGCCTTTTGAGGGAGAACCATTTTTCAATCTATCTTTTGACATTTTTATAAGCTCTATTTGTCAAAATTAACTTATTATTTGTAATTGTGACATTTAAATTTACTATGGATAAATATTTGGTATTTTTCTAACAATGTTCATTATTAATGAATAGTAAAAAATACAGCATTTTACTTCAAAACTGATTTTTCATATAATATAATTATATGGTTAGATTGTCTTATTAATTGGTTTTAAACTGTAATTTTAATATATTCTTACCATTTAATCTAATGTTTTTCTTTAGAATTAATTTCACTTCGCAATTGGATATAAACAATTGTCAATATTTTGATAGATATTGATTTTTAGAAACACGCTATTTGTTTTGAAAATGTGAATTATTTTAAAATTAATTACTGCATTTTCTATGTTTTTAATTTGGTAAAATGGAGTACATAATTGGAATCCTATGGTCCAAATTATATAATTAATACTATTTGGTTTTTACATAATTAATAGTAACACCATCAATTATCTTTAATTATCGTGATTAATTAGTAATCAGGTAGTTAAGGGAAATAAAATAATATCATAATAATATAAAATGACCCAATATTGTGTCCAAATCATTTTTTTGAGTCCTGGACGACCATGGGAAGCCTTGTTCCAGTCTTTAGGACCCCATGGAATCACTTTACTTTGATAGTGACCTTTTATTATATTATTTTTTGAAAAGAATGTTTAACCAATGTATGTATCACCTAAGTAAAATAAATTTAATTTTTTTTATGTAAATGATATCTTAGACTCTATATATTCAATGGATATCTAGAAATATTTCCTACATCATGTTAATTGTTCATAATTTTTATATATTAAATAAATTTATTTATTTATGACACTATGATGATACTGTGATTACCTCAATGATGAACGATTTAAATAAAATGAAATGATAAGGTAAAAATTAAGACTAAAACATGTCAAAAACCTATTATATGTTTTTATTTAGAACCATTATCACCTTATCCTAGAAATATATCATTATGGGACCTTTAAAATTCTAAAATAATTTCATAATAAAGTAACATTTCATGACTTTCTAAGAGTGCCCCTCCACCCTCCTATAAAAGGCCCCCACCTCTACCCCCATACCCACACCTATCAAGAGATTGGCTCATCCAACCCATTATCATATTATCTCTCCACATCCCTATATTCATCCTAGAAGCCTTACTATAGCCATAAAGCTCTTTATGAATCCCTTTTGGTTCATACCAAGGTGAGTTTTCTGATTTAATGGTAATGCCTTATCTTATGTCCTTTTGTTTTATTTTGCTTATCCAACACCCTAAACTCTTTTTATTACATTATTTTTTAACAACACCAGTATCTTCAATATACTATGATGTTTTTGTGAGATTTATTCGAGCTACACTTACACACACCTCCATCAAATGGGTGAAAACATACTGTTCTTGTTGACGGAGAACTACTGCCTCATGAAACGATGATTGTTCAAATATCTCCTACCTCCTCTCATGGTATCCATTAAGATGTCACAATATTAATATATGATATATATTATGTTTATGTTTTCCTTATGATTATGTATTTTTTATTTATTTCATACCTTTATGGTTTCCATAATGGTAAAGGCGATAATTTCATTTTAGGAAGTGTGGACTACTGCCCCCTAAAAGTGATTTAAATCATTAATGCCATATGAGGGATGTATAAATGATGGAGTTAATGATATTATATATTAAATTTTACTGGAATTATAATATAACTTTATATCATAATGTTTTCATTCCATTAAATATGAAATAGAAATGGATGTAGCGTTCATGCGTACGTACGGCTTTCCATCTCCATGAATGGTGCATTTCATTTCATACCTCTAAATGTTATATACTAATATAAATACATGTATATGCTGGATATATATGATATATATGATATCCAAATCATAAATATCATTTTTCATATAATGTACCTTTGACCACATAAACAACATGTAATAATAAGAAATCCATGTTTGACTCAACTTCCAAATATTGACAAAATGATCATTATTAACTTAAATGATTAAATAATGATTATAACACGGAAGTAAGTGATATAAAAGGAATAATAAACTTGTAAAAGTTTATTAAGAATGTATAAATTATCTTTATTTTAATATTCAGGAGATTAATGAATGACCGAGTCTTGTCAGACACTAAAAAAGGGACTTCATCTCAATCTCCTTTCATCGAGGCATATTTTGTTTTATACACTATTTTTTTATACGGTGTATAACCCCTTTAAATTTTACTTTTATTCAAAATGAATATTTTCTCTACGAATCATTTTATTAAATGACAAAAAGTATGTCTCTTTTTATCTTATATGGTGACAAGGACCATTCCACCAACAAAAGTACTATTTGATCATTGGCTTCCTTAACAAGTCGTAATGTTTTTTAAATGAAAATAAATACCATATACTCTATTATTTATTTCGGTATTGGAAATGTATTTGATAATGGATTTGTTATGTCAATATATTTATGTGATATATTTTGATTGAAATGTGGAAATTATTTCTTTCCTTTATTTTTTTTATGTCTACTGATTTTATAATGGTACATGGACATTTGATGTGTGGTTACGTGATAAACCAAATAACGAGTGGTGTTGTGAATACCCAGACATGTGGTTACATTATAACCTCCAATTCATTGGGTAAGGAAGTCAGCTGTATGACTATTCCATTTAGTAATATGCATGGAAGTCGACCGAATGGTTATTCCATTTAAGTATGTTTATGTCCCAAGTTAACATTGTATGTTATGTGTTATTTATATGTGTTTTATGGTAATATTTTGGTTACAAAGGGGTAAATAACGATATTTTATTCAATTAAGAGTATTTACTTCTTCATAAGGGTGAAAATTATTACTTCTCTTAGAGTATTCATGGTTTACTTGTTGTTTTGAAAAAATAAGATATTTTCCATCTTTGTGTATCCCTTACGGAGATTTTTATACTAATCCCAAGTTTTTAAAATGTTTATCACCGGACATAAAGTGTAATATCATCAAGGATGAGATCAAGGAATGTCATGATGTCTAAAATATGGAACTTGACATGAATTTTTTATCAAGAGTTTTTATTTTTTCAAAAAAATGGAATCTGAGTTAAAGTTATTACTTTGTAACTTTTGAGATGTAATAGTTATGTCCTAGTTCTCTAAAACCCTAAACCAAAAAAGATCCTCAATGTGAATTATTCATTTAATTCAATATTAAGTAACATTTTATGGCTGAGTCATTATAGTTGGTATTAGAGGTCAGTTTAGAAAACTCTAAGAGTTAGAAAATTGTTAAATTCATGTCCATAAATTAATTTATGGTATTGTTGAATTGTTATAGTATTTAATGATAACCATGTTACTTCATCTAAGACATGTTTTTTTAGAATGGTTTTCCATAGAAGAAACATGGAAGATATGTTGTGATGACCTAAGGAGGAAAAAACCATCCAAATCAGCAAACCAGAGATGGTCAGAATTGGAACTGAATAGTTTTTTTCAGTGATGGAACAGTTAACTCAGGATATAAATTGTGGTGCTATCCAAACACGAGAACATCGAGATCAAATGTTGATGAACGTGTCAGTGGTGGAACATTTCATGAGGCAACATCCCCCATCATTCAAATGATCATCTGACCTTGTGCTAGCTGAAGGGTGGATTAACAAACTGGAGAATATTTTTGATGTCATGGGGTGTTAAGACAATCAAAAGGTTAGTCTCGATGTTTTCCATTTTGAAGGAGAAGCTTATCAGTGGTGTTCGATGGTGAAAAATATCAGGGTTAGTGTAGAGATTTAAGATCTTGTCTGGGATGAATTCAAAGGTATGATTGTTGAGAAATATTTTCCTTAGCTTGTTTTTCATAGGATGGAAAAACAATTTCTAGAATTGAGGCAGAAGGATGACTCAGTGGCTGCATATGAAGAAAAGGTCACTCAACTGTCAATGTATTCTCCAAATTTCATACGAGATCTTTATAGTAAAATAAACAGTTTTTACTCAGGGTTAAAGCCCAAATATCGAATGGAATTAGCTTCTCATGAGTTTAAATATTATGAAAAACTTGTTCGATATGCAGAGAAGGTGGAAATGGTGTTTTATTTTGAACATGTGTTCTTTGAAAAACAATAGAATAAGAGGTCCAGTTGGAAGGCATAGGGAAAGAATTCATCAATGCATCCTGGAGGTAAGAAAACAAAATATCCGTCCTGGGAGAAGTGTGGTAAAATGTATCATGGAGAATGTTTATCCATGTTTGGAAAGCACTTTCGATGTGGTAAGTCTGGTCATATTGCTCGTAACTGTGAGGAAGAAGATCAATCAGGAAATTAAAAGACAACAATAAGATGGTTTAATTGTAATGAAATTGGCCATTATGCAAATGAGTGTCTAACGAAGAACTCAACTAAGGGAAAGAATCTAGACTACATTAATAAATGGGTGGTCAAATCCTTTGCAACTATTTCAGCAGATGTTTGACCATCAAATGATGTAGTATTAGGTACACTGTTTGTTTGTTCGGATTATGCCAAGGTGTTTTTTGTTTCAGGGTCTACACATTCTTTCATATCTAAGAATTTATCTAGTAAATTGGGAAATCAATCTCAAGATATGAATCCTAAACATATGTTAAAAACACCTGGAGGAAATGTTGAGAGAAAATGAAATTATAAGAACCTTCCTATCCTTATCTGTGGAAAGAATCTACCACCAATGCTTATTGTTTTTTCTTCTAGTAGATTTTGATGTTATTTTTGGCATGGATTGAAATTATTTTTATAATTTTAAGATTGACTACAGAGATAAAAATGTTTATTTTTAGAAATATTTTCGGTTTGTGTATAGGAATGAACAATTTCTTTTAATATCAAGCCATGAAGCTCAGAAACTAGTAAATAAAATAAATTAATGTTACCTTGAACATATTGTTGAAAACAAAGGAACTATTCAGATTAATGATGTTTGAGTTGTAAATGAGTATCTTGATGTTATTCCTGATGAGTTGTAGGGTATGATACCAGATCAGGAAGTTGAATTTTCTGTTAAATTAGTTCCTGACTCCAAGCCAATTTCAAAACCCCTTTATCGAATGACCCAAGTTGAACTTTTATAGTTAAATAAGTAATTACATGAGTTATTAGATAACGGTTTCATTCGACCTAACACATCACCTTTGGGTGATCCTGTCTTATTTTTTAAAAAGAAAGATGGTTCAATGAGGCTTTGAATTGATTATAGATCATTGAATAACATCACTGTTAAGAACAAGTATCCTTTGCCTCATATTGATGAATTATTTGATCAGCTCTAGGGAGCTCAGTATTTTTCGAAGATTAACATGAGGTCGGGGTACCATTAGTCGAAGTTAAAAGAATAAGATGTTCCGAAGACAATGTTTCGTACTATATATGGACATTATGAATTTTTAGTAATGCCTTTTTGGATAACAAATTCACCTGCTGTGTTCATGGACCATATGAATGGAATTTTCCATGAGTTCTTGGATAAGTTTTTGGTTGTTTTCATTGATGATATTTTGGTGTTTTCTAAATGCAAGGTGGAGAATGAAAGTCATTTAAGGGTTATCTTGCAAACATTAAAATAAAATAAACTGAATGGAATATTCAGAAAGTCTGAGTTTTGGTTACAACAAATTTCGATCCATGGTCACATTGTTTCCTAAAATGGAATAACTTTTGATTCCACAAAAAAGGTTTTTTAATAATGTCCAAGTCATAAAAATATAACTGAGATCCATAGTTTTCATAGTTTGGTAGGTTTTTACTGGAGGTTTGTTTAGAATTTTTCACGGTTATCTAGTCTAATGACTATGTTAACTCGAAAAGGTGTTACATTCACCTGGAGAAAAGAATGTGATGATTTTTTTCAGGAATTGAAAAGAAGATTGATGAATGCTTCAGTTTTGGCACACCCTTCCAGAAATCGTGTGTTTGTTATCTACATTGATGCTTTGTTTAATGGACTTTGTTGTGTCCATATGAAGAATTATAAGGTAATTTCTTATGCATCATTTCAGTTGAAAACTCATGAGTTAAATTACACTATACATGATTTGGAATTAGCTGTTGTTGTTTTTTCTTTAAAAATTATTAGGCCTCATGTGTTTGGAGTAAAGTGTGAAAGAAATATCGATATCAAACGTTTAAAGTATATATTCACTCAGAAATAATTCAGCATGAGACAGTGGAGATAGCTAGAATTAATCATGGATTATGATTTTACAATTCATTACCATCTAGGAAATGAAAATATAGTGGCTGATGCTTTGAGGAAAAAATGTAATGATGCATTAAGAATTCTAAGTTTTGAACGTGATACTTTAGTTTTTGATTTGATGAACTTTGGCATAAATGTTGTTGGTGAAAGAAGTTCTTATGTTTTGTTTCATGTGTCAGTGAGATCATCTTTATCAGATAGAATAATGAAAGAGGAGAAGAAACATTGTGGGTTACAGAAAAAGTTAGAGCTGGTTCAGAAGGGTATGATGCCTGAATTTAACATTGATAATGATTGTGTTTTGAGGGTTGGGAAGATATTATGTGTGCCTTGTGATTCACAGTTTAGGAATGAGTTTTTATGTGAGGATCATAGTTCACCATTTTTGATTCATCCTGAATCAACTATGATTTAAATAGATCTGCAAGAGTATTATTGGTGGGATGGAATGAAAAGGGACATTTCTAATTTTACTATGATGTGTTTGAATTTTCAACAGGTTAAAGTGGAGAGGAAGTTACCAAATGTGATGCATTTGTCTTTACCGGTGCTAGAGTGGAAATTGGAAAATATATTCATGGACTTCGTTGTGGTGTTACCAAAGACATCTCGATGTAATAATGAAATCTGGGTTATTATTGATCGATTGACTAAATCTACTCAATTTCTTCCTATTTTAGATACATTCTCTCTAGATCAAATTTATCGGTTGTATGTTAGAATGATAGTCAAATTACATTGAGTACCCCTATCCATTGTATCTGATTATGATCTCAGGTTTACGACTATCTTTTGTAAAGGCCTTCATAAGTCATTAGGTATTGAATTAAATTTTAGATCAACTTTTCATCCATAATCATATGAGCAGTCAGAACAAACAATTCAGACATTGGAAGGTATGTTATGTGATTGCACGATGTATTAACAGGGAATTTGGGACCATCATCATTCTTTGGTTGAATTTTTTTATAATAATTGTTTTCATTCTAGTATACAGATGGCTCTGTTTGAGTCATTATATGGAAAGAGGCATCTAAATCCAGATTTTGGGATGAAGTATGAGAAAAGAAGCTGATGGGACTAGAATTGGTAGAAGAAATTGTAGAAAAAGTTCAGTGGATTCATGAAGCACATGATAATAGCTTTGAGTCAACATAAAATTTATGCAGACAACCGGAGGAAGGATCGTTCTTTTGAGGTAGGTGATCTTGTTTTTCTAAAAGTTTCTCCATGGAAAAGTGTGATGTGTTTTGGTATGAAAGTAAAGCTGAGTCCATGGTTCATTTGACCATATGAAATTCTAGAGAGAGTTGGATCAGTTACATACCAGGTGGCTTTAACTCCAAGTTGATCTCAGGTACATGATGTTTTTCATGTTTCAATATTAAGGAAATACATGCCAGAACCATCTCATGTTTTGTGTTCATAGGTAGTTCAGTTGGAAAAGAGTCTATATTATGAGAAACAAACCATCCAAATTATTGACCATAAGGAGTAAGTGTTTCAAAATAAGGTGATTCATCATGTAAAGGTTCTATGGAAACCAATATTATTGAAGAGGAAACATGGGAATATGAAAATTCACTGAGGGAGAAATACCCCCACTTATTCTATATGTATATAATTTGAGGGGACACAATTTCCTAAAGGGGGAAGGATATAACATTAAATGTAAGTAAATAATAATATATTTTCATATATATATATGTATATTTATTAATTAGATAATGTTTTAGAGGCTTAAATGAGAATAAGTCCAATCATATGTATAGAATACTCTAATATTTTTAAAATATTTTTTACGGCCATTTGATAAAGAACCATATTTAAATCTATTTTTTGAAAATTTTATAAGCTCTATTTTTCAAAATAATATTATTATTTAGAATTGGGACATTGAAATTTACTTTGGATAAATTTTTGGTATTTTTTTTCACAATCTTCATTTTTAATGAATATTGAAAAATACTGCATTTTAATTCAAAACTACATTTTCATCTAATTTATTTATATGGTTATATTATCTTTTTAATTTATTTAAAATTTATATTAGAATATATTTTTACAATTTAATACAATTTTTGTCATTATAATTAATTTCACTTTAAAATTGGACATATACAATTATCAATCTTTTGATAGATATTGTTTTTTAAAAACACGCTATTTGTTTTGACAACATGAATTATTTTAAAATTAATTAATGCAATTTCTGTGTTTGGAATATGGAAAATTAGAGTCCATATTAGGAATCATAAGGTCCCAATTATTTAATTAAGACTCTTTTGTTTTTGGACATTATGAATAGTAATGACGTCAATTATATTTAATTATCATGATTAATTAGTAATATGGTTGTTAATGGTAATGAAATAATATCATAATAACATAAAGAAATCCAAAATTGTGTCTAATTCCTTTTTTTATGTCTTGGCCGACCATGGGATGACTTGTTCCAATCTTTGAGACCCCATGGAATCAGTTTAGTGTGATAGTGACCTTTTATTATATTATGTTTATAAAGAAAAGTATAACCAAAGTATGTATCACATCAGTAAAACAATTTTTGTTTTTTTTATGTCAAATATATCTTACACTATAAATATTAATTGGAAATATAAACAGATTTTACACATCATGGTATTTTATTTATAATTTTTAGACATTAAATATATAAATTTATTTAGGACACCGTTAGGATACATCGATTTCCTCCTTAATGAACGATTTAAATAAAATGAAAATATAAGGTAACATCTATGACATAAACCTGTCAAAAACATATTGGATTGGTATATTTCTAATACTTATCACATTATCCTTGAAATATATCATTGTAGGACCTTTAAAATCTTAAAATCATTTCATAATAAAGTAACATTTCATGACCTTCCAAAAGTGCCCCTCCTCCCTCTTATAAAAGGCCACAAACACTACCCCCTTACCCACAACTCTCAAACAATTGGATCATCCAAACCCATCTCATATTATCTATTAACATCCCCATATTCATTCTACAAGACTTACCTTAATCAAAAAGCTCTTCAATAGACCCTTTTGGTTCAAACAAAAGGGAGTTACCCGATTTAAAGGTAATGTCTTCTCTTATGTCCTTTTGTTTTTTTTTTGCTTCTCCAACCCCCTAAACACTTTTTATTCCTTTATTTTATAACAAAACTAGTATATTGAATATACTAGGATGTCATCATGAAAACTATTCTAGCTACACATACACAGAACTCCATCTAACGTGTGAAGAACATTATGTTTCTGTGGACGGTGAACTACTGCCTCACGAAACGATGATTGTTCAAATATCTTCTTCATCCTCTCATGGTGGCCATTAAGATGTCATTGTATTTATATATTTTAAATATTATGTTTTTGTTTTCCTGATTCTTATGTATTTTTCATTTATTTAATAGCTTTGGGGTTTCCAAAATGATAAACGCGATTATTTCATTTTAGGAAGTGCGGACAACCGCCCCTTCAAATTTATTTTAATTGTTAATGCCATATGTGGGATGTATAAAGGATGGATTTAATGATATTATATATTATATAATACTTAAATTATAATATAACATTATATCATAATTTTTTCATTTCATTAAATATGAAAGAGAAATGCAAGTAGTGTTCATGCGTACGTACGGCTTACCATCTCCATGAATGGTGCATTTCATTTCTTACATCTATATGTTATGAACTATTATAAATACATTTATTTGATGGATATATATTATATATATCATATAAAAATCCTGAATATAATTCTGGATGTAATGTACCTTTGACCACGTAAACAACATGCAATTATAAGAAGTCAATTTTTGACTCAAGTACCAAATACCGACAAAACGGACATTATTAACAGAAATGATTACATAGTGTTTATAACATGGAAATAAGTGATATAAAAATAATAATAAACATCAAAAACTTTCTTAAGAATGTAGAAATTAACATTAGTTTATTATTCAGGAGATTGATGAATGATTGAGTCATGTCAGACATGAGGTATGTGTATTCGTCTCAATCTCCTTTCGTTGAGGTATATTGTGCTTTATACACAACATTATTTTATAAGGTGTATAACCCCTTTGACCTTTACTTTTATTCAAAAGGAATATTTTTTATAATAATCATTTTACTAAAATAAAAAAAAGTATGTTTTTTATAAATGTATGTGGTGACAACGACCATTCCGCCACCGTCAGTATTTTTTGATCTTTGGCACCCTTAACATGACGTAATTTTTTTAAAAGGAAAATTAATACCATATACTCTATTATGTATTTTGGTGTTGAAAATGGTTTTGATAATGTATTTGTTATGTCAATATATTTAGGTGATATATTTTTATTGAAATTTGGAAATGTATTCATTCCTTTATATATTTTTATGTCTTATGATTTTATAATGGTACAAAGACATTTAACGGGTGGTTATGTGAGAAATCAAATGACGAGTAGTGCCGTGAATACCAGGAGGGGTGGTTACGTTATAACCTCTAATGCACTGGGTAAGGAATTCGGCCGTATGGCTATTCCATTTAATGAAATGTGTAGAAGTCGATAGTATAGTTATTCCATTTAAGCATGTTTATGTCCAAAGTTACCTATATATGTAATGTGTTCTTTATTTGTGTTTTATGGTAATATTTTAGTTTCAAAATTGTATGTAATGATCTTTTATTCATTGATGGGTATTTACTACTTCATAAAGGTGAAATGTATTACTTATGTTAACGTATTCATGGTTTACTAGTTGTTTTGAAAAAACTGATAGTTTTCCTTCTTTGTGTATCCCTTACTAAGCTTTTTATGCTCATACCATGTTTTTGAAATGCTTTTCACATGACATAAAGTGGAATAGGGTCAAGGATGGGATCAAGGAAAGACATGATGTCTAAAACATGGAACTGGACTTGTCTTTTTTATTAAGTGTTTTTTATGAAAAAATTGGATTCTAAGTTGATGTGTCTACTTTGTAACTTTTGAGATGTAATAGTTATGGAATAATTCCATAATACCCTAAACATGATAATATAATCAATGTGAATTATTCATTTAATTCAAAATTAAGTAATGTTTTAAGACTGGGACCTTATATTTAATATTTATGAATCATTATTTACATCTTTTTATTGATTTTAGTTTGGTTTTTCTCCTTATGGTGTAAGATAAGAGATGTGATTTTTTAAAAATTTGATGTATATTTTATTCAGGTGATACTAATTTAACATTCCTACTTTTGACTTGTTATGGGAGACATGGTAAGATATTTAGTTACACATAAGATAATAATCCCATGTTTATATACATTATATAAATAGTCAATTCTTCTAGGCTAAAACTCTACTGTTAGATCATGTTGGGTAAAATGTTTTGTATACTATAATAAATTTTACATTTCATGGATCTATTATACTCCTTGGATATTTATTTCCATATTGTCCGATGGGAGTACCAGGTATGTGGACATGATTTGTAGTAATATCATATTTTCCATATTAACAATTCATGTAGATATTACTAAAGCCTTGAGGTATTTTAATTAATTGTTGGTTATCTTAAACATTGATACATTATTTGGGGTTAAAAAAAGTTTCTTTACTACCATAGTTACTATGAATTATTTTTATATCATACGTATCTATTTTTTTCATATAAAATAAATTTAATTATTTATATTTATTTATGAATTTTTCATTTAGTTTAATTTTTATTATTTGATAGTTGTGTTTTACAAATTATTATTTTCTTATTTATTATAATAAAATGGCATTTCATGATTTGTTTTGAATGTGGTTTATGATTTTTTTTGAATATTTTTTTCAGTTGTTTGATACTAATTCTTGTTAAAGGAGTTATTTATTAGAAATTTTGTTGAATATTTATTTTCAATTAATGAAAATGATCATTTACATTAAATATGTATATATATATATATATATATATATGTTTTTTATATCTAATGTAACAAACAAATTTAATATATTATGCTGAACAAATAATTTTATAAAGTATATTACGATGAAAATTTTGGTTCTCTCATATGTAGAGACATGATAGGTCATTTAGACTGTTATTTTTTATATAAAATGATTTAGGTGCCCCATTTTTTTTGGTTATCAATATTTTGGGATCATTAATCTATGCAGGGTGGTATATGGCATGTGACCAAAGGTCAACAATTGTGATATAAGAGATATTTTAATATTATTTTTTGTTTTATATTTTATTTTGGTATAGTTTATGGGCTATTAATACAAGTATTTTAATTTCAACTTTTTCAGTTATTTTTTATTCATGTTTTAATAAATGACTAGATGATTATTTATATGGATTTTTGAAAATGGTTGTTCACTATTTCCACTGTATATGTTAATTTCAACTTCTGATTGATGATTCTATTCATATTTTATATAATGTAATTACTTTTATATATATTGGTGTGGGATCCCTGGAGTTTCATTCAATGGTTGAAATGACATAGTTCAACTTTAAATTTGGGAATTTGTTTCCCCATTAACATTAAATGGTAATGGTATTTTTATTTATTTGGTTGTTTTTTGAATATTAATATATAATTTTTTTCAATGATATATCTTTATTTCATGTTTATATAACTATTGTTTTATGATTTTTTTTTCTAATGAAATACTATTGTATTCATATATAATATATAGTTTATTTTAGTTTAATACATTCCTTTATGAAAAACTTATCCACTCATAATTTCATTTTTTCCTATAAAGGACTTCAACATAATATGACTTGTTGATGAGGAATTGATATATCTTGTGATATTAAATATTTTTTGTTTGTGACATAAATAGATTTATTATTATTTATTGTAATATTTATTTCCTTAATATATATTTTTGTATTTTATAATTTGTATTATCAATTGAATAATTATGGTTTAATGAAAATGTAAGTCTATTAATCATATAATAATGACAAAATGAAATTGATTGATATTTTAAATCACTAAATGTATAATTATATTTCGTTCATTACATTTAATTTTATGAAATTTATAAAAATAAATATAGAATCAATATTTCAAAATTATATTATATTTATTGTTCGAGAAAAATAACTAGTTTTTTATTCATTTTTTTCAACTAGTTATATTATTTCCTAACGTTTCTAAGGGTTATAAATTTATTATAATTATTTTTTATAATTTTATTATTAATATAAAAAAAATTAAAATATATTTAACGTTTTACATTGAATTTAATCAATTTATGATATTCCATGTTAATATTATGTGATTCTTTGAATAGTTATACTATCATTAAATATATTGTGTGAAAAAGAAATATTGTTATATATAATGTGTTAATCATTAATTCACCAGAATGGAATTATTTTATGAATTATCCACTAGAAAATTAAGTATTTTGGAAAATAATAATGAAATTCTAATAAATTAGATACAATTGAAATTTTAACTTAAAAATGATATAAATTAATCTTCTAATGATATTAGTTGTAGACATTCAACACTGTAATTTGTTTTAATTCATAATTTGTTATTCATTTTAATATTTTGATGATGAAATTATTAATAATGTATTTAGAATTTAATATTATGGTATAATGACTACCAAATTTATGTAATGTTTTCTAATGTATTAGATTAAAATTTAAAAATTATTCTGAAAATATTTTGATGTAGCTAATAAGGATTTTTTTTCTTCTTATACAAATTTTTCATTATTCTTTTAGAAAAAATATTATAATTTTGATATTTAATTATAAAATTAATTTCATAATTTTTTCCTATTTTAATATGTTATTCAAATTATTTCCATGAACTATTAAAATGTTTCCATGTTTTATAACATGTTTTTTTTATTTATTGTGTCTTATAATAATAAATTACATAATGGGTTAAGAAGATACTGAACCAAATAAAATTCAACTTTTATGTTTGTTATATAAAAATGTAACATAATCATTGTGATTTTTTTTATGATAATATAATTATTTTTAATTTTTTATAGATATTTAATGTTATCTTCCAAATTGGACGCCATTTGTTTATAATAAATATAATATTTTAAAATGTTTTGAATTATATTTCTATTTATAAAATTTCATTAAATGACATTAAATTTGAGAATATTATATATGGGGAGTCATATGTGTCGGATTCACACTCAATTATGTATATTAGTTAAATTTTGTTATACTTTATTTGGGAATTTAAATGATTTTACACAGTACAATAGGAAAAAGATTAGAGAATGAAAAGATTTTTATCATTCTAAATTATTTTACATTGTGAACTGAATCCCTTTTAATACGAATTAGTTTTTAATATAAGTATTTTTCTATAGTGATGAGAGGACTATATGTTTACGGATTTTATATAGAATAATTGAAATTTTATTTTCATACAAAAAATCATTAATCATATGTTAATTTTTTAAAAATATATATATGAAAGTTTAAATAATTAACTATTATAATATTATGAGGCTCAATAAATATTTTTTGTTTTATAGATTTGAGTTTTTTAATTGATATAGACTATATAAAATTTTAATTACTCTAGTATAAAATTTTTATAATATAGACATTGATTCACTATATTAGATTCAACATGGATTGATTAATATAATATAAGATTTGGATGAAATCAATGTGATAACATAATATATGTAAATAAAATTAAAATATATATGATATATTTGGATAAATACTATTGTAAACATTGTATTTTGTGGTTTATCATGAATATAAAAATATATGAAACATCTCATTTTTTGTCAAATGATACTCATGTAACATGTTTGATTTTGATTGTTTCAAATGATTGTGATTCAAAAAGAGTTTCATTTCAATATGGGTATTCTTGATAGATATAAGCAGACAATCCATTGTATAGTAAAATATCTAAAATATAAAATACAGATCGATTTTGTTAAATATTTGGTCCTCTTAAAAATAATTATGTAATATATTTTTGGTAAATGATACATGTTTTGGGATCATATTTTTTGGTCGAACACCATAATAATTCACAATAGTATCATTTTATATATATATTAAAGAATATTCATTTATTTTAATTTTTTATATTTTTTTATATCATTATATAGTATCATAAAAAATCACATGTATACATTTGGACATCGGTAATATAGAATATAGAATTTTAGTAGTGTCTATGAAGTATGAATTCTCCAATAATTCATGTAAACCTCAAAAGATATATAGATTATATGGATATTATTGATGTTAGAAACACATTTTCTTATGAATAATCATGTAAATGGGTATTATTTTACTGATATTGGTAATAAAAACATATAATTTCTTTATTTAATAGAATATTAAAATTTTAGGGTTTGTTAAAATTTTTTCTAAATTAGATTTTTCATGTGTTTATAAATGAAATATGATGTACACCATTATCTATAACAATTTTTTTTTCAATTGTGTGATATGTTTTTGGTAATTTATAGCATTTATTGAAATTTATTTTAAATCTTGTGTGGTGGTGAAATTTATTTAATTAATTATTTAATCGATTTTAATTTTTTATTATTTTATAATACATCATGAAAACATTTTAGATATTCTACATTTCCATCAATATTTATATATTCAGCTGAGATAAATCCTGATAACTTATTAATATAATCGTGATATGTAATGCTAAATATGTTGTCGCGATTAAGGAATTTGAATGAGGAAGTAAATAATGTAATAATTTAGTATTATTATGATGGGGTTATAGTGGGTGTTAATGGTTATTCTCTTATTATCTATTTAATTTATTATATAATTTTTAGTAATATTTATAACATACATAGATCCCATTAAAAGATGAATATAATAGAGAATCTAAAGTGTGGTGGATAAAAATTATATTTATTCTTATGATCAAATTTTAATACAGATTTATTATTTTTAGGGAATTTTGTTTGGGGTATCACACTATCATCTATTAAATTTCTCAATGTCAATCGACCATGGTATTTAATTTTTCTTTTTAGTAGACAATTGAAATTATTTATAAAATAAAATTATTATTAAAATTGGTTTATTAGTATAATTTTATGGAATAAAACATTATTTATTATAATTTAATGAAATATTAATTATAATATAATGGGTTAATAATTAGAGTTTTCTAATTTCAAAATGGAAATTTTAAATTTATTTAAAAATATTTGTAATTTCTATTAAAATTATATTTTTTTGAATTATGATTGAATAATTTTTTATTATAATGAAATCATATTATTTCAAAGACATTGAAAATGTCTTAAAAAATTATATGATGGTTTAAATTGATTTTTTGTAAATTAGTTTTTTTGAATCAACTTAAAATTATCTTTATAGCTCCTCATAATTAGTTTTAATAAAGAATGTGTGATATATTTTATAGAGTACTACATTAATAGAAAAAATTTTATTTTAAAAAAATTAACAAAAATTTTTTACAACCGTTGTCGTTAATTTTTCATTCTGAGGTAAAACATAACATTGGGAAAATGTGTTGTTTTTTATTTTTTGGCCAAGGACCAATGTTTAGATATCTTCAAAATTTTGGTGAAGTTTGAATATTATAGTTTAGTTACATGGCATTAGAATACATTTTTGTGTGCTAATAACATATTCAATGTTATGAAATTCCATATTAACCAATAATCATTTTTACAATTATTTATAATATATATATTGATATATACTGTGTATGTCATATAATATGTTGATACTAGTTATAATATTGAACCATTTAATAACCACGCTGATCAACATCACTTTATTTCATATAATATAATATTTACATATTACAAAAATGTATTATTATAGTTTCATTCAATTGATTTCATTAATGATTTAGTTAAATTCTTAGTATGTGAAATGTTTTTGATACAATCAATTAATCCCATTTATTATGAATATGGGGACCAGTTCTAAGAAATAATTATTATAAATTATAATGTAATATTGATCATATGATACATTTTACTTGATGATTTGTTTATATGTGGTAAATTGACATATTGATATCATATTCAATTAGTCTCTGTTATGTATGCAGTCATGAATTATGTCTTAGTATAATTAAAATATATTTTAATGATGATATATATAATGTGTTTAGTTTTTGATGATATTTGATGTATTATCACATAAAAAAAGAATTTTTAAAATTTAAATTTATAATATAATTATTTGGATATCATATATAAATTTCAGATAGTAAATTTCTAAATTAGTAATTTGTTGATATTCAACATAAAAAAATGAGGGGATTGATTATATGTAATATCGTACAGACTGTGAGATGGAAAATGTTAATTATATAGTCAAATTTTATTTTTGGTTAATATTATATCATATAATCCATCATACCAATACAAGGATTTCGTAGACCACTAGTATGTGGTTGTATAGTTACCACATAGATGGGATTATCAAGAGGTTAATCTATACAGATTACAAGATTCAGTAATGATAATATATAAAAAAATAAAAATTACCCCCCATTTTTAATTAATCACTTCCACCTACCTCTATTTCTTCCACCACTCTTTTATTTGGATGATGAGGCTCCTTATCACATGAAATCACATATACCAGTCCAATCTCCTCCCAAATATCTCCATATTTTTCAATTTTATTCCTCTCATGGTGGAATTTATTAAACTTATTCATTGCCCTTCCTTGGTTAATTCCCTCCCCCTTTCACTCCCATTGTGCACACATGATTTCAAACCATAGAGGTTGTTTGGATCCTTTTTTATTTTGTAAAAATTAATAAGATGTTTTTCATTGATATGGTCCATCCCGATCATTTAAGCCTCTATAGACCATATTTTGATAGTTTAAGGAAACAATATCAACAATATTTTGTTCTAGGTAGGTATGAACATTATTGTTTTCGTCATATTTTAGAACCCTGCATTAATCCACTTTTTATCATGTCTATGAGTATAAAAATATAAATTTATATATGTATAATTTGTATTTTTTTGTAAAATCATGGATGATAATATATTCATCTCACTTTTTTATATTTTAAAAAATTTAACAGTTTTTAATGTTCTATAATAAATAATAAGGTAATATTTTATTTGATAAATTTATCTAGTTTATTTTTCTAATAGGTTTTTAGGATTTAATTGTTTTATTTTTTCTTAAAATTATTTCTCTATTGTATTTTTATTTTTACAGTAATTTTAAATTAATACATGAATGGAATGGTCTTAATTGATTACAAGATTAATTTATATTAAAAGTTTGATGTTTAAAAATTTATTTTTATATATCATATTATTATTAACATATACAAAAGATTATGTATATATAAATCGTCACATGAGAAAATGTCAATTTTTTAAATGAGTGAAATATATATTTAAAATTGAATTAAAATATTTATAAAAGTGGTAAATAATATGATTTTAAATTCGATACACATGTCCAGTAATGAATAATTAGTTTAAGAATAACTCTAAATTGAAATACATAGGATTTTTTGTAATAGTTTTTATGAATTTCTATGATTTTAAAATTGTTCCATGATTTATTAGTTATATTCCTTGATTATTTTAGGTTATTTATAATTTATTTTATGTATTATTTAATATTTTATATCATCATTATTAAAGAATAATTTTTCTGGGCATGTGTGCTCATGATATGTAAAATAACATAAAGAGATAATAAAACCAAAATTTAAAATGAAGTGTTTTCCTATTGATGTTGAAACCCCATGAACGATGTTGCATACAAATGGGGGAGGAATATATGGGTGTCTATTTTGATTACATATCATTTATAACTAATTAAAATTACATGAAATTCATAGGTTTATGAATGGTCAGAAACACACCACTTGCCCATTTCATTCACCCCATAAAAAGAGGATTTATTTTCATGCCATGTATATTATACACCAATATTCATATAAATAGGTTAACATCCTTATTGGTATACTTATTTTCCCTGTAATTTTATCAATAATGTTAATCGATGTTGTGATATATTTCTATTGAGTTTTTTTGACATGATTTATCTGCTATTTGATGGGTCATATTGTTGGAATTATAAAAGATTATGTTTCCATAAAAATGTTTATTTTATTATTAAATTAATTATATGTTTTTTGGGTGGATTTTTGATTTACTAATTATTCATTTTAAAAAAAACTTCTTAATACTTGTATCTATATTAATAATCCTTCCATATGATTAAAATTTTGTCCAATATGGATCTTCTTATTTCACTGGTATAATTTGGAACATGATGTAGTGGCACTAAATGCTCGATTTTTAAAATAAATCAGTGATGGATTTGGATTACTCATTCTAAAATTTTATTATATCCATTTTTCTTATGTGGGAAATTCTTTCAATGAATCCATTTTTATTTGTGGATAATCATTCAAAATTTGTAGGTCTACCAGATAATTATATTTAACTTAATATAGAGTTATATTATTCCTTTTCCACCATTAGTTTCAAAATTCAATTGGTTTTCAGGATTAATTTTTCATTATGTATTATTTAATACTTCATAGAGAATTGTTATTTTTAATGAAGAAAAATGTGAGTGAAAAGGTTACACCCAGATAGTTTACTTTTATTATAAATCCATTTAGAGCATAAGGGTATAATACAATGGGTAATGTACTGGAGTTATCATGCTTCGAACAAGGTCATATAACTTATACAGACATGTATTTCAAAATCATTGGTCTCTTTCACTGAGCTTTTTATATTGAAAAACATTATTTTTTTGAATATGGACTATAAATGGATATATTTAAATTGAAAATTATTATATAATTTTAAAAATGAAAAAGGGTTATATAGTTGGAAGAAAACTTTTTAAACTTAGTATTACATTTTTTCTAATTAAAACATTTTAATTTATTCATAAAATTATTTTGTATAAAATATAGGAATTTATTTGTATTTATTAAATGGGTTGTTGTAAAAGGATTTTTAATTTGTCTGAATTATTTAAATTAAAAAAACATTAATAATAAATTATTTTAATTTTCATATATATTCAAGTTGAATACACTAAATTTGAAATTTAATGTGATATTTAATCGTATAAATTTATTTTTAATGTGGTATCTATAAATTTAAATAAACAGTAGAATATCATAAAATTGATTGAAATGAATTATTTTTAAAAAAACACGAAAAAAATTTAAAATAATATTTCCCATTTAAATGGATGGAGATATTTTGGTTGTCGATAATATAAAAAAATATTTATATTTATATATAGTTGGATTTAAATGATTATAAAATTTAATATATTAATTTAAATGTATAAAATTATTGAATGTAAATTTTCATTTTTTTCATTATATTTTACATAGATTATAATGTGTTTATTTTTATATTCCATGATTTACATATAATGATATGTCATTGTTTGGAATTATCATACAGAAGTTATGATTTTTTTCAGGAAACCCATTCAGTCATAGTATATTATAAAAAATATTCATGATCACATGGTTCCTGACGAGTTTGGGATATTCTATTTTTTATATAACTTATCAAGGGAATTAATTATGTTAAACATTGTTTTATCTAGTTAGTTTGGAATTAAAAATACCGAAATTGAGTTCCTTGATTCCGGAATGTGTTCTAAAAAGGATTGGTAGTCTAATAATGATGTTCTTTTATGTTTAACATGTTTCTTGGTATATATATATTTTTTTATTAATTGGATAAATCATGGAGTTGTTTGAGTTACAGATATGAATTGGTGATTAAAAATTCACATGAGTGATTCACATAGTCATTTTGTGTATGATTGGGAATCAAATAGCCATTACATCTTAGTAAGGAAATCACATTTCTATTTTGGATTTATAGTAGAATTGGGTAGCAATTTTAAATATTTTAAGGAATCATGTTGCTATTTTATATAAAAAATCGTATAAAAAAATTATATCCTCATTTGGGAATCAGAGATCCATTATAGTCATATATAGATTTTTTGAAGATAAAAAGTAATACTTTAGTGAATTTAAATATGTTCAAATTATAGAGGAAAATATGCTATATAGAAAATAGATTCATTTTTTTTATTTTGATATATATGAAACTATTTAATCCATTTATCATATTTAGATTCGATGTTTTATTTAGTTTTTTAGCCGAGTTTCCGAATTAATTATTTTTACTGAATAATAATTTCATAGATAATTATGGATTCCTACAAGATATTATGATTACATTCCTAATTCCTTTATGATGATATGGTAGTTGACTATTGATTTTTGAGATCATGGGAAATTGATGCTTATAAAATTTTCTATTTAAAAAATTTTGTTCATAATATAATTGTAAAAAGAATATATGAATATTAGGAAATAATAAATGAGAGATGAATATGAGGAAGAATGTGAGACAATTTTAAAAAAAAATTGACCATATACTATGAAAGAATCAAAAAATGAGTCTGAAAATAGGAAATCAGGTTCTCTAGTAATGAACATCTTCTAGATCTCAATTTTTCATGAGATGTGAGGTTAACTTTTTAGTATATATGTGTTATAATTTCCTTTTTGAATATTGATCTTTTATTTATTTAATATATAAATAGATCTTGTAAGAATATCTATAATTTTCATTAATAAGAAACCATAATTTTTTATATTATTCCATTTATGTAATAATATACTAATTTATTGTGGGAGGATATGTCATTGGAATTGACAACAGTCGTTTTTTTGGGATTCAAAATATTACATTTTTTTTAATTTCCCTTGTGGATATTGTGAAAATAATATAAGTTTAAGGTGTGTAAACAACCATAACGATTATTAGGATTAAAAATTGGATCTAAACCATTTAAAAATTTACATGTCACATGATCTATATTTTATAATTGAACAAGGGTGAATTATTATTTATGTTTTTTGAAGAAAAAAATATAGAGAGATAAAAGTATTGTTTTTTATAAAGTTCTCTGAGAACTACACTCCAATAAATGATCACATCCTTTTTAGTGGACGATATTGGACTCAATAATTAGATAAAAATGTTTCATTACATTAGTTTCTTTCAGTTGGATTTATTCAATATTCAATTAATCGATGTATAATATTATGTCAGATAATAGTATGGGTGTACCTTTTATAGGGGAAAATAATTTTGAAATTGGTATGAATTGAATATTTATATATCATATATCTCTAAGATAGCGTGCTAATGATACAATAATAGGGGGGTTTACACCATTTGATAATTGTTCTTATATGAAATTTAATGAAAAATAGTATTCATATAGATGGAAAAGAGAATAATATTTTTATGATTTCATTTTATAATAAACATTAAATTAATTTTATAAGTCTAAAATCTAAATAATATTTTTTAGATAACATGGAATGTATTTTCCTATGGAACTAGGAAATTAAAATGAAAAATTTAGTATATTTAAAGGATACATTCTATGATATTAACATTATAGAGGATGAATGTCTTGTTTAATTCAACACTATAGTAATTAAAATTCGGTTTAATTATTGAGGATTATAGTGAGAATACTGATGAAGAAATAACTACTATTAAATTAATTCATATTTTTATAGGAATATTTCATAGAAAAATATCATTAGATAAATATAGAGAGTATCATGACCTTTATAAAGTACATAATATAATCATTTCCTATGAAATTTGAATATAGTATGCATTCAAAAATACGGATAATAAAGAAATGTGATTAGAATACATTATTTAAATATAATTTAGCTATAATGAATTTGAATTTGAGGGATGTTGTTTTGATAGGAAAAAATAACAACAAAAGATTCATTAAATTATTTATAAACTTTTTAAAATTAGAAAATAATAAACATGGTAGATTTTTATGTTTTTGTTTAAGTTTAAATTCCCTTAAATTTTTATAAATTCATTTCCAAATTATTAAAAAAATAGAATAAAAATTTTATGATGCTGAAAATGATCTTGGATGAAATTAGGGGAAAAATACAAAAGAATCTATAGATGAAGGTGGTAGAAAAAATTAAAATTAAAGATCCAAAAAGGGGAATAAAAATGAGAGAATGAGAGGAATATAATATATACTCATGTAGTGACTCTAATAGAGAGAAAAAAGAGATATTTAAAATAATTATTGATCATTTTTAATATAATAATTATTTACAAGGTTGTGATGAAAATTATTTAGGACAATATGATTATAGATTGTCTCGCAATGAATAACTTTAGTAATTCATTTATAAATTCATTCTATAGGAATAATTGATTTAACTTAAAATGGATAATATTAAACTAGTTAATTAAAATTTGTTTTAAAAAGAAAATAGATATATTTATTAATTTGGCATCCCATTTTGTTCGAAAGAAACATTAGGTCTGATAGAGTACATGATATTCTACATACCCAAAAATGAACAAAAAAATTTTAGTTTTTAATGTTTATCATTTTAACATTTTAATTAGAATTGGGTGTATGAAAATGTTATAATGAATTAAGAATATATTATTTACACATGTTTAATTAATTAATTCTTTGTCTAATTAACTATAAATGAATGTAGACCATTTTTTTAATAAAAGGATTTTTTGAATATGTTTTTTAATCAGAAGTATTGAGTTTCATAACAATAAATAAATAAATAACTCTTGTTCGATCATATTAATGATGAATATATATATATATATATATATATATAATTTTAAATAAAATGATTACAATTCATCTTATCTATTTTATAGACATGAAATAAAAAAATATCAAATTATATGAAGGAATGAAGTATTTTTCAAAAAATAAGTTTTTTTCCTGTTGATGGAGAACATGTCTTAAATATTCAATGTTGACACTTTTAAAAATTATATTTAAATAAATAAACAATATATTTTTAATATTATAATAAAAAAATATTTATTATTACTTTTTGGTTTTTTATAAGAATAATATTTTGATAAATATTTAAAAATAATTATTCATTTTAATTGAAAAAGTGTTTTCATAAAATTTATTTAAGATGATAAATTTTTTTGTTTTAATGATTTAAAATTAAAAATATATCTTATTTATCATTTAATTTAATTTTTCATTTTAATCAATTTCACATTAAAATTGGTTATAAAAACATTGTGACATTTTGAACATTTTTACTTTAAAAATATTTTTTCTCATTCAATCAACGAGAGTAATTTTTAATTAGTTTCTAAATTTTATGTGTTTAATATTGGAATTATGGATTCCATATTTGATATCAAGAGGTAAAAAATATTAAATACATTCAATTTATATTTTTTAAAATATGAATTGTAACTTTAGTAAAAAAATTGAATTTCAACGTTTTTGGGTAAATTGTTTAATTAATGGTGAAAATTATACTATAAACCTATAATAAAAAATTACCAAATAATATTTTATGAGTTATTTTTGACTAAAAATCCATTTTCTTATTTTTTATTCTTATACATCTATGTGGATGACAACGGGGCATTTATTATACTATATTCAATGAAAAGTAAATTCTGTCACACTATTGTTTTTTACATGTAAAATATATTAAAAATAGGGATATATAGGTCATAAGTTCATCTATAAATATTCAATTGAAATATAAATGACTTATTAATACATGTTAATATAATTATTTTTTTTAGTATTAAAATATTTGCCTCAAATTCTAACACAATGATAATTCACTATTTTTTTAACTAATGTATGAATGAAATAAATGTTATTAAAAATATTAAAACAAATACAATTTCATATAATTGATTCCATAAAATAATTTTATGGGTAATATTGAAATTTTAATGTTGATTAATTAATGTTTCTAGAATATATCATGATGTTATGATTTTTTTTAAAGTCACATAAAGAAAAGTGACTAAAGTGACATTAACGATACATTGAAATAAATAATAATTTTTTAAATGATATAAATTTCCTAAAACTATAAATTTCATCATGTTGATATGTTAATAATTAAAAATTAATTAATGACTCATTTAGTGGTGTTTTATATTTTTGTAATAATTATATAAATTCTAAAAGTGTAAATTTCATGATATCATGGAATGATTTCAGAAAGTAAAATAAGGGTTAGAAACAATAAGTATAAATTTTTTTTAAAAATATATAATTTTTATTTAATAATTGGTATTAGACGCTAAATAATAATTTATTCAAAATAATATATAATTAAGTCATTTTTAATAGAAAATTAATATATATTATTTCAATATTATAAAGAATTTCATGTGTCGTCTCCCCACTCCAGTATAAAGGCAATCATTACTTTAATTTCAATACACCTACAAACTAATTTTGTTCATAAAATATCTACCCAACTCCTTTAAAATATTCCATATCCACATTATATAGGCCTTATTATAGAAATAACTCCCTACATAGAAGTGTTAGGGTAATAATCTGTGGAATCACCTAATGAGGATGTATCGTTTTTAGATAAGTATTTCCATTTTATTTCATCTTCCACTACTATAAAATTTAATTCAACCATGATTAAAAAATAACTCTAGTAATAGAATAATGAGGTGTTATTATGTTAATATCATCACATAGATTTATATCCTCTTCCATCAAATGGGAAAGGAATTAATCGTTTCTCGAATCGTGGGAACTATAACCTCCAAGAGGCAGTGTGATTTATTTTTAATCACCAAGTTGCATGAATAATATATAAATATTTTTTTAAATTATGAATATTATATTAATGTTATTATGATTATTATGGAAATATAAAATAAAACATACCTTCATTCCATAATGATCATTGATAAATGGAAACGTTACTCATGTGTACCTATGACTTACCGTATTCATGATTATAACATTTTTTTAGAATCCATACATAATTGGATATATTAAAAGGTATAATTAATGTTTAAAAGTTTTTATTATTTAACTAATTTTACTCTATATATGATCAATATAGTTCTAGTTCCTCTAAGGAAGTCATACCAATGCCATTTTCGACTCATGTATTGAATATCCTAAAAAACATTCGATGTGAACATAAATAAATTGGTAGTTGTTATAAAATGGTAAAATGAATATAGAATCAAAAATAAATATTAAAATAATTCTCATGAAAGTAAATATTTATCCACGATTTTCTAAATAGGATGATTATGTATGTATGTGATGATTCAAAATCAGGGTAAAAGAATCTTTAACTAAAAAATCATTTTAAATATTTTAATGATTTATTCTTTTAAATATTACACATTATTTTTATTTATTTCAAAAAAAATTATGGATTTATTTATATTAAAATAAATATTTTAAAATATTAATTTCTAATTTCTTCTCAATTGTTTTGAAATTTTATGGAAAAGATATTAAAAATATGTGTTATTTAATGTTTTTAATGGGTTTTAAAAGTTATTTGATTATTTCAATAATGTTGTATGATTTTTAACGAATAATACATGAAAACATTTCCTATTTTCATCATTCATTAAATATTTAATTATTAATGTTTTTTATTTCAGAGCTCCCTATATAGAATTTATTTTCATTATTATCTGTGTGGTCTTTATTTTTTAAAGTCTTTTTACATGAAAAAAGTATTTTGTTATCAAGAAGTTATTTACTCATGGTTTTAAAAGTGTTTTCAAGGGTTCTACTAATGATTTTTTCTTGGTAAATTATATGGAATGGTTTTATCCACATTATAACTCACGAGTATGCCCGATATAGTATATACGATGGCCTGATCACTAATATATCACATGAAAAAATAGTTGATCCCGATATAGATTATTTGAATTGTTATCTCCATTATATCTCTCCAATTCATTATGTACACTACATATCATAGTTGAACGTATTGTTATTCCATTAGTATATGTGAATGAAAAGGTGATATTATAATGAAGTCCAATGTAACCTCAATGAATTTGTTATGATTTCAAATGGTCATTTAAAAAAAAATTATGAATATTTTATTATATTATCATTGGTCTAACTATTATCCTTAATTATGTCCCTTATTCAAATTTTTGTGATCATCCCATAGTTTGAGTCATTTTTCACCATTCATATGATTGGTAATGGAAAAGAATATTTAATGATGAATTATTTCCATTATGTCTTGAAAAGAAATAATGTTTTTGAAAAGGAATTCCATTAGTGGAAAAATGGGTACTGACAATAAGTTTCTTATTATCATGTATGAGATTACTTTTCAATAGTTTTTCATAATTATCTAAAACTATAAAATGAAAATATCTTCGAATTTGAATTCTTGTTCAAAAAGAATATAATATTTAATTTCTATATTTGGGTCCTAACTTATGGTATTAGAGGGTTTTTTATAAAACATTGTAGATTTGTATTTTTAATTAATAGAAATGGATATAATATTTGGATTATAAATTTTTTATTATTAATACACGTTTACGATCCCAGAAATACCATTTAAGGATTTATGTTATGATGTTTTAGGATGAAAAATGGAATTTTCTTAATTATTATTTTTTTGGGTAATTATGTGTTATTATATTGTTGGATGTAAAATGGATATACAATATAAAGTTTTATGTAAAAACATGTTATGTAATCTTTTTATTGTTTTATCACATTTTTGTAATTTTATAAGAATTATATAATTTTAGAAAAATGAAAACACAAAGGATGGGTGGCAACCCGTCGTGTTTGGAAAAGCAGTGGGAATCGTTCCCACAATCGATGGGGGAAAATGTTTCATCACATAGAAATGAAAAATATAACAAACTAGAATTCCATGTAATTTTGTATTAAATACATGGTAATTTTACTTGTCCACAGTTTCTGATGGTGCTTGATTCCAAGGCCTGATGGGCCCAGAATCAATTTATGATGTTTTATCATGTTTGGTCAGTAAACATACGAGCGGGTTTTTATAACTTTTGAATGGGTGCTCTAAATTTAAATCAGAGGGCAGTGTTGAACTCACAGTGCCGGAATTTTCTTCAAAAGACTTTCACCTCGACGGTTGGTGATCAGGAATGATAGATGGTTTTTGGGTTTCACGTGGATTAAAAAAATAAAGTACGTGAAAACTTATTTTCGTTTTGTTTAACCCACACCATGTGGTAATGTTTGTTAAAATCTCCACTTGGGATTTGGTGGTGTGACCACCACACCCTATCCTCCAATGGAAGGAGAATTGGGGTGGGGACCACTCGAGAAGCATACCCTCATGCGAGAGGTTATGACATGAATTCCACACGGGGCTTAACCCCACCATTTAATGGGTGGGGAGGAAACCTCTCATATCTCCCTCATTAATGAGGGAGAGCCTCTTGGTCTCTAACTCCCCTCTTAATGGTGGAGGATAAAACCTCCTCAAATCCCCCAATTAATTGAATGAATCCCCCTTGACCCTCATCATGTTTAATTAGGTGGGAACAACCCGGGCCTCTAAACCCCTCGAAACTCCCCACATTTAATATGGAAACCTCTCGTGGAATAAATTTTGTGGAGGCTCTCCACTCTTTTTGAATTTTTTAAATTTCAAATAATTATACCAATGACCTAAACATAATTTAGTGGGGCCCACATAATTAATTCACACAAACGGTCCTAATAGATTAAAATCAATTATTTTGGCTTGTTTATCCACTCTTTAGTTTAGAGCATGGGAGAATATAATCCTCCAACGAAGAACGCAAAGACAACGATGATAATTCCTCTTCTTCGGCTCTTTCCTTGGAACCCCATTCTGACGTGGGACCTCTTCGACAACCCTTCTTCATTACTCTTCGTCATCAACAGAACGACACACGAGCTCTGAAGTGGAAGCATACGGTAAACGAAGACAACATTGTCTTCCCCCACGAAGAACGAACAACTGAAAATTAAAAAATGTAGGGGTGTGTTTTATGTTGTTTAACGCTTTATCCTCTCAGGTTGAATTAACTTCATGAGCTGTTTGATATCGTTCTAACGTGGAGGGTTCAGGTCAAACGAACATATCCTGACACCTCCACAACTATTGGGATTTCGGAACCTTGATTTGACGGTGATGTAATGACGGTATGGAAATGAGGTGACAGCGATGAAGACGGTGAATAAAAGTCGCACTACCCACGGCCTCCGCGAACTACACCACTGATCGCGTGGCTCTCGACCCTCATACTCGCGCGTTGCCCAGCGGGTGCCCTAGCCGTAACTGCAGCCTGTACGGCCCTCTGGCACTCGGCCAGTGTTCCCCCGCATGCTTCTCGCACTGCCCAGTACCCTACCTACGTGCCCCTCCAACTGCATGTGTGCCCCGGCACCCGGCCAGCATGCCTCCCTTGCTGCCCGGTGCATCTCACATGATTCAGTCGCACCCCGCGCCCTGCCTAGCACCTAGGGCAGCTGCTCGACGCCCCCCCTATGCCCTACCCGGTGTCGCGGTGCCCATGCCACCCTGCCTGGAGCATCCTGGGGCATTGGCCGCAAACCCCAGAGCCCTTCTCGCGTGCCCCGATACCATTCCCGGCACCCCCACTCTCTATCTCACCCTTCCTAGTGCACATGCGGCCTGCCCACACCCCCACGGCCTACCCGCGACATATTCGCACCCCGCGCAGCCTGCCGATGGCCTCTCGAGCTGAACTACTTCAGGAACGCCCTTCGTGGTGCCAACTGATCTTGCCACTAGCCTTCGGGCTTAGTTGCCCACGTGGTGACATTCGGCCCGAATTTTCCTCAATGTTTGCTGGATCGGGCCCAACGGACTGGGAAGAACTTAGCAGACTGGCCCACCCAATGGGCCTGGTCAGACCCAGCAAGTCAGTTCGTGTCGAACCAGAATAGGTTGACATAAACTGGGTTAGGTCGTGTCGGTCGGACCGGACCGAGGCCCATACCGCTCCCATTACATTCATGGGCCATATCATTGGCACCAAATGATCAGTTGATGAACCGTCATCAGTGATGGAATTCTTAGAGCATAGCCGTCACATTGAGTATACCCCACTATAGATCATGGTATTTTTATTTATGTCCGAGTTGGATAGTACACCAATACAACCGGGCCCCCGGGATTAAAAGGCTTACAACTAACAGACCAGGCGTCCGATTGACGTGTCGTCTGTTGAATTGAGGCACCTATGACGTGGCAGACATTTGAGATTCTTTTTCGTGGGACTTCGTGACACTTTTATTATCAGATTTTAGCTCATGGAACAGACCCTTTCGGAGATGAGCATGCAGAGAATGGAGACCGAGTAGCTGGACGAGACCAGATGACTGCTTGACCGATTCGATTCGGAGTGACTCAAATAGACCAGTGGGGAGCGCTACTGTATGAGGCGACAGACCCATGGCGGAGGATCGCCATTGTGTGAAGCAAAAAACTCATGGAACTAGATAGGAGAAGTACCTATATAGGCTATTAAGGGGAGCACTACTGTGTGAGGTAGCAGAACCCAGATGGGAAGCATCTCTATGAGACGTAGTTGTCCCAGTGTACCCAACATGAGGAGTACAATAGAAATATAGAGATAGTGAGTAGAGCCTCGGAGTCATGACAGGGCCATTGCACTCGACAGAGGAGGAGTTCTCAAGTAGTCTTGGTTTCGATAATGAAAATACAGGTTTGAGATGAGTCAATAACATGTGTGTTTTCCTCATGATTGATATGGGTTACCTGATAACTTAGATATATGTATGGGAATATACCTACATAATGGTTAACCATTTTAATAATACTTTTTGGTTTATCCTTAATGGTTTTTGTGTGACCTTGAGGGTCTTGGGGTCCCTACTTAGTTTCTTCATTCTCACCCCTTCACGTGATATTCCCGCACCTCATTGTGTTGGAGGCAGACGACGGACAACACTGACGAAGGCCGAGTGCGCCAGGACTATGTTGTACCCAGAGAAGGACCATATGACGTATCAGTACACGGTGGAGTCTGACAGACATGGAGTTCGGAGGAGGCCATCTATACCTACCATTCAGGTACGAACCTCGGAGGATGATCCAAGAGCCGATTCCACCATTCAGCTATTTTCCCTTTTTAGTTGTACTTTCTTTTAGTTTTACTTTACATTTGGGCTTGTATTCTGTCTCCCCATTACTTTCAGTACATTTTTTATTCAGATTTTACCTAATTTTTTCTTATACATGTACTCTGGCTATGTTTGTTTACGATTTATAAAGGAAATGCCTTCCCAGTTTTAGGGAATTACGCCATTGGTGCTAGTCTCCAGCCCCTGCCATACAGAAGGCGAGCTTCTGGTAGTCACAATGTAGTTCCCATGGGATGGTTTGTGACAAATTGGTATCAAAGGACATCGGTTCTATCACAGAACATATGAATCTAATATTTTATTTAATGTGATGATATAGTGTAAAGGGTACTATGTTTGGTTTTCAGTTCATGGAGTCTAGTGTTGGTGCGGGCGGCCGACGTATCCATACACCAGGACACTGACTTCTGATTTCCGATTAAGTGCACTAAAACACTTATTGCGTGTGTGTTTTCAAAATTTTACATTAAAGTTAGCTCAACCAGGTCAGTTCACTAGGTATAATCATTTGATTATGTCCCATCTGTTTCTTTCAGGATTCCTCCCCACGGACGATAGCTAGAGCCCCGAGAGTTGTACGCACTGACATCCCACCATGTGACGAGGCCTCATTTCATATCCCTCTTCTAGTAGAGACACCAGTGGAGGCACCAGCGGTACTACATCCCATTGGGCCACCGATGCCACCAGCCTAGAAGCAAATGATGCATGCTTTTTGAGCATGTTTCATGAATTCTAGTGTCAGAGGCCACCCAGGTTCCATGGAGAGATGGACCCAAAGGCAGCTAAGGATTGGCCGGAGGGTGTGGTGAAAGTCTTCAGGATAGTAGGGACACCAGCAGACTACATGGCGATACTTGCTGCCAGCCACCTTAAGGCAGTAGCAGGTAGATGCTAGAGCATGATGCTCCAAATTCATGATGAGGCATCACTTCTCTGGGAAGAGTTTGAGATCCTGTTCTAGGAGGATTTTATTCCATCCCCCATTCAATGGGTGCTGAAATAGGAGCTACTTCAACTATATCAGTGTATCATGATGGTGGTGTAGTACTCCGGGAGGTTCAATGACCACTCGTGCTACTCTAATGATATGGTACAGACCCATTCGTCAGGGCCCTGAATGTTGATCCGGGACTTAGTCGAGAGATCAGAGCTTCAGTTATATCTCATTGAATCCCGATGCATATGGGGGTGTTGTAGTGAGCCCTCCTAGTGGAGAGTTTCCTTCCTGAGCAGTCTCTAGCAGGGAGACCCACCAGTAGCTGACATGCAGTGGAGTCTTTTGCAGCTATAAGTAAATAGGAGAGGCAGAGGTCCAAGAGGACCAGACCTATAGGTGGTTGACCGCATGACTCAGGATCAGTAGTGCGAGGCACCCAATGTGGAGATAGAGATAGACATGTCAGGAAGTGTTACTCATGCGGCGGATAGGGTCACATAGCTCGTGACTGTCCGACCTACCACACAGACGATCAATAGACAGTCTAGGGACCACCCAGGAAGTGGAAGAGAACTGGTCATGGCGGTCTGTAGAGAGGAGGTGGATGAGGGAGAGGAGCCAAACATGCAGCTAGAGGTGGATGATGATTCGTGGTGTTACCCCCACCACCACCAGGAGGTCCACCCCGACTGCTGGGAGAAATGGGAAATGGTAGAGCTTAGCTTTAGGTAGCTGATTCATATGACCACGATGCTCCAGAGATGATACGAGGAACTATATGTGTTTATTCCACCTTATCTTTAATTATTATTGACACGGGTGTTAGTCACTCTTTCATTGCAACTTCCCTCTTTCGGAGCTCAGATATTTTGAAGGAGCCTTTAGTTTGATCCTTACGGCTAGAGACTCTTATGAGAACTGATTCAATGATCACGCTCTGGTTCCAATAGTGCGAGCATACCTTAGATGTCTAGAGCTTTGGTTTGGATCTCCTAGTAGCTGCATCGAGGTCGTACAACCATGCTCAGATCGACTATATTAGGCAAAAATTGCGGTGAGTCTGCATGTATGGGACGAGGTTTACCTTCACCGGTGAGAAGGGAGTCTTTGAATCATAAGACAAACTTAATCAGAGGAGGGTGCAGTTGATCACTCACAAGTTGGATTTCCATACTATTAGTGTAGAAGATGTGGAGAGTCCGACATATCCTGTAGTGGTAGACTAGTACCTGGATTTTTTCCCTGATGTTGTTCCAGGACTACCTCCTCGCAGATAGGTTGACTTATACAATGGCATGTACCCCAGGATGGCACCAATATCTACTCTATCAAATCAGATGGCCCCCAATGAGCATCGCGAGCTGAGGGTATAGCTAGGGGACTTGCAGTGAAAGGGATTCATCCGAATCAGTGTTTCTCCATGGGCAGCCCTGATTCTGTCTTCCATGAAGGCATATGGGATCTTGAGGCTCTGTTTCTACTACCGTCGCATGAACCAGGTGACTGTGAAGAACAAGTACCCACTCCTGAGGATTGACGACCTCTTTGATCAGAACAAGGGAGCACGATGGTTCTCGATGATAGAACGTAGATCAGACTATCACAAGCTTAGTGTTCGAGATGAGGATGTATACAATACGACCTTCAGGTGTCCATACATCGACTATGAGTTCTTGATTATTCCATTCAGCATAACCAATGCTCCAGCAGTGTTCATGAATCTCATAAACATGATCATCTAGCCATACCTCTATCACTTTGTCATAGTCTTAATCGATGACATATTGATCTACTCAACCAATGACGAGGAGCATACCTACCATTTGCAGGTAGTACTGGACAGACTTTGAGAGAACTACATTTATGGAATGCTCTCGAAGTGCCAGTTTTATATTCGAGAGGTTCGCTTCATGGGACACGTCATCTCAATGGATGGATTTGCTACGGATCCAGCAAATATTGAGGCGATACTTCAATGGGAGCCACCGAGGGGTGTGATGGAGGTATGGAGTATCTTGGGTTTGGCTGGATACTATTAGAGACTCGTTCCATATTTCTCTAGAGTTACATCATGGATTTCATCCATGAAGAAGAAGGGGAAACCCTTCGTGTGGTCTGAGAGATGCCCACATAACATTCAAGAGCTGTGGAAGAGGCTGACTGGTGCCCCCATATTGAGTCTTCTAGTGGAAGGCATATAGTACGTAGTCTACTGCGACGCATCAGGCACCGTACTAGGTTGTGTCCTGATATAGGAGTGAGCAGTGATGACATATAGTTCTTGTCATTTGCGATATCATGATTAGAACTACACTACCCATGACCCAGAGTTAGCAGTAGTGGTCTTTTCCTTGAATATGTGGATTAACTATCTTATGGGATATCGTTTTACGTAGTACTCTGATCCCAAAAGTTTTAGGTATATCATATCTCAAAAGGACCTGATCATGAGAAATTGGTGGTGGATTGAGTTCCTCCCGGAGTATGACTTTGAGATAGTCTATACTCCTTAGATGGGTAACGTAGTTGCAGCTGCGCTCAGTAGGATATCAGGCATTCAACTGCTAGGTAAGGTGACAGAGCACCTAGCCGTGTTACAAATATCCGTTGTTGACAGGGATGGATCAGCCTATGTACAGTCTCTTATAGTCACTCCCCCACTTCTTCGGCGAGTCACGGAGGCACAACATCGGGACGCTAACTACAAGATATGACATGCTCAGATATCCATAGGGCATGCACATGATAGATTTTCTGAAGGTGGGGAGCACATCATCCTCTTCAATGGACGTACCATGGTACTAGTTGCACTTCGGGAGGAGGTGTTGTGGGAGTTACACACATCCCCTAAAGTGGAACATCTAGGTGTGGCAAAGATGTACCAGTGCTTTCAATGACAACATTGGTGGTCAGGTATAAAGAAGGCGGTAGTAGAGTTTGTCTCAAGGTACCTCACTAATCAGCTTGTGAAGGCAGAGCACCAGGTACCAGAAGGATTGGTTCAACCCTTTGAGGTATCATAGTGGATGTGGGATGTGATATGCATGGACTTCATGAAGGGTCTATCACATACATTCATGTGTCACAATTCTGTTTGGGTGATAATCGACCAACTCACCAAGTCGGACCTCTTCCTACTGATCTGGGATTAGGGCTCAGTTGAGAGCTTAGGACACCTCTACTTGAAGGAGATTGTGCGTTTTCATGGAGTACCTTATTCTACTATCTCCGACCATGATTCATGATATACTTCTCGACTATTTATGGGGTTATAGGATGATTTGGGGACATAGATTCGTGTGAGCACCGCCTTCCATCCTCAGACTGATAGTCATGCCGAGAGGTCCATCCAGACCTTCGAGGATATGATATGTGCATGTGTCATCTACTTCAGTCACAGATAGGTGGACTACCTTCCCTAGGTGGAGTGTTCCGACAACAACAGCTATCACTCCACCATAGGGATGACACATTTTTAGGCATTGTATGGGCAAACATCCAGATCATCATTGTGATGGACAGACCTAGGGGAGTCAGCAGTAGTGAGACCATAGATGTTACGAGCTACCATAGAGAAGGTGAAGATCATCCAAAAGTGGATGAAGACTACACAGTGCAGGCATAAGTCTTATTTTGACAGGAGATAGAGACCTCTGGAGTTCAAGGATGGTGACCACGTCTTCCTACGGGTCTCACCTAGATGAGTTATACAGAGATTTGGCCATGGTGGCAAGTTATCTTCAAGGTTCATAGGACCATTTCTAGGTTCTCAGCAGAGTATGAAAGGTGGAATACCACCTAACTCTTCCACCTCAGTTGAACTAGGTTCATGATGTCTTCCACATATCACATCTGAAGAGATACGTGAATGGACCTTCCCACATCATCGACCATGGGGAGCTGGGCATTGATGATGACGCGCCATTTACAGATGTTCCATTATTGATTTAGGATTGACAGGAGCGGGTCATACGTGGATGGTCTATTCCTCTAGTGCACTTTCGCTGGCAGCACATGATCCTCCACGAGAGAACATGGGAGCGGGAGGCTCATATGCATGCTCAGTACCCCCTTTTGGTCCCTTATTCGAGTTGTAGATTACAAGGATGTAGAGATCTGATGTGGGGAAAATTTAAAGACCGTGAATACCCGGTATTTTTTCAAAATAAATGGGAATTTTATGAGTCTTTAGTTTCTGACGACGCTTGATTCTGAGGCCCGATGTGCCCGGAATCAATTACTGATGTTTTGTTCGGGTATGTTTAGTAAACGTACGAATGTTTTTTTATAACTTTTGAATGGGTGATCGGAATTGAAATTTGAGGGCACCGTTGAACTCATTGTTCCAGTATTCACTTAAGAAGACTTTTCACCGGGATGGCAGATGATCGTGTTTGAGAGATGGTTTTTTTCACATGGATTAATAAAATAAAATATGTGACAACTTATATTATTATTATTTAACCCACGCCATGTGGTAATGTTGGTTAAAATCTCCACTTGGGAGTTGGTGGTGGGACTTCCACACCATAACTTCCCATGGTAGGATAATTGTGGTGGGGACCACCCGAGCAGAATAACCTCCCGCGAGAGGATATGATGTGGGGTATACATGGGGCTTAACCCCCCCCCCCCCCCCCCCTTTAATGGGATGGGAGGAAACCTATCAACTCTTCCTCATTAGTGGGGGAGAGCCGCTTGGTCTCTAACTCCCCTCTTAATGTAGGAGGATAAAACCTCCTTAAAACCCCCAATTAATTGAAGGCCAACCCCTTGACCCTCTTCATGTATAATTAGGTGGGGACCACCCAGACCACTAAATCCCTCGAAACTCCCCAAATTTAATATTCCAACCTCTCGTGTAATTAATTTGGTGAGCCTGTCCTATCTTTTTGAATTTTTTAAATTTTAATTAATTGTGCCAAAAACATGAACTTAATTAAGTGGGGCCCACATAATTAATTCACACCAACATGCATAATAGATTAAAATTGATTATTTTGGAACATTTATTCACTCATTAGTGGAGGGAATGGGAGAATAGAATTCTCCAAAAAAGAACGTGAAGACGAAGGTGATGATGCTTCTTTCTAGACTCCTTCATCAGAACCCCCTTCTGACGTGGGATCTCTTCGATAACCCTTCTTCCTTCATCTTCATTGTCAATAGACCGATGCACGAGCTCCGAAGTGGAAGCGTAAGGAGAATGACTACAACATCATATTCCCCCATGATGAATAAACACCCAATAATTAAAAAATGTGGGGTGTGTTTTATGTTTTTTAAAGCTTTATCTTCTCATGTTGAATCAACTTCATGAGGTGCTTGCTATCATTCTAATGTGGACGGTTCGGGCCGAACGAACACAGCCCGACTCATCTGCATCCTTTGTGGTTTCGGAACATTGAGTCAAAGACGATGTAAAGACGTCATGGAAATGAGTCGATGATGACGAAGGTGGAGAAAAAAGGTCATGCCACTCGCGGCCTCCGGGAACCATGCTGCCGGCCGATCAGCACCCGACCCACCTACCCGCACACTACCCGGTGCACGCCACGACCGAAACTGCGACCTTCCCGGCCCACCAGCACCATGCCCATGTGATAAGGTTTGTGAGTAGCGGCTCAGAGTCACAACAGGGACACTACACTCAACACAGGAGGAGATCTCTAGTAGTCATGGTTTCGATTATAAAAATCCTGGTTTGAGCAGAGTCAATGACCTTTTTTCCTCATGATTGAGATGGTTTACATGATAACTTAGTTATATGAATCGGCATATACCGATGTAATGGTTATCCATTGAAATCATACATTTTGGTTTAATATTATTGGTTTTTTTGAGACCTTGAGGGTCTCAAGGTCCCTACTGAGTGTCGTTAAACTCACCCCTCCATGGGTTATGCCCGTAGCTCAGTGTGTTGGATGTAGATGACGGATAGCGCTGACAGAGGCTGAGAGAGCGAGGACTGGACAATACCCGGTGGAGGACCTTATGATGTATTTGTACACAGTGGAGTCTGAAGGACATGGAGTGCTGATGAGGCCATCTGTACCTACCCATCAGGTAGGATCCCGGGAGGACGATCCAGGAGCTTCTTCCACCTTTCATCTATTTCTCCCTTTTAAGTTGTACTTGATTACAGTTTTACTTTACACTTGGGCTTGTATTCTGGACCCCCTTTACTTTTAGAACACCTGTTATTATGTTTTTAAATAGTGTTTGCTTCCTCATGTACTCTGCTTGTGTGTGATTACGATTTATAAATGGAAATCCTTCCCATTTTTATGGAGTTACACCTTTGGTGCTAGTCTCCAGTCCCTGGCCAACGGAAGGCGGGCTTGGGGTAGTCACTATATGGGCCCCGGGGGACGGGTCATGATAGCCAACATCAAGTACTTGTTAGTATGAATTTTTTTAGTCAAATAATATTATTTATGATGAATATATTCATTTTGGTAATATATAATTTTACTAAAAGTGGACCATGGGATTGGAAATTAATTTCTAGATGAAGTGGTGAATGTTATTTTGGTTGATGTTCTCTATTTTGGGAATACTATATATCAAGGTGAATTGAATCCTATGCTATTTTATTTATGTAATAAATGTTGAATTTTATTTATGATGTATCTATGATTTTATTGTTGACTCAGGTTGAATCATGTTATTTATGGAAATTGGGAGAATATAATGATGATTACTAGAGAAATTACTTATTTGTTTGAGAGTTCAAGAGTAAATGATTTTATTTTGAGATAATTCATAAAACATATTAGGAATAATACGGGCTAAAATCATTATGATCCTCAAGTATTAATAATTTTTTAAAATATTTTTTATAAATCATATGGATAGTTATATTTTAAATGGTATATGTTGAACATTGTATTTTACTATATAATTGTGTAGGTTGAAGTTGTTTTTTGTCATAAAATGCTTATTTTTTTAGGTTATTTATCTTATATAGTAATAATATTTAAGCTCTTTTAATGAATAAAAATAAGGTAAATATATAGTTATCTAATTATTGATTTTTTTATTATCTACAATTTTATTCCACGACATCATGAATGAAAAAATTATCTTCAATACTAATAATTTGGAGAAAATATGATTTTGTGGAGTAAATTGGATAATTTAATAAAATGTTTTGTTTATGTAATTATATTTTATTAAGTTATTATTAAATTTAGTAAAATAATTACTCAAATATATGAAAATGGTTATAAAAAACATTATCCATTAAATTTTCTACAATGAAATCAATGACCTTTTATCCTATCATATATTTATGTGTTTGTGATTGTTAAAATTCTAATGAAAATGATCTATATAAATATCCATAAGAGAACTATAGTTATTTTTTGTTCATTATCCATGTTTTTCTAAATAGAACCCTAGTATTTCTAATCTAAGGCGGCCATCATACTACCCTTTATTTTTTTAAAAAATTATTTTTTATTAATAGTTTCTCTGATGTGGGGTTACAATAATTGTATTTTTATGTTCAAACCCCTAGATTTAAATTCCAAGTTTAAATTCATAAGAACTAATTTATTAATGGATTGATAATGATTCATCCTGAGTTTTCATGAAATAAACACTATGATCTATAGTGTAAATGATATGCCACATCAAGGTTAAATGAACATGTAAATATTATTATTTATATTTTATCATTATAACCATGCATTAGAATTAATGTTTTTAATGATATTAATTTAATTATGAAAATAATAATTTAATATGTATATAAAATTTATTCTTTGACCAATTAATTATAAATTATTGTAAAAACTTTTTCAAAATAAAAGAAAATGTTTTCCTAAAAATCTATTTTTATGAAAATAACTATGTTTTATACAAATAAATAAAAAAATAAATAATTTTGGATTATATTAATGAAATTGAAAAATATATTTAATATATTAAATCTAATTATTAAAATTCATCCTATGTATTTTCAATACATGATATGACAACAAATAAAATTTTTGGGATATAAATAGTGTTTTTTAAAAAATGTTTGTTCTACTACCTTTTGATGGGAATCTTTTTCTGAATCTAGTTTTGACCATTTTAAAGATTATAATAATTATAATTTAGAATAGTAGTTTCAAATATTACTTTTTATAATATTTTATTTTTTTATGGAAAAAATAAAATTTATAATGAATAATGAATAAACTAATACATTTTAATTTAAAAAAATCATCAGTTCCATTTTTAGTGATAATTACTATTTTGAATTTTTTAAGTATAATTATATCAAATTTATTCTAGTAAATCTAAATTAGGTCATTGGAATCAATTTCAAATTTAAATTCTTTATTAAAACAATGTGGACTATCAAACGTTTTTACTAAAAAAATATTATTTCACTTTCCTCAATGGGGTTAATTTTTAATTAATTTCTTAATTTTTTTTGGAATTTTGAATAAGTGATTTTATATTTGAAACAAAATATCCTAAATTATTAAATAGTACCCTTTCTTTTTTGGAATATATTAATAGTAACTTTTTTAATATTTTTATTACAATAGTTAAGGGTGAATCTAGAAATTAAAGTTAAAAATTATATTATAAAAATTAAACAATTAACATAAAATGTGGGAATGTTTAATTGAATGAGTTAGATTCAACCATAATCATGTTTTTCATAATTTAGTGATCTCTTTGTGCAATGAGATGTCTTTAAAGAACTTACTATATTATCATTAATGGAATGTATATTTTGTCATATTCATGTTTTGATGATGTAAAATATTTTAATAATGGGGATATATATATCATGTGATAGTCTGTAAATAATAATTTTTACGATAAACTATTCATATATATCATGTTAATTTATTTATAATTTTTTCAAAAAAAATTAATTTCCTTAAATGGTGACATAATGCTGATTCAATAATTATTTAATTTGTGATGCAATAAAATAAATGATATTAAAAATATTAAAATATTTATAATTTTATATAATGGATGTCATTAATAATTTTTATAAAAATAATTAACATTTTAAGGATGAGTAAATAGATTTTTTCTCTAAGATATCACGTATTCTATGAAATTTTAAAAATATAGATAATTAATTGTTTAAAAATTGACATTAGTTTTATTTAAAAACAAATAATATTTTATTAAATTATATAAAATTTATAAAAGTATAAATTTTTTCCATAAAAGTGGGTTATGACATTAAATTTCATCAATGACTCATTTAATATTTTTTTATTTTATCATAATTATATTTACCATAAAATTCTAAATAACAAGATATCATGGTAAGAGTTAAAATTGATAATAAAGGGCTAAAATAAGAAATGATATTTTTTAAAAAGGAGAAAAACTTATCTAATTTTTATTCGATTAATTGGATTTGAATTTAAATAATCATATCATCAAAATAAATTATTCTGGATCCATTTTTAATATAATATTAATTTATATTAATATAATATTTTGAAAAATTCCAAGAGGCCCCATCCTCTCTCTTATAAAATGGAACTCATTATTCTAATTTCAACTGACTAAAAAACTAATTTTGAATGTAAAATATCTACCCAAATACTTTAATACAACACCTACCCACATTCTAAAAGACTTATATTAGTAATAAAACACTGTTTAGTGTTGTTAAGGGGATAGTCAATGGAAATCGGCCAAATAAAGGGTACATGTTTTAATTAAGTGTTTACATATTATTTATTCTTCCACTACCTCAAAATCACCTACAAATATGATGAAATAATAAATCCAGTGTACTATACATAATGATATGTTATGGTTTTAATATAGTGACATAAATTCATTTCAACTTCCATCAAGTATAAAATGAATTAATCGTTAGTGTGTACATGTGAACTATCACCTCTACAATGTGATGCAATTCACTTTCAATAACCACATCACATGAATGAAATGAATACATATATTTAAATTATTAATATAATATTAATTATATTATGATTATCTTGGAAATATAAAATAATACTAAACTTCTTTCTATGATGACAATTTAAAAATTAGAACGTTACTCATACGTAGGTATGAATGACGATCTCCATGATTACAACATTATTCATTTATCATAAAAATATATTATAGGTTTCATTTAATAGTATTATTAATATAAAAATATAATTATTATGTCATTAATATTATTCTAGAGATGATGTACTTATGACCACTTTATCTTTGACATCATACCTATGTAATTTTTGAGTAAAGTATAGAATATCATCAAAATGTCCAATGTGAAATTAAATAAATACATAATTATTACAGCATTCTAACATGTGATATAAACAAATACTAAAATTTTGAAATTTGTATCATGAATATAAATAATTAACTGTGGTCTACATTTCATGAAGATAAATACTTATTTGAGGTGTCTGACTCAAGTTAAGGGACTCTCTAGCTAAAAATAATTTTTAATTTTTTAGTGTTTTATTCTACTAAATATTTATCATTCAAGTATATTCTATAAAAATATATATGCATTTTTTATATTCAAATATATATTTTGAAATATTAATTTTATAATTTATCTAAATTTTTTAATGTGTTATGGGACACTTATATTTAAAAAAATAATTTCTTGAAAATGTTTTAAATGAGATTTAAAATATAATGTTTTTTTAAAAAGTTGTAATTTTTTGACATATATAAAATAAAATGAATTTAAATTTATAATTAAGAGTTCATTGTTTAGTGTTTACATTATAGGATTTCAGAGTTATTTAAAATTAAATTAGTTATTTTATTACTTTTGTGGTTTTTATATTTTAATGTGTTTTTTACATTAAAAATGATATTCTGACATCTATAAATGTTTTATACATGGTTTTAGAAGCATTTTCAAGGGTTTTACTAATGATTTGGACTTTTAAAATTATATATGATTGTTTAAGCCCCATTATAGCTCACGGATGATCTCAATATTTCTTAGAACTAGGGTTGATCCCTAATATACGTCATGAAAAATCAGTGATCCTGATATAGCCTATACAAAGGGTGCGCCCCATTATATGTATCGAATGAATAGGGTACTCAATATATGGTAGTTGATCATATGTTATTCCATTGGTAAATGAGAATGTATTAGTTATATGGAAATGATGTAAAAATGAACCAATGTTATTTTTCTATGTTTTCAAATTAAATTTTATGAATTGGTTCATTTAATGGGTATACATACTTTCCCTTGACTAATGATTTTCTTTTATTATGTCCCTTATTGATATTTTTGTGCACATAACAAGTTGTAAATTTTATTCACACGTTTATTATTGATAATGGATAGAAATATTTCATGTTTATATATTTGAATATATGTCCTGAATAGAAATAATTTTTTATTTTAAAATGGTTTTCTTTGGTGGAAAAAACGTATACTTAGAATATGTGACTACTTGTAATGTATGGGTTAACATTTTAATAGTTTTTCCAAATTCCATAAAACTATAAACTGCTAAGTTCCTAGAATAGTAAACCTAGTTCAAAAACCATATAATATGTGATGTTTAAGGATGGTTCCTTATAATTGATAAATAAAATAATGATTTTGGATTAAAAGCAATAGGATACAAGAAAATTATAAATGATCATTATTATAAACTCAATTTGTAGGTAGAAAACTATCAATGACATAATAAATATGACATGATATTATGAATTATCTAGAAATGATCATGAATAACTTATAAATCTTTTCATTTATCATGGGAAAATCTCCCATAAGAAGATAATTTTTTTGTGAAATTATCACATTCTAAAGAACATGATTGAAAAAATGTTGAGCCATAAATTACTGGGATTAATCAAGGTTCTAGAAAATGGTGGATGAATAAAACTAATTATAAAATATTAAAAAATATTTCAGTTGAAATAATAATATTTTCTTTAAAATATGATCATTATCAATGGAAAAATTATTCTTAAAAAATTTATGCATGTCAAATTATAGATATAATTATTATGGACATAACACTTACATTTTATAAAAATTCATATATTAGGTTTACATGTAGTTCTATGGAATGATCGATCATTATGGATATAAATGTTCTTAATACATGTCTTTGTCTAGGAGAATTAATGAACAATGGGGGAGTCATACAAATGAGATGAAAACCAGTTATAGAAAAATAAAACTATAGATTGAATATCTGTACATGTTTGAAAACAAAATATAGGTATTGTTATGTTCATGATCGTTGGGGACGGTGTTATCGAAGGGGTCATAGAGTAGTGAAAATAATGATAAGCCTTCTCATTTTGGTAATATCATATATAAATATAATTATGATCAAATTCCAATTGATGAGAATTCATTATTAGAATATTATTTTATTATGGGAAGGGAAAATATATTTATGGATAATAAATAAGGGATAATCCTAAAACGAAAATTGTGATACTATAATTCAATAGTGTGTTTCAAAACATGCATTAGTAGTAGTAACATTCGACAATTATTCTTCCTTGAATATAACCAATTTTTTAATATTTTAATTTTTATTAATATATTGATAAAATTTTTATATTATTTTTTTGATTGTATGAAACAAAAAATATTATTTTCCATCCATTAATGTCATCATGGAAATAAGTAAAAATTCAAAATAAACACATGAATCATTATAAATATGTTCTTTTATAACTATTTCTCAACAATGTATATAAATTGGGAAAATTATTTTCATTAGTGATCTACCTGATAAAAGTTAAATGAGAATGAAAAATGAGAAAATTATATAGACATGAAACTCAATCATATTTTGCGTATCCATGAAAAATTATGATATATTCATTTTTAGGTATATTCATTTTTTTGGTAGCTTTTATGCACCCAACACATAGTTTAAATAAAATGTGATACTCTGTTAATGTATAATTATTTAAAAAAATTTATCATCACCTAGAAATTAAATTACATGGTTTTAATGGGAATAAAAAATTTATGAAACAGAAATTTAAAAAATGTACAAAACAAATACATTGTTAATCTATTTAATATTAACAAAATATAAACCACTAAATAAAAAATGATATGTTTTCTAAAAAATAATATTTTTATACAAATGATGACCTAGTCCTTCTTTGAAATCATATTAAAAAATAAATTTTTTAAAAATATTAAAAATTTATTATAAAAAATTATATTACTCTATGTATTAACAATATCATAATTATCTAAGGGTAAATTTACTAAATTCTCTAAAAATATTCACATTTCGATAAATAGTAAAAAAAATAATGATTTATATTGACTAATATATTGTAATTTAATAAGATTAAAAGATCTAAATTTATATTAATATTAAACTAAATTACAATTTTTTCAATACAAATTATCTCATTAAATCAATTTCATTTTGAATTTTCATATAAATGTTTTCAACATCTGAATGTATTTATTTTCAAAATCTACTTTCTCGACATGTATATATGTTTAATTTTACATGAAATAATACACTTAAGTTTTTTTAATTATAAAAAATAGATTCCATATTTTTAATTACAATAATTTATATTTTCATATTTGATTATACTAAATTTTTATCGTTATAAAAACGTAAAATACGAAAAATTATTTACCGCCTTTATGGAAAAATGGGTTTTCCGGGTGGTTAAACATAAAAGATAAGTGTTAAAATAACACCAAAAGTTATTATTCCTATTTTATAGTCATATTTAGACCATATATCATATAAATTTAGACTATTTTCAACATCAGTCATTGTCTCAAGATAGAATCACGGGTTGAAATAATCATTTCTAAAAATTTCATGTATATCCTCTCCCCGAAAAATAAAAATCCTCACAATATCATTCGAATTTGACAATTCCAAAACAATTTCATTCTTAATATAAAATACCTAATCATATACATAATTCCACACATTAATACCATATTCAATTATTTTATTTTAATTTCATCCTTGCAATGATTTCAGTGTATACAAATATATGTTTTTTTGAGAAGAGTTAACATCATTTACTGAGGTTTTTTTAATTTTTATTTCCCATTATTAAATTACTTTTAATTAATATTTACATAATAGACTCAGTATAATACATATACAAATAATTTTTTTGCGTGTTAGTGATGAAAGATATCTCCACCTATATCAAATGGGATGTGACACCATTGCTCTTATTTATGGCGTACTACCACCTCACGAACCGGTGTATTTTTTTCCATCAATGCTTCTAATGGATAATTATATCGATTTATGTAATGTTTATATAAGTTATTTGTGATATTATTATTTCAATTTAATTATAATAATAATATATACCTTTTATATTCCATTTTGTTTAGAATACGATAATGTGTATCCTATGTATGGAGGAAAATTGTCTGACAAATAGATGTCATTTTTTATCATTCGCATTATATGGTATGTTATAAATAATAATGTGATGATTATATATGTTACTCTATAAATTTTAACCAATATGTAAACGTAATATGTAATAAAATCTCTTACAAGATTAACCATTGAGGAAATGAAAACATCATTCTTGTGTATAGAAAACTATCATCTTGTGAAGAAATGTTATTTTTCCCCCCGAACATGGATGTTAGGTGTATCATATTGAAAGAAATAATATGGTATTTATTATTTAATTACAATCCTATAATTAAAGAAATAAATTATATATCTTCATTGATTTTTATAAAAAAGAGAAACATTACCCAGGCATATGTATGACCTTTCATCTATATTATTACAAAATAGTTCATTTTTTATATACATATTTCATTATGGGTATATAAAGTATATTTTTGGTATTATAATGAAAATTTTATAATGTACACCATATTTTATATGATAATTGAATAAAATAATTGCCCTGATTCAACATACGAAGGTTATTTTGGACATATGAGTCATTTATCTATAAAAATTATGACAAGATATTAATTATTTTTTTTATAAAATATGACATGTTTAATATTAAAATAAAAAGAATAATAAAAATTACACATATATTAATTATTTAAAAAATAATAATAAATTATATTATTTATGATTATAAATAACTCACATGACATATCTGGCTTGAGATGTTATATCTCTATAAACAACCACTTCTATCGTGTTATGATCATTCCTTATCTATCTCACCATATCTCTATCTTGATAAAATGTATTTATTATAAATTATTTACATATTTCTAAAAAAATATATTACTATTATATTCTATCATCATTTAATGATATAATACATGGCATAATATCATTTATTAAATTACTTTATTATAAAATTTATGTTTTTCATAATATAAATAATGATTATGCAACATATTCTATTTAAATAGGTATTATTATGTATTTAATTATGATTGATTCGATAATATTTATTACATATATCACAAACATGTAATGATTCATGTGAATATAATGTATTTAAATACATTGGGAAATTATTTTGACTCATAATGTGTCATGCATGGTATTATAGAGTAATCCTATTACCTCATGGGACTATGTCCTCCATGCAATATTTTCTATGCGGAAATCCCTGAATCATTTTTATTTCTTGTTATATGTTTTTGATCATTTAAATTAATAACATTAACTTAGGATACTATTTTAATTTTGATATTATCCAATGAAATTAATCATGAGTCTTATATTTTATGATATCATATGATAATATTGATTGTCATGTATTATTTCTATATCATGTATTTTCACTTACTAGATTTTTTAGCTCCCACCATTTTTTATTTGTCCCCCATATTGACACTTTTTCATTTATATGTTCAAATAAATATTAGGATCTCTTTATTGAAAATAAAATATGGAATCCATTATTATTATTATTATTGTAATATGTTACAAGTTTTCCAAAGGCACATGGAAATTAATTTAATTTTTCTATATTAATAAATAAATATTTTTAAGAATGATGAAATAGTATATACAAAAGAAAATTGATTAAATAGTTGGTGAAATTGGAATGTTTTAATTATACTTTGGATCTATAATGATAAACAATTACTGATTAAACTATGTCTACATCTACGATTAGGATTAATTATATAAAAAATCATTGGAATCATGATAATTATAGAGCAACTAGAATAAATTTAAATAATTTAATATAAGGTCACTATAAGTGTAAGTGGAAATTAAATTGAACTACCTAGGTCCATAACCTTGAAATTAGTGCATGGATATAAACTCAATCATCAACCTATTAACAAAACAAGCCTTATTTCACACATAGGGGATATGCTATAGAAATTAAAAAACTTTTTTTTAACCAGGTTAAATGAAATAAAAAAATATAATGTTAGAAAACCTACATGGGAAAATTACTTTGGATAACTTATGTTATATCTTAGTGGATCATATGTTAGTATGTTTGTGTCATTTATAATTTATTCCTCTAAATTTTATACATTTACCATTTATTTTTTAGTGTATTTTTTCCTATTTATTATTTATTCTAGATAATGATAGAAAATATGAAAAAAATTATATCATCCAACATTATAGGAAATGTGATGATTTTACCTATAATATTCCAAATATCAAACATATGGGTGTTCAAAAACATCATTGAAGTATTGCTTAAAAAAATTTATGTTGTGAATAATAATATAAATAACATATAAGTCCAAAATTCTCCTTAAAAAGTGATGTTTTGTATTCATGTATTTTATGTGAAAAAGTCCCCCTAACATAGAGGATCTTATAATCCGATCGTCATTAAACAATGGATTAACTACACTTATAATATATTATCTTACCTACAATAAATAGAGTAACAATACATTGTGATAACCATTTATCGGATATTTTAAGAAGCTGGTCAGTGGTGTAAAATAGTTAAGAAAACACCATCTAATGAATAAATTTATTCCATGGAATGTGAAGACATCATGAAAACATTTGTAATATATTTTTTTAAAAAAATATATCTAAAAATGGAGAATAAGTTTAGTTGTATAATGAAGAAGGATGAACAATATGTCCTGGAGTATGAGGAAAATGTCATGAGGCTTCCATGGTATAACTATATCAATATTATTAGGATTGAGATAGTGGTAGACAATTTCATTAGTGGGTTAAAAACTTGTCCACAATTTTTTTTGATTCAATACATTTATAGTTATGATGAGACTGTATTTTGATACCTCATAGTTGAGTTGAATATTGTTTAATCTTAGTGGTATAGTTAGAATAGTGAAAACACATAAAATATAGTTTCCTTTAGAACTATAAAGATATAAATCAAAGACAGGAAGGAAAACCCAAAAAAATATCTTGAAAAAATTATTGGTATAATAATACCAAAAACATCATAAGGGGAGTTAGAATAGTTTTTAATTTTGTAAAAATGGTTAATTAGGATAATAACAGACCTAGGGAAATGAAAAATCCCACTACTGAGGAAGAATAATAGATGGTCATGATCTAAACTATGCAAACTATAATGTTTTTTAACTATAAGATACATGTTATTTATGAAATCCAATTACTTAAAACATGGGTTGTCAGATAAAATCGTTGATATTAACTTAAACAGAATCATGGAGTTGAATATTTTGTCACTATCGATGTGGATTAAGCTAAAATTTATTCAGTGAAAGGTACACTGGTGATTCACTCCTACATATTTAATTAATCTTTTTATACTATTAATACAAATTATCTCATATCATGAATTTTTTGTATGACTCTACAATATTCATTATAGTACATAATGGATATGAATTTTAACAGAATATAAAATGGATTTTTGGTTGCATAACTATTATATAACTCCTCCTCATTCATTTTATGGGAACTAATCATCCATAATATAAATACACATCCTTTAGTGTATTTTTATAATTTTTATGCATTTAAATTGATATCCTTATATAAATCCAATATTAATTTTTGCGATAGGGAGACATATCTTTATATCCTAAATCATCCCCCAAGTATATACAAAAGTAATGATAAGGATGAATATCATTTTTAATCATCTATTCCAACACTAATATAAATACCTCATGAGAAACAAAACCTTTCAAAAATGATGGTGTAAATATAAAAAAATCATATAGAAAACCCTATTATGAATAATTTTACTGAATTATTAGAAATATATTTCATTGGCCTCCATCCTTTTTAAGAGGATGAGTTCTTGATCAAACTGGTACCTGGTACATTACCCACAACCATCAAACCTTAGTAACTATCCCCTTTTGAGATACATTAATTGAATAACAATTTTGAAATTAATATAGAAAAAGAATTTTATATGCATGAGTTATTTATTGTGGGGTTCTCATGTCCTCTTCATATATAAGATGGATTGGACAATGTTCCTTTTAAATAATTATCATGAAATCAATAAATTCATCATAATGAAAAAGTATCACATTTCATGGATAGATAACTCATTTGATAAAATACATGGAGCATAGTATTTCACTGAGTTTTTTCCTTCTATCAAGATATTACCATTTAAGGGTGAAGAATGACGATATTCCCATAACATCCTTTAAAAATGGTTAGGACATTATAATTTCATATTAATCCCTTTTTATCCTACAAATTCCCCAAAAATATATTTAAGAATTATTAATTTTGTATTTCGGGATTTCCTTTAAAAATTTTATTACTTTATATATGATATTCAAACATTATACAAGTGAAAAGAAGAGCTTGAATATTAATGAAAATTTTAATAAAGGGATTTGAGATGTGGTTATCAATATGAAAATTGTAGTAAAATATTATTTTTTCTAAAGGAAGTATCATTAATTTGGTATATGATCACCATAAAAGGGTTATATATTGATTCATATAAATCATTTGAAATTGAAGACTTCTCTAGAGAATCATCTATAAATTTTATTCTGAGTTTCTATATATGAGGTAGTTATTACAAAACAATTTGTGGATTTTTTTAATATTTTGAAACTCGTTATCCATGATGACACAGAAGGCAATAATATTTTATATGACTGGTGACTACATAATGATAAATAAGGAGTTACCGAAGATTATTTTCACTAAATTATTTTAAACGATCCTGATTGGACCTAAAATCCCAACATACTCGACATGCCCGAGAAAATACAATTGAAATATGGCATACCCCCACCTCATGAAATATAATAACCCCCACTTATTTCTTGCCAAGATAACAGGTGAAAAGAATTATACTCTACCTGGCCGGGTTTTTAATGCTCCTCCCCTGTAACACAAATTAAAAACCACATTTAGTAGGAGAAAATTCCTACTACCTGTAATCTTCTCCATCAAGATGTGGGGTCCAATTATCTTCCATGTAGTGGGGTCTTCTATCTTCAATAGGGATGTGGTTAGGCATATCAATTCTTATTGGGATTTTTGGTCTAATAGTTTTCATTACATAAAAAATAAGTGGTACCAGTAATTCTTCTTGGTTACCTATTAATCATGTGGTTAATTTTTTGACATTTGGGGGAGGTGAATTAAAACCCCCCCAATTAATGGGAAAATTATTTCCATGTGTTATCTGGGCCAACAAGTGGAGGGGGCCTTTTACTTACCTTTTGGTGGGGGTATGATATCTGCCAAAGAGCTGGGCTTGGGTGTGGTTGAGCTTTTTGGAATTTTAAGTCCAATCAGAATCATTATATTAAAGAATGGGGTAATGGTTACCCTTCATGGTAGGATGTTAAGACTATTGTAATGTGTTTGTTTTTCGGGGGAGTATAATAAAAAATAATTCCAGACATGGGACTGTTCCTTCAACATGTAATCTGAGATAACAATACATTGGGTCAGGTTATCTTCCATGTGGTGGGGGTCATCAATATTCTAGAGGGTTGGGCTATGGCACGACCAATCTTGTTGGGATTTTAGGTCCAATCTAGTTCATTAAATAAAATTTAGAGGTACTCATAATGCTTCGTATTTGGATGTTACGAATGTCCTCACAAGTTTGAATCACAAGATTGATTAATTAAAAACACTTCCAGGTAGGGGTTAGTTCCTGACACATGTTATTTGGGCCAATAGGAGTTGAGGGCTTATTATCTGCCATGTGTCGGGGGTCTGCTACCTTCCAGAGGGCAGGTCTTCAATGAGGCCAATCATTGAGGGATTTCTAGTCCAATTAGGTTCTTTATATAAAAAAGAAGTGGTAATTTCAATGCTTCTTGGTTGTATTTTATGATTGTGTTCTTGGGTTTGAGTTCTGAAGGAGGTGAATTAAAAACCATTCCAGGCAAGGGAAATTTCCTTCCACATTTTTCCTATGATAAAAAGAGGAGGGGTCCTCTTGTTTTATAGATTTTGGGGTCACCTATCTACTAGAAGTCAGTGGTACTCGTAACACTTCACAGTTGGATGTTAATTATATGATCACTTTTTTATGTTTCATGGGAGTCGAATTAAAAACCCTTTCAGGAGGGGAAAGTTCCTTCAGCGTGTTATCTATTCCATGAATAGGTGGGGCCTATTATCTTCCATGTGGTTGGTGAATTCTATATAATAAAGGATTGGGATCTTGTGTAGGAATTATTTTTGGGCTTTCAGGTCTAATCGGGTTTGATTAACAAAAATAAGTGGTACTCGTTATGCTTCTCGGGTGGTTGTTAAGCATGTGGTCAAAGGTTCGAGTTGTGGGGGAGGAAAATGAAAAACCCTTCAATGCATGGGATAGTTTTTTCCACATGTTATCTATGCCAGTAGGTAGTGGGGTCCTGTAATCTTCTATGTAGTGGGGGTCTACTATCATCCACAATGCTGGTCTTAAGTGTGGTAGAGATTTTTGGTCTGTTAGGTCCAACTAGATTTATTACAAAAAATTAGTGGTACTCATAACAATTATTATTTGGTTGTTAAGCTTGTGTTCATGGGATTGAGTTGAGGGGGAGTGAGATTAATAACCTCACCAGGCATGGGACAGTTCCAGCAACAAGTTATCTTGGATAGAATGAGGTGGTGAATTTTATCTTCCATATGATGGGGTTCTTCTATCTTCCAGATTGATGGGCTCCAGCATGGCTGATCATGATGGGATTATAGGTCCAATTGGGTCCAATACTGAGAATTCAGTGGTGCTAATAATAATTTGTTTTTGGATACTTAGAATATGGTCGCGGGTTCAATTTGCTATGGATTTGAATTAAAAACCCCTCAAGGAAGGGGATAGTTCATGCCACGTGTTATATGTGCTTGCAAGAGGTGTGGGCCTATTATCTTCTATGTTGCTGTGTTTTGCTATCTTCCAGATGTCTGGGCTCGGGCATTTCTAATTTTGATAGGATTTCTTGTCCAATAAGGTTAGTTACATAAAAAAGTGGTATGTAACGATTCCTTGTTGGCTATAAAGCTAGTAGTCACAGGTTATAGTTTTGGGGATGCTAATTAATAACCTCTCCATGCAAGGGATAATTCATGTAACATGTTCTCTTGTACAATATGAAGTGGGGCCTATTTTCTTCCTTGTGGTTGAGGTTTTCTATGTTCCAATGTGAAGGGATCGGGTGTGTTCAAGCAATTTGAGTGTTCAGGTCCAATCGAATTCATTAGATAAAAAGGAGTGGTACTCATAATGATTAAATATTGGTTTTTAAACCTATGGTCAAATTTTTTTGTATTGGGGGAGGTGAGTTAAAAACATCTCTAGACAAGGGATAGTTGGTAACACATGTTATATGGGCCAAAAAGTGGTCGAGGCCTATTTTCAAACATGTTGTTGGGGCCTTTGTTTTTCCAGAGGGTAGGGAACTTGCATGTAAATGTTTGTTGGTCATTTAGGTCCAATCAGGGTTCTATCCTAAAAATCCATTGTACTCATAATGTATTTCTACTGGATGATTATTTTATGGTCACGAGTTCGAGTTTCAGGGGATGAAAATTAAAAACCCTGATATGAATGGGAAAGTTCAAGGAAAATTTTATCTAGGCCAGCAATAGGTGGTTTCCTATTATCTACTATTTAGATGGGGTACGCTATGTTCTAGAGGGCTTAGACCGGGTGTGGCCATGAATATGAGGATTTCAGGTATAATGATGTTTTCTACATAAAATGAAATGTTACTCGTAACATATCATGGTTGTTTGTTAATCATTTCTCCATGATTTCGAGTTGCAGGGTAGAAATAATAACCCCCCTGGTAGGAGACATTTACTTCCTCTTGTTACCTAGGATAGTAAATGGTGGGGTATTTTTATCTACCTACAGGTGGTGGTCTGCTATCTTCCAGTGCGATGGGATCTAGCATGGATAATAAATTTGGTTGTTTAGGTATAATCTGGATCATTACATAAAAATCAATTGTAGTCATCTACTTCATGGTTGTTTGTTAAACATGTAGTCACGATTTCTAGTTGTGGGCGGGGGGTGAATTAAACACCCTTCCAAATAGAGGAAAATTGTGGCCATGTTCTATCAGGGATAAGAAGAGGTGGGGGCTTTTATCTTCCATGTGGTGGGGGAATGATATCTTCTAGAGGGTTGGGCATGGTCATGGCTAAGAATGTTGGGATATCATGTCTAATCAGGTTCGTTATATAAAATCAGTGGTTCTATTAATGCTTCCTGATTGGCTATTAAGCATGCGGTCATAAGGCTGAGCAGGGGTGGAGGTGAAATAAAAACCTCAAGATGCACATGAAAGTTCCTTCCAAGTGTTATCTGGGACAACGAGAGGTGGGGTCCAGTTATCTACAATGTGGTGGGAGTATTCTATCTGGAAAAATAATGGGCTCATCTATGGATGAACTTGTTGCACATTCAGGTATAATAATTTTCATTACATACAAATCAGTGGTACTCTTAACCCTTCCTAGATGGTTGTTATTCATGTGGCCATGTTTTTGAGTTTTGGGGGAGACAAATTAAATCCCCCTCTATGTAAGGGATAGTTTCATCCATGTGTTATCTAGGACAGTAAGAGGTGGGGGAATGTTATCTACTATTTGGTGGGGGTCTACTATCTTTCATAGGGCTCGACTCAGGAATGGATGATATTTTTGGGATTTCAAGTCCAATCGGGTTCGTTACATGAAAATAAGTGGTATTTGTAACACTTCCTGGTTGGATGTTAATAATTTGGTCATATGTTCGAGATGTGGGGGAGGATAATTATAAATCAATCCATGTAGGGGAAAGTTCCTTCCAGGGGATATTTGTGCGAGGAAGAGGTGGGTTCCAATTAGCGTCCATGTGGTGGGGGATTTTTTTTTTCTTCCAAAGGTATGGGAACACCTATGGTTGAGCTTGTTCAGATTTCATGTCCAATCAGATTTTTTACATGAAAAGATGTGTTACTCTTAATGCTTCTTAGTTGTTTGTTATTCCTATGGTCAGGGGTTTGAGTTTTGGGGGAGGTGAATTAAAAAACCCCACCATGCTATAGACAATTCCTATCACATATTATATGGTGTAGAAAAGTGGTGGGGGGCTATAATAATCCATGTGGTGGGGGTCTTATATGTGCCAAAGGGGTGGGTTCACGAGTGGCTATGTTTTTTGGGATTTCATGTCCAATCAGTTTTGTTATATGAAAATATGTTATACTCATAACACTACCTGGTTGGCTATTATGCATGTGCACAAGGGTTCAATTTGCACGGGATGTGAATTGAAAACAATTCCAGGCCATGGACAGTTCCTGCCACATTTTATCTGGGCTAATTGAAGGTGGGGGTCTGTTACCTATCATGTGGGGGGGGGGGTTCTTTATCTTCCACATGACTGGGCTCAGGCATCGCAGATATTTCTGCGGTTTCAGGTCCAATCAAGTTTGTTACATAAAATTCTTTGGTACTCATAATGCATTTCGGTTGGATGTTAAGACTATGGTCATGGGTTCATGTCCCAAGGGGGGGGGAGATTTAGAACCCCACCTATGTAGGGGACGGTTCCATTCACTTGTTATCTGAGCTAGAAAGTTGTAGGGGATTTAATCTGTAATGTGATGGGGTCTGCTATCTACCATAGGGATGGGCTATGGCATGACTAGTCTTATTTGGATTTTAGGACCAATAATATTTGTTACATTAAAATAAGTTGCCCTCATAATGCTTCCTGGTTGGATAACAATCTTGTGGTAATGGGTTCATGTTTCGGGGGAAGCAAATTAAAAACCCATCCAGATAGGTTACAGATCCTACAACATGTCATCTGAGCCAGAAAGAGGTGGGGCCTGTTATCAATCATGTTGAAGGGGTATGCTATCATATAGAGGGATGACATCAATTATGTCAGATATTTTTCTTATTTTAGGTCAAATCAGGTTCGTTAGATAAAAAGTAGTGGTACATGTAATGCATCTTGCTTGGATGTTTGGCCCATGGTCCAGGGTTTGAGTTGTAGGGGAGGTGAGTTAAAAAACCCGATAAGTTGGGGTAGTTCCTTCCATGTGTTATTTGGACCATCAACTGGTGGGTGCCTATTATCATCTATTTGGTGTGGGTCTTTTGTCTTCAAGAGTGATGTGATCGGGCATGTCTGAGCTTATTGGGATTTCATTTTCAAATTAATTCATTAAATAAAAAGGTTCAATTTTTATTTAATGAACCTAAATCAAAAATATTGTCCCAAAAAACCGAAAATCAAATCCTAGGTATGACACCTTAGATTATGGTCATTTGGAACATCATAACGGTGGGGAGAAACCCTAAATAGATGGAAGGAACAATAGATAAATTCATTTACATGAGAATCATTTATGAAATCACCACAAATACACAAATATTAAAATCTCCAAGAAGACATAATTTTAATTTAGGATCTATAAAGGATGAGGAGGTCGATTGGTGACTTAAATGGGGGGTGGATTAAAAACTAAATGATTTAGGAAATTAAAAAATTCCCTTTGAAAATATGGACTATTTGAGAAACCCTAAGGAAATTATCCCCAATCCATGATGAAGATAATCTTAAATGAGGTAAAATGGAACATGGGTGTACTCATAAGGTTTGTGGGATCGAGTGAGAGGTGTAATTACCAAAATATGTTAAAAATTATTGAGATATAAAAGATATAAATTTTTTCTACAAATATGGAAATGAGATCTTGGGTTAGACTACTACGTGAATAAATCAAACAAATCCACAATGATTAGTATTTTCCAAGGGGTCCAGATGGATATTGTGGTTTTAATAGGTCAGGGTAGGCCATGTGGGAAGTGGAATGGGAGAACAAGGTTTAAAAATGAAGGTGTTATACATAGAAGAAAATTTGTTTTTAAATATTGAAATGAGCTCATAGTTTGGCCAAATTCATAAGGAAACCACCTCAATAAACATACACAAAAAATGTGCCACTAGAAGTGTCACAAATTAAATTCAAAGTCGCCTTATCCATATACCCTTCCTTAAAAAATAGAATTCCAAATAACTTCCATGTCTTCCAGGACTAATGACTTATATCATGAACATTTAGGCGACAATTATAATCATGAAACACCTTGAATCCAAGAGAAAAATAAGAATCCAAAAAATATTCCTAACGATCAATATAATTGAAGATTTGAGATTGAAAAGAACATAATAAGAATTAATAATTACATTTTGGAAATGATAGAGAAATTGAAACCTTTAGGAATAAATAGATGATCAGAGAGAATCACAAACCATACATCTAAAAGTGTTTTACACATTCCATTAACATCCAGGGTAATGAAATAAGATTTATTAATAATTTAATTAATATTCTATTGAACATGTAATTTTTTATTATAATTTCATTGTGTTCATTTTTTGAAATTTTTATGAGAAATAATATTTTTTTTGACTGTCGAGAATATTTGTTTCCTTGGATTTCATTTTTAGTTCAGTTCTATAGATCTATAAAAGATAATGTAAAATGGGAATAGATATCTAAAATTGTAATTAAATGTTATTAAGTTAATTCTAGGAGATTTGAGTTTCCTATATATTAATTTTTTTCTCCATTAATGGGGATGAATCAATATATAAAATGTTAATGATAATTTTTCCGGAGTATGTTTAAGATTATTGTTCATTGGGATCATGTTTTGTTTTATAAATTAATATTATGTATATACATAATATTTCCTAAAAATTATATAACATATAATATGAATGATAAAATATAATTTAACCATAATAATGGTTCTATGACAATACTGGATGATGTGAATGGAAAATGTAAAAGCATCGTCTGTGATGGTGGTAAATCAACTCATCATGGATGATATTTACTATATCACAATAATAGATAGAGGAGAATGGGGTTGATGATGTATTTTACATTAATGTAATAAAATTTCATTATATATTATATAATAGATTTATCATTTATGTTTGGATAGAGGAAGTGATGTAAGGATATGACAATAAATGAAATTGAATAAAATTGAAAGAGAAATATAAATTGTTTACCTCTCGAATTATTCTCCTATAGAACCTCCTAAGGGAACTTGGGATTAAAATTCTATTAATACCAAAGGATCTATGATGTGGGGGAGGTACATGGTAATATAATTGAGTAGAAATTGGACAATCATCAAGGATTTGAATATCTGAGGAGAAATGGTGTTATTTATAGTGGAGGTGGGGGATGTTTTTTATTATTTGAATATTTATTTTAATATTTTGGCTCAGGACTGTAAATAGTTGGAACATTATCGATAAATATATAAAATAATTAATGTAATTTATATATTATTGTTATTACATAATATATTCTTTGAGGAATAGTTTTTTTAACTTATAATGTATAGATACTATAAATTACCGTATATTAATGCTGACAAACAATTAAACAATTTTATAAAATATCCAAAATTTAACCTAATATTTTTTCCAGTGTTTATAATTAAAAAATGGTCATAATTTTATAATTTTTTTTCTCTAAATATGGGATATTTAATTTTTTACTAAAAATTCATTTATACAAAAAAAATTATCAAAATATAAATTATTTTGTAATACTTTGAAAAATTAATTATGGATTAATAAAATTATCATATAATACTTTATAAAAATTTAAATATACCATTATGTTTCACCAAAATAAAAAAAAATATTTTATCCTTTTTAAAACATTTATTTTCATAAAATATGATATAATTATATCATATTTCAATTTATAAGACGCCTAAATATTATTTATGCATTCATATGAAATGTTACAATTATAAAGGCATATTTACTATTCCTTATTGTCACATTACTATTCCATTAATCAAGTTAATATATAAGAGTGTATTATTGATTTTTTATGCTTGGTGTTGATTGAAACTTAAGAAACCGAATGAATTGAATTTATCTAAGAAAATAGATTCCATAAAATCATAGGGTCTTATATTCATCACTAATTTTGAAATTTAGCCCTTCGATTATTTTAGGATTCTTTCCATCCTAAATTATGAGGGTGGTTCTTCTTCATAGAATACAGATGTTCTAATGTTTCTTTTTCTATTTTGGGTATTTTACAAATAATTTTTAACATCTAAGTCCCCCATATTATAAATATTTTCTCTCCATTGTCTGTAATCTAAAAAGTCACTTTGTAGTAAAAGAATTCGGGTTCTAGTTCTATTACTCCATAAGTGACTACATGTTCTAGATCTGGTGTATACTTCATTAAAAATGATATACAGAACACATTGTGAACATTTGGGAGACTTGGTGGAACTCATAATTTGTAAGATAATTTCCCATTTCCTTCCAAAATTTAAAATATTCAGATGTACATGGGGATTTTTTTCCATTTTTTGAACCATATGTCTCTCTAAAATTGTGATACGTTTAGATAGACATGATATCCAACATAAAATTTCAAATTATTTCTATGGTTGTCAGCATAGATATTTTTCCTATATTGAGATTCTTAAATATGAGACTGAATATTCTTTACCTTTGTTATATTCTCCTCAGTAAGTATGTGCCAACAAATTTTCTGTCACCAAATTCATCCAAAAAAGATGGAGTATGAAATCCATTTCCATATAACTCTTCAAATTTCCCCATATTAATACTATAATGAAAACTGTTATTGTATGAAAATTTCCCCAAAGGAAAATAACAACCCCACATACCTTAAAATTCATTTTTTCTTGGTCTCAAATATCCCGCTTCCTTATGTTCCTTAGAAAAATTCATACTCGAAACCTTACTTATGAAACCTTGCAATTGGGACACAAAGAAAACTCTACCTCGACTGCTAAATTTATTTTTGTCACATTTCTATCCACAAGAAATGATACCCCTTTTAGGTCAATGTTTTCACAGTTGTTGATACCCTGGGGAAATTTGTGATTGATCTCCAGTAATAGTATTCCAGCCCATGAAATCTCCACACATTTTTCACACTCCTAGGAGGATTCAATGCTAACACTACCTCCACCATGTTTGGGTCCACTTCCACTCTATCTACTGTGACAACATGTCCTAAAATGTGAACTTACTGAATTCAGAACTGGGACATCGAGGATTTCCCATTAAGGCTGGTTCTCTTCTAGTGAATCATGAACCTTGCTTAAGTGTCTTATGTGTTCATCCTTAGACGTCGTGTACACAAGGATATCATTGATGATGACTATTTCCAATCGTTCTATGTAGGATGGTCAAATTCATGAGTATCAAAAACACTATTGGGGGGTTATTAATGAAAAATGGTACCCCCATGTATTCATGACGACTGTAACAACATAAGATGGTTGTCTTTTATGTATCATTTTCCCATACATGTAGCTTCTGATATCCTAATCAAAGATCATCCATTGAGAACCATCATTCCACTTTTAACTAATTGAATAGACCATTGATCCTCTGAAGTGGATACATTATCTAAACAGTCACTTGATTCAAGTTCCAGAAATCTACGAACAACCTCATGATCATATTGACCATCATAGAGAATGAAAACTAAGGCTACCCAAAGTTAAAAATGGGGTCCTTTGAAGACCATAGACTACAAGACAACCAACTACAACCTCAACTCACAAAACTCTACTAGAGTGATCTGATAAGATAAGGAGGATATCAGGGTCATCCCATGGTGTATATAAATACGGATGTCTATCTCATAGTGATGGGTTATTCTTGGGACATATTTAGGGAATACATCCCCACTCTTCATCACTAATAATGAAAAATAGGTACTAGTTACATCCACTACACTAAGGGACAGGCTAGCCAATTGATGATACTTCTTTTTTCTCCTTCCAATGCATGAGTTAATATTGTTCTTAATGTGTTTTCTTTTCATAAAAAATAGAAATAAACCCAATCCTCCACTCTGGATACTATTGACCCTTTTTTATGACATAGAGTATAACGACTGAAAAAAGGGAATACCTTATCCTAATGTGATACATACTCTGAAAAAACAACAAAAATATACAAAGTAATGAACAAGGATTCCTTCCCACATGGGTCATTCAAGATTCTTTGTGGTCACGCAAGTACACATTTGTGTCACATATTGGTCGCGCAGGTGACTTGAGCACCCTCTTTGATTCTCACTTGTGGTCTTCTGCAGCCTATAAATACTCACGGTGGGCCCCCATTTCAGAGACAAAAAATTCTAGAAACTCATATTTGAGTTCCCGGTGCCCTAGTCTCTTCTCGAAGCTTCCAAAAACTTCTATGGTAATTTCCTACGTATAAATAATGATCTAAAGGGGGGCAAGGCCAAAGTGTTGGAATTCATCAACACATGCGCGCCAATGTGTCTAACACTTAAGGGAAATGTAGACACATGCGCTCCGCCTTACCCCTTCAACAGAACTTCCGCGCCACTCTTCTGAAAGACCCTAGGGATAATATTAAGTGCTTGAGACATGTCTCGCCCAAGTATTACTCCATGGGTTGACTATCTCGCAAGTACCCATGTATCGCGCAGGTATTCATCCGCGACCAGTACCTATGCACCCATGCATAACCAACTCCCCTACTAATTTTTGGGTGCCCCTCCTACCTATTCACCTCTATTATTCTATCCACCTATCCAATTCAAGATACAGCCTTCAAAACCATCTTCAAATCCATTTTTGGAATGGTTCCCTTGTTGGCATCCTTGTTTGAAAGTAATTCTGTGGAAAATCTCTCAATACATAGTGATTTACATATCTTTATGTCACTAAGGTAGAATATTTCATTCATTAAACCTCATCCTTTAAAGATAATAGGATCCTTAATATGGGCCTCCTTTTCAGGAGTAAGCCCTGGTCCATGTTTTCTTAACCTGGGAATCCTCATTAAGAGTAATCCCCAAGTCCCCTATTCATAGACCTCCTTCTCAAGAATAAGCCCAAGATAAAAGGTTCCCTTAATTCTTGGCTTCATTTTCAGGAATAATCCCCAGTCCAAGTTTCCTTAATTTGGGCCTCCTCCTTAAGAGTAAGACCCAATCAGAGATTTTAAACCTATGCCTCCTCCTTAGGAGTAAGCCCCAGTCATAAGTCCCCTTTAACTCAGGCCCCCTTCTCATGAATAAGCCCCAGTTCTCAAGTCTCTTTAACATGAGCCTCCATTTCAGGAATAAGTCCCAGTCATATTTTCTCTTACCCAGTCTTAATTTACTTTTGATTTAGGCTACTTTCTTAGGAGTAAAACCCATTGATAATTCCCCTAGAATTTGGGCATACTTATTAGGATTAATTCCTAAGTTATGTATCCAAATCTCTATAATGAACATATACCTTTATAGACCTTGTTCTCAGGTTTCTTCTCTGTAGTAAATCTTATTATTCATCTATCTGGGAAATTATTCATACATAATCCCCACATTATTTATTATGATTGCATATTTCATGTCACACTTGTCTGGTTTTACCAATACCTCTTGATTCTCACACCGATCAGGAATCATGTGATCTTCTAGTGTAAAAGTAATTATGACATATTTCTTTGATCCATCAATCATGCATAAACCTCATACTCCCTTACTGGATCTATGTGGGTTTTGATTCCTTCTCTAAACAAAGGATAGATGTGTATCCCATCTACAGTTATGATCCCAACTCTGAATTAATCTATGTCCTTCTGAATGACAATAAACTTCAAGTGCCCCGCTGAGTGGCTTACCAGTATGGTTATCATAATGATCAAGATATTTCTATATAATGTGTTAAAGGATACCATTGACTACGAATATATATATCAAATACAGATGATTCTCTATAAATGACGAACCTCGAATACATATAAAATATTACTTAAATTTCATACATATTTTATTGTCAAATCTAAAGTAAATACCTTTTTAATACTTGGTAATGTAATAAGGATTCACTAAAATAACATAAATATATAAAGAGAGTCCTTGAGTAGACAATAATTCCACTCAAAAAGGTCTGATGAGTCTGACCTCCCATCATCTCGACCAATGCAGATTTTTTATCCCCATCGGTCCACAACTAATGAGCACCTACCTTTGGAAAGTACATCCAAATGGATATAAAATCATTGGATGTTTCTGGATCTATGAACAAACCCGTTATAAACTGAATGGAATTTTTGAACCTTAAAAAAACAAGGTCATCCCCATTTTCATAGGGAACAAAAAATGGTGAACCTAACGTGAATCCTTAACCAAGTTAAAGTGATGTTTTACTTATTTGTTAGGCCCCTATTTAAACTCAGCGAGAGGGACAACAAAACAATAAATAACATATGTGCTCATACAAATGATATAGTGGGAGAACTTATCTTGATTATGTGTTTTATATCAAACATGCACTCTTTTCCATGATCTTCTGCGTTACAAAAATGGATTCTCTTAAGTTCACACCTGTGAATACTTCTGATGTGAATGCCCCTACTGCTACTCTTGATGGATCGTCATCCGCTTTGAGGATGAAATCACCTACTCAGCATCTTCAACGTTGGGTATCAAATGCACTGGTTAAGGAGAACCATCAAAACGGTACTATCCCAACTCTGGAGGCCACCTGACAAGCCCTCCAAGTCAATAATTCACCCTAGGCATCTAGACAGTGATGGCCATCGATCAAGAAGCTAGTGGTTCCAACCAACGTTTCCAACCATTTCGGGGTGTTATCCCCCGAACGCAATCACCAGTCCCTCCCATATTCTGGGGAGTTGAATGAGCAGGTCCCTCATGCCATTAATTCAAAGAGACAGGAGTCCTTCCCGAAGCCTCCCATCAACAATCACCATCAGACTCGTGTGGAAGTGCACCCTCAACATGATGAGAATGTCATCTCCAGGCATTCGTCTAACGTTCCTCGAACCCGAGAAGGAAAGAAGAACTACCAGAGGTGAAGACCGGTCAATAGTTAGAAGGTTATTATCTCTGTCATCTCCGGAGAAGTCCACCAACCTAACATGGTGGCAAGCAACGAACGCGCACACACACCTGTCTATTTTAATTTTTTTGTCCAGGATACTCGTATTGCAGCAGCACGCCAATCCCATCTGGTAATTATAGAAGAGTACTATAGAAAGGAACATAGACCTATTAATAAATTATCATCTATTCAGCAGGCTCGTCTGACTACATACAATGATGCCCGCCAACCCAATGTGTTGACAACTGGTAAACAGGAACATACACCTTCTTACACTCATCAATCATTACAGAAGTCTCATATGTCAGCATTGAAGGAAGCTCATCAACCATGTTCGGCAGAGTGCAATCAGCAGGAACATACACCTTCTAGTATTGATCAAGCCTACCGACAATCTCGTTTGGTAGCACTCAGATATGTGAATTGGAAATCCCCAAGGACAAACAAGAGTCCGACTCACCTCTCGGCCCCCACACATGAGTACTTTCAGAATTCACTGATAGGAAAAGGAGGACAGGAACAGGAATACACACCTACTCCAAACACGGAATGGAAGTATATCCCCATTCCGGAAACATAAGTCACCAAGAATATTCTTTGAATGGTGAAAGAGAAGAAGAAAATCCCTGCTCATATTTGGGATGCATGTCAGGATATTATAACAGCTTCAGTAGAATCTCAGGGAAAGACACATAAATCTATCCCTACAAGTAGGGTGACACATCAATAGTTCACTCCAGAACAGACACACACCTCTGTTCCAGTCCAAGAGGGTTGTGGGGAATACACCCCCATATCATGCAGACAACCAAGTGAGGCACATAAAATTGATTTGAGTAGAGATAATCTACATAACATGATCATTTCTCCTATGAAAGCACATACACTAGCCTATAATTACCACTTTCGTCAACAAGTTGTTCCTCAAGTGTGTTCGAAGGTGTCTATGAAGAAGACCCACCCAACACAGTCATGAAATCAAGAGCCAATTTTTAATAAGGCCTTTCGCGATGATGGAGTTTTTGAAGACCTTAGACAATAATATATTGGAATTCATGATTCTACTCCCTGATTTTCCAATAGTGGAAACATTAATTTCGAATGTCTTCATCAGAAACTTCCTCATGAAGACTTGCTTCATGAAAATTCGGTCGATCTCAAAGTAACATCTTCATATGAGAGTCACAAGAACCCTCTCTATGGCTAGAAGACCAAGGAGAAAAATGTTCCATCTTTTTCTATAACCCACCATGGTGTTCCTTCCCATGATGATGAATTTAGCTGCAAAATTCCTCTCTGCATTAGTAATTCCCATTGCCTGGAAAATGCTCCAATGGACAATGTAGTGATGAGAAAGACCTATTATCTTGAGGTAAATGAAAATGTGAGGCCATTCATGTCAGATTATTTACCACCAACAGGTGAAATACTTTCTCAATCATATGATAGTCCTAGGTGTAGGTCATTATCCAAACCACCCCTAGGCCATTCATCTTCTATTTTGATCAGTGATTTATCTACCAATCTTGTTGAATCCGATGATGCAACAATGAAGCAACTGATCTGGTCGAATCAGGTAGAAGATTAATCATTGAATGATAAAATAGGATGTACTGAATATGAGAAAACAACTGAAAAAAGGTGAAGTTCCAGTCATGTTTTGGCCTTTGTCTGACTCTTAGAATGACATTCCAGAGAAGTTGATGGAAGATGGAATTAATGATATTCGTCTCACCATATGGAAAACTCTTTCTCAGTTGATAAAGAAGATATTATCAAATGAGGAATATGAAAATCATTTAAAGTAATAGAAGGGTCACAAAGCCAAATTGACTTGGAATCTCTCTCAGTTTCTCTATATACGAAGCCTGAAAAGAAGTAGAGAGCCCTTTAGTGTTCATGCCTTGGCTCACTAAGAAGATTGCACCAGTTAATTGCCAATGCCCTATCTTGTATTCATATCAGTGGATGGGGTGTTCATGGAGCACTACATTTCACTGTACTCTCTATCTAGCAAAGACAGCCGAAAATGGTCTCATGCAATGTTATTTCCCATGGCCGGCCACATCCAATTGGCTTTGTTTGTAATCAAAGGCTCGCTCAAGAACATTCCTCAACTAGTTCTTCTCAAAGTCAAGAATACAAAGAAAAAGATGAAGAATTATTCATGCATCAAGAAAACATGAATAATGAAAAGGCTTCTCATTTAGAGCGTGCACATCATCAAGTAACATAAGTGTCAAAAATCATCTAGCGTTCATTTGAGTTGGGTGATAAAAGTGGATGCAGGTTGATGCATCCAGCAAATCTTCGGACTAAAATCCGTAAAATCAGTAGATATTTCAAGAAAATATAAGACATAGCAGCTTAAAAATCACCCCATCTTGCAAGACTGGGTACTCTTTTAACCCAACCCTCAGAATAAACAAATAGGATCTGAGATGTTGAGTAGGAACAACAAGAACAGCCCCAGTCCACCGAACTGGGGACTTTATCAAATCATCAATCTATTCCTCAGATAAATTCGGTCTTCTCACGATTATAGAATAAGACAAAAGAGGAACTAAGGGACGAATTATCATGGGATTCCCTCCAAATTATGATTTGTCAAGAAGTTTATGGGGGATCGAATCGAAAAAATGCAATTTCTCATCAAAGACATGGAAGAAGACAATATCGCAGAAATGTTGATAGAAGGGACACAATGTATTATGCATTAATTAATATCATCAATGTCGTTGTCGCTGATCCACCAGATGAGTCTCACTTAGAAGGATCAGATGAAGAGACTCCCGCTCAGGATATTATATGCACAAACACAAATGAATAAGTTGTGCGTACACGAAATCAACGGCTTACCCATAATCTGGGTGTTCCTTCCAATATCCAACTTCCCCCTCTCTGAAAGGTGTCCAGCAAGGGGAAATGAAAAAATCATGTAACATAACCATCCTATGGAGAATTCCAATCACTCTCACTAGAGTAAATATTTTCACAACAGGAGGATGAAATGGAAGAATTGAGGAGGTTCAATGCAGAACTACTTCAAGGTAGTCTTCCTCCTAAGCGTGTTGGAGTCTATCAGCCAAGAGAATTTTTTATAGTTACTGAGATGGATCAATAATATCCTCCTTTTTCAATACACCCTCACAAGTGTAATCCTACGGGTCAGGTGAAACAACAATTGGCAGTGCTCCATCAGTTGCAGTACCAGCCACAACATCTGTCCAAGCTCCAGTAAGTGCACCTACTCAAGTACAAGATCAACCAGATGTTTCTCAAAATTTAATAATTAATATTGATACATTAACAGCTCAGTTGGAAGATATGGAGGGAAATCATGCTCAAATTCAACCAGAAATGATAGCTTACCCTGAATGGGTTGATGCGATTCCTCCCCCATCATTTTTTTCGAGTACCACATTCCCAATCTTTAATGGTTTAGAAGATCCAGAGCAACACGTAACACATTTAGTTTGTTGTTGTGAACCCATGATGGAAACCCCTCAACGTCAAGAATAAGTTAAGCTCAGCTGTTTTGTATAGTCATTATAAAGAACTTATTTTGTTTGATACACAAGCTTGCAATCCCAGTCAATTACCGGATGGGAAGATCTCTGTCAACTATTTCATCTTCAATTTAGATCAACTTTTCCAAAGACAATAGTTTTTTATCATACAAATTGTAAGAATAGGTATAATGAAATGGTTTCAGATTTCATTGCTGGCTAGAAGGGATTAACATATTCCTTAAGCTTAGCACTCCATCAAGATGAATTATTGCCAATCTGTGTGGAAAATATGCTTGATGAGTTACGGACATCGTTGATCCTTGTGAAATACATAGGAGGGTTTTGAGACCTTACTTCAATTACTCATCAGATTTAAGATTCTACTATGAAGACTAAGGATAAAACTCGTGTAATTCCATAATCTCCATAAAGGAGAATGTTTAGAGGAGATACTTATATAATTATGCTTAAACAAGCACTTGTACCTTCTTCTACATCAAAACCTCATATTTCCGAAGGACTCTACCTCCTGAGCATCAAAAACAGAGGCTGATTCGTCAAGATGATCAAAGAGATCAAAGATGAAAACAATTTGATGATTTGAAAAGAAGATTTTACCATTTCCAGAATCAAAAAGTTCATGGTTACTTCATTTCGACTCTGGAAAATAATTTGGTTCAATTACCAAGGCCCAAGAGGCCGAACAAGGAAGGAGATGAAGACTGTCCAAATTTAATCCCATTTCATCAAATGTTGGGAAATCCCATTTAGGATTTTTTTTTGTCTTCAAGGACCTCCTGCATATAATGGTCGACTTGGGACAAGTCAAATTCAGAGGTTCTTCATCTCAGGTAGCATGTGTTACTGCTTCAGATCCAGAGGAAGAATAAAAGTGAAAAAAAGTCAAAAACAAAAATATTCTGAAATATGCTGATTGGATGGTAAGAAAAATGATCAACGGAACTCATGCCAGTTTGAAAATGGAATTTAAGAAACAAATTTTTTCTTCTACTATTAATTCCACAACAAAACCCAGTTCATCAGAGGGGAAATCCTAAAACAAACGGCATATGTCAAAGAAATAAGAGCAATCAGAAGAATATGAGATCATGTAAAAGCCCAAGTTTTCTTTGACTCTAGAAGATTTTATGCCATCTACTTCGAAGCAACGGGAACCTCCCCACCAAACAGAACTGCCTAAATTTTCTAATCAGGTAGAGTCTTCATCAGAAAATGTGTTGATCATTGGTTCTGTTATCATTATTCACTTTACAGATCCTTATGCCAGTCGTAGTTTCGATTTTGATGAGCCTGAGTTCCCTGTATCAAATAGTGTAATTAGAGTGAGTTCCAGAGGTATGGGATACATAGGAAGACATGGATATCCTAGAAGACACTATTCCAATTATACTCCTCCTAGAACTGTGTATGTAGCAGAAACTCGTGGTAGAGCCTTTTTGTGAGCTCAACAAGAACAAGCAAATTCTTCCACCAATAGAATATTTAGTCCTGGAACAGTTACTCAGGAGGATCGGTTAGAGGTTACACCTTATTCCTCTGCACATTTAAATACACCTAATCGGTCTAATGATCCAAAGCTACGATTATTTTCAACTCCTATACCGATACAGGAAGCATCTACATCTAATGAATCATCATCTAAGGCACCTGCGAAACCACATGTTCTAGTTGGGAAATGCAGACCTTTGGGTAAAAAGTATGATGTATTGAAACACATGGCTCAATTACCGGAAAAGTTTTCAATTGTGGATGACTTGAATTTATCAAAGGTTTATTTGGAGGCACTCATCGAGTCTTTTTCAAGTACTCAGGAGTTTGAAACTGAAATTGTTGCGGCTGAAGTCTACCATGTAGAGAATAAACTTGTAGAATTCCATGTAGTGATATCATTCACAGATGAAGATGAAGATGATTTTGTGCATGGACATATAATAACGTTCTACCTATCTGGAAAGTTAAATGGTGTATACATATGAAGATCATTCATTGATAATGGTTCAGTAGTCAACCTCGTCCCCATACGTACACTTCATCTATTGGGGATCACGAAATCGGATTTATCTCCTTCAACATTGATGTTTCAATGGTATGATAAAAATGAACAAGAACCACTGGGTGAGATTACACTCAGAACACAGTTTGGAGACCTTTTATCCAATACAGATTTCATGGTTGATGATCATGATACTGCCTTCAATATTTTTCTTGGAGGACCTTGGCTACATCAACATGTGGTTATCCCTTCATCATACCATCAATGACTCAAATATTGATTCAATGGTCAAATTGGGACATTTTATGGTGATAAGGCCGCATCCAAAACATGTGAATCTCAATAAATTGAGGTGGAATTTTATCACATGAAGGGTAAATAAAAATACACAACATTGGAGGTTACCAATGTTAATGCTCCATTTGGTTTGGAAAATATTCCAGTAAATCCATTTACACATGTAAGTACAGATTATGTGTTTCCTATCAGTAAAATTGATAGGATAGACCCAAATCAAAATAATCTTACAGAAATATCCATAATGTTAATTATAGAAATCTACCCAGACAACATGGGAGAATTTGGTGACTCAATAAGCAATTATGAAAGCCCAAATGGAGATGTCTACATTTCATCTGTTGAAATCCAGAAAGTCTATAATTCACCAATCAGGCCAGAAGAAGTCATAGTAATGCCAGAGCTGAATGATGATGTCGATTCCCAATCCATCTTCTGCTCTTTATTACCTATGGAAGACCCTTCAACGTCAATAGTGTTAGAAATGGAAGCCTCTTCTTCATGATGTTCAAATTTTAACATCTCTACTGATCATGGAAATTCTGAATCAAAATATACTATGCAAGTAGAAACAGAAGAAATAGCACATGTTGAAGAAGATATAGGAAGATCTCAGGGATGCACCTCCAGCATTTGATGAGGGTTTCTCTACCATTGTAGATAACTCAGAGAAATATATCTCGGTAAAAAAGAAGATTGACACCCCACATAAATTAGTGCGGCCATGACTCTTGAAGATAAGGAAATGTATATTTAATTTTTGAAGAAAAATCCAGATGTATATTTTTTGAACTATACAGAAATTCAATGCCCTAATCCTTATGTTTCTACTCATCATTTTGGTTTTCCAAAAGAACATCGAGGATTTAAGCAAGCTGCAAGAAGAACACACCCAATTTATCTTTCCAAAATTGAAGCAGAGGTGGATAATCTTATCAAATATTACTTCATCATAGAAGTTCAATATCCCAAATGGTTGGATAATATTTTTCCTATGAAAAATATGAACAGAGAAATTAGATTTTTCCTTGATTGTAGAGATCTTAATCAGCATTGACCTAAGGATGATTTTCTAGTTCTGATTACAGAACTCTTAATTGATGAAACAGCTGGCTATGAATCACTTTACATTATGGATGGATATTCCGGGTATAATCAAATATGAATGGATCCAAAAGATGAAGAATATACAACCTTTAGAGCCCCTCAATGTGTGTTTTACTAGCGTGTAATTCTCTTTGGCTTGAAGAATATAGGTGCAACATATTAGTGTTCCATGCATCGTATCTTCAAACCCAATTTTGGGAAGTTTGTTGAATGTTATATGGATGATTTTTTGGTTAACTACCGGATACGTTCTAATTACTTGGCCGATTTGGAAGTCATATTCAACAAACTTTCACAACACAATTTGAAGTTGAACCCCTTGAAATGTTATTTTGGGGTAACCACGGGAAAATTTCTTGGCTTTATTATACACCATCTCGGTATTAATTTCAATCCTGAGAAGAAAAATTCAATCCTTGGTATGTCACCTCCTTGAAATTTGAATTAATTTAGAGGACTTCAAGGACTCTTAGCCTATATTCATCATTTCATCGCCAATTTGGCTGTAAAAAGTTTACCCTTCACCAAATTGATGAAGAAGGGAGTCACATACAAGTGGACTAAAGAATATCAAAAAGCATTAAATATTATCAATAAGTATCTCTTGAGTCTACCAGTATTAATGCCACATGTTGAAGGAAGAAAACATATCCTCTATGTGACATCTTTAGAGCGATCAATGGGTTCCTTCCTTGCCTAGAAGAATGATGCTGGGAATGAAAACATCCTCTAATATCTCTATCGAACTATTCTTGAATCAGAAACCTGATATTCAAGTATTGAGAAGTGTTTCCTAGAATTAATCTACGCAGTTCAGAAGTTGAGACACTACCTACAACATCACGGGGTCAAATTGATATCTCGCAATAACCCACTCAAATTTATCCTTAGTTGTCCAATGCTTACAGGACGTCTTGCAAGGTGGGTAATTTTTTTCATCAATTTGATATCCAGTATATGTCCCATAAAGAAATAAAGGGCCACGCTCTAGCTAATTTCCTTGCTAAACATCCTTCAGTAGAAGATACATATTTATATATTTAACTTTCTTATAATGAATTCATTTCTATTCAAGATAATCTTAAACCATGGTAAATATACTTTGATGGTGCTTCATGAAGTCCAACAGGGAAGAAAATTGATGATCCAAAATTCAACAATGTTGAGTTAGGAATTGTACTCATTTCCCCAGAAAAAGAAGTTCTACCATATTTATTCTTATTGCTGGAAGGCGGTACAAATAATGAAGCAAAATACCAAGCTCTCATCGCAGGATTTGAGTTGTCACATCATGAACAAGTGAATCACATAAAGGGGAAAGGTTATTCAGACCTAGTAATCAAACAAGTCAATTGGGATTATGCAATAAGAATAGAAAAATTAACCCCTTTGTTTGATTACTTCAGAGTGTTAACGGCGGAATTTCCTACACAACTGACATTTTTTATGTCCCGCGATCACATAATTCCCATGCAGATACATTGGATAATATAGCCACAGCCTTGGAAGATCAAAATAGGGATGGGACAATCATCAGAATTGCCCACTGTCATTCAATTTTATCTTATGTTCAAACCAGAACCAAGGAAATCAATGTAATTAGTCCCATCTCTAAACCATATGGTCATACTACAGGATGGATGCCACAAATCAGGGAATACCTTTAAAATAGAACACTTACACCAGATAGAGCTAGGAAAGAACATGCCCTGAGGCGTGTGGCCAATTTTACTCTTTATGATAGCCCTGATCACCTAGTGAAAATTCTTTACAAAATATGTTTTGATTTCAGATGCATTGATAGTGAAGAGACAATGCTTGTCATGAAAGAAGTACATGCAGGAGTCTGTGGTGACCATCAGTCTTGACATAGACTATTTAATCAAATTTGAAGGCTTTGATACTTTTGGCCTTCAATGATACAAGATTGGGTTGACTTCACAAATAAGTGTCATTCTTTCCATGTACATGACAACTTCGTTCATCAACCTCTAGAGTTGCTTCATACAGATAAATAATCATGGCCATTTTCCACATGGTGAATGGATGTGAGGAAATACCTCTCAATGATGTTAGTTCTAAAATAATTGTTGCTTCATCAAGTATAACATCATTACCATATTTGGTGTCCCTCATACCATATTGACGGAAAATGGCACCAAATTCTGTTCATCCGAGGTAAAGAGGTTGTATCAAGAATGCAACATCAAATGAAACCATTCCTCTTAGTATCACGCAGTGTCCAACGGCCAAATAGAAGCCTTAAAAAAGACTCTTTCAAAAATAATGCAAAAGATGTTGGATAAAGATATGAATTCATGGCCTGATAAACTCTTTCATGCTTTATGGGATTATCGGACCACCACCCGCACTGCAACGCAATCAACTCTATATTAACAGGTATATGGAATGGAAGCAGTATTCCCCAATGAAGTTCAATTAGATTTACTCAGAGTTTCCATTTTTGATCAGTCATCGACAGATGAACAATCTCAAAAGCGATTGGATGAATTGGAATAGTTAGATGAGAAAACATTGTGCACCCTACATCACTTGGAAGTCTATCATAATTGAATAGCACAAGATTTCAACAAAAACGTTTGTCTTCGTTCATTAATTTAGGGAGAATTGGAATTAGTTATCAAAACACCAATGATACCAGGAATGAAACCTCCCACGATTAAACCAAAATGGGAAGGATCTTATTCAATACATAAGGTCTACTCCAATGGATCTTATTCTATAATCTCAATGGATGGAGAACTCATCACTACTCCAACCAATGCCATATTTCTAAAAAAGTATTTTGTATAAGAACAAAATAAATCAGTTACTATCCATGCATACAACCTTAAACTATTTGCATTTTTCTTGTCCAACATGATGTTAAATTGTGTTGTCCTTGATGCAAGACTATAAACTGCATTGTCACTTATGTCCAGCAAGACGTTAAACTGCACCATCAACGGTCTATGCGTATGACCATAAACTATTTGCACCATCGTCCAATATGATTTTAAACTTTGAAAACGTCCCTAATACGTCCTATATGACGTTAAACAGTATTTTGTCCTTACTACATGACATTAAACTACACAGTCTCCCTTTCATCCAACTTGATGTTAAACTATATTGTCTACATCGTCTAAGCTACATGATGCTAAACTATACAACAACCTTATTGTCCAACATGACACAAAACTATGTTCACATCCAGTATGACGTTAAACTGTGTCCCTATATTTTTCCTACATTACATTAAACTAAAAAAAGTCCTTTAATACATCATACATGACATAAAATTGTGCATCGTTAGGGTTGTTGCTACATCTCATTTCTCACACCGAGTATGATTCACTTGAGCTTAGAGTAAATATCAACCATAATAACCTCTCTAGGCCGTGAACCATGCATAAGTCCCAACACTTTATTTTTTGATTTTTGTACTCAAAAACAACTTGATCACCAATTCATTTTTTTTTATTGAACTACACGGATGTTGATCCTTGCCTTATAGGGTGGGTACATAAGAAACATCCCGAAGTCCAAGCCCAAAACCAAACTATTGACATCGATTCACCTCCATCTCATATGATGTTGATTCGTGAATCCACCCCCAGAATCAATCTCTTCACATTGGTTCACCTTTTTCCTTATTATATGACATAAACTGTACAAAAGTTTTGACATGTAAGACAATAAACTACAACATTCATTGACATCCTCACCTGAGAGAGAATCATTATTTACATTGATCTCCAATCATTTTATATTCCAAAGACTATGTGCGTAAAAGGAAATGCCTGAACCTTTTTATCTTTGGTCAATCCATCATTGCACTAAATTCACATTTTCCCCCATCAATTGTACGAACCAATTCTGTACAAATGGTATTTCAAGAACATCGTGTGGCTTGATTCAAATCCTTATGGGATACGTAGGAACCATCGAGTGTCCCTCGAACCCAACCCCAAGTCTTTGGGCCTAACCCCAAATTATAATTTCAGTCCCCTAGCTGAAAAGTCCCCCTATAATACACACACTATGTATTCATTATTTTTTCCTGGTCTCTATGACCTTAAACTAAGATCTCCTATACTCTCTTCCTACATGACGTTAAACTATATTTCTAGAACATCGTATGGCTTTATTCACATCCTTATGGGAAACGTAGTGAAGTCAATCATCTCAATTCAGAACCCAGCCACAACATGATTATAGCTATAATTGGTCTGTGTATCTCTTTACATACATTGGACAATACCAATTTTTTATGTGTCATAATCCTAACCTTAAATACTTTCAGAACTTCCTAACCCTTTTTCTTGACTTCTGGTCACAAAAATTTCTAATTTATGAGATTTCTTTTGCCTAACTATACAACATGTTCCCTTAGCCGGCCTTTCATAAGTTGTATACATAATGGACATGTCAGCCAAAAGATACTATTATTGGACTATGCAGCCAATTCCCTTAGGTGGCCCTACATAATTCAACCCCCTAACGGGTTTATTAAATAATGCTAACTGAATTCATGGTATGAAAAACTTTTTTTGTCCTTATTGGTCTTATTTACAATGTGTAGGGATCCGCAAAAATAGCCATCCTTAACATATTAATCCAATACTCCTTTTCATGATCTGAAAGTATTCATGTCTATTGTTTATATTTCCCTTCCCTAAGATTGGGTCAGTCCATCGTAGGAATAACATTCATCCAGTTATTAGAAAATCTTCTTTGGAAATATCATCTCCATATTCAAATGACTCTCTCCAAAAAGAAAACTCAATGATTTTGAAAATTTGAATGTCCATAAACTTCCACTGGATTTTTAGAAGTAGAAAAGTGAATTTCTGAGAGTTCTTTTTCCTGACTTTACAGCACATTCTCTTAGACGGTCTTGCATAAGTAGTCTACATAACAGACATGTCAACCAAAAGATGCTATTATTTGACTATGCAGCCAATTCCATTAAGTGGCCCTGCATAATACAACCCCCTAACGGGTTTGATGAATAGTGGTAACATCACTCTTAGGAAATACTTATTTTCATGCCTTTTAGCCCTTTTTTCATATGATTTCTCATTTTAAATTTTTTTTAAGTCATACATTACATGTTTTCTCCCATACTTGAATGTGGTAATATGTTTTGAGACAAATTATCAAGGAATTATGTTAATTTTAGTCCATTCACAATTTAGTCAAAGTTATCTGACCTTAAACCTTATATTTTTTATGTCTGACATTAATGACTATAAACTGCCAGATTTATCATTTTCCTCAGAGTCAAATCCTTTTTTCTCTCCAGATACAACTTTTAGTAGGGAATTTTGTTGACGCCCCATTCCTTCATAGAGACTAAGGACTGAAAAAAGGGAATACCTTATCCCAAGGTGATTCATAATTCTAAGAAACATCAAAAATTGGCAAAGGAATGAACAAGGATTCCATTCCACTTGGGCCACCCAAGTTTTATTATGGTTGCACAAGTACACCTTCTCATCGTATATTGGTCACATAGGTGACTTGCATGCCCTCTTTGGTTCTCGCTCGGGGACTTCAGCATCGTATTAATACTCACGGTGGGCCCCCCATTTCGGGGACGAAAAATTCCAAAAAACTTAAATTTGATCTCCTAGCGCCCTAGTATCTTCTAGAAGCTTCCGAACAATTCTAAGGTAATTTCTTACCTAGAATGGTAGATCTAAAGAAGAGGGGGGGAGCCAAGGCCTATGTGTTTAAATTCATCAACACATGCACGCATAAGTGTCTAACCCTTAAGGGAAATGAAGACACTTGCGTGCCGACTTCCCCCTTAAAGAGAACTTGTGTTCCACTCTTCTGGAAGCCCCTAGGGATAATTCTAAAGGCTTGAGTGATGTCCTTCAAAAGTCTGACTCCATGGGTTGACCGTCGCGCAAGTACCCATGTATCGCGTAGGTATGCCTGCGCGACCAGTACCTACACTCCCACACAGGATCTACGCGCCTACTTCTTTTTTGGTCCCCCTCCTACATGTTCACTTGTCTTATTCTATTCACCTCTTCTATTTAAGATTCATCCTTCAAAACCCTCTTCAAAGCCATTTTTGGAATGTTTCCCCTGTTGGATTCCTTGTCTGAAAGGAATTCTGTGGAACATATCTCAAAACATAGTGATTTACATATCATTGTGTCACTAAGGTTAGATATTTCATTCATTCAACCTCATCCTTTATTGAAGAGAGGATCCTTAATACGGGCCTCTTTTTTAAGAGTAATCCCCAGTCCATGTTTTCTTAACCTGGGCATCCTCGTTATGAGTAAGCCCTAAGTCCACTATTCATGGGATTCCTTCTCAATAATAAGCCCCAGCTATCAATTTCCCTTAATTCTGGGCCTCTTTTTCAGGATTAATCCGCAGTACATGTTCTCGTAATTTGGGCCTCCACATTAATAGTATGTCCTAATAAAAAGTTTCTAAACATGGGCCACCTCCTCATGAGTAATCCCCAGTCATAATCCCCCCTTAACTTGGCCCTCCTTCTCAAGAATAAGCCCCAGTTCTCAAATCCCATTAACCTGGGCCTCCTTCCCAAGAATAAGTCCCAGTCATATTTTCTCTTAACCAGTATTAATTTACTTTTGATTTAGGCTTCCTTCTCAAGAGTAAAAACCAATCATAAGTACCCTCTAATTTAGGTATCCTTATGAGGATTAATTCCTAAGTTAAGTATTCAAATCACTATAAACTACATATATGTTTATGGACCTTGTTCCTGGGTTTCCTCTCTGAAGTAAATCATAATATTCATCTATTTGAGAAATCATACATACATAAGCCCCACATTATTTCTTATGATTGCATTTTCATGGCAGAATTTCCTTGTTTTACCAATACCTCTTATTTCTCACACCGAGCATGACTCATGTGAGCATAGAGTGTAAAAGTAATTATGGCATCTTTCTTTGAGCCATCAATCATGCATAAACCTTATACTCCCTTAATCGAACTACGTGGGTTCTAATTAATTATCTAAATAAAGGATACATAGGTATCCCATCTATAGGCACGATCCAAACTCCGATATAATATATGTCCTTCTGAATGAAACTATATATCAGGTGCCCTACTAAGTGGCTTTAAAACCAGTATGTTTATCATAATGACCAATATATTTCCATATAATGTGTTAATGGATACCATTGACTAATAATCTCTAAAAAATACAGATGATTCTCTATTAATGATGATCCACAAATAAATATAAAAGATTCTCTAAATTTCATACATATTTTATTGTCAGATCTAAGGGAAAGTAAATTTCTATACTTGGTAATGTAAAAAGGATTCACGAACAAAACTTAAATCTATAAAGAGAGACCCTGAGTAGAAAATAATTCCCATAAAAAAGTGTGATGAGTCCGACCTCCCATACTCTTGGCCAATTCAAATTATTAAACCACATCGGTCCACAAATAATGAGCACCTTCCTTTGGAAAGTAGATCCAAATGGATATAGAATCATTGGATGTTTTCTGTTTTACGAACAAACCTATTAGAAACCAATTGGAATGTTAGAACCTTAAACAAACGAGGTCATCCCCATTTCTAGAGGAAACAGAAATGTAGTATCCTTCTCCTCAAATTTTCAATATAGGCCTAGAGCGTTGAAAAACAATCCATACCAAGAAATACATCATAAGGCCTCATCATCGCTACTAAGAGATCCCAACCAAAACTCTTAATTCAAAGAGTAATGTTACATTGCTGACACATGTGCATAATCATTTGTTCTCCACTAGTAGGAGTCTCTAAACATGAGGATCAAGTCAATAGTTTAACTGGAATCTCTGAGTCTTAAACAAGATATGTGTCATGAATGGAATGAATAAGTGATGTGTTTATCAAAGGCATATTAAATTAAAAATCACAATGATTATACCTTGAATCTTACCTAGATCCCCTAGGTCACATGTCTAGACTGTATTTACCTTTCCCATCACCTTTCCTCCAACTCCCTTATCCTGGCATGGACCACCTGTGGGTGGTGTTGGTAATATGTTGAAAAATCGACCACAAACTATTGCACTCCCAGCTCCTCTACCACATATTCTTTTCTCCATATCTATCCTCTACTATCAAGGTTTCTGCCTCATTGTTCTATGCACTATATTCCAATATATAGTACAATGGGATGGACAATCTCGAGGGAGATATCCATAGTCATCACATGAATAACACCACATGAATTCAGAAATACATGACTCACCATATGAGCCCGAAACATCAGGGTTACTTCAATGGGACTTCTTATTGTGATGTCTTCTACATCAAATTTTATGGGATATGAATGGACCCATGGTATAGAAATATCTACCCCTTATTACTATTTTCTAATAATCGTAAGATGTATACCCTTATCCATGTATCTTTCAACCACCAAATATTTCCCAAGCACTGTAGCATAAGTTGGAATGCTCAAAGGGGTAACAGAGGCTCAAATATGTCTATGAAAACCTCACTCAATGGTCCATTCCCTGAAGTACGAATCATGTACCATATCCATCGAGTACATAGAGATATTTTTTAACCTCAATGAATATTCAGATATAGATATGTCACCATGTCAAATCTATAGAAGTTCATCGATACCCATAGAACATAGCTTGTAAGGTGAGAATCCTTGTCTTAAAAGGTTCTCAATCTCTACCCAAGAAAGTGACACCCCATCATATGATTGGGAATCTATAACCAACCACCTTCATGTCGAACTGTAAAGAAGTCTCTCTACCATGATCATCATCATATCTGTTAGTGTGTTGGCTGGATAGAAAATATGGGGCACCACCTCTATCTAGTACTTAGATTACTATGTGTAGGGATCACCACAGAATCCAAGGGATTTTTTCTATTGAAACTTGTGAAAAAATATCACCGTACACACCTCAAATTCTATTACCACGGGTATTGTGTTCTTCTCTACAAGTAGGATTGTGGTTGGCACAATACCAGGAAGTTTCATATAGGAATCCAAGCTCTATATCAATTCCTCATCAGTAAGGGGATCTCCCTTTTCATTGAGCTACTGAATCCAATCTAGTATGTGTCATGTAGTCATCTTGTATGAAAGAAATATGTTCCATGGTAATTGAGTATATCTCCATTGAGGAATCAAGAAGGGAATTGAACCACAACCCATTCTCATATGATGTATGTACCAATTATTACACTGTAAATAGTGTTCTCATGTACCAAGTCTAAAATCAGGTTATCTGATCCATGTCATATAAATACGTTAGAAGCCACAACAACATTGGATTCCCTCACCTAAAATACAATCTAGAAACACTATATAACGCTTCCCCAAACCAATAACATAGGCTCATGATCCTTATACATAACCAAGACCCTTTGATACCACTCATTCATGACCCATCCTAGTGGGACCCCTCCACAACTCCAAAATGCAACCAAAAATAGGCCAGGGGCTGGTGACTAGTTCTGAGTATGTAGATCACTATCTTTGGTGGAATTTCTTATGTATAATTACAAACACACACACATATCCAAGCCCACATATGATGAAAAGTAATAATCACTTAGGAAGAAAACTCATGCGTATAACAAAACCCAACCAACAATATACAATAGAAAGTAATGAGCGGAAAAGAAATTTTGCCAGATTTCTAGCCCACGACAAGAATGAGTCAACATGTAAACACGAAAGTTAATGATACTACTAATCGACACCGAAAGAAAAAACACATCCTGTATAGAAGCTGACAAAGCTCAGTCTGATCCTAGTCTGCCCTGGACTCCATCAATGGTATTCTTGTCTGCACAAGATAGGACATGTGATGGAAAATACTAGGCATAGTTGAGTATAACAACACTCAGTAGGAGACATTGAAAATTAATAGAAGTATAAAATTTACATGTATATTCACTTATTCATTGTATATTTCTACATAAAATATTACAACGAAATATCATGATATACCTGAAACCCAGACCAATAGTCTTGAGGTACGTCACAATGACCCACAAACCCACACAAGGGATTCATTTCAATGAGTCCATGAAGCACTCACCTATGATAACTAACTCCCTGGATAAGATATATCCGATGATGTCCATCCGAGATGTACTAATCATTTGGATGTGTCACGATAGAGAAATATGGACTGATTGAGCTGATTACAGAATAGTTACACTCATTCTAAGGGAACTCACTTTTAAGTGGGGTAAGATCATGATACATGAATGAGGATCAGTTATAGGGCCTTGGAGTATACAACAATTCATCTAAATTCACAGACAATGTAGAGGATCATCATCCAACGTGGGGTAAGATCATGATACAGAAATGATACCTGTGTCACATGTTGTTTCGACCTCCAGTACAGCCTGGAACCCATGCCACTAATGAGCTAACCCCACATGCTGTTTTCTTCAGGATACATGATGTGTTCTTCGTGATTATCCAAAATTTTAGTTCATCACTGGTGTGCCTCATTTGGTCCTCTGATTGTTGATATATATATTCATTTTTCTTAAAAACTAATATCTAGGGTCGTTGCATCATTGAAAACCCAATTTTGTAAGTTTTAGACGTTCAATCATCTCCAAAAATTTGTTTCGATCATCTGTATGAAGAATAATTGAAGAATGATTTATTCCAATCCATGTCGATTCATCTACCACTATCTTCGTGGAACCTCCAATAGGTCTTTTCATCCCTACTGAGTCATCATGATGTTGGATCAATTATTTGGGATTATTGTGTAGCAGGATGAATGCACAATAATTCGTTGTTCATAACCCAGTGAAGACATGAAAAATACACATTGTCAAAGGGGAGAAGAAATTCATATATCAAATCATTGGAACAATCCTTCACCATTTTTTTAGAGAGATGAACCTATATCATTATAATGATAATTTATATTGACACATATATTAAATTGAATCACCAAAATAATACCTTATAATTTGACCCTTTGGTAGGAACGAATGATCAGTGTGTCAACATGTTCATGTGTTGATCCATGTTCACCATTTAAATTGATGAATGGGGAAAACACAATTTAAATAACAAGACGATCCTTAATCATAAATATAAATTGTATTTGATTCCATCATCAATGAGATATAATGACTTCTACACAATTATCCCCAATTTGATTGTTCAATTTCATTCATTATCTATAGGTTTCTCTCAAGGGGTATCCTCCCCCCACATTTAGAGTATTTTTGGGTTATGCGTCTGTCCCCAGAAATAATTCATTAAAATTCAGTTAATGGATTTGTTATATTTTTTGATGAAACAAAATAATAAAACACATATTTTATTTTTTTTATTTCCCTAAAACATCCAAAAACTATCTTTTTCATGCGACACACACCGGTCAATGTAAGGTCTCACATTGGGTGAAGTAACTAGTCTAAACTCAATTATGATATCAAATTTCTGATCTTAAAACCCATTTTGAAATTGATACACTTTTTAGAAAAATTGTTCAAACATGATTTTTAATAAATTCATTATATTGAAACAATTTATTCCTGGCACACTGGGCATAAAAATCACACATTTTCTCAGTTCCTGATATCAAATTAATTCCATGTAATATTTAAAAATAATATATGGATGTTTATGTTTTATTTATATAGAGTTGAATATTACATAGTCCAAAACATATTTTGTACCTTCGTTTTCCATAGAAACATACCATTTCATGTCGTGAACCTCATGTCTGAATATTGCAATAATCCCAATGTTATTCATAGTTTTATATGGGAGTTTCGATGATTTTATCAATCTTGTTTAGTTAGTCCTTTGAATAATGAGGTTTATTAATAAATATAAAACTTGGTGGGTTCTCAGTTATGAACTCACGTTGTCAATAAATTAATATTTTATCTCTAGGATATACACCAACAACTATGTTCTCTAATTTTGGTAAATATTTTATAAATATGAAAACTGCTCACATGATAGTCTCTTAATGTTTCTGATCCATAGGATTATTCCCTTCATTAGAATTAGATACACCCTCCATTGGATCATATTAAATAAATCATGGAGTCATATCACTTTACATCAAAGAAATACAAGTAATATAATTATTTGCAAGGAAATTATAGTTCAAACTAGAAAACCATGGGAATAAATTGATACTATGATCAGGAACAAAATATGAGAGACATGCATCCCAAAATCCCATTATAGAATGGTACTTCTCAAAAAAAATTATTTGAAGGTACTCCACATATCATACCATGACATGTATCCAAAATAACTTATCATTTATACCAACATACCAATACTATTCACAAACCACCTTTTATAGAGAACAATAATGATCCAAAATGTATACATATAGAAAATGATACCTGAACTGACCCATAACCTTACTAAAGGTCATTAATCCTTTCCATTGTCTTATAAATAGATATATGTCATCAAAAATAACTACAGGGAATAATTTTACCATACCTGAAGTTGAAAATATTGCACATATAAAGGTATACAAAAGAAGATGAAAGTTTGGAAGTGAAAAATAGTAAATATATTCCTTAACTAAAACGAAATATTTGATGAATTATATCCCCAATGTAAAAAACAAACACCAAGGATTGATTATGTAAATAATGGAAAAAACTCAGAATGAGAAAGAACTACTCCATGTGATAAGCTATTAAAAACAATTACTATTTCAAACAACTAAAAAACATAGCATATTAATATCTCACCACCTCACTTTGGTTCCTTTCCATTCCCCACATCTAATGTAATAAAAAGGTATGTACACCATCTATGGTGTGATAATGGTGTTATATAATAGCCATACTAGTATCCCACAAAAATGTACCATAAAAACTCACTTTATGACCATATAAACATGAAAAACATTACTTAAAATATATACAGAAAATTTAAATGGGTTTTATACCAAAATCATGAAAAAATATTCCATTTTTAATAGTTTTAGGTAATTGTGGTTAAATGATTAAAATAATATCATATATTTTATTATAGTAATCAATTACAAGTAGTATTAAATAAAATCATAGTTATCAACTTGATAAGGATCTCTATATCTCATGATTTCTAGAACAGTTGTACCCAGACATTTAAAATCACGCTCATCACATCCCTAGTCTTATGCATTGTATCTATGGAGAAGAGTAATAATGAAATTAGTGATCCTTCTTTGAGGGTAAAATTTTTCACTAGAAAAGTACGACTATACAGAAGAGGAACACCCCAATGGGTAAACCCCTGGATTTTATCAATTAATGGGGCCTAATAAAAACATTTAATTTAAGTAATCAAATATTATAATGTGCATAATTTTCCAAATATTTTCATTAAAATTGCTAAAAAATCATTTAATATATCCATTTTAGATTAAATTTAAAATTCACTTTTATATTTTGAAAAATTGGGATAATAAATAATTCTCAAAAAGTCTTTCTCCACAAACACAAATCAATCAATCAATCATGATATTTAATTTATAAAATAATTTATAAAATATTAGGATTCAATGTTCAATAATTGATGGTTTACGATGGAACCACGTACCATAACCATAGGATGAAGACACCCACAAATAGTTCCAAAAACAATGTATGAAACATAAAAAAAATGAAGGCCCTACAAATTATTAAAATAACCCAAACGGATTTTTATAACTTCCATGTTCAGTAATGATTTTATGTCACACATATGATAGAGAAATCACAACTATTCATACAATGAAAAAAATAGATTGGACCTCAGAATAAAATCATATAGAAGATCTGGAAAGGATTAATATTTTAATAACCATATTTAATATTAGATTAAATAAATAGAAAACATTATCTTTTGTGACCAATGAAATTGAATATGAAAAAAACATCACATACACATATCGAAAAAACACATATACCACGTTTTTTTTAAAAATAAAATGATTTTAAAGGATAAGTGGTCAGAAAAATCACATGGGAGAGATACTAAACATTCATATTGAAGTATTCCAATTTAATGAATACAAAACAAATATGTGCAGTATGGTTAAAATTTATGGCCCCAAACTATCCAAAATGTCAAAAACAATCATTAGTTGAAACATAATAAATACATTATATAATGAAATAGACTTCAACCCAAATTATGTTAACACATATAGAACTATTCTTGGCAAGAATTAGTTTCACGAAAGGTAAAACATTAAAAAGATAAAATAGTTCAAAGCTTCTTACCAAAAATAGATTCAAATTGTATAACAAGTTCAAGAAGTGAAATTATGTAATTGGTAGTTCAGATTCCAAGTGCAGTATAAAAATATTGAACCACCTTTGAATTTTTCAATAACTGTGTAGATCCATTGAATTCATTTGTGAACATTCTAACTAAGAACCCATAATAAAAAACATACATACCAAATAATTAGATCATTTACCCCACAAATTCACTCAAACCAAAAATGTGACAAAAAACATCCAAAAATTAAAAATTAAAAATAGTATTGATAAACGAATTAAACCAAGGTAGATATATGTTATATTTAATACCACCCATGAAAATGAATTCACGAAAAACATGTATTTATAAAACCTAAAACAAATTGGTCATCATAGACCATATAATTAACATCATATTCCAATAAATCATGATTGATATCCTTTAACATTATATTTTCATCTCTAATATATATCTATTTCATTGCTAGCATGAATTAATTGATTAGTTTGTCATATTTTCAATCATCAAGAACAATATAATTATAACCAAAACTAAACATATTATTTAATGATAATAATTTATATTTAAATATTTAATATTCAATATAATTAAATAATAAGAATTAATGAGATTCACATGAGTTGTTTTTTATGAACATTATCTTTTCCATCATTACATCAATTATCCAATTTCATGGACATCATTAATTTAATAAACATTAAATAATGAAAGGAAATTTTTTTTAGATTGTAAAAAATAATGGAAGGAATTATCCATCTTTTATTACTATTCTCATTCATACAACACATTTGATTAAATTGTAGTTTGATTATATTCGTTATTTGACTTGATTCCATCAATACCCAATGAAACTAAATCTAGATAATCCCACACATCTGTGTAATAAACAAAAGTATATGACTATCCTAGAACAATATAGGACATTCAATGTTCTTTGAGAATGAATTAATTATTAAGTATCCACCAACACCTAACTCAAATGAATACATTTCAGATCGTATACACAACTAATCATTAATTAGAAATTTTTTAATCTCAAAATATAAATAAATAAAACTCATCAAAACTCATGGAAACCAAATACCCCATCATAATATGTGAAATATAAAGAATATATAAACTTTAAATAATAAATAATTAACCTCTTGTCTAAAATAATAATTCTCCATAATTTAAAGGGATAATTTTCTGAATTGTATTCTAAATGAATATAGAAGATAAACAATGGTCTCATAGAGTTTGATAAGGAAATTATAATATTAGTGAACATTAAAATCAAAATTAATTTATAGAGGTATAATATTTAATTGAAATAGAACACCAGTTCATTTACCGTGATATATCTCTTTGGTTATTAACTAAAATCATTACATATTAAGATAAACTACACTATGGTCATCCTTATCGGAATATATATTACAAAACATATGAAATAAACTCTTCATTTCATTCCAATATATTAAACCTCAATAATTAGATGAAATCACAATTTTATTATATACATTCATTAATCTATAGGAAGGGATATTAAATGAATATCGACCTCTTATACTCTATACCACATCCTATGAATAGACCATAAGAACCTTTATATTTATGAATTCATGAAAACCCATCACCCATATCATTTACACATTAATTTATACATCAACTAAGAAACCATGATTCCATCAACATAAAAATGTTCTAATCCATGCATCCCGCAAAAAAATTCACCTAAAAACAACTTCCAATCATCAATCTGTTCTAACAAAAACTCTATTGAACTCAAAATAATAACGAAGGGATTGATATGAATCAATATCTTATCCAATGTCATAAAAAAATATATTCAAATAAATAATGTTAAAACATATAAGTCATGATTTGATATATAATTAATCTTCTAATTTTATTGTGTATGTATTTCTGAATCCCACATAGAAGAACTATAATACATGCCACAATTAACCCATAGTATAAGAACCCTAAATATAATGTAGATTTCAAACAATATTTATATATGGCCATAGATATACATAAGGTTTTCCTTGATTGACTCATCATAAAAACTACTAGTTCAAATTAGTTAATTATATGATATTTTACATTTAAGTACTGATGAGGATAAAGAATAGGGTAGATTTCATGAATCTAAATCATATGTGGGGATATTTATAAATGATCCGTAATAACTCTTACATGGTCCAAAACTATGATATATCCAAAAAACCATGTAGAAGATATACTACTACAGACAAATACCTCACCTCCCATGATTAGGAGATACAATCATGTACACATACTCTTTTTCGTTGATGTGTCACACTATACAGGTACTATAAGACCATGTTCAATAAAACCATACTCTCTATATTTTTTTGATACCATCTATATATTCTAAGACATAACTATCCCAAACTTATGATACATAAGGAAAACATGTTATTATATGTAATCCCTATACCTTTTAGGTTTATATATATAATGAATTGTAATATACCATAAACTAATATAACCCTTGTCTTCCTCATATAATTATCATTATCATTGAACATATTAAAAATTAATTATCCTATAATAAGTATTATAAATATCCCACTAATTATAATTAGAATATATCTTATTATATATATCATGTTAATGTATTTTATTCATAACCTATGGAATGGGAAACATTAAAGTGGGTTTTTAGGGAGAATAAAACAACATAAGAAATCATGCACAATAATGGAATGAATATTATGGTTGGAATATATAAAAAATCATCATAATATAATTAATCTGAAAGAATAATGTATCAAATTATAGAAATTGAAATAAATAGATTAAATAGAAATATAAAAATTATTTTTTTTCAATGAAATTCATAATAATGGATAGATAATTAAATATAATTTCTCAATTCATCATCATTTTATACATCCTTGTCATTCCATTAAAGAAATATATATTTTTTGGTAAGGTATGATGAAAAATATTAGCACATGTTTGAAAAATGAGTAAAATAAATTTGATAAGTGGATATATAATGTGTATAGTAACCTCTCACTAATTTATATATAATGAATTTATTATAAAAGATTGTAATAAAATTATATATAATCCACAATAAAAATAATAATATATATCTTAAAAATAGTATATAGTGATCCAATAAAATTCCCATGTCAAAAAAATATGGTCATAAAAGATTTGATGATACATGGTGAATTGGTAATGAATACATTAAAAATATCCAAATAAGAATATAGATTGGAATACAAAAAATATGAAACACTAATAAATATTATTTTTTAATTGAATTTATTTATTTTTACATGAACATAGTCCAACCTGAATTATGTTAAATATGTTGTTCAAAGCATGTATTGTAATTTATGTATGTTTACATAGTTAGAATATGTCATTGATAATATATCGTTCTTATATATATAATTTATGTATTCAAAAGAATAAATCTCCAGTGTATCAGAGGAAGATAATATTTTTATTGATATAGAAAGAAAAGAAACTTGAAAATTAATGAATTCAAAGTATTAGATATAATGTATTAATAAATAATAATTCTTGATTCTAGGATTTCAATCCCCCTATACATATAAGTGGATAAATAATGATACATTATAATAGCTATGGTAACTCCTTTTTAATATGATCCGGAAAATAGATGTTATAACAAAAAATATAACTTTTAAAACAATAGTATTGTATTAAAATTTGAAAATTATATGGGTCACTTTTGAAATTAATTTTAAATAGGGAGATGTCAGAACTATTGATAACATGTAATTTTAAAAATAATATCCAAAAATAGGATTATAAATTATATATAAAGGATTATTATTAATTAATTTAAAATTCCATAGTAAATAAAATTAATAATTCACTTAAATTAAAACAATATTTTCTTGAATATTAATGGATTACACTATATAGTAATATATTAGTGTTTAAGAACAAAATAAATTTTCATGATTGAAAATTATAAATGAACGAATTATATTTTTTATACAATAGAGAATTCCAACATGGTGAAATGTTGAGTAAATTACAGTTAAAGAAATAGAATTTATCATTCTATGTTTTTTTATATATAAAATAATATTTTATACATATTTATCTATGAATGGTGAATAAACTATTGAAATTAATCATGATGCATAATATTAATATGACTCATGAAATTGAGCTGTGATACTAGGAATCCTCATAGATTGAGTGAAATATTAATGAAATCCTATTGATTTATTGAGGTTGAAATTTATCATCAAATATCATGATTGAAATAAAATTCATTGTATAATTTGATAATAGATAGTAAAAAACCTATAAAATTATGTTTTGTTCATAATACGAATCATGTCTCAAAGATAATTTTTTTATATGATAGACATTACCGCAACAAATTTTTCCCATGTGTTCTTAAAATCCTAAATATCATAATATGATTATGAGAAGAATTATTGGGTATTTTATAATTTTATATTAAACATAATAACAAAAATTTAATATGATATTATATTTTTATATTATATAATTTTCTATAATGCATATGTCACATTATTTTTATGGTAAATTTTTTGATAAAACATATTGACCTGGGTAGAAATTATCATGAAATAGTATCATACCATCTGTAATATTAAAAATATTATGAAAAAAGTATTTAATTTTAAAAATATGTTTAATTGTATCCTATATAGATTTGATGGATAAATTATCCTAATTGATTGTTGAGGTGGTAGAAAACACATATAGATGATTAAAATTCATATTTATCAATTATTTAGAGGGAAATAAATTATATAATATTCTGAAACATCAGATTCATATTTATATTTTAAATATAATATATTTTAATTAATCAATTTTTTTTTAAAAAAATGTGGTTATAATAAATGAATAGATCACTTTGTAATGGTCTTAGTTAAAACATGTGAAAAGGTGATGCTTTCGTTTTACATAATGGTTGTAAGGAATAATTAATTTTTTCACATTCTTATAAGATATTATTATATAATATTGATATATATATATATTTCAATATATTGGATATTATATAATAGTTCATTAATAAAAATATTAATATGAATAGATTAAAAATTAGTAAACAGTTATTTTGGAGACTCAAAATTCACTTAGCGATATCCATGTAAATGTTGGAATATGTGGGACACCCAAAAATAGGTTTATTAATAACGGGGAAAAGAATATATTATAGAAGTCTTTTGGTTAGAGTATCATGGGAATGTTTATTATGAAGTGTAACATAATATGGGGGTAATTGATCCACTCTTAGTATATAAAAAATGAAGTTTTTGTGGATACCCATTATTTTTCAAAGGTAACTTTACACAATTAACTATTCAGAGACACAGAAATAAAAAATAATAGTATTATTGGTGATCAATGGTCATGAAATTTTCAAAAATGAATTTACATATAAGTTTTAAAAATATTGTACATCTATTGATCATATGGTGTTACATCGATATTGTTTTACATCAATATTGTTTTACATTGTTAGATATTTTTTAATATGTAATTACTATTTTAATTAATATATAAAATAAAACACCATAAAATATATTATTGTTTGAAAATAATTAATATCTATTTATTATAATTCAATTTCTAAAAATTAAATATTCTCTTTAAAGTAAATTACTTTATAACATATAAAAACTTCTATTTATAAATACACGGCGTTTGATCCATAATGAGTTATTTATTTTAGTTTTCATTGATTTGAATTTATTTTTTTATTAATTTTATTATATTTTTTAAAATATTTTTCAGTGTAATCATTTAATATATTTTAATTTAAATTAATATATAAAAATTAAATAATATTAAAAAAATAATTTCATTGAAAATAATTGTTTAACCATTATCATTGTAATTTACATTAATTTTCCAAATAAAAATGTTTTTAAAAAAATGTTTATACAATTAATTCATTATATGATAATATTGATCTAAAATATAAAATCTTTATTTATATATTTAACTTCATCATATGACTGAAAAAATTATTTCTATGACTAAATAAAAATATATTTTACGTTAAAATAATACATATGTTTTATAGAATAATATTTTGTATTAAAAAGAACATATTAATTTTAAATGATTTTTTTACTTATATATATATATATATAATAGTATGAGGTTTAAAAATATAAATATTAATTGTCTTAATATTATAATTTCAAAATTTTGATAGCTATCAAAGAAATTAGCAATTTTTTAAAATTCACTTGAAAACCAATAATATATGAAATACACCAATAATTAATCATTATATAATATATTTATAAAAAATAAAAAAATCATTTTTTTAATTCAATTTCATTAATATAAAAACCCAAAATTTTAATTATATCAAAAAAATATAATGGAAAAATATTTTTTTATGATGATATATGGTTACAATAATAACCATTCTCATTCATATTTCTTATAATTTTATATTTATAATATTTTTTAAAAATCCAATGATTTAAATTTTTTCATCAATTTTTTTATGTTACATTAAATAAAAATAAATATTTCCTAGAGGGAATTTTTTATTAACTTACATCTAAATGTGTAAAATGATTATATTAATCATTTTTTATGCTAATTTAATGTCTTTCATAAAAAAATATGAAATAATTGAAATTATATAAGTATATCAAAAATTGGTGGCTCATATTCGTTCCATTTTATTGAATGGATTTTTCATGACAATACTTCTATATTTATATTTTAATAAAATATACAATGTTTTAATTTATGTTTGGCGTTGTATATTGAGAAATTTATCTAACATGTTTTCTTTTTTAAAGGATGGAGAATGTTAAAATCATTGGTCGTTTAATTCTATCCCCCGCTAAATTAACTAATATTTCACAATTTAAAAATTAATTACTAATGTATGTATGTGCTGGAATTCATAATATTTTAATCATTTAGGATATAATCTATAATATACTATATACTATATAATATTATGTTCTGTAATGTTTCTTATCATCTCCCAATAGCTACTAATCTATCATAAAATAATATAAAAATAGTTTTATACTATCTAGTGATCTATTCTATATAACATACCTATCCCAATACCATAAAAAAAGTGAATAAACCTTAGGAGAACCATATATTCCTTTTAAAATAACTCTATATTTATCCAAATAATGGTAGTAACCACAATTTAATAATCTAACCCGATAAGGAATATATATTGTAATATAAATAATAAGTCCAAATCAATAGAAAATTTCATTGATCAAATTTCCCATAATCAATTGCAGGTCTATAAACACTATATAAATATCTTCATCAAAATAAATGAAACATTAATTATCTCAACATCAGACATATGTTAAAATTAGGAATTCTCTATTTTTTAACAATGTGATTTCCAAAATAAAGCTCAAAATATATATTATTTTCATAAAATAAATTTACAATGTTATTGATATAATTTAATATATGATGAAATCCCTTTAGGGAAACCTATTGCATAATAATAATTATATTTTTTTAATATTCCTCTTAAATTTTATGAAATGAATGGATATCATTAATATGAATCACCCATAATTGATAATATCTTTATATATGAAAAACTAATTTATATTATAACATCAACTACACTATCTAATGTAATAATAGGAATACCATATCTTGTATAATAATGGTATTATAAAATAATTATCAACCATTTATGTATACTCCACTATTAGGTTATTTTTGTTTGTGGTTTCTAGCTAAATACACTTTTCATCATCAATTCTATAATAAATATAATAACACATTATTTTTAAAATGGTATATGTCTGTTTAATAAATTTTCCCTACATTTATAATATTAAACAAGTTAAAAAATAAATATAAAACAACAATATTTTATCTCTTTAAATATTATCATTTTATTACTCACGTATGATATAAATAAAAAATTCAATCATTATAACTCGTTAAAAAATATAAAACAGAAGAACTAAAATGAAAAAAATTGTTTCACACCAACATTATTGAATAATCTCTCCCATAGAAAATACTATAGAAAGATAGAAAACCCTATGTAAACCAACAAACATATATTTAAAATTAAAATATAAACATATGTAAAATTTTATGGAATTTTGAGTAAAAAAATGATGTGGTATATTGATGGAATATTGGGAAATGTGACCATTGTGATTTGACCATTATATTACCTTTGGTCAAATATGACCATTGGTCAATATGATCATTGGAAAAAATAACTATGGTTTATAATTATACAATTATAATTAGTTTTAATATGTATTATTAACAAAGTATTGTAGGATCGAAAATAATATAGATGCTCAATATACAAAAGATGGGGGTAAATGGTATATGTTTATAATTCTATTAGAACCTTTAATGTTGGTATAAAAACAATAATTTTTAACCTTAAGAAACACTATGTTTAACAATGTTAAATAACGTAAATTCACAAGACCTCTTACTTCTTCAAACTAGCTAGGATCCATAAATGTGGTTCCAGAAATGAATCTAAATAAATGTTTAAAAGGAATAGATTCTACATTAAAGCATATATTATTTTAATATTCATAGTATATGAATACAAGATATTATAAGATAGTTATAATTTCCCTATTAATCAAATTCCAATAGAAAATAAAAATGAAAAAAACAAGTACCATGTATGAAATCTTTTATCCCATAGAGTAGGGTATCCAAAAACCTTGGATAAAGTTCCCTTTATTTATACGTTCAAGAATGTCTGTCTTACCCACACCAGGGTAAGCCCTTGATAGAAATATCATAATCTTCCTTGCTATCTCCGCAATCCCTCAAACATCATGGTATTCGGCATGTCGGTCTTATTTACCAAGCAATTCCTCAGACATTAAGCTAGTAGTGACCTTTGTCTTCCTATCCCCGGAAGACCTTGATTGTATACTGCAACAATCATAGTCAGATGAAGAAATCTGAACATGATGTTCAGTACACTCAAAGCATGAGTGCATCTCTCTCAAGACGTCACATCAATATCTTGAGGTCTCTAGAGTTCTCATCAAGTATAATAAAAGTTTTGATATCATTGAAATGAGCTCCTATTTATAGGAAAAGTTTTAATGATCAGCTCCCTCCTCCAACTGACATATTTTTCTTTAAATATCAGTGGGACCTATACACATGTCTCTCAAAAAATGGTTGGTTAGAAACATAATGTATGAAATCATTTCACAATATGGTATGAATAAAAAAAGGTTTCTTAACCAAATCCATTTTTAGAGTCTAAGGAAAATAAAAGTTCGGAGTCTATTAAAATGAATGTTGGTGTCTAAAATAAATGGATATTCAGATTCTGGTTTTCAATGATTTCAAAACCATAATTCTATTGAATTGGGAGTCTGAATTCTAAAGAATTCGGAATATGAATTCTAAGGGATTCAGAGTCTAAATTATGATGAATTAGGAGATTGAATTCTAAGGAAATCAGAGTCTGAATTTTGAGGAATTTGGAGTATAAATTCTAAGAAATTTAGATTCAGAATTCTGTGGAATTAGGAGTATGAATTCTAAAGAATTCGGAGTCTGAATTCATCAGAATTCAGTGTATAAATTTCGTAGAATTCAGAGTCTGAAATTCGTAGAATTCTAAGTCTGCATTTTAGGGAATTTGGAGTCTGAATTTTGTTGAATATGGTGTCTGAACTCGGATCTTGAAAACAAAATACTATATATCTAAGTATTTATATAATTTTGAGGTTTTATATTTGAAACTGAATTTTACACTTAGGAATAAAATAATATGGATTAAGATAAACTATAACATGAACAATTAATACAATGTTTTGGAGTAAATTTCCTTGAGGAAGGAAAATTTTCTTTATTAAGATAAATCATTGGGGAAATAAAATATTCCTTGAGATAGAGTGTTTGTGAGTTTCAAAACATAATGGAATGGAAAAATAATAAGGAAACCTTATTTAATCAACAAGGATAATTGATAATGAAATGAGAATCAATTAACATAACCTATAGAGTCATACTAACTAAAACTCATATGTTAGAATATAGAGGGAGGTTTCATCCATGGGTCTTTCCCTAGTCACATATCCTGATGATCATCAACAATTTAATCCATAATGAAATTTCCTATGTTATAAGATAATATTATTGGAAAAAATCATTAAATCTATGTTTTCTGAAATACCCCACAAAACAAAAACCATCACCCAACATACCCATAGGGATTGTACAAGTTAAAAGGGGGTTATGTGTCTCTAATTTAGTATAAATTCAATTCAATAAGTAAAAATTTTATTCTATTAAAACCATTTTTATAATTTTTGTTCTTAATATTTTATATGATGAATTTCATAAATTTATTTTTGGATGAAAAAGAATAATAATTGTTTTATTTTTTGAAAATATATACATTTTTATTTTAAAAACAGTTATTTTTAATAATGGTTTTAGTCAAATTGAATATTAAGTCAGTATTACAAAAAATTAAATGAAAAATAATTTTAAATGGCCTAGGAAATTATTTATAGTTTCATAAAATTTGACCATGCCATCGAGCCAAATATTTAATTAAAAATAAGTATAAATATAGTTAAAAATTAAAATTTTATTTCTACGATAATATTCATGATTAAATAATCTTAATTATTTAATTCATCGCATCTACATCAGGCTATGGTATATTTTTAAAAAAAAAATTAAATACATTATTTTTTTATTAACCCTAAAACATACAGTTTTGGGGTTTTGGTATGTTTGATGACCTCAATAATATTTCGTAATGATTTTATATTTAATTAAAAAATCCAAGACCTATTTTATATTTTTTTATGAAAATAATATATTTTATTATATTTAAATCAATTTCCAAAAATACATGTAACTTTCTAATGTAAAAAAATAGATAATTTGATTAAAAAATATTTTATGTGATCTTTACTCATCTATTAAAAAAGATGAATTGAGAATTCCTTTTCATATCAAGAATATCAAATTAACATAAACTGTTTCCCAAATATCCAAAACCTAGTGATAAAACCCGTGGGTAATCTAGTTGTTTTATTTTTCCATAACCTATATTTCCAAGACATATATTCATACATTATTAAAAAATCAACCAATTATTCTTGAAATACCATCCCATTTCTCAATTTCCATTCACTATTAGTCCATACTCCATTATATTTGATGATATTTAATCCTATAGACACCCCATGTTTTTCTCATCCCCCAATGATCAATCCTCAGGTTTTTTGTACAATTATTCAAGGTAGAAGAAATATTCACTTCTCCTCTCACATAAAGTTCATTATTTGTGGTATGTCTCATATCTTCCCAATCCAATTCCTTTTTTACATTTTCTATTATCCAATTTCTAAAATAACATTATTTAATTAATATTAGACCCATGTCCCCTATTTTGTTCCATTTTCAATAACCACATTTTATATATGACATGATTTAATATTAATTCTTGATTTTATCACTTTATCATGACTAGTTTTATGTTCCTTTAATTTGAATATCGATACCCCGATCATCCTAAAAGTTTATTTATGTACATTTAATGAAACATTATTTATGTATGTATTTACAAACATTTAACCCACAATCAATTTCAAAGGATTATAAATGACGTAATTATAATTTATTTAAACATGTTTTCATGCCATGGTTTTGATAAAAAAATTATGTTTCCCTAAGGATTATTAATTAAATTATTAGTTATGATAAATGTGTCTCAAATTAATCATATCATATTAAATATGTTCCATTTTTTGAGATCAAATGGATTGGGTAATTAATTTAATCAATAGATAATAAATATTATATTATTCCTTGGTGAAAATCCCAGGAAATTTTGATATATGAAATCATGGTGGTAAACCTTGGAGAAATCATTTTATTGTATCATTTAAATGTTATATGTTTATTTCGACGTTATGTTCTATGATATTTTTTTATATCCCTAATTCTCATACATTAACTGTATGCCTTGTGTTATTGTTGACGTGTCTCAATATCACATTCTCAATATCTATATTTCTTATTCCCTTATTAGTATTCATTCTTATCCCATTACATTGACGCATGTCCCCAGTATAGGAGACTCTATTAACAAAACCTAATGTGAACCCATGATGATTTATTTTATGTGGTCTCATAATAATGTTTTCTATTTTATTATATTATATAAATTATTTTCACGAAAAAAATGTTAAATGATCCTCTATTTCGACCATGTAATGAGAAATTATGTAATAAAAAGATAGGATTCCATATTTGGAATCAAAGGATTCATCAATTATTTATGAAAACTATGACTTGATAACTTTAGGAAGAACTATAGTAAACATTATATATAAAGGGAAAAATCATAGCATATTGGTAAGTATTATGTAACTATATTCAAAAAAATACATCACCTAATAGATACTAAAAGTGGTCGTGGATTTGGCATAGATATAACCAATGGTTACAATATAATAAAAGTCTATGAGGGAGAATAAAATGAGAAAAGCTGAATGAGAATAGTCCTTTTGTACACCAAGTTTGACACTCGCAACAAATATGTTTGGTTAATCACAACAAAATTTTATACCATTATGAATGATATATTGAAAATTTAATTTATTTAGAAGAGAATAATAAAATATTTATGTATTACATTTAATATATAAAATCCATTTAGAATAATAAGATTCATAGATGTAATAAATTTATAACAAGTGATTTATTATTCTATAAAATAGTGGGTAATAATAGGAATTTGATAAATGATTTGTGTAATAGATGATTTAATGAAAATTTTCTGATGAAATATTGAATTTAAAACATAATAAGGATGATAAATCAACTAACATCATTAATTAAAAAATAAAATGAATCAAATTAAGCCACAATATTCAAATAGAATTGACCGACATTTCCATGAGTCTTTTATGCATGAAAACACCCTTCTTCTAGTGGATCTACCAAGCCATTGATTACTGAATAATTGATAATATATATAAATTATATATAATAAATATCATTATTTATAGAATTATAACGTATCCCTGGAAGTGTACGTCTTGGAAGGTGAAGTATATTATTGGTTTAAAATTAATAAAAACACAAATATAATAAAGGATGTTGATTCTATGAAGAGGGAGGTTATCATTATAATATTTTAAAAAAAATATTTTCCCAATTTGATGTGAACAATGTTGGATTAGTAATTATAAGAACTAAAACTCAATTAAAATTAATAGTTTTACATCATTGAAGTTAATTATACATGAAATTATCAATACACCTCTAAATGTATTATGGATAATAATGGGATGGATGATATATTAATTATTTTACTAAGTTTCCATATGTATAGGAATCCAGAAAATAAATAATATGGAAGATATTTGAGTTTGTGAGGAGTGTTTCTAGGTTTTCATTGAGTTTTTAGAGCCACATATTCCGTGTAGGATGAATGATAAGAGTAGATAAAGGGAGATAGATATAGGGAATAAATTTGATCACAAAAGTGGAAGAAAAGATAGAACAACCTCCCACATGAAATTAATTTGGGATGAATCATTTAGGGACCTGATTTGTTTGAACTTTAATGTCATACATGTACATAATATATGTCTATCTACCTCGTGACTATCATAATGTGTTCAATCCTCAACATGACTACAGTAATGAAAAATGGAATATATTGGGGGCCAATTGGACGTTCAACTCTTCAAGTGTGGAATTTTTTGGCACTTTAACAACCACTTCCCAAATTTGTATACAATATAGGGAAACCACCATCAAAATTATCATAAGTTGTGGTAGGAAGGTCGGTAATTTTATAACACAATATCTAAAGTGTAGGCTTTGGATAATGTGGTGGTTGGTAAAATAGTTGTGCACCAAAATATAGTAAGAACTTTTGTTGTTGTTGTATGTAAGAACCCAGACCTGTTTTCTTGTATGTTTTCCTTTTCTGGCTGTTTTTTGAGAAAAAGAGGAGAATCTGGAAATTTTGTAAGTACACGCCGTGTAATTTACAAGTACACGCCATGTACTTTTCCTCTGCTCGAGGCCGTGTGATGTCCATGTCCAAGCCAATCACATGGGTTGTAGTGATGAGGTGGAGTCTGATTAATACGACGTTTGGAAAGGTGAGTACATGCCATGTACTCAAGAAGTACACGCCGTGTACTTTTCTTTTTATTTCATTAATCGGATTGGGGTCGCGGCTAATCCCCATTTTAATCTTCTTCTCCGCCTAACTACATCCAGAGCGACCTAGAGGGCCTATTCTTTTCTAAGACACCGATCCTTCCTTGGTTTTCCGAATCGAGTGTCGTCTGGTATAATAGAATCATAGTAGTGAGTTCTTGTTTCTCCTTTGGCCATGTTTCCCGATTCCTCTTCTTTTGATAGTTATTTGGAGTTAAACGTTTTAGACATTTTTGCAAATTTACTTCGTTCTAGGACGATTCACAGGATGAGGTTCTAGAATATCGATCTCCGAGGATTGAGGTAGGGGGTTTGTTTCCCTATGTTGAATATCTTTGAGTTTTTGGTGCAAAAGTTCCAGATACCCATGTATTGGGTATCTAGGGTTAGGGTTTTGATCTTTTATTGTTATTTGCCTTATATTTCTTGTATTCTTGAGGTTATTAGATGATTAATAATGCTTGTTATCATGTTGGAGGATCACCCATGGGTGTGTCCCTTATTTTGGTTATTGATTGTCGTTGGGCACAGTTTGCCTACGAGGAAACCCTTTTTCACATTACTAGTATGCCCGTTGACTTGTTTGCATGTATTGCCTACTATTTATATGCTTTTGGATGCTTTGTAGATATTAGCCAAGTAGTTTCTGAACATACTTAGGCTGCTAAAAGTCGATTACGCATGACTAAACTACTCAGGGCTGAGTGAACTTTGTGTGGTAGACTAAAGGGGGAATTTATGATTAGGGGTACCCTAGAGAGTCTGTTATAATTAGTATCGATGACATGACCTAAGAGAATGGGACATTGTGCTTCCTCAGTGTGTCCTTAGTTACGTAGCGTGGCTATAAGGGGAATTAGACGTAAGTGCTTCCTGAGAGAGTCTATATCTTTTGTGGCAAGACCATAAGAAAATTGACGGTGAGAGCTTCCCAGAGTGTCTATTCCATTTTACATATACTTTACTAGAGGGTTTTGATAGTAGGAGCCACCCAGAGAGTCATTGCTTTATTTTTTGGTTGGTTGTTATGAGTCCACCAAGCCAAATAACAAGCTTTGGTTTTTACTCCTTGCTGTTTAGGTAGACATTCGAGTTACCTGTTGTGATTAATTTCTTGCCATTGGAGTATAGAGTTGTTTCTAGGATCCATGGTTGATAGATAAATGATTGTACTGAACTAATAAATAACCGTGAATGCAGTTTGGAAAGATTTCTTACTTTAGTGTACATCTTCTTCTCTTCTTCCTTTATTTCCTTTACTTTTTCTATATTTCTCACTTATATTAGGGCACACATCTTTTGGTGATTCTCTACTAGGATTAGTCTGACACCCTGTTTAGGTCCTACTTTTGGCCCATATAGGTTATATGGTTGCAGGTGTGGACAAGTATTTTGTCCCTTATACTTCAGGTACATGATTGTGGGTTGGAGATGGAGAGCATATGACCGATCTTAGGATTATGATGCTACTCGAGTTACTGTTTACTTTCTTACTTTCTTTCAGTTGTATTTCAGCACGTTGTTGTGTTTTCATTTTTCCTTAGATATTGTACCTGCTTAATTATTATCATTATCATTATATGTTCATTGCTTCCGCTCTTTAGTTTCAGTGTTTGTATGTGTCTAGTGCTTCCTCTATTGATTGTTGTTTTCTTCCCTTGTATACCTTACCAAATGAGGGCATAGTTTCCCAAATAACTTACCAAGGCCCTCACTGCTAGTCGGCAGCCTCTGGCATTTGGGGAAATGCACTTGAGGTGAGGTGGAAAACCAGGTATGAGGAACTAGTGGAAGGGCTCTGGATTTGTGTCGTTACAAAGTGGTATCAGAGGGGTTCATTCCTTTTTCAATTGACATACTGTTTCGGGACATTAGACAAGGATATAACAGAATAGGTAAATGGTAAATAGCTGTACCCAGGCATTCTAGAACCCGTTTATAGGGAAAAATCCAAATTACCTCGAATATTGAAAATTTTGAGTTTTTATAGTGTTACAGTTTAATTGATTTCATCGTTGGATGATGCACTTGTATTGTTACTATTTGTATGATTGCGGTTCTATTTTGTTGCAACCTGATGAGATTAGGGTATTAAATCTCATGAATCATATAGTAACATGTTATATGATCACATGCCATGCATTTTTCCATGCCATTTAGGTTGAATTATAGATTTCATGCTGTTGTGATAGGATTTGTGATAGGCAATGCATGCTGTTGTGATAACTGTTGTGATAGAATATCTGCTATGCTGATAGGGTATCGTTGTTTTGAGCATTCATATCACAGATTCCAAAATTTTATCTTAGAGGTTTTATGGGCCCTCAAGGATCGGAATTTGGTGGTTCATGTGTTCTTATACTATGGCTTGTTTTATGCATCGTTATGATGCCAAACTCTGATTCGGGTGGCGTATGGGCCCCCATGGATCAGAATTTGGAACCTTAACCCTTGTTTTTCTGTGTTTTCTGGGCTCCGGTGCACTTCTGTGTCTACTGTACAGAAAAACCCATAATAGACGGTGTGTACTGTATAGATACATGCCGTGTAGTTTTTGGTCGTGTCACTGACTGTATGGATAGTGACACGGAGCAGTAAATGGTTTTCAGGAACATGCCGTGTACGGTAGGTACATGCCTTGTAGAGGTTAAGTAGGAGCCCGATAGTGTAACTAACAACATGGTCCAGTTAATGCAGGTTTAGTTCACGTCGTGATTGGTATGCACATGTCGTGTATCCTTTTCCAGGTACCAGGCCTTGTCTTGAAAAATACGGGTCGGTGTTAGCTTCTCTTATACATGCCGTGTTTGTTCGAAACACGCCCTGAAAGGATCAACCGAGTACCCAACCGTGTCACGAACAACACGGGCCTAGGTTTCCCTTCAAGTGCACGACGTGTCTCTTAGGAACATGTTGTGTAGTGTTGATCATGTTTCAGGTTGTATTGCGAACAACATGGGCCAGGTAAGGAATGTCCAGTAGACGTCGTGTCTTCCTCAAAAACGCCATGTATTCTTTGGCTGGGACAGTTCGTGTGACTTAGTCCTGTAGGAGTAACCGAGCAGGGAGAAAAGGGGAAGTACAAGCCGTGTAGAATAAGAACACGCCGTGTAGCCGGGTAATTTACACAGCCAGGTATGGACAATGTACACGCCCTGGGTAAACTTTTAAGAAACACAGTGTGTAGTGGTACTAAACGCCGTGTAGTCATGTTTTTTTTACAAATTTAAAGGTTTTTCCCTCCTGTTCCATTTTACTCTCCTATGTTGCAACTGTGTTCGTCTATAATGAAGGTGTGTTTTGGTCTTTCATAGCTATAGAACCGATACATCCTCCTGTTGTGTGCCAGGAACCAGGCAGCTATCATACGCCTGATATGACCGATCAGGGATAGCCAGTAGTTCTGCCCATCGTTCTAGACATGGAACATGTAGTGATTCTAAACCCAGGTGCCAACACACAGTTCAGAGAGGGTTTCATGAGATTCATACAAACCTTCTAGGGAGTTCATCATCCTGCCCCGACTATGGCAGTGCTAACACAGGTCTTCCAACAGCAGCATCCTCCCACTTTCATAGGGGATGGAGGACCTCAGGCTGTAGAGTCATGGATGGAAGCCATGCTTTCCATCATCGAGTATCTGGATAAGCCTCCATAGAAGAAGGGGAAGCTAGCGATGTATATGCTACGAGATTCCGCCAAGAGATGGTGGGATGTAGTCTCTCAGACAGGGCACCAACAGGCTATGGCTTGGGATGAGTTTCATCGTAAGTTTTACAATTACTTGTACCCAGCGACTCTGAGGGCTGATAGAGCCAGGGAGTTCATGTGCCTTCAGTAGGGTACTCTCTCAGTTATGGAGTATTCTACCCTCTTCATCGAGTTACACCAATTCACTCCTTTCCGGGGGAATGATGAGATATTTCTAGCAAGGAAGTTTGAGGAAGGCCTCAAACCAGAGAACAAATCACAGGTGAATGTCTTTCAGTTGTCTTCTTTTACTCTGATAGGAAACCAGTCAGTCATCACAGAGAGGAACCTGATAGAGACTGGAGCTGTTGACCTGGGTGGTACAGTATCCAAGGCTGATCCCCTCCAAACAGACAGCAGGACGCTCCACCGGGAGTCAACTCGAGGTGACCTGAGAAAGTGAGGTATTTCTTTTGGTATATGAGATTCCCCTTCTGGCACCCAAGTGGTGTGTTAACAGTGTTGAAGGAGCGGGAATAATAATCCCCAGTGCCCGAGGGACCCAGTGTAGTGCCGATCTTGTGGCATGATGGGTCACCTGTAACGTTTCTGCAAGGTTCCCCTTCTAGCATCTAGTGAAGGAGGATTAGTTTCGACCTCGCTTACAAGAACAGGATTACCAGCTCTGCAGCAGACTGGGGGCTGGATTTCTACAAGATGTTCAGGTCAGGTTAGAGGTTGTGGACGTAGTGGTCAGGCTCAGGTAGGAGCAGCTCAGGGTTTTCATGCTGCTACACTGGGCCACGGTACAAGCCAGACTTTTACTATAGATAAGATTCATCAGGAGCATGATCTTAGACCCTCTACAGTTTGAGGTATGATCTTAGTATCCTCTGTTTTATTTTCATCCCTTTTTAATAATGGTGCTTCATATATATTTATCTCTATTTCTTTCATGGAAATCCTTGAGCTCTGTGTATTTTCATTTGCTGACATGTTGACTCTAGAAATTCCCTTGGGAACGAGGACATCTAGAGTACGTGAGTGCAAGGAGTGCCTTATCGAGGTTGCAGGGTATCATTTCATATGGGATCTCTATGTCCTAGAGATGACGTGCTATGATGTCATTATCGGTATGGAGTGGTTGGTTCCCTTCTAGGAAGTGGTTGATTGCTATCGCCGCAGGGTGAGTTTCGTATCACCAGAGGGTGAATCCTTCCTTCATAATGGATAGTGGGATGTTCAGGTGAGTCGTTCCGAACTCGAGCATCATGGGCTAGGAGGAGTTACGGCCTAGATTTCTAGTCTTTATCTGGATGACCAGGGGACTTCTCAGTTAGATTTTACTCCAGTGTTTGATCACTTTCTAGATTTCATTTCAGAAGAAATTTCAGGTTTTCCTCCAGAGAATGAGGTAGAATTATCGTTTGAGCTTGTGCTATGAGCAGCACTGATGTCCATTCCTCCTTTTAGGATGGCTACACCTGATTTGCAGGAGCACACAAAGAAGTTGGAGGAGTTGAAGGTAAGGGGTTTCATCTGACCCAGTACTTCTCCTTGGGGTTCGCCTGTCCTATTCACGAAGAAGGAAGATGGTACCCTTAGGCTTTGCGTGGATTATCAGAAGTTGAACCAGTTGACGGTCAAGAACCGATATCCCTTACTGAGGATTGATGATCTCCTTGATCAGATTTAAGGAGCCTGGGTCTTTTAGAAGATCGATCTGTGGTCCGGTTATCATCAGTTGCGCGTTAGACAATTAGATATACCTCTGAAAATCTTCAGTAGTAGGTATGGCCTATATGAGTATACAGTTATGCCGTTTGGTCTTATGAACGCGCTAGCAGTTTTCATGGCACTGATGAACCGAGTGTTCCATCATTACTTTAATTCCTTCATCATGGTCTTCATGGACGATATCTTGGTGTACTCTCACACTCGACACGACCATGCAACCCATCTTGAGATCATTTTGAGTACACTGAGGGAGCGTCGACTTTATGATAAACTCTCAAAGTCCCACTTTTGGATGGATGAGATTCACTTCCTAGGTCATTTCATCTCAGAGATAGGAGTATCAGTAGACCCAGAGAAGGTGAGGGCAGTAGTTACCTGGGAGCATCCGAAGAATGTCTTTGAGGTACGGAGCTTCTTGGGGCTGGCTGGTTACTATAGACGGTTTGTACAGGACATCTCACACCTAGTAACACCGCTGATAGGCCTGACTAAGAATGGGGTGATGATTGTTTGGTAAGAAGCCTGTGACTCTGCCTTCCATGAGCGGAAGGGGAGATTGACTTCAGCACCAATCCTTGTTTTTCCGGAGCTGGGCAAGAGCTATACGGTTTTCTATGATGCATCTAGCATTGGGATTGGAGCAGTGCTTATGCAGGAGGATCGTGTTGTTGCGTATGGATCTCAATAGGTGAGGCCTCATGAGAGGAATTATCCTACGCACGACCTGGAGTTGGCTGTGGTCGTTCATGATTTACGTTATTGGAGAAATTACCTTCTGGTAGAACATTTTTTGCTATACACTGACCACAAGAGACTCAATTACATCTTCATGCAGCGTGACCGGAATCTGAGACAGCGAAGGTGGGTTGAGTATCTCCAGTCCTTCAATTTTGATCTTTCCTATATACTTGTGAAAGGCAATGCAGTGGAGGATGCACTGAGCAAGAGAACTCAGATACAGGCAGTTCAAGAGGCCAAAAGTGAGTGGAAACTGATGGATCTGTTCATAGAGATTCATTTGAAGGTGGACGATAGTTAGGGGAAATGTTTCCTATATTATTTGGATGTTACCTCTGCACTTCTGGACCGAGTTCGAATGATGTAGCTGGCAGATTCAGAAGGGCTAGTCCTATGGGAAAGCATGTCAGGAGAGGACCCTCTTCCCGGGTGGACCATTGGAGAGGATGAGATCTTGAATTTCCAGGGACGTGTATTGGTTCCAGTAGATATATACGAGAGGCTGATGTGCGACTTACATTACTCAGTTTGGGCAGTTCATCCTAGCGTCACCAAGATGTACTGTGATTTACACCGCAAGTACTGGTGGCCAGGTATGAAAAGAGATGTGGCTGGTTTTGTCATGAGGTGTTCCACCTGTTAGTAGTTGAAGGCAGTGCACCAGCGAGCAGTAGGGCTTTTACAGAATCTACCCATTCTAGAAAGGAAGTTGAACGATGTCATGATGGACATCGTGATAGGGTTACCGAGATCGTCAAGAGGAAACAATGAGGTGTGGGTTGTTGTTGACAGGATTACGAAGGTTGCTCTCTTCATGATGATAAATGAGACATTCGGTGTCGATGAGATTGGACAGTTGTACGTCTGAGATATTGTGCGCTTGCATGGGATTCCGAGTACTATCGTTTTAGATAGGGACGCCCGCTTCACTTTTCATTTCTGGCAGGGGATACAGAAAGCTTTGGGTACACATGTTCTTCTGAGTACAGCTTATCATCCTCAGATAGATGGTCTGTCAGAGCGCACGACCAAGGTGCCTAAGGATATGCTCCAATCCTTCATTCTAGACCTTGGTGGTTCTTGGGAAAATCATATACCTCTCGTGGATTTTTTCTACAACAACAGTTTCCAAGAAACTCTTAGATGGCACCTTAGATAGATTTGTACGGTAGGCTATGCCAATCACCTTTGTGTTGGATGGAGGAAGGAGAGGCAGCCTTGTTGAGACCTCCTCTCATCCAGGAGACCTCATAGAAGATATAGTTGATTCAGAAGATGATGGCTGCTGCACAGCCTCTTCAGATATCTTATGCTAACCAGCAGTGGAGACCTCTACTGTTTGATGTCAAAGACCAGGTTTTCCTACGTGTTACCCCAAGGATGGGACACCAGAGGATCAAGAGACGAGGTAATCTTTCACCGAGATAAGTTGGGTTGTTCGAGGTTTTGGAGAGATTTGGGCTGGTTCTTTATAGGTTGTAGTTAGCTCAGAGATATCAGGCAATGCACGGCGTCTTCCATGTTTCTCACCTTCGACGCTATTTCTCAGAATCATCCCATGTTTTTCAAACCGAGGAGGTTGAGATAGAGCAGGATGCATCGTTCGAGGAGCATCCTATCAGGATTGTTGATAGTAGCTCAAAAGTACTCCGTGGACGGTCTGTTCCTCTGGTACGGGTGATATGGCAGCACGGTCGTGTGCAGGACGAGACTTGGGAGAGGGAGGCCGATATGCGATCACAGTGGCAAGAGTTTTTCAAGGTTTCTTCTTTTCCACCTTGCTAGATAAATTCTGGGACAAATTTAATTAAGGAGGGAAGTTTGTAAGAACACAAACATTCTTTTTCATGTATTTTTTCCTTTTCTGGCCGTGTTTTAGAAAAAGAGGAGAATCTGGAAATTTTGTATGTACACGCCTTTTACTTTAAAAGTACACGATGTGTACTTTTCCTTCACTCGAGGCCGTGTGCTGGCCATGTCCGGGACAGTCACACGGGGTGTAGCGATGATGTGGAGTCCGATTAATACGGTGTACAAAAAGGTGAGTACACACCGTGTACTCAAGAAGTACACATCGTGTACATTTCGTTTTTATTTCATTAATCAGACAGGGGTCGCGCCTAATCCATGTTTTCATCATCTTCTTCGTCTAATTATGTCCAGAGCGACCTAGAGGGCTGATTCTTATCTGAGACACTGATTCTTCACCGTTTTTCCGAATCGAACTCCATCGGGGGAAATAGAATCACAGCAGGGAGTTCTCTATTCTCCTTTGTCCATGTTTCCTGATTCCTCCTATTGTGAGAGTTAACTACAGTTGAACGTTATAGATGTTTTTGCAGATTTAATCCATTCTAAGCCAATTCACAGGACGAGGATCAATAATATCAATCTCCTAGGACTGAGGAAGGTGGTTTGTTTCCCTACGTTGAATGTCTTTGAGTTTTTGGTAAAAAGTGTGGGATACCCATGTATCGGGTATCTCGGGTAAGGGTTTTGATCATGTATCATTATCTGCCTTAGATTTCTTGTATGCTTGAGATTATTATATGATTAATAATGCTTGTTAGCATGTTTTAGGATCTCCCATCGGTGTTTATCTTGTTTTGAATGTTGATTTCCGTTGGGCACGGTTTGCATACGAGGCAACCGTTTTTTACATTACTTGTATGCCCGTTGACTTGATAGCATGTATTTCCTACTATTTATATGATTGTGGATGTTTTTTAGCTATTATCCAAGTATTTTCTGAACTTACTTAGGCTGCTAATAGTCGATTACGCATGACTAAACTGCTCAGGGATGAGTGAACCTGGTGTGGTATACTAACAGGGGAATTAATGATTTGGGCTTTCCTAGAGAGTCTGTTATAATTAGTATCGATCGTAGAACCTAATGGAATGGGACTTTGTGCTTCCTCAGAGTGTCCATAGTTACTTAGTGAGACTATAGGGGGAATTAGACGTAAGTGCTTCCTCAAAGAGTCTATATCTTTCACTACAAGGCCACTTGGGAATTGATGGTGAGAGCTTCCCAGAGTGTTGATGCCTTTGTACTTCTACTTGACTAGAGGGGTTTGCTAGTAGGAGCCACCCAAAGAGTCATTTCTTTATTTTTTTTGTTGGTTGTGATGAGTCTACCAAGCCAATGAAAAATATCGGGTTTGTACTGCTTTATATTTAGGTAGATGACCAAGTTACCTGTTGTGATTACTTGATTTCCATGGGAGTATAGAGCCATTTCAGGGTTCCATGGTTGATAGCTAAATGATTGTACTGAACTAATAAATAAATTTGAATAGTGTTTGGTAGGATTTCTTACTTTATTGTACATCTTCTTCTCTGCTGCATTTATTTCATTTACTTTTTCTATATTGCTCACTGATAGTAGGGCACGGTTCTCATGGTTATTGCCAATAGGGATTAGTCTCACACCCTATTTGGGTACTGCTTTTCGGCCTAAACAGGTTATATGGCTGCAGGTGTGGATAGGGATGTGGCCCTTCTACAGTAGGTACATGTTTTTTGGTTGGAGCTCTAGAGCATAGTGCTGAGCTTAGGATTGCGATGCTGCTGGAGTTTCTGTTTACTTTCATACTTGTTTTTAGTTGTATTTAAGAAAGTTTGTATGTTTTCTATTTTCCTTAGATACTGTACCTTCTGCATCATTATCATTATCATTATATGATCATTAATTCCAATGTTTAGTTTCAGTGTTTGTATGATGTTTACTGCTTCCGCTATTGATTGTTGTTTTCTTGACTTGTATTCCTTACCAAATGAGGGCATAGATTCCCCAATAACTTACCAAGGCCCTCATTGCTAGTCAGTAGCCTATTGTGTTTGGGGAAATGCGCTTGAGCTCATGTGGCAAACCGGTTACAGGGAACTAGTGGAAGTGCTTCGGATTCGGTTCGTTACATTGTATGAATTCCTTTATTTCATACATGTTCTCCAACAATATAGAATCAATAAATAAACTACTATTAGAGGAGTTATCATTCAGGACTCCTAGATGAATTATCCTAAATTCAATTGTGTCTATAAACACTTGTATATACCATGGTGATAAAAATATCATTGAAAATATCGTTGTCATTCCAATGGTAGAATTTCATAGTTTAATATTGATTGATTGGATCTAAAATTATAATTATAAGATAAAATATAAAAGAATGGAATTTTCAGTAGCCTTTACTGAACAACCTATAGTTATTTTCAAATGAAATATATATCAACCTGAGATTTTTCTAGAATATCCTTTTATAGTCTCCTTCATAGGGAGGATAAGTGATTATGGAGATGAAAATGAAGGTATAATGATAGAGATTATCTCCATTGTTTAAGAATACATTGATGTATATAATTAGTAACTACCTAGACCTCACCTATAAATATTGGTAGAGTTATACATTGAACACATACAAGTATCCAAGATGATATTAATGACCCGTTATTGAATGTGAAGTATTTTTTTACTGTAATTAATGAAAAAAATCAATATGTTATGGTGAATGGATTTATCTGACAATTCTATATCCTTGGGGTCACCATGTTATGTTTTTAAAGAGGTTGTATGGATCAATGGAGCTATTCGATGATTATAGATAACATAATATGTGATTAATGACTAGACCACAAGCTAATTGTTATGGTAATAAGTCAAGGATATGAAACAACATCAAAAAGGGATATTGAAACAACTACCCATGCCAATATAGAAGCGAGAAAATATCACTATGGATTTTGTGAGTTGTCTCTAAAAAACAAATAAATGAAACAATTATATGTTGGTTATCGTGGATTAAATCACAAAGAAATTCCCAATAATCAATATTAGGGAAGATTTCATTCTTGAATTAATTATCAATTTTTATTCAATGGATATAGTATGTTTTATTGGACATCCAATTTCTATAGTTACTGATCATAATCTAATGGTTAAATAGAAATTCTGAAGAATTCATCAACATGCTCGCAATACTGAATTGAATTTCATTATTACATATAACCCAAAAAATTATGTTCAATATACCATAACTAATCTGACACTCGAGGACAAACTGAGAACAAGATCAATGAAATTTAATGGTTTATGGGATCCAGACCTCTAATTAGTTGATTTCTCACTCAACAAAATATTCAACACTATAATTAAAATATAACCATATGATGATCTATATGCGAATAAATATATAACTCTTAATTGCTGGTATATTGTTAGTGAGTGGAAATTACATGGGCATAATCATGAGAAATAAATAAAATAAAAGACTAATTCCATACAACATCATATAATGGGTTTTCAATGTTTGAAGAAGATATCTGATTGCAAATAGAGAAGTAACATGGAATTTTATGTTAGGGAATATTTTTTCTATAGATATCACCATGGAATATAGTCATACAATTTGGAATGAATTTGAAGCATTGAAAAAGATACATTGGACCCTTTAAAATCCTTCATCACATTAGAGTAATGTGATATCAGATATCACTTCCACCAAATACATCCCATGTTTATAATATATTCCTTGTATCTCTCTTCAGTATGTACATCCCAGATCCCTCAATTTTACTGAATCTGAATGTGGTAGTACTAAATCATGACCTAACTTTTGAGGATCATTTGGTTGAGATATTAGATTGTAGATATAGGGTTCTATGAAACTGGACAACCAACATCATCAATGTGTTGTGAAGTATCCATTAATATGAATATGTAATGTGGGAACCAAAATGAGAAAATGAGATTGATGTAAAAAATCTTTTCACAACATAGGAAATGAGTTGAAATTTTGCGGATGAAATTTCTAAAGCGTGATGAATGTAAAAACCCAGTCTTGTTGAAATGATATTTATTTACAAAATAATTTTTTTTCGCTTATTATATATTATCATAAATGTAAAAAATATATATAAACCAAAAAAATTTTATATATTTATAAATGACTAATACATTTTTCATCTTTGAAACCAATTAAAATGCCAAACATTACACATTTATAAAAAAATATAAAATTGAACAACAAAAATGGGAAATAATGGATCAACCCCATCTGATTGAATCATAATTCTCTTTGGAAACAATATATAAATATATGAAAATATTAGTGACCCCATCCAAACATAATAAAAATGAAAATATAACCTAAATATAAAATGTAGTTATTTTTGACTGAAACGATGTTTATGTATTTATGTTGTATAATTGAAATGTGTGACCATTTGGATTTTACAATAATAAGATATTTATTAAATATTAACAATGGAAATTATACAATGTGATTTTTATTTTACCATTATAATTATTTTTAATAACTATTAATAAAAAATGATAATTGATACAAAAAGGATAATTGATGGCCTCAACCAGTAGAGTCATTCCATTTAAAGCCCAATTGAATGAATGTGGGAGGGATATATTGTCAATGTGGTTATCCCTAGTCTTTTTCTATTTATAGATTCATCGAGTAAATCATTAATGAAATATTCATTTGGGGATGCTCAAATTAGTGTAGATTTACACTTGTTTGATAATACATGCACCACACCAAAAAAGTAAAACCAATGAACACCATAACCTTGGGATATATGTGGTTGTAGAAAGGTGTTATGTGCCTACACCATAGTGTAAATTCCTTTATATAAGTAATGTTTATATACCATCAACTCCATTATTAGAATATTATTACTTAATAAATTACACGATATATATATATATATATATATATATATATATTTGGACACATATGAAACAAAATTGTATATTTATAAAAAATATATTCTTTTTTATAATTAACTCATATATTTTTATTAATTTTTTAATTAAAATATTCTATTAATATATAGTTATAAAAGTATAAATAATATAATTATTTTATTATCTACTAGGAATTTTTTTTGAAGTGTCTAAAATTTGATTGTTCCGTAAAAACTGTAATTTTTAAATAAATATACAGTGTTATGGTTAAATGTAAAATTTATAATATTTAGATAATTTTTTTGATAAAATAAACATTATATTTTAAACCTCACATTTAAATTAGGATAGGACAAATTATTAATAATTTTCTGAAATATCTTATTTTTAACGAATATTAAAAAATATAGTTTTGGCTTTTTAGGATGTTTATAGACTTTAAAATTACTTGATAATTATTTTATAATTATTTAACAATAATACATGAACAGAATAATATGAATTTTTTTTAATATTTTGTATTTTATTATATTTAAATAATTTTTGAAAAATAGAAATATCATTTTTTGTTTAAAATGACAATTTGATTTTTAAAAACATTTTTTTGGAATCTTTACTCAAAGATAAAAGAAGTATTATAAATTAACTTTGGTTTTTATGTATCCAAATAACAATAATTGTTACCAAAATATCGAAAACCATGAGAAAAATCTATTGTACGAAAATGATTTTCCATTTTCCTCAACCATGTATTCCAATAACTACATTTGGATATAATATAAAATTCCTCCAATTTTTTTATAACCACCCACCCATTTATTTTTTTACATTCACTATATATCAGTCCATCATGATGATATAATGATATTTCCTCATGATGAGTCCCCCCACAAAGGTTTCCTCAATCTGTAAATGTTTTATCCTCATGTTTTAGGAATAACTCAACATTGTAAGGGAAATCATAACATCTATTTTCCATTCAAGTTCCTTCTTTGTAGCATATAGTGTATTTTTCCAAATCAATTACATTTTTTATATTTTTTAAATATCATATTGGTTTTTTGATTGAATATTATAAATGGGAGACCCTTATCCCATATCATTTCACTATTTTCATAAATTGTGTTTTATTCTCATCATTATGCCAAATTCATTCGTGACTATTTCTTTTTAACAAGTGAAATTATGTTTTTTTATATTATTTATAAATCCATTATTCTAATAATTTTTTATGAAAATAAATGTAAATATATATAATTTATTCATTTATTTATATACCATAAACCCACATTATCATTCCACATGTTATTAATAATTTAACGATCACATATTTTATATTTATTATTCAATTATTTTCCAAAAAATAATAGTTTAATATCCTCCATGAGTTATTAGTAGAAAAATTTATTATGATATATGTTGTTCATGGTAATTAATAAATTAGAATGGTTTTCCCTGATATTTCTCCGACTAATTGTGTAATGTATTTAATCTATAGAAATTACATGTTTTATGATAACTTGGTGAATAAGCATAGTCATTTTTATTAATGACACCACAATAATAAACCTTGATGAAATGCGTATCAAAGTCTCATTTAATTTTTATAGCCACATTTTAGTGTTATTAATTATTTTCATATTGTTATATTATGTATATATATCATTCCAACTCATTTTTCCACATGTTCTTATTTATATGTCTCAAGATCACATTATAAATAACTCTCTTGCTTATTTCCTTAAAAGGATTCACTATCACCCCTTTACATTATTATATATCCCCATTATATGAGGTCTAGTAAAAATAACCAAAATTCAACCCATGACGATTTATTTCAAGTAGTTTTAGAATTTTTTTATGATTTCAGGTATTATATATATAATTTAAAAGAAAATATACATTAAAAGATCCTCTTCCTATAAATGTCATGAAATTGTATTTTATAAATGGTTGGATTACATAATCATATTTAAAAAAAATCATTGAATCAAATTTGATATCAATAAAATAAATTTATATAATCCAATGAATATGAAAACATAGTCAATATATATCTTCTCAACTATCATCTATGATTTATCATTTGATATATTAATCTTAATCGGCATTTCTTTATACCAGGTTTTCATGTACATCATATTATAATCAATTAGTTTAATTAGGGAAGAAATCTATTATAATTAAATATATAGAATATTAAATTAATAGATTAATACAATCCATGTGGAAATACAATCACATGACGAATTTAGACTACTTGTCATTCCATAGAGTTAATATTGAGTAAAAGATCACCCTATCTTTTTTTGGGTGACTATAACTATGTGAATATATCCCAAAGCTGCATACACATCTCAATATCCAAACATGGATATAATTTCTTGGATATCAATTCAATATCTAAAAACCAAAACATCTGGATGTTTCCCTATAAATATAATTATAACATAGACCTATCCACTGGGTTTTCAATAATAATATTTTGTCATGATTCTTATATAATATGTTGACTATTATAATAGAAATAAATAATAAACTATATTAAATTTGTTATTAAATATTTTGAAAATTTTATTAAAATTATTAATTTAACCCCATAAATATTGTCAAGAAACAGTCCTATCACCCATGATATCAGAATCCATACATGATTCCAACTATGATTCCATGGATCCATGATATCATATTTACAATGATAAACATATACCTAACATGTTGACATGCATACCATCTATATATTTTCAATTGAGAGTATCTCATAAATACATTTAAAATATATAACATTTTAAATATACATTTAAATGTCATATTATGATTACAACTCTATATAATTATGGAATATCAGAACCTAAAACATCCTATTTGTTTCTCAAATAGTTTAAATTTTGTCAACTATAAAATAAACTAATTAATCAATTATAACACTTATATATCAGTTTAAAATACCATAAAAAGTATCCTTGTTAGAAATATCATGTGTTATTAATTTCATAGGTACCTATGGAAATTAAAAAATAAGAATGGGTGAGGTAAAATTTGGGATAATTGAAAACATTCAACTAAGGATTTCGATGAAAAATTAAGGAATTATTTTTTGTTTTAATAGAAAATAAAAAAAACAATAATATAATGATACCAATTAAAACTTAATACACAGAAATTAAGGGATATTAATATATCACATTAACATACATAAATAATGTAATGGAACGGACCTCTCTGGTCCTTTACATTGTGAAAATATAGTTTTTAAGGAGTTTAATGAGGCCAAAGTGTCATATCCCCAACACATTGCCAATTTTCCAATTTTTTTAACTATTCCATCAGTGAAAATTTCTATCGATAACCTCTAACATTGATGTCTAATGGTACCTTCTAAAGGTGTGGTCTATTGGTAAGCTCTAACGGTGAGCTCTCATAGTGACATTTAGTTTCCTTTTCCAAATTTTTCAGTTTTGTGAACACTGTTTCCAGAACGGTGAGCTCTAACGGTCACATTTTCATTCATTTTCCAATTTTTTTTTTTGTTTTTTGAATAGTTTCTCTACTACGTTGAGCTATAAATTTCACATATTCTTTCCTTTAAGAAATTTCAAGATTGTGAACAGTGTTTCCAGAACGGTGACCTTTTATGTGTCACCTATTCTTTCCTTTTCCCAATATGATGTTTGTGAACAATGTTTCATGGACGATGTCCTTATAAGTGTCACTTATTCATTCATTTGCCAAATTTGAAGTTTGTGAATAGTGTTTCTAGAACAGTGACCTTCTACGTTTCACCTATTCTTTCCTTTGCCAAATTTAATGTTTTTTGATCAGTGTTTCCAGAATGGTGACCTTCTATGTGTCACCCATTCATTCCTTTTCCAAATTTTATGTTTGTGAATAGTTTTTCCAGAACATTGACCTTTTAAGTGTCACCTATTATTTCCTTTTCCAAATTTCATGTTTGTGAACAGTGTTTTCAAAATGGTGACCTTCTAAGTGTAACCTATTATTTCATTTTCCATATTTTGAGTTAGTGAATAGTGTTTCAAGCTTCCCACATGTTTCGCCCTTTTAACATTTTCCTTTGAAGTAAAATGTTTTGAATGCTTTGTTTTAAGTACTCTTTGGCCGATTCAAAGTCAATAACTCCTATATTAGTTATTCATATGGCTCCGGATGTTTTTATGTGGTCAAACCACATGGTTTAATGTGATCCAATTTTAATGGGGAATTGAGTGTATGTTAAATTGTCACCCCATTGAATTATCCAAAAGGGGCAAGATATCATCCTTGTTCATCCTCTTTGTTCTTGGCTATGAGACACTGGAACCTTTGTATCCTTCCCGTAGGAGTTGCACAATCAAACATTACTCCTCGGATCGGTTCCACTCTATTTTGATGCAACCAAGCTGTATCAGTCAATTCTATAGAATAAGGTATATTTTATTGTCATTCCTTTGGGGATCATCTTATCTTGTTTCTCCTTCCCATGTTGTAGCATTTAAAATCTATGCTTCTAATGGGGTTTTTCTTGGGTTTTGTTTGGTACGGTCATATTGTGGCATCCATGGGTGGATGCAGTTGTTGCGAGAGAAGGATCCTTACATGTTGTATGGATAAAAATCATTAAGAACTCTTCGAGGTAGGGGATTCATTGGTTATAATTCTTTTACATGCAAATGTATTGTTAGCATGTTTAATCCCACTAGATGACAATGGAATTTACATAATAAATATTTTAACTGGATAAATAAATCGATATCGATCATATGTTATTGCCTGTTGTTTTTCTAGATGGTGTGATATATATTCTATCTTTCCTTTGCTATTTTTTCATGATGGAAATTGGTAATGAACTTAAATTGGGTTTAATTAATAATTGTTTGGCTAAAAATAAAGATGCATGAAAACGAATCTGGTTATTATTGTAATTTGATGTTAATCAAGTGTTCACAGTAATCATGTTTAATTAATTGTGATAGCTTACTGATTAGGTTTTTCAAATTTGGAACCTACATATAATAAACCTGTCAATTCGAGATGGATTAAAGAACTAATTGTTTGATAATTTCTTAAAGGGTTCTGAGTTACCCTCTTGATTGTTAAAGGGAAAAGAGACAATTTAAGTGATGTTTGTTTTCCTGCTTCTTGTGTTGTGATGTGATCTTGGATGGATTTTGTGATATGTGGAGGCATGGAGACATTTGATTGTGGCAACAGATGATGCCTAGGCTGGAAAGATGCATCCGTTTATGTCTGTGGGTGACGGGGAGGACACCCGAGATGATGCAGTGGGATGAATGTGACTGTTTTATGCTTACTAGTTCATTGTTTGTTTATCTTCTTTACTTTTCCCCACTGCTCAAGGAAGTTGGTCTTCTTTATCCTTCTTCCAAATTAAGAGAAGACCCACGAGGTATGCCACGTGCTTTCCGTGTTTAGCTCATCTATGGAGGACGGGTCTATGATCATGCTATATGCGGCAAAGACTCGACGGGTATTACATCTTATCACCGTGTTGAGCCCCCTTGTGTTAGTAGAATATGGTGCTTTTCTAGAATTCATGGTAATATGGGAATGTAATTCTGTAATAAATATATGAATAAATGTTGTTAACACATGTGGTTGGATTCCAATTGGACATAATGATGTGGTTGTAATTTTTAAAGGGACAGCTAGCTTTGGCTTTGATGCTAATGGAACTTGATGTGGAACTGTTCAGGGGTAATGTTTAATGAATTAATTAACATACAGTGGAACTATTAAAAAGGGAATCAAGTAATCTAATAAATCTCTTTAAATGGTTGTGTGCCTATAGGATACATAGTTATAGAAGTAGAAGCTCGGAGTCTGAGAGACTTTAGCTAGAGTTGTGTCTAAAACTATGTAATGACCATAGTGTGGTTGTGGGATATAATATATTCTATACTTTTTATGTTTTTATACACTACTCCAACCTGTCATAAAGGGAAACTAACACCCCGGGGATTCTGTTCCCTGGGGAGGGGTGTTTTCCCCAACATTCTGGTGGGAGAAAGAATGGCTGACTACCCCCTTTGACCCCGCTCTCTTCTCTTGGAAGATACTTGGACTAGTGGGCACAGCGGTTACATTTACCCATGTATGTGTGTAGAGGTATGTAATGGCTTGTAGTTATTCACAAACATATATTTTGGATATAGTATCCTATGGACTATTATAGGTGTAACCTGTATAGGCTAGGATGGTTTGAGGATCCTTACTCGGTGTATGGGCCGTAATGACATTAGATATAATACCAGACGTATGATACACGTTATGCGAGCTGTGGTGGCTCCCGGAAACTACCTGGTTACTTTTGGTTGTGAGGATGGTGTGGTGCTTTTCCCAGGTGTGTGTATGCCAGCCTTTGTGATGCATGAGGTGCATATTGTGGTGCTTTGCCCAGGTGTATATGGGAAAATAATTTTAGAGAGAGATGCATAGAATGTGTGACGTTGGGGAAAAGTGAAAAACCTATGGGGAGGTGGTAGTAGGGTACCCATTATATTCTTTACTATGTGGTATATTCTTGTATGAGTTACTTGGTGAGAGTATCCATGGTGAGGTTGGTATGTATATAAACATGTTTAGGTGATGAGTTAGTTTCACTTGTTGTTCACAGTTCTTTAGCATGCTTTCATTACATTCTCACAAGAGACATTAGGGAGGATCTTACTGAGTATACTATTATACTCACCATATGTATTTATAAACTATTTTTCAGGTCACTTGGAGCAGGTTGGAGATCAAGCTGGTTTCTACTAGATTGGTGTTGAAGGAGTTGTTCGTGTAACACCCCGATATTTTATGAAAAATATTCGTTTTAATTTCATTAATGTCTTGTGTTGTACGATACACCAAAAGGATCTTGCACAACACGCATCTCTGACTTTACTTGCATTACACACAACTGCGACCGTCCTCGATATCATGTACGCAATACCGAGTTTCACTAAACGATATATTATTATAATATTATTATGAACTAGCCATTATGAATAGTAATACCCACTTATTGAAATTTTATAATTTTTTTCTTCTAAAATGGACTTCATTTTTGGATTTTGAATATCGAAATTATCATATGGTGAAATTTTGGTACTTTTCGGTTAACATTCATATTCTGATGAATAGTGAAAATTACTAAATTTTAATTAAAAACAACTTTTTTAATCGAAATAATTAATAGTGATAAATTATTATTTTGAGTGGTTTTAAATTATATTTAGAATATATTTTTACAATTTAATACAATTTTGGTCATTGGAAGTAATTTCACATTTAAATCAGACATAAACAAGTGTCAATCTTTTGATACTTTTTATCTCTTAATAGCACGCTATTTGTTTTTACGACGAGAATTAATTTTTAAATTACATAATGCAACTGATATGTTTTTAATTTGATAAAATAGGCAACATTTTTGAATTCATAATATCAAATATATCTTAGGCCTAATTTTTGGTATTTTTCTGTAAACATTCATTTTTTGATAAATAGTGAAACCACTAAGTGGTAGTTAAAAAACTAAATTTTTCATAAAACATAATTTTACCACTTTTGTCAATGGAATTTCAAAAATCTGAGAGACACGGTTGATGTTAGTAAATAAAATGTGTTTCAGTGAGATGAAAATAATTTTTGGTGAATAGTAATTTTTTACTTTTATTTACCACGGTTAAATTTAAATAGGGTAATTAAGGGTAAAAATGATATTATTATTATCCTAACACATGTCCTAATTCTATTGGATAATTGTAATTCGACCAAAAACAACCTTTGGATTAAAGTATGACCATTTAGGTCCACTTGGATTAGATTAGGACATTTATTATTAATTTATTTAAAGAAGGGTTAAAATAGTTAAAATCAATGTTTAATAAGTAAATAATTTTTAATATAGGGTTATACATAAGATAAAATAGACTATAAATATTCATTAGAAATATAAAAGGATTTCATACATAATGATATTTTATTTGTAATTTTTAGACTTTAAATTATTTAACTTATTTATGACACAATGATGATGCAGTAATTATATTATTAATGAAATATTGACATAATTGATGTTATAAATACCCAAATAAATGTAATATGAGACATTTTATGAATTAAAATAATTTTATATTTTAATATGACATTTTAGTTTTGATTAAATTAACTTTTTCGAACTAATCATTCTGTTATGATTTTCACAAAAATCAATTACCAAATAGTATCAAAATTGACATAAAATAGTTTTTAAAACAAATATAATATTATTAATTGATATTTTATTCCTAAAAATCTATGGTTCGGCCAAATGACTTAGATAAGGTTATATATATTAATTATAAACAAATTGCGGTTCTTTTGACTTGTTATAGTATGTTTATTAACCTTATATTGTAAGAAAACAAGAAGACAAGGTAAGAGTAAAAATATTTAACATAAAGTTAAATCTAAATGATAAGGTTAAAATAGAAACCTAAACATGTCCAAATTATATTGAATGATATTATTTCGACACATACACCCATTAGCTTCGAAATAAATCAATTTGGAGCAATTTAAAATCGAATATGACTTTATAATAAAATAATATTGTTAGTTGTTCCAAAGGTGCCCCTCTCCTCCCTTATAAAAGGGCACCTCCTCCCTCTCTTCATCACACCACTTTGAGCCTTCATGCTCGGCCAACCACTGCCAAATTATCTTCTCCACTTCCCTAGAAACATCCTTGAGGTCGTGTTCTTCTTCAAACACCAATTTTAGTTCCCTAATAGGATGTCTCAAAGAGGCGTTTCAAAGAAGAGGTAATGCCTGTTATCGGTTTTTTTTCTTCTTCCACTTCTTCTTCATTAGTTGTTTCATTATGAAGTAACAACATCAGTATCACTCATATACTGATATTTTATTATAAGTATGAAACAAACATATTTCACCATCTATTCATCCAATGAAAAAACAAAATCACCGCGCGTGCGTACATATGGAATACCGTCTCCACGCCGTGGTGTAATCAATTTTCCACCACCACCTTACATGGATGGGTATAATGGTGAAAGTAATGAATATATATTATTATTTTAATGTGATATTGATTATCTAATATTATACATACACTTTAATACAATTCCACGATCTTGGAAATGATATCATCGCTCGTGCGTACGTACGGACTACCATCTCCACGACGCAATGAGATTCACTCTCCATGTTAACCATTCATGAATGATTATAAAGTATATATAATGAATAATAATGAAATATATGACATAATAATGAAACTTTATTTATGTATATATATATATATATGCATGTCATTTACTTAATTTCATTCAATTAAAAGGGAAACGAAAATAGCGTTCTTACGTACGTACGGCCTACCGTCTCCATGAAGGATGTATTTCATTAATTTTATCGATATATAATATAAATGTATATGATGAATATATATTATATATAAATCATGTTTTACATTATGGAATTATTTAAATCAGGATATTAGTATTAATATCAAGAACGACAAGTTGAAACACATACGATAAATAAAATGATTTTACCGAAAACGCTGCTTTAACATGTAATTTACAAAAGAACGGGTAATATAAAGTTATGAGTGAAACATATATGATATCATAACAATGAATATGATTTTGTAATAAGTCAATGACTTTATTTAAATCATTATACAAGAGTTTCGGATACGTACGAAGCATATCAGACCTAAGGTAAGGGATAATTTTGCAAATCTCATTTCCATCCGAGATTGCTTATTCGTAAGTATTTACTGGGGTTATTTCTATTATCCATTTCCATGTTTTATAAAAGTGTTTTCATGTATTTTTCATGTTATTTTTACCCATTTTTGACTTTTACTACATGGTATGTAAGAAATCTATCTTTTGTTTACGTTACGAGGTACTTTTTTGACTTTTCCGGCAAAAGTACGAGAAGAATTTGTTTTTAACTTATACAGCATGAACGTATTTTTATGGTTTTATAAATACTTATTTTCATGAAGCTTCCTCCAAAATATTTCATGAATATTTAGAAAAAATCTTTTTCTTTTTAAATTGCATGATGTTTTGTGAAAAGAAATTGATTTTTAAGAAGAAATGATATTTTCCTCAAGAATTCATTTCAAGTGTTTTATCAAAACCATTTTCCATCTAAGATGAAATTATTTCATATGTGTATGTTTCATGTATAAAGTATCTATGATTTACATCAATTAACGTTTCTTATTATGAAATTATTTCCATTTCTTTTATATGGATTATGAGATGATGGGATGATGTTTATGAAACCCATTTTATTCGTTGGGTTATTATGAATGATGTATGTTTATTTTGTGGCACAAGTAAGAATGATTTCATTATGAGATGGGTGAGACCTATATCTCCCTCCAATGAATTGGGTAAAGATTTTATATCTCATGAGATAGACATGGCTGGAATGGTAAGTTAATCTGGTTCAGTGTTACAGGACTAAAACGAGGAGTGAACTCGATTCAGAATGGGACTTTGTCTATAAGATGGTCTTGGAAGCAATTCCTTTACTACTATGGAAATCATTACATGTGATTAATAGATGCCACAATGAAATGTTTTATTCCCATTCTATTTTATCATGTTTTATGTTCTATTATGATCTATGCCTTACGTACTTCCATTTTTATGTCATTGCTCAAGCTTTTGATGTTTAATCATTATGTTCATGTTTTTAAGTTCAAATATATATGGTATGTTTTATTTTATCCATTGTTACCCTTATTGAGCATTTGAGTTCACCCTTTTAATGTTTTATTTTCCCCAGGATATAAAGAATGGTTTTAGGTAAGAAAAAAAGGGGAAGATCTTTATCCGAGATGTTGAAGATCTTTCACCACGATTAGAAGATTAAGTTCGATGTTTCCAAAGACACTAAACTATTACGGTCCTTCTGTGTATATTTTTGTTATCTATGAAGTATTCCTCAAAAGTAATGTAATGTCCATGTATGTCAAGATTCAGGTCTTTACAGTTGGTATCAGAGGAAAGGTTTAGTTAATCTTTGGAAACTAGGATGCAAGAATGTTAGTGGGATCCCTAGAGATATTTCTAAGGTATGTCTAGGGATGTCCCTAAGGATAAGTATATGTATATGATATAGTCCTAGAACTATGGTAACGATCTTAGAATTTTACCTAAGATGTTATATATTTAGGATACTCCCCCTTTACTATGTTGTTTTCCCTAGCATGATTTTTGCCTCTCACAATATTCTTTTTGGGTTTTAGAAAATGGCTGGAAACATGAAGATTCAGGATAATGGAGGATATGACAGAAAATGGAATGATATTCTTAATGAGAAACCAAATGAAATGGTATCTGGAAGTCCAAACATCGTTATTATGCCTAATCAGCAATCTCATAATATGATCAATAATCTCAACTTTGGTTAGTTTCCCGACTCAGATAATAAGAGAATGATGGAGTTTCATGATGATAATAGAGGAAAGAATGTTCAATTTCCCTCATGTAAATCATGTGGGAAGAGGCATCAGGGAAATTGTTTCAAAGGAACTGGAAGATGCTTTGAGTGTCGAAAAGAAGGAAACAAAGCTAGTAAGTGCAAAGGATAAGGTTCAGTTAACACCATGGTCAAGGATAATGGTATTACTACGACATCAACAATGATTAGATGTTTTAAATGTGGAATGTACGGGAATTATGCAAACCAATGCCCTAATGGAAAATCTCATGAAGAGAATCAGCATGGTCATATGGGCATGGTTTATGTGGATGATGAAGAGGACACTAAAATTGATATATGAGCTGAAAGAAGTGTTTAAGCTCAGTCAGTTGTTTTAGAAGGTAGTGTAATGATTGTATGTTTATCGAGAGTTATGTTGTAAAGTTAATGGTACTATAGAATAAAGAATCATCTCTGGATTGTTACACTATTGTTTTTCCTTAAAGTATTAGAAAGTATATGTTGAATGGTACCAGTAACCATGGATGGCTATTCAGATATTTTTGTAATGTAGATGATATGTACATAATGAAAGAATAAGAAGATAATGAGATGTTTGATTATATTCATGAGCTCATGATTGATATAAGGACTAAGTGATATCATGGTTTGAGTATATAGAATTTTGTGGATTTTAGTATGTGGAAAGTGTTAACTTTTAACTTCATTCATGTATTCAATAAGGTTCAATGGGTATTCATTTTTCAAGAGAATACATGATTAAGGCCTTCCAATGATTGGAATGTGACCAACAAGACATATCTTATGATATATGGGGATCAACATTTGTATTAAATCTCTGGTAATCATTTTAACTATATTGTGATAGTGGACTGCAGTATTATGGATAAGGCTAATGATTGGAATGGATTATGTTGGACATAAGATATTATTGTTTAAGGATTGAATTTTTTCGATATTATTGATGGGATGTTATAGTATTATAGTTTTATAAAAAGGACAACCTGCAGGATAAGCGACAACCCATCGCGTCGGACAAGGCTGTGGGAATTGAACCCACAACTGAAGTGTGACTGGCCTTTATCGCCTACCACTAGCCTACAGAATGTCCCTGGTTAGTATAAACTAGTTTTATTTTATTATGTGGTATGATATATGAATTATAAGTTCATTTTTGGAATCGTATACGACTAACCTCAACATAGATGGACATATGTATATTTGAAAACTTTTGCTAACCTTTTATTTGAAATAGATGGAATGGCCCATCATTCTATCACATCATCTGTTAACACTTCATGAATAACAAATTCAACTTCATTTCATTAAGATATGAAGTAGAAATTGTTCAAATCACGAACAATAGTGATATTGTACAAAAATAAAGTATCTATTTATTCTAATTCAAATTCTTCAACTTTAGGGAAATGATCTTGAAAACCAAAAATGTTGTCCTAGTTCCCTTATATCCGATGAATTAGAAGGTACCCTAGATAATCACAAATTTATGGCGTTGTGATTTTTGTCCTTTTCATAGCCATGTTCTCTACCACTCTCCATCAGAACTTGATGGTTATATTTTTCTTCCATATCCATATTTTCATTTATGTTCTCAGATGTGGAAACCCGGTGATGAGTTAATTTGGGAAACCATTACGTTTCATAATTTTGTTTTTAAATCCAAGTTTTGGTATTCCTTTTTATGATTTGGGTTTCAATTAAAGAAACTTTTGAGTAATAAACCATTTATAACCCCGACGAATTTCGAGGGAGAAATTCATTTTAAGGGGGGTAGAATGTAACCCCCTGAGATTTTATAAAAAATATATTTTTTTTATTTCATTAATGTCTTGTGTTGTACGCTACACCAAAAGGAGCTTGAACAACACACATCCCTGACTTTCCCTGCATTACACGCAATCGCGACCTTCCTCGATAGCGTGTAGGCAATACCGAGTTTCACTAAACGAGATATTATTATAATATTATTACGAACTAACCATTATGAATAGTAATACCCACTTTTTGAAATTTTATAAATTTTATCTTCCAAAATGGACTTCATTTTTGGATTCATAATATCTAAATTAGATTAGGGTGAAATTTTGGTACTTTTCGGATAACTTTCATATTCTGATGAATAGTGAAAATTACTAAATATTAATTAAAAACAACTTTTTTAATCGAAATAATTAATAGTGATAAATTATTAATTTGAGTGGTTTTAAAGTATATTTAGAATATATTTTTACAATTTAATACAATTTTGGTCATTGGATGTAATTTCACATTTAAATCAGACATAAACAAGTGTCAATCTTTTGATAGTTATTATCTCTTAATAACACGTTATTTTTTTGATGACGGGACTTAATTTTTAAATTACATAATGCAACTGATATGTTTTTAATTTGATAAAATAGACATCATTTTTGAATTCATAATATTAAATATAGCTTAGGCCTAATGTTTGGTATTTTTCTGTAAACTTTCATTTTTTGATAAACAGTGAAACCACTAAGTGGTAGTTAAAAAACTGAATTTTTCATAAAACATAATTTAACCACTCTTGTGAATGGAATTTCAAAAGTGCGAGAGAAACGGTTGATGTCAGTAAGTAAAATGTGGTTCAATGAGATGGAAATAATTTTTGGTGAATAGTAACTTTTTACTTTTATTTACCACGGTTAAAAGTAAATAGGGTAATTAAGGGTAAAAATGATATTATTATTATTACCCTAACACATTTCCTAATTCTATTGGATAAATGTAATTCGACCAAAAACAACCTTGGGAATAAAATATGACCATTTAGGTCCACTTGGATTAGATTAGGACATTTATTATTAATTTATTTAAAGAAGGGTTAAAATAGTTAAAATCAAAGTTTAATAAGTAAATCATTTCTAATATAGTGGTATACATAAGATAAATTTGACTATATATATTCATTAGAAATATAAAAAGATTTCATACATAATGATATTTTATTTTTATTTTTTAGACTTTAAATAAATTAATTTATTTATGACACAATGATGATGCAGTAATTATCTTATTAATGAAATATTGACATAATTGATGTTATAAATACCCAAATAAATGTAATATGAGACTTTTTCTGAATTCCAATAATTTTCTATGTTAATATGACATGTTATTGTTGATGTAATTAACATTTTTAGAACTAATAATTCTGTTATAATTTTCACAAAAATCAATTACCAAATAGTGTCAAAATTGACATAAAATATTTTTTTAAACAAATAGTATATTATTAATTGATATTTTATTCCTAATAATCAAATGTTCGGAAAAATGTCTTATATAAGGTTATATATATTAATAATAAACAAATTGGGGTTCTTTTGGTTTGTTATAGTAAAGTTTATTAACCTTAAAGTGTAAGAAAACAAGAAGACAATGTAAGAGTAAAATTATTCAACATAAAGTTAAATCTAAATGAAAAGGTTAAAATAGAAATATAAACTTGTCTAAATTATATTGGATGATAGGATTTACACCCATCCTCTCATTAGCTTCCAAATAAATCAATTTGGAGCTATTTAAAACCAAATATGACTTTAAAATAAAATAATATTTTTAGTTTTTTCAAAGGTGCCCCTCTCCTCCCTTATAAAAGGGCACCTCCTCCCTCTCTTACTCACACAACTTTGAGCCTTAATTCTCGGACAAACCCTGAAAATTCACATCTCCACTTCCCTAGAAACATCATAGTGGTCCTGGTCTTCTTCAAAGACCAATTTTTGTGCCCTAATAGGAGGTCTCAAAGAGGCGTTTCAAAGAAGAGTTAATGCTTGTTACCGATTCATTCATCTTTATTTCTTCTTCCACTTCGTCTTCTTTAGTTGTTTCATTATGAAGTAATAACATAAGTATCACTCATATACTGATATGTTATTATAAGTATGAAACAACCATATTTCACCATCTATCCATCCAATGAAAAACGAAATCACCACGCGTGCGTATGTACGGAATACCGTCTCCACGCCGTGGTGTAATCTATTTTCCACCACCACCTTACATGGATGGGTATAATGGTGAAAGTAATGAATATATATGATTATTGTAAAGTGATATTGATTCTATAATATTATACATAAACTTTAATACAATTCCATGATCTGGGGAATGATATCATCGCTCGTGCATACGTACGGACTACCGTCTCCACGACGCGATGAGATTCACTCTCCATGTTAACCATTCATGAATGATTATAAAGTATATAAAATGAATAATAATGAAACATATGGCATAATAATGATACTGGATATATATATACATATATATGTATGTCATTTACTTAATTCCATTCAATTCAAAATTGAAACGAAAACTGCGTTTATGCGTACGTACGACCTACCGTCTCCATGAACGGTGTATTTCATTCCTTTTATCGATCTATAATATATATGTATATGATGAATATATATTATATATAAATAATTTTTTACATTCTGGAATTATTTATATCAGGATATAAGTAATAATATCAAGAATGACAAGTTGAAACGCATACGATAAATAAAATGATTTTACCCAAAACGCTGCTTTAACATGTAATTTACAAAAGAACGGGTAATATAAAGTTATAAGTGAAACATATATGATATCATAACAATGAATATGATTCTGTAATAAGTCAATTACATTATTTAAATCATTATACAGGCGGTTCATATACGTACGAAGCATATCGGACCTAAGGTAAGGGATAATTTTGCAAATTTCATTTTTATCTAAGATTGCTTATTCGTAAGTATTTACTGGGGTTATTTCTATTATCCATGTACATGTTTTATAAAAGTGTTTTCATGTATTTTTAAAGTCCTTTTTACCCATTTTTGTCTTTTACTACATGGTATGTAAGGAATCTATCTTTTGTTTACGTTACGAGGTAATTTGTTGACTTTTCCGGCAAAAGTACGAGAAGAATGTTTTTTTAACTTATATGGAACGAATGGATTTTTACGGTTTTATAAATACTTATTTTCATGAAACATCCTCCAAAATATTTCATGACTATTTTCAAAAAAAATCTTTTTCTTTTCAAATTTCATGATGTTTTGTGAAAAGAAATTGATTTTGATGAAGAAATGTTATTTTCCTCAAGAACTCATTTCTAGTGTTTTGTCAAAACCATTTTCCATATAAGATGACATTATTTAATATGTTTATTTTTCAAGTATAAAGTCTCTATGATTTAAATGGATTCACTTTTCTTATTATGAAATGATTTTCATTTCTTTTATATGGATTATGAGATGATGGGATGATTTTTTTGAAACCCATTTTATTTGTTGGGTTATTATGAATGATGTATGTTTATTTTGTGGAACAAGTAAGAATTATTTCATTATGAGATGTATGGGACCAATATCTCCCCCAATGCATTGGGTAATGATTTTATATCTCATGATATATACATGGCTGGAACGGAAAGTTAATCATGTTCAGTGTTACAGGACTGAAATGAGGAGTGAACTCGATTCAGAATGGGACTTTGTCCACTAAGATGGTCTTGGAAGGAATGCCTTGGCTAGTATGGAAATCATTACATGTTCTTAATGGATTCCACAATTACATGTTTTATTCCCATGCTATTTTATCATGTTTTATGTTCCATTATGATCTATGCCTTACGTACTTCCATATTTTATGTCATTGCTCAAGATTTTGATGTTTAAACATTATGTTCATGTTTTTCAGTTCAAATGTATATGGTATGTTTTATTTTATCCATTCTTACCCTTACTGAGCTTTTATCTCACCCTTTTTATGTTTTCTTTTCCCCAGGATATAAAGAAAGGTTTTATGTAAGAAAAAAAAGTGGAAGATCTTTATGGGAGATGTTGAAGATCGTTCACCATGATTAGAAGATTATGTTCCATGTTTCCAAAGACACTAAACTATTATGTTCCTTGTGTGTTTATTTTTGTTATGTATTAAGTATTCCACAAAAGTAATTTAATTTCCATGTACATCAAGCTTCAGGTCTTTTAAATTCAGGCTTATGGTTGCTGCTGTTTTCAATTTCTTTTCGTTACTTGCAATTTTTCCCCTTTCAGTTGTAGTACTTATGCATGACATCTCATATGTGTACGTGGTTTTGTTTATATTTAATTATCAGTTTGAGTTGATTGGTGTCTATCTTATCTCTCTCTCTCTCTTCCGTATGTGTTCTCATAGAGGGTAATGCCTCCCATTTGTGTGTTTACTATACCCTCGGTGCTAGTCGCCAACCTGGGGCCTACTAGAAGCGGGACTCATGGGTCATTATCTCCCTTTTCACATTTCAGGCCAAGGAGGGGTACATTTTGTGGGGAGGAGGTCGTGATAGAGTGGTATCAGAGGTTTGGTTGAGGGATAGGATTGAGTTTGGAGTTAGGCACATGTGACGTTGCATGGGATGGTAGGGCAACAATTTCATCCATGTTTAGTATTTTAGGTAATCACTAGAGACTGACCGAGACATATGTGTTTTGGGCCCCCTATTATTTGATGTACAGACTTTTAAAATTACAATGGCAACTAAAAAAGATGCTACTAGTTTCAGGGGGGAGACATAGGAAAGGATCATGCATCATTCTTCTTGGTTCCTGTGTTTGAATGGGTAGACCCTATGATAGGTTAACCTAAAATGAATAAAAGAAAAAAAATTAATTAATTAATTTTGAGTCTTCGATATTCTAGGATTAGGAGCACTATGTGTTTTTTATTTTGCATGTATGGCTCTAGGTCGACATCCTCATCAGGCTAGCATAGAAGATGTCCAGAAGGCCATTCCAACAGATCGCAACCATGTAGAAGTTGACAATGATGACTCTTGGAAGAAGAAACACTGAGATATCAGCCCCAGAGTCTGTAGAAGTATGAGGGCTCTGTTTTAGATGCAGTCACCGAAGACTGGTTAGAGGAGGTCGAGATCGGCTTGAGTTAGATTCGTGCTTGTAAGGAGTACTGGGTGTCCATGTATTTGACGATGCTGCATGGAGCAGCAAGGTAGTGGTGGTACTAGTTCCTCAGGGATCGTGAGTAGTCCGCAATATCATAGGTGGAGTTCCGAGACAAGTTTATAGTCGATTTTCTTTCTTTGACTATGAAATCATCCATTCACCAGGAGCATCTTACCCTTTGACAGGGGAGCTCTAGTTTTCAATAGTTTGGAATCCGTTTCAGGAACCATTTACGATATGCTTCAGACCTACTGCCAGATGAGGAGGCTTGGGCGAGGCATTTTGAGGTGGCTTTGCATCTAGAGATCTAGCTCCAGGTCACCCCATTTATTCTAAAAACATATCTTGGGGTACTGGATATGGAAGAGGTTGTTGAGTGGACTTTGACTTGGACCAAATAATCACAAGAGTGGAATTGTCATGATTCATCAAGAAGAAAAGCTATGGTCTAGGGTTCCCAGTTTTTAGGGCAAATGTTTTACCATTCAGCGGGGGTAGGTCGCAGCCCTTCACATCTCGTTTCTCCAGAGTCAACAACTCTCATGCCTATGTCAAGGGATCAGTCTCTTGTTTTTCTTATGGTGGTCGTGGTCATCAATATCGGGAGTTCCCGACCTTTCAGGTCAGTAATTGTGAACCGGGTGCTATGCTCCAGGTTCCTCTGATGAGGCAGTTCCAGCCGAGGCAGTAGAAGCCATTTGCACCAGCTTTAGATCAGCAGAGGGTATATGGGGCAGGTATAGGATAACCCCATGATTCTCCATGTCCTCATAGAGCAGCATGAGGTCGTAAGGGTCGGAGAGGCCATGGAGGCAGTCATATTCAGATTCATTCTCTAGTGTTTCCAGTTCTAGGCGAGCCAAACATCGTTTGAGGTACCCTTTTCTTGTTTTCTAACTTGGTGTATTCCTTGTTTGATTGAGGAGTGAAACACTCCTTCATATCACTTACAATTTTCCATGCATTGGGACATGAGGTAGGGAGGCTTCTAGTGCACTTGTCATTGACTATGCCAGTTGGAGGTCAAGCTGACTTGTTTGAAGTATGTAGAGATTGTGAGCTAGTGTTGGGGTAACACTGCTCTTGGGGTGATTTCCTATGTTTTCAAATACAACCATATGATGTGATCCTCGACATGGATTGGTTATATTCATTACAGGATATCATGGATTTCTTCTGCAAGAAGGTCATCTTCAATGGTTTAGATGGAGAGCTAGTGGTGTTTGTTGGTGAGAGAGATCCTCGGATGGGTCACAAGTGTGTTCCGTCCTTATCATCCATGATGGCTGAGATGATGCCGAGTTAATCAGAGGATCAGTAGTTGGCATTTCATTGGTTTGTAGAAGAGTACCATGATGTCTTTCCAGAATAGGTTGTAGAATTACCCCCTCAACGAGAGATAGAGTTTGGGATTGAGCTAAATCCATGAGAATCTTTTATCTCTATGTATCCACAAAGGATGACCCCTTATGAGTTACGAGAGCTACGTATACATCTTGATGGTCAGTTGTAGTGTGGTTTTGTTCATCCATGTGTGTCACCATGGGGTGCACCAGTTTTGTTCATGAAGAATGCCGAGAGGAGTGTGTAGTTGTGTGTCGATTATTGTCGCTTAAACAAAGTGACAATAAATAATCGCTAACCTCTTTCGTGAATTGATGATTTATTTGATCAACATAAGTGTTCATGTTTGTTCTTAAATATCGACTTGCAGTCAGGATATCATCAGATGCATGTGAAAGATGAGGATATCTCTAAGACTACTTTCAGTTGTCATCATTGGCCTTATGAGTCCATTGTAATGCCTTTTGGTATGACGAATGCTCCATCTGTATTCATGGGATTGATGAATGTTGTGTTCCATGAGCTCCTGGAAAAGATCGAGGTATTTTTCATCGACTAAATCCTTGTGTACTTCACATCTGAAGAGGAGCATGTAGAGCATCTACAAGACATTTTAGAAATTCTTCATTGACATCATCTATTTGGTAAGTTGTCAAAGTGTGAGTTTTGGGCTCAAGAAGTCCGTTTCATGGGGAATGTTTTGTCCCAATAGGGAGTAGCTGTGGATCCATCAACGATAGAAGTAGTTGTGTCTTGGGAAGCCTCCAAGGAAGTTTTAGAGGTGCAAAGACTCTTTGGTCTCACAGGCTACTATAGGTGGTTCGTAGCTAGTTTTTCACATGTTAAGTCTCCTCTTACAGCTTTGACTAGGAAGGAATAGGTATTCACATGGATTGATCAATGTCAGAAAACTTTAGAGTAACTAAAGGAGAAGTTTGTAAGTACTCCAGACCATTGTCTTCCAGCTGAGGGAGTTCAGTTTGATGTTTTATAGGATTCATCACAACTAGGGTTAGGTTGTGTCCTCATGTAGCGTAGTTCAATTGTTTCATATGGGTCGCGACAGTTACATCCACATGAACACAACTATTCCACCCATGATCTTGAGTTGGCAGTTGTGGTGTTTTCTATAATGTTGTGGAGACATTACCTCATTGGTGAGAGCTTTGTGGTCTTCACCAATCATAAGAGTTTGAGGTATGTTTTCTCCCAGCATGAATTGAACTTACGACATCGTAGGTGGATGGAGTTATTACTAAAATACGACTTCCAAATAACATATTCACCTGGAAAAAGGAATGTTCTAGCTGATGCACTAAGCTATAAGTCACCTAGTGATGTTGTCCGTGAATTCAGTGATTCTTGGAGAGTAATGGATTAATTGTAATAATTTCATCTTTTTAAGGAAGAGGTTTGGGGTAGAGGTTGTCATTTTAAAATGACGGTACAGTCATACCTAGTAAAGAATGTGGAAGAGTCCCAGTTGGGGGATCTTAAGTTGGAGGTCTAGAGAGACCGAGTTGTTTGTGGTGAGGCCCGTGATGGTTGGTTGTAGGATGAACAACATTGAGTGTTGTATCATGGAAGGTCTTTCGTTCCCCTGACGATGTGTGAGATAGTTCTTAGAGAGTTCCATATTTCTCCCTAAGCTGTACATCCTGGCATGGCAAAGATGTACCGATCCTTGAAGAGTCATTTTTGGTGCCCTGGGCTCAAGAGTATTGTTGCAAATTTTGTGTCTCAATGTTTAGTCTGCCATAAGGTGAAGGTCGAACACCGTGTTCCTAGTAGTCTTCTCCAGCAATTATAGATTCCTTAGTGGAGGTGGGAGGACATCTCAATGGTCTTTGTTAATAGTTTACCTCGAGCTCTAGGAGGATATGATTTTATTTGGGTGGTAGTGGATCGTTTAACAAAATAGTCCCACTTCATAGCGATCAAGGTGTCAACATAAGTGGATGTATTATCGAGGTAGTATATAGAAGAAGTGGTGAGACATCATGGAGTCCGTAGGATGATCATTTCTGATCAAGATCCTCAATTTACCTCTTTGGTGTGGATAGGTCTCCAACATGATTTCGGTTCTCAACTATTCCATAGCACTTCTTTTCATCCTCAAATGGATTTCAGACAGAGCGAACCATCCAGACTCTTGATGTCATGGTACACTCTTGTGTTCTTGATTTTGGTGTTTCATAGATTAGAACATACCCTTGGTGGAATTCTCTTAAAAAAATTTCACTCCACCATCGGTATGGCACTGATTGAAGCCTTGTAAGGTCGGCCTTTCCGTTCTCTATTGTGCTGGTTTGGGGTCATAGAGTCGGCAATTCTCATACCAGAACTAGTGAAAAATACAACAGAGATGGTTCAAGTGATTAGTGAGAGGATGAAGACAGCACAAGATCGTCAGAAATCATATGCTGATCATAGGTGGCCCTAAGAGTATAATGTTGGGGATCATGTGTTTCTAAAGGTGACTCCCCGTCGTGGACAACAAAGGTTTTTTCATGGAAGTAAGATTTATCTCTGGTTTGTTGGGCCTTTCAAGGTGTTAGCTCACATTGGAGTAGTGGCATATCAAGTAGCACTTCCCCCACAAATAAGTCGGATGCATGATGTTTTCCATGTATCACAGCTACTTCGTTATCTTCTTGAGGACACTCACATCATTAATTGGGGAGAGATCAATGTCGATGATGATGTATCCTTTGAGGATCAACCTCTGGATATCCAAGGTTGCAAGGAGAAGTTGTTTCATGTGCGTTATATCCCTGTAGTTCGTGTCTTGTGGAGACACGGTGGCATGGAGGATAGTACCTTGGAATGTGAGTCACAGATACGTTATCAGTACCAAGAGTTTTTTGATGTTTAACTCTTTTCATGTATTGATGTTTACATTGTTGTTAGACCTTTCATGTTTTATTTATGAATTTCTTTTATTGCTTTTGTGTCTTGATCTCTTTTGAGAGGTATCTCGATGGTTGGTTGTTCAAACCCTGTTTTTTTCTCTTTATGTGGGTTTTGAATTCTCAGGGATGAGAATGTTTTGATAGGTAAATGATGTAATGGATCGGACCTCTCCAGTCCATTCTTTGTGAAAATATAGTGTTTAAGGTGTTCAGTGAGGTCAAATTCACTTATCCCCAACACTTTACAAATTTTCCAATTCTGTGAACAGTTCTATCATTGAACAGTTCTATTAGTAACCTCTAACATTGAGGTCTATTGGTATCATCTATTGGTGAGGTCTACTAATAACCTCTAACGGTGATCTCTAATAGTGACCTTTTCGTTCCTTTTCCAAAAAAATTAGTTCTGTGAATAGTCTTTCTAGAACGGTGAGCTCTAACAGTCAAATTTTTTTTCCTTTTCCATATTTTTGAGTTCTGTAAATAGTGTTTCCAGAACGGTGAGCTCTTTGTGTCACCTAATCATTCCATTTCCAAATTTCATTTTTGTGAACAGTGTTTCCATAACGGTGACCTTCTACGTGTCACATATTCTTTTCTTTTCCAAATTTGATGTTTGTGAATAGTGTTTCCAGAACGGTGACCTTCTAAGGGTCACCTATACGTTCCTTTTCCAAATTTCATGTGTGTGAATAGTGTTTCATGAATGATGACCTTCTAAGTGTCACCCAATCTTTCGATTGATGAATTTCACGATTTTAAAAAATGTTTCCATAACGGTGACATTCTATATGTCGCCTATTATTTCCTTTTCTAAATATCAAGTTTATGAATAGTGTATCCAAAATGGTGACCTTCTAAGTGGCACCTATTCCTTCTATTGCCATATTTTGAGATCATGAATAGGGTTTCCTACTTCCCACAAATTTCACCCCTTTAGTGTTTTCCTTTGACGTAAAGTGTATTTAAATCCTTGTTTTATAGACTCAAAGGTCGATTCAAAGGCCACAACTCCTAAATTAATTATTATTATGGCTCAGGATGTTTTTACTTGGTCAAACTACATGGTTTAATTAGATCCTCTTGTAATGGGGAATTAAGCGTATCTTAAACGTTCTCCCCATTGAATCTTAAAAAACGGATAAGATATCATCCTCTGTTGTTCTTCCGCTTTGTTCTCGGATATAAGACCCTAGAACCATTCAATCCTCCCCGTAGGAGTTTCACAATCAAACATTACTCCTCAGATTGGTTCTTCTCTGTTTTGATTCAACTGAGCTGTATCGGTCAATATTTGGAATAAGGTATGTTTTATCATCAATCCCTTGGGGATCGTCTTCTTCTATTTCTCCATCCCATGTTATTGCATGTAATATCTATGCTTTTTATGGGGTTTTCCTGGGGTTTGGTTCATACATTCATATCGTGGCATCCTCTGTTGGATGTAGTTGTCACGAGAGGAGGATCGTGACCCGTTGTGTGGATAAATAACTTTAAAAACTCTTCGAGGTAGTGGATTCATTGCTTCTCTTTCTATTACATGCACCTCTATTGTTATCTTGTTTTTTCCTAGTGGATGAAAATGGAATTGACATAATAAACATTTTAACCGGATAAATAAATTGATATCGATTAAATGTTATTGCCTCTTGTTTTGAAAGATAGTGTGATATCTATGATTTCTTTTCTTATCTGTTTGTTATTGAGGGAAATCTGTGAAGAACGTAACTTGGGATTAATTTAAATTTGTTTTTCTAAAAATAAAGATTCTTTAAAACGAATATGGTTCTGGTAGTAATTTTATGTTAATCAAATTTGCAAAGTAAGAATTTTTAATTAATTGTGATAACTTGCTGATTAGGTTCCCCAAATTTGGAACATTCAAATAATAAACCTATTAATTCGAGATGGATTAAAGAAAAAATTGATTAATAATTCCATAATTGGTTCTAAGTTACCCATTTGACTGTTAAAGGTCCAAGAGCCCATTTATGTGATGTTTTTTTTCCTACTACTTGTGTTGTGATATGATCCTGGATAGTTGTTGTGATTTGTGGAGGCATGGTGACTTATTATTGTGGTAGAAGATGACGCCTATAGTATTGATATGCATAGGTTTATGTATGTGGGTATTTGAGAGGACACCTAGGATGATGGAGTGGGATTGATGTGATTGTTTAATGCTTGGTGGTTCTTTAGTTGTTTATCTGCTTTAATTTTCCCCACTGCTCAAGACAACTGATATTTCTTACCCTTCTTCAGGAAGAGGCAATGACATGTGGGTTATGACATGTGCTTTCCGTGTTTATCTTCTCTAAAGAAGATGGGTCTACAATCTTGTTATAGGTGGCAAATACTCGACGAATTGTATATATACTCACTCTGTTGACCCCCCTTATGTTAGTAGCATAGGATGCTTTTATAGAATGCCTTGGAATATGGGAAAGTAATTCTGTAATGAATATTTGAATAAATGGTGTTAACTCATGCAGTTGGAGTTTTCTGGAACATAATGATGAGGTTGTAATTTTTAAAGGGACATTTGACTTTGGGTGTGATGCTAGTGGAACATAATGTGGAAATGTTTAGGGTTAATGTTCAATGAATTAATTAATGTATAGTGGAACTGATAAAAAGGAATGAAGTAATCTAATAAATATATTTAAATTTTCATGAGCTTATTGGATACCTAGTCTTAGAATTAGCAGCCCGGAGTCTAAGAGACATTAGATGCAGTTGTGTTTAATACTAGGTAATACCCATAGTGTGGTTTTGGGATATTATATATTCTGTACCTTTTATATTTCTATATGCTACTCCACCCTCTCATTAAGGGAAAATAACCCCCCCGGGGATTCTGATCCCTGGGGGTGTTTTCCCCAACATTCAGGTCGGAAGAAGAATGGTTGACTACCCCCTTTGACACTGCACTCATCTCTTGGTAGATACTTGTGCTAGTGGGAACAATGGTTAGTTTTCCCCATGTATGTGTTTATAGGGCTGTAATTGCTTGTGGTTATTACCCCACATATATTCTAGATATATTATCTTATTGACTACTATAGGTGTAATGTGTATAGTCTATGATGGCTTGAGGATCCTTACTTGGTGTATGGGCTGTAATGGATTGAGGTTTAATACCCAACGTATGATACACGTTATGTGAGATGTGGTGGCACTTGGAAACTACTTGGTTAATTTTTTTTATGAGGATGGTGTGGTGATTTTCCCAAGTGTCTGCGAGCAAGACTTTTTTTTGCATGAGGTGCATATTATGGCGCTTCACCCAGGTGTTTGCGTACAATCCTTTTTGGAGAGATATGCTCAGGACATGTGATGTTGGAGAAAAGAAGAAAACCAATGGGGAAGTATTATCAGTGTACCCATGATATTCTTTACTATATTCTTTATTCTTTTATGTGTTACTTGGTGAGAGTATCCATGGTGAGGTTTGGAACATTGTATACTTGTTTAGGTGAGGAGTTTGTTTCACCTGTTGTTCACTATGCTTTAGCATGCATTCATTACATTTGCATGGGAGGATTTGGGGAGGATCCTACTGAGTATACTGTTATACTCACCCTATGTATATATAAACATTCTTTCAGGTCACTTGGAGCATGTTGGATATCAAGCTAGTTTTTACTTGCTTGGGGTGGCATGAGCTACTCAGGATTGTGGTTGCTGTTGTTTTTTACTTTCTTTTCGTCACATGCAGTTTTTTCCATTTCAGTTGTAGTACTTCTTCATGAAATTTCATATGTTTACTTAGGTTTTAATTTATATTGTATTCTGATTTAGAGTTTATTGGTGTCTATCTTATATCTCTCTCTTCCATTTTTGTTCTCTTAGAGGGTAATGCCTCCAATTTGGGTGTTTACTATACCCTCGGTGCTAGTTGCCAACCCGGGGCCTACTAGAGGCGGGACTCGGGGGGTCATTATCTCCCTTCTCATGTTGCTGGACCAGGAGGGGTACACATTGTGCAGAGGGGGTCGTGAAAACTAATAACATAGCGATGAAAATAAAAATTTAGTAATGATAATTATGTACCATAATCATGGAAAAAAATTAAACATCTTGACCTAACAATCAAGTATGTAAACTTTTAAGAATAGGAATACAGAGAAGTACAAAAGAATGTTTTTATCATGAGACATATATATACATCATGGAGACATATATTTTAGGAATCAATCCATCCATAATTTATCTATGATGATTTCATTATAAGTTATGTGAGTAAACAAGTCATAATTTTTTTCCCATAATCAAACATATCGAAATAATAACATAAAATAATCCAATAATATTCTCTTGTAAACAAAAGTGATGATATGAATCCCACATGAGAAATATATTGGATGGTTATACAATAAACAACTGCCATTCCAATAATATTAAAAAATGGAATTTCAACATTCATTAGCTAAATACTATTCCATAGGTAAATAAAGTAACCTTATTTCAAGGTAAACACCATCTTATATTAATTATGTATAATTTATTTTAGGTACATGATATATCTCTAAATAAAAAAATATATCAATATTTTATTAAGAAGTTTTTTAGACAAAAAAATAATTAAATTGGATATATTCTCATGAACATATCTATATTTAATGAATGTAAAATCCAATTTATGTTGAAAAATATGAAAAATGTTTTTCCCAAGGAAATATATGACCACTATCATAAAACAAGGGGAGATGGATAATATTTTAAATGAAATGAGTTCAATTGCATAAATTATAATTATACATATTTATATTACTGAATAAATAATGAGATAAAAACACCATTAGGTTATATATTCTTTACTTTGATAATGAAATTGTAGGTGAAAAATAGTTTATGTGTTTTTTTAAAAAATCATAAAAGATAGTGTGATTAGTCACATTATAATTGAAATTTGAAATCCATGAAGTTAAAAAAAGATTAAAAATTAATAAATTCTTAATAAATATATAAAAATTGATATTAAAAACATAAACAAATTAATCAGATATCAATCATTTAATATATAATTATTGAAAAAAACATAATGAAACATTCTTTTTTTAAAAGATAATTCTATTAAATTAGAAAAGAAAATATGATACAATAAAATGATAGGGTAGGAGAACTAAGGATGTGTTCCAGATAAAATATTATATCTCAATGAATATAAAAATATCTTATAACAAAAATTAATATCTTGGAATTAAGGATTGAGGGAAATAACTCTTGAGGCTGATGTAACCTCAAAATCATAACATGTTGAAAGGTTGGGCTTCTAATTTAATTCAACTTCCAATTCATATTTTTTCTCATTATATGATATTTGAAGTATATCTTACGCGCAAAATAAAATTAAGTTACATAAATTGAACAAATCATGTCACAATGAGTTTAATTTTCCATGTAAACTACTACCATTTTATAGATTCTATATTTTTGAATGTTACTACAATCATCAATAATAAAATTATCCAGATTAAAAACCACTTTTTGGAATTTATTCTTAAATAATTAATTTTATATATGTAATTTATGTTCATATTTTATCAAATTATTCATTGAACACAATCATACATATCATAACCGAATCATAAATATTTGTATTTTAGTATCCAATATATGGACTATGACATTAATTTTATATAAATATGTCAAATCATCTGATTTTACACCCATTTTCACCAAAGCCATCACAACCAGAATACATATATATGTTATAACCCCATGTCAAAAATTACCAGAGATTCATTTATGATAAACTATATAACCATCATACCATGAGTAAATTGATTCCATATAACATCTATCAAAACATCATTGATATTACAATAAAGCATGATACAATATATGTTGAGTGGTGAATAATACAAAATTTTCCATTCATTAAATAACTAAATATGATGTTAGGGAAACAACCATACAAAAACAATTTCAGTTTCATCTTCCAGTACTACTCCACTTGTGAAGAATATACAGTTATAATATTAGTTAAACTGATATTTAACACAAAAAATATAGGCATAAAATCAATTCCTTATAATCAACAAACATTATGATCACACATAAAACATGACTCTGACATGTATTTTCTAGAAAACTATAATTTATACAAGAACACTATAGTCAGGATTTGATCATATTTGACACTAAATGTTTAGTATTAATTAGTTACTATTCATTTTCTATATAATTAAATAATAATAATAGTTTAATAATTTCATTTTTTAGAAGACAACATTATTAAAAATTTACATTATATTCTTGTACATATATCACTTGCTCAAAAGACCATTCCATCCAATCATATGATGGTTTTTATAATTTGAATGCCCAATTCTCATCATGCATCCCATGAGTTCATTATTATTTCTCATATTGTTATGTAATCGTGGAATTTTATTAGTCTACCTATGATACCCAAACATGATAAAATCATGGTTAATTTGAAAATTGTTGTTTGTAGAAAGGAACAAAATAATTTCTTCATTATGAAAACAATACCCTAAAAGAAGACATCATCCATGATAAGGATGATATGATGCCAACTATTACCCATTATGAAACAAATGAGATATATAAAATAATGTGACAAGAATGGACATATCTAGAAATATAACATCTTATCTAACATGAAACTCAAATCAATTAATATATTACTTGTCATCCTTACTATGAACATGTGTGTACCACACATTCCATATTGTCTTAATATTTTACTATTTTACCAAAAAACATATCAATTAATATTCTATAATAGAATATGGATATGTAATAACTACACATATTTGTCATATAAAAAAATCATGTATAATTATTTTTGTAAATCTAGGTATCAAATCTTTGAAAATAAGAATAATAATTATTGAACCAAGAATATTAAATCCTATAATGAAATATTTTTTTGAAATATTGAATTAAGTAATTAATTTTGATTACATTTCAAGAAAATGATCATTTAAATTTTGGATATTAAAATATATCACTCAACCTTTATACTTATCTAATAAACATATTAATAATATATTTTCTTGTAGGAATAATATTTATTATATTTATGCACCGAATTTGTTTAAAAAATAATTAATAATAGTATTATGTTTGTTTATCAATTTTTGTAGATTAATCTTTTTCTATGATACAATTTTTATCATGTGATATCAACATGTAGATGGAGAATAATAATAATTAAGTATATGGGTTATTTTGTCAATAATCAAAAAATGTATAATAATTTGATACTTTTAATTGTTTCTTATAATACTATTTTTATTAAAAATAGATGATAATTCAGGGATGAAGTTTTTTGATGAAATTAAGATCTTTATCCATGTTGATTTATAATAATAAAAAATATAAATGGACCACAATGAAAATTTGAGGAGTTTCATGAAAATATATGACATTGGGATAAGGAATTGGAATAAATAAACATTATATTCAGAATTACACTATGAAACTAGAAAATAATATGGACATCCTGTATCAAGACATGGATACAACTCAACCACACACATGGAATTGAATCAATCACACATGATCTAGAATGAATGAATATTTAAGGTTGTAGGGAATGCCCAGAAGTGCTTGAATTCACACAATATCAAGATATTGGTTCAATTAAGATCCCTAATGTGTGTAATAAAAGTAAAAATTATGATATATTTCACTTCTAAAAAATTTATCTTCTTCGATATAATATTATACAACAACTCCATGACTAAATGATGAACAATATAGTATGACACAAATAAATAATAATTAAAATATCTGATTTATTGACAACTTAAAAAATTAGAAAATTATTATAAATGGATTTAGAAAATTCTGTTATATTTATATATAAGTACCTATTTTTGGTAATGTCCTTATATTCCTTAAAAATACATTTTTTTCTCAAATACGAAATTTATTATTTTATTTGTAGAAAATAATATAATTATTTTCATTAACTTTTTAGATATTAATTTGCTAAAATTTACCTAAATTTTTTTATCAACATGCTTATATTATATACATGTGGAATTTTTTTGAATTTTCTGAATGTAGTAATTTCATTTATACATATAAAATTTTAATATTTTTTTACTTAAAATTGACCTTTTGATTCTTGAATCAATAAACATAAATATTTCAATCCAAATTTAAATTTATAATTAGTTAAATATGCAACTAATAATATATTTTACATCATTTTAATCTATTTTAAAAAGTATTTTTATATAAAAACATTATATACTAATTTAATCTATTTGATTTGAAATTTTTTTGTCATCAAGTTTTGGTATTAAGATTAAAATTACTTTTTAAACATTCAGTGAGATTAATTTTTTAAAATTGATTCATAATTTATATAATCATATATTATATTATATAATAACATATAATAAATGTTTTGCCAAAATAAATTGTAAAAAATGTAAAAATAAATTATTGTGTAAATAGATAATGGATTTAAAAAATGATATATTTTTATTTTTTAATATTTATTATTTTTATATACAATTCCATAGACATAGATAAACCAAATACTATAGTAAAATTTATTATTTTTCAATCTTTACACACTTATCATGTTTTTTTATTATATTTTGTTGTTTCTTTTTAAATCCCAGAATGTGTTGTACCAAACATAAAAATGAAAACCCATAATTCCACTGACATATACCTTTTTATGGAATCATTATCAACTAATAATATATAATTCTCATAAAAATGTCCCTATAATGTATTTCAAGTTATTTAAAATCATAAAATATTATTCCAATGATCCGTATTCATGAATCTAAAAGAGCCATACCAAAAGATAGATAATACTCATATAAGAAGACATTAAATTTATTTATTATATTACCTTAATTAGAACATTTTAATTCTTAATAATATCATAAATAATTTATCTTAAATATATAGTAATGTTATTATGATTACATAGAAGTTGATATCCTCATTTATTTAATAAAATTAGAATTGCAAATATCACTCATTTTTTTATGTGGGATACTACCACCATATAGAAATAATATTGAAATTAAATCATCATAAATAATGGATGGATAGTATGATGTGTTTAGTTTTTATACTTTATATTAAATTCATAATTTGTATCCTTTAATTAAAATATCATTTATTCTTTCTTACCTTCTAATCAATTGGAAAACAACAATGTCCCTCACACGTTCGTCTGGACAAACACCACTATGAAATATTTTATGATAATATAATATTATATATATATATATTATATAATAATTATTTTTTCATATTGAAATATTATTTATGTTTTACCATTCCATTTTTCACATAGTCAATTTTTTTTATTTGTACGTATAATTTATGTCTTACATAAATGATATAATTACTTTACAAACTCTACCTTTTATGGATGAAAATAAATAAATATAATAAATATAAATTATATAAATTTTCCTATTAAACCTTTTTATATTATTTAAAATTGATAAATATACAAGAATTCAACTACTGATTTGATATTATAATGAAAAATAAAATATTTATCACATAAAAATAGTGAATTTATGAATTATTTATTTATAAGATTTTTTTGAGGTCTAATAACCCAATAATATATGATATTATATGTATTATAAATATTAAATAAAAAAATTAATAATTTTAAATTTATTATATTTTACAATAGATAACTCTAAAATTAGGCTGAATATGATCTTATTAAATTTCATCTCAATTTGATTTTTTTGTAACATTCCATAATAAAAAGGGGTTTCTACAAGGTATATTATATTATTCCCAATATTGTATTTTATGATGATTATAATAAACATTATATGGATATACACATATATTTATGTTTTTATGATTCATGATGTTTTGATTCAAATTTAAATAGCATGGTAATGGATTTATGTTACAGTATCATTATTTAGAGGATATGTTCATGATCCACTTTTGGGTGATAAAATTCTTTGACATATATCTAAATAATAAAAAGAATTTATTTTACTCTATTAATTTCATTGAATGAATTTTGTCTATAAATTTGTATATCTAAATTAGCTCGGAAGATAGATCCAAATTTTTTGATGAGATGCCAATTTTTGTCTCTATTAAGTCGAAAATCATTTTTCTTCTATATATATGATTTCTAAAAAATAATTCAATAATGTTATTAATATTATTATATTATTATAAAAATAATTATTACCCATGGTTTATTTTATTATATTGTGTTTTAATAAGAATATATTTTTCATCTTCTAAATGAAGTACTTTTTACTTTTTAACAAAATATTGAAAGGAATAATTTTTTATCGTAATGAACTAAAGGGTATTTCCAATCATAATGAACAATAAATGCCTATTAAGATTCATTTATTTGTATCCATGGTTATTTATAATGAATTTTTTATTATATTTTGGAAATCTATTGATTTGAATGGATTCTTTCAAAAATTAAATGGGTGTTTTCAATCAGAAATATTCTAAGTGATCTTTGAAGTAAATTTCATTAATAAAATCATAATTTTATTTTAGTTATACCTAAATGGGTAAAATATTAAATTATACCATTCTTATCATTTATATGGATTTTTTATGAATAATGTTATGACATTTTTATGAAACATGTTCACCTACAATTGATTATTTCTATAATGAAATATTGATTTTTTATGAAACATATTCAATTTCCATGGGTTATGATATATGATACATGACATATGATTTTATGGAAAAATATGAATGTATTATGATGATATTATGTTTGGTTAATGAGTTATATATAAATCCAATACATTGGGTAATTATGAATATTTCATGATAAAATAATTATGTTTATAAGTCATTATAGAAATCCAAGAAGAGAATCATTCCACTATTATAATTGTGGAGGTGAACCATCACTCATGATATGAATGAATGAATAGTGACCTATGAATGTCTTTGAAGTGGTCACTATATCGGGAACTAAATTTTTATTATAATTTTTATTCCATAATCATATATCTTTTGATAATGGTATTCTATCACCACACGTGTTCTTCGATTCCATTTTCATTTATAACTGATAAATTTCCATGATTTATTACCTGATTTTAGGTTATGAAATATGATATGATTCGTATGTGTTTTTAAAGATATATTTCATGTTATCATAACATTATTCTCCTGATATGATTTCTTTATCATTGTTATCCAACTTATATACTCTTATAGAGAATCTGGACCTTCCAATTTTTATATTAGAATTAATAGTGTTATTAATAATTTTATTATATAATATATATCTAGGATGACAGCTGGTAGTAGAGAATATTTTTATCGATATCATGTATATCTATTACGAATTATATTTTTATATATTCTACTTCCTAATTAAAGTATATTAATATGATTTATTTGTGGATAAAATTATTTTGTAATTAAATATTATCTTTAATGATTAGATATATAAGTATGTAATGTATGTGTCTCTATTGATGGGAAAAGAGTATATTTTATATACAATTGGAACTATTATGATAATACAATATTGAAAAACCATTATATATTCAAATTATTATGATAAATGTTTTTGGTAAATCATAGGATTATGTTTTCCTAAAAAAATCTATTTCTAGATTATAAAATTCACCATAATATTTAGATTATTAATCTTGGGTTAATAGGCCTAAAAAATTCGAACATATATATCTTGACCATTATTCTTGTACATAGTGATTGTTCCCGTTCAAATTATTTTTTTAATATTCTGGATTTATGTGATTATGATAAATAATTTTTTATTTATTAACAATTATGAGAGATTTTTTATATGGTATCTATGAATAACTTGGGTTAAAAATAATGTATCAATAAATTTAAATATGGTGTGTCTATTTAGAAATCCAGTAATATTTTTTCAAACTTATTTGGTTTCCCTATATATTTAATTTTTCTAACAATATTAATTTGTTTTTTTGTAAAAGGACTTAACCAAATGGAACACTTTTAATATATAGTTTGAGAAATAATATAATTATTTTCTAATTGAGAAACCTAATTTTATGTGAAATAGACATTAAAATAATAATTTAAATTGAATCCATATAGTGGTATGCATATGGGATCGTATATATTAATACATAAATTATATGTATTATCAATATGAATATCAAGAATTAATTCCATGATCTAAATAAAAATGATAGAGAATCATTTATTTTTATAATTGGAATATTTTAATAGACTTGTGAGGTATGAATCCAGTAATAACATCCATCCAAAATATAAGGTTGATATATTCATTAATGTCTAATAAATAATACTCCATAAGGAGTTAACCATAAGAATATTCAGTAGATATGATGATATCCTTCAATGTCAAATCAAACTAGAGAAGCATGCTTTAGTTACTCATCGATCTCATTGTTTTGAAAATAAAAAAAGTGTGTAAAAAATATAAAATATAGAAAAAATATTGATAATAAGATGATAATTATTTTATGCTCAATATCTGAATTGAAACATGGATTAAATGAACCTATGGGTAGTGAATTATGTTTCATGTGTCAATTAGAATCCCATCATGAAATCGATTTTTGATGTTATGGGATGAATATTTATTCTACTGATTCATAAAATCAACACATAATAATCCACCCACAATTTAGTACTTCAAATATAATGAATATGGTCATTATGGTGACAAGTTATAAACAATATTGGTTAATGATGATGAAGGATTGATGTGTCCTATAAATTCTAGTTTCAATGAAAAATATATTCTGATAACTACTTTTAATGTGTTTTACAATAATGAAATGTGGAAGGTCCTAAATACCAACAACATTAGATCTACTAATTTCATATTGTATTTTAGATATTTCAAACTATTTTGTATCATTAAAAGTTTCTATTGGTATCACATTAATTTATCTATGGTTAGATGATGAATTAGTGTTAAAATACCTAGATTTCATCATTAATTCCTCTGATACCTATGAATCTTCTCTATTTCATGTTTGTGGGAACAATAATCCTTTAGATCTTATTATTCATTTTCTTTTCAAAATAGTTCTTATAATTTTCATTGATAATCATTCCATAAATAATTAAAACATAAATAATAAAGGAAGGGATGTCGAATTTTATATTCCGAAAATTACTATTCTATTTTTACCAAGCGGTGATATTGTTTTTCTTCCTATTAAAATTAATTCCATTATACCGAAATTGATCCCCATTTAAATGTAGTGTTTATCTTAAATGGTTAGAGAGAAACACTACATATTAAATATGAATATTAAATTCTTTGAAACATTATTCATGATGAGTTTCTAAGCCTCCATGGGGTCATAATGTTGTGAATTTATTGATTTAATACATGGTTATAGACTTATTTTAATGAATTTATATATAATTTAACTAATTCAGTTAGAATAATGAGTAATAATTTCTCAGATTATCTTGACTGCCAATTCAATAGAAAATGTGTGACATCATGGAATTCAAAAATTATTTTATTCAGAATGAATGGTGATAAATGTAATTGTGTTTTGATTATCAGGAACTTATAAATATCATAATCATGAATACTTGTAATCTTTCCCATATTGATGACCTATTTAATCCACTACACGTATCTCAATAAATTTTAATGGTTTTCCTTTATTTCAGATGTCACCAATTTAGGGCCATGAAAAATGATATACCCCTAAAATATGTCCATATACAGTATGGGCACTATGAGAATATATTCCTTCTATTTAGGAATAAAAATCCCTTTAAATGTATATGGTTTTAATGAATTGATTCTTTAGAGATGAAAATGATCAATTTGTATTTTTATTTTTATATCTTTATCTTATGTATTAAATGAGAATGTTTCATCTAGAATATCACATGATGCATTTATTTGAAACCCTCTGGAAGGATACTTATAGAGACCCAAAGCTTGACATACATGGAAATTACATTACTTTTGCGGAATACTTAATACATTATGAAAACAGACAGACAAGGAACATAATAGTTTAGTGTCTTTGGAAACTCTGAAAATAATCTTCTAATCGTGGTGAAATATCTTTAACATCTCACATAAAGATCTTCCCCTTTTTTTCTTACCTAAAACATTTCTTTAAATCCTGGGGAAAAGAAAACATAAAAAGGGTGAGCTCAAATGCTCATTAATGGTATGCATATAGAACATAAAACAATCCATAAACATTTGAATGCAAAAACATGAACATAAAATCTAAACATCAAAATCATGAGCAACGACATAAATCATGGAACTTCATAAGGCATAGATCATAATGGAACATTAGTCATGATAAACTAGCATGGTAATAAAACATGTAATTTTGGCATCCATTAGGAACATGTTATGATTTCAATATTAGGAACGACATTGCTGCCAAGACAATCTTATTGGAAAAAGTCTCATTCTGAATCGAGATCACTCCTCGTTCATGTCCTATAACACTGAACTAGATTAACATACCATTCCCTCCATGTCTATCTCATGAGATATAAATCTTTAGAGGGAGATATAGGTACCACCCATATAATAATGAAAATCATTCTTACTTGTGCCACAAAATAAACTTGAAACATTCATCATAACCCGAAGAATAAAATGGGTTTTATAAACATCATCCCATGAAGACAAAATCCTTATAAAACAAATAGATATTTCATCATAATAAAAGTGAAACCATGTAAATCATAGATTCATTATACTTGAAACATACACATATGAAATAATTTCATCTTATATGGAAAATGGTTTTGATAAAACATTTGAAATGAATTCTTGAAGAAAATATCTTTTCTTCTACAAAATCAATTTATTTTCACAAAACGTCATGCAATTTTTAAAATAAAGATATTTTGTTAAAAATAGTTATGAAATCTTTTGGAGTAATCATTCTAAAAATAAGGCTTTATAAAACTGTATAAATCCTTTCATGCCTTATAGGATAAAAAACATTCTTCTCGTACTTTTGCAGGAAAAGTCAAAAAGTACATCGTAACATAAATAAATGAAAGATTCCTTTAATACCATGTAGTAAAAGTCAAAAATGTGTAAAAAGACTTTAAACATACATGAAACCATTTTTAGAAAATAGGAACATTGATGATAAATATAACCCCAATGAATACGTACGAATAAACAATCTCGGATAAAAACGAGATTGAAAAAGTTATCCCTTACCATATGTATGATATGATTTGTATGCTTATGAACCTCCTATATAATGATGTAAATAATGTAATTGAACTATTAAAGAATCATATTCCTTGTTATTATATCATATATAGTTTATTTATGCCTTTATATTACCCATTTTTTTGTAAATTTTATGTAAAAGCAGCGATTTGGGTAAAATCGTTTCATTTATTGTACGTGTTTCGACTTGTTGTTCTAGATATTATTACTTATATCCTGATTTACTTAATTCCATAATGTAAAAAATTATTTATATATAATATATATTCAGAATATACATATATATATATATATGATAGATCAATAAATGGAATTAAATACACCGTTCATGGAGACGGTAGGCCGTACGTACGCATAAACACAGTTTTCGTTTCCTTATTTAATTGAATGGAATTAAGTAGATGATATAGATATATATATATATATACAATTAAATCCAGTATCATTATTAGGTCATATATTTCATTATTATTCCTTATATATACTTTATAATCATTCATGAAAGGTTATCATGGATAATTAATCTCATCGCATCGTGGAGACGGTAGTCTGTACGTACCCACGAGCGATGATATCGTTCCCATAATTATTGAATTGATTTGTAGAGGATGATAAAATATTTCAAGATTAGTATGATTTTATAATAACTAAGTATAGTTATTCTTTACACCATTATACCCATCCAAGTAAGGTGGTGTTGGAAAAAACAGATTACACCACGGCGTGGAGACGGTATTCCCTACGTACGCACGCGCGGTGATTTTGATTTTCGTATGATGGATAGAAGGTGAATTGAGGTTGTTTCATATTTATAATAACATATCATTATAAGATTAATACTGATGTTATTTCTTTATAATGAAAAAACTAATGAATAGGAAGTAGAAGAAAAAAGAAACTTGAAATGATCGGTAACAGATATCCCCTCTTCTTCAACACGCCTCTCTGAAACCACCTCTAAGGGTACTAAAATTGGTCTCTGAAGATTACCAGGACCTCTAGTATGTCTATAAGTATATTTATAAGGGAAATGGGTAGGGGTTGGCCGAGCATAAAGGCTCAAAAGGGTGTAAAGATAAGTGGGAAGGGGTTCCCTTTTTATAAGGGAGGAGAGGGGCACTTTTAGAAATATTAAAAATATTAATTTATAATAAATCTAACCCAACATAAAAACCACAAAAAAATAATAATCTAATATTAGATGAGATTGATTTGTAATATAATCTACCAATAAAATTTATACATGTAGGGAATTTATTTGAAACATTATCAACTTTATTTATCCTTATTTAGTCTATTAAATTTTATTTGTGATAATAAGATTCTAAATTTTAAATTTTTTTTAAATAATTACATATGGGATGTGAATTATCCATAATTAGATAATTTATGAAATTTTATACTATATAAATTTCAATTTATAATTTTTAAATATTTTTGTGATTTTTAAACAATTTAATATTTTTTTATTTTTATAAAACAACTAAAGTTTAAATTTTGACACGATTCATTTATTTGAATTTAAATAAATTCCACACATAGTATATATTCAAAATAAAATATTTAATATTTTACTAACATGTCATAGTATTCCATAAAATTATTCGACCACATTAAATAGTTCATATAATATTTATTTTACTATTTGTAAAACCATTTATCTGGTATTTCTCTTAATAAAATGATTACTACAAAATTTTGTATAATTATTGAATATACATATTTGTTGAATAAAAATTAAAAATAAAATAATATAATTAAGATAAATCTTATATATTTAATAATAATACATTTAGTTGGATTTACCATCTAAAACATTCAAATTTTAAAATGTGATATTTATTAAATTATGAAGGTGACAACTTTGATATCATATAAAATAAAATAATATAAGTGTCATAATCACTTTTATAAGACTCCAAATTGTCTTATATTCAGTAATTTTATGATTATGGTGTATATATACACCACCTATAAGTTTTGGTCAGGTTTGGGATCCCTTTATAATGTATTACTATTTTTATAAAAACAATATTATAAATTTTTTTATGAAATAAATAATTTCTGCATCATTAATGTATATGACAATTAGGTAATTAAATAACTATTAAGAATTAAAAATAAAATACCCTGATAAATAAAAAAAATTGGCTTTCAAATGAGTATTTATAACCGAATTTATATTCTATATAACCTTATATTAGAAATACATTAATTATTAATGTTTGAGTGAGACATATTTCACTATCTTTTAAATAAAATAAACTAAAGGACATAATCAGCTCCAAGTGGGTTCTTATGGATTCCATTTCGACCCAAATATGACTTAGGACGGAATATAATCATCCAATTGTATTAATACAAGATTTATGGTAATTTTATAATATTATATTTATCCTTCATTACCTGATTTACCTTTTACTATGTTAAATAAAATTTTTTGTAGTTACTATTCATAATGCCCAAAAATAAAAAGTATTCTATTAATATATTTTGTACCCACTGATTCTAATTATGGAATCCATTTTTCCAATTTCAATACACAGATGTTTCAAAAATTAAATTAAAATTAATCCCATTGTCGAAAGAAAACGGGTTTTTGTTTAAAACATTACAAAATATTTAATTGATATAACCTACAAATTCAATGTAAAATCAATGATAATGACATACATTATATTAAATGGTAAAATAATATTTTATTTATACTTTAAAACCATTAAATATTATAATTTAATGACATAAATTATTATGATGGAAAATGTTGTTTTTAATTAAAATATAGCGCGTTTTTACTACTCATTAAAATAAGAAAGTTATCAGAATAATATGAAAAAATTATCCAAAGTAAATTTAAATATCCTGATTCCAAATAAGAATTTTATTTTGTCAAATTTAACTTATAAACATGTTAAAAACTAGATTTAATGTGGATGTTCCATCAAAAGGTGGCAAAACTTCATTTTTTTAAAAATAATTATTTTACCCGAAAAATTTATTTTGTTCTTATAACAAGTTCTAGAAAATGTTTAAGATGAATAATAATGTTATTAAATTTCAAATTTTATTGAATAATATTCATAACGGATAGTTCATAATAATATTATAATAATATATCATTGTTTAGAAAAACCTGGAATTGTGTACAACACACGTATCGAAGAAGGTCGTGATTGCGTGTGATGCAAGCCCAGGCAGGGTTGCATGTAGTGCACGACACCTTTTTTGTTGCGTATAATAGAATCCAACCATATTTCATTTATACATTGAATATATATATATATATATAAACTCAATTTTGTGTATAAAATAATCAAAACATATTTCATTTATACATTAAACAAAATCGATACTTAATTTTGCGTATAATAATTTCTTCAAAACGAACTTTAAATTGTGTGTAACACAAGCCGAGAATAGTGTTGTGTATATTGAAAGATAATACGGTGTTGTGTATAGTGCAAGATAATCTTGGTGTAGCGTACAACAAAAGAAATCAACGAAATTAAAATGAATAATTCTCATAAAATCTCGGGTTGTAACATTCTACCCCCCTTAAAATGAATTTTTCCCTCGGAATTCGCCGGGGTTATAAATGGTTTACAACTAGAATGTTTCTTTAAATGAAACCCACATTATAAAAAGGAATACCAAAACCAATATTTAAAAACTAATGTACGAAACATAATGGTTTCCCAAATTTACTAATCACTAGGTTTCCACATAGGAGAACATAGGTGAAAAATTGGATATGGAAGCGAAATCTAACCATCATGTTCTGATGGAGAGTGGTAGAGAACAATACTATGAAAAAAAACCAATCACAAATCCATATATTTTTGATGATCTACGGTACCATATCATTCATCAGATATAAGGGCACTAGGACAACATTTTTGGTTTTCAATATCATTTTCCGAAAGTTGATGAAATTGTAATTAGAAGAAATACTTTCTTGATTTTGGTACAGTCTCACTGTTGGTCATTCCTTGGACAATCTCCACTTCATCTCTTAATGAAATGAAGTTGAATTTGTCATTCGTGAAGTGTTAGCAGATCATGTGACAGAATGATGGGTCATTCCATCTCTCTCAAAAAAAAGGTTATAAAAAGTTATCAAATATACATAAGTCTATCTATAGAGAGATTAATCATATTCGGTTCCTAAAATGGACTTATACTTCATATATCAAACCACATAATAAATTAAAACTAATTTATACGAAACAGGGACTTCTTGTAGGCTAGTGGTAGGTGATAAAGGCATGTCACACTTCGGTTGTGGGTTCGATTCCCACAGCCTTGTCCAACGTGACGGGTTGTCGCCCATCCGGCAGGTTGTCCTTTTTCTAAAAATACATTATTATAACATTCCATAAATAATATCGAAACAAAAATCTATCCTTAAACAATCCAGTCTAATGTCCAACATAATCCATTTCATCCTTTAATCTTATCTAATATACTTCTGTCTAATGTCATAGTGTAAAGAAAATTATTACTTGAGAGGTCACATAACAAGTATGTGAATAGCATTATTTATCCCCCATATATCATACTGTATATCTTATTGATCATATTCCAAACATTCGAAGGCCTTATTCATGTATTCTTATGAAAAATTAATACCCATTAAACCTTAGAGAAAACATGAATGCAGTTAAAAGTTAACACTTTGCACATACCAAAATCCCCAAAATTATATATACCCAAACCATGATATCACATAGTCCTTATATCAATCATGAGCTCATGAATACTATCAAACATATTATTTCATCCTTACCCATTCATTATTTTCATATCATCTTATTTCCAAAAATATTTGAATAACATTTCATGGTTACCTGTACCATTCAACATATACTTTCAAATACTCTAGGAAAAACAATAGTGTAACAATCCATAGATGTTTCTTTAATCCATAGTACCATTAAATTTCTTATACAACATACCTCTTGATAAACATACAATCATTCCACTACCTTCATAAACCATTGACCATGATTCAACACTTCATTCATCTCATATATCATTTTTAGTCTCCGTATCATCATCCATATAAATACTACCCATATGACCATGCTGATTCTCTTCATGATTTTTTCCATAGGGAATTGGTTTTCATTAATCCCATTCATTCCACATTTAAAACATTTAATCATTTTTGATGTCGTAGCAATACCATTATCCTTATCCATGGTGTTAACTGAACCTTTTCCTTTTCACTTACTGGATTTGTGTCCTTCTTTTCCGCACCCAAAGCATCTTCCAGTTCCTTTGAAACATTATCCTTGATGCCTCTTCCCACAATATTTAGATTATAGAAATTTAACTCTCTTTCCTCTATGATCATCATGAAAGTCTATCTTTCTCTTATTAGCTGAGACAAAAAACATACCAAAGTTTAGATGATTAATCATATTATGGGTTTGCTGATTAGGCATAGCAACGATATGTGGACCTCTAAATCCTATTTCATTTGGTTGCTCATGAAAAATAACATTCCATTGTAAATCATATCCTCTATTATCGTGAATCATCCTGTTTCCAACCATTTTCTGAAACCCAAAAAGAATAGTGTGAGAAGAAAATATCATGCTAGGAAAAAAACATAATAAAGGGGGAGTTCCTTCAATATCTAACATCATAGGATTAATTCTAAGAATGTTAGAGCATTTATTGGACTATGACCTATACTTATACTTAACCTTAGGTACATCCCTAGTCATACCTTAGAAATATCTCTTGGGATCTCACTATATATTTCACATCCTAGTTTCCAAAGGTTAACTAAAACTTTCCTATGATACCAACTGTAGAGACCCAAAGTTTGACTTACATGGACGTTAAATTACTTTTCCGGAATACTTAATACATAATGAAAACATACACACAAGGACCATAATAGTTTAGTGTCTTTAGAAACTCGGAAATTAATCATCTAATCGTGCTAAAAGATCTTTAACATCTCCCATAAAGATCTTCCCCTTTTGTTTTCTTACCTAAAACCTTTATTTAAATCATATGGAAAAGAAAACATAAAAATGGTGAGCTCAAATTCTCAGTAAGGGAAAGCATATAGAACATAAAACAATCCATAAATATTTTAATTTAAAAACTTGAACATAAAATTTAAACATCAAAATCATGAGCAAGGGCATAAATCATGGAAGTACACAAGGCATATATCATAAAGGAACATTAGTCATGATAAACTAGCATTGTAATAAAACATGAAATTTTGGAAGCCATTAAGCACATGTTATGATTTCTATAGTATCCAAGGCATTGTTTCCAAGATGATCTTAGTGGAGAAAGTCCCATTCTGAATCGAGTTCATTACTCGTTCCAGTCCTGTAACACAAAACTAGATTTACATACCATTCTAGCCATGTCTATCTCATGAGATATAAATCTTTACCCAATGCATTGGAGGGGGATATAGGTCCCACCCATCTCATAATGAAATCATTCTTACTTGTGCCACAAAATAAACTTGAAACATTCATCATAACCCAAAGAATAGAATGGGTTTCATACACATTATCCCATCATCATATAACCCATATAAAAAAATGGATATTTCATCATATGAAAAGTTAAACCATCTAATTCATAGAGACATTATACTTGAAACATACACATATGAAATAATTTCATCTTAAATAGAAAATGGTTTTGATAAAAAATTTGAAATGAATTATTGAGGAAAATATAATTTCTTCTTCAAAATCAATTTCATTTCACAAAATGTCAAGGAATTTTTAAAAGAAAGATATTTTGTTGTAAATAGTCATGAAATATTTTGGAGGAATCTTCATGAAAATAAGGCTTTATAAAACTGTATAAATCCTTTCATGCCGTATAAGTTAAAAAACATTTTTCTCATACTTTGGCCGGAAAAGTCAAAATGTACATCATAATGTAAAAAAATAAAAGATTCCTTAAATACTATGTAGTAAAATTAAAAAATGGGTAAAAAGGAATTTAAACATACATGAAACCATTTTTGGAAAATAGGAACATGGATGATAAATATAACCCCAGTGAATATGTACGAATAAACAATCTCAGATAAAAACGAGATTGTAAAAGTTATCCCTTACCTTATGTCTGATATGCTTGGTATGATTCTGAACCTCCTGTATAATGATTTATATAAGGCCATTGACTTATTACAGAATCATATTCATTGTTATTATATCATATATAGTCTATTTATGACTTTATATTACCCATTTTTTGTAAATTCGATGTAAAAGCATCGATTTGGGTAAAATCGTTTCTTTTATTGTACGTATTTCGACTTGTTGTTCTTGATATTACTACTTATATCCAGATTTACATAATTACAGAATGTAAAACATGATTTATATATAAAATATCTTCATAATATACATATATATATATATATATGATAGATCGATAAATGGAATGAAATACACCGTTCATGGAGACGGTAGGCCGTACGTACGCATGAACGCTGTTTTCGTTCCCTTATTGAATTGAATCGAATTAAGTAGATGATATATATATATATATATACATAAATCCAGTATCATTGTTATGAAATATATTTCATTATTATTCATTATATATACTTTATAATCATTCATGAATGGTTAACATGGAGAATTAATCTCATCGCGTCGTGGAGACGGTAGTCCGTACGTACGCACGAGCGATGATATCATTCCAATAATTATTGAATTGATTTGGAGTGGATGATACAATATATCAGAATTGGTATGATGTTAAAATAACTATTTGTAGTTATTCCTTACTCCATTGTACCCATCCATGTATGGTGGTTTTGGAAAAAACAGATTACACCACAGTGCGGAGACGGTATTCCGTACGTACGCACGCGCAGTGGTTTTGTTTTTCATACAATGGATAGAATGTGAAATGGGGTTGTTTAATATTTATAATAACATATTCATATATGAGTAATAATGATGTTATTAGTTTTTAAAAAAAACAACTAATGAAGAGTAAGTAGAAGAAGAAAGAAACTTGAAAGAATCGGTAACGAATATTACCTCTTCTTCGACACGCCTCTTTGAAACCACCTCTTATGGAACTAAAATTAGTCTTTGAAGAATTATAGGACCCCTATTATGTTACTAAGGAGGTTCTTAATGGAAATGGTAAGGGTTTGGACAAGAATAAAGGCTCAAAAGGGTGTGAAGAGAAGTGGGAAGGGGTTCCCTTTTTATAAGTGAGGAGAGGGGCACCTTTGGAAATATCAAAAATATTCATTTATAATAAATCTAACCCCACTTAAACACCACCAAAAATATCTCATATTATAAGATTATATGGGATAGTGTTGTAATATCATCATCCAATAAAATTTAGACATGTAGGGAATATATTTTAAACATTATCAACATAATTTATCATTATTTAAGCTATTAAATTTTATTTGTGACAATAAGATTCTAAATTTTAAATTGTTATAAATAATTACATATGTGATGTGAATTATCAATAATTAGATAATTTATGAAATTTTAGACTATATAAATCTTAATTTATAAATTTTTATATACTTTTGTTCTTTTTAAACAATTAGATAATATGTTATATTTTTTTAAATGACAATAATGTCAATTTTGACACTATTCATTTATTTGAATTTAAATAAATTTCACACAGAGGATATATTAAAACTAAAATATTTAATAGGTTTATAACATGTCATAGTAATCTAGAAAATAATTGGATCACATTAAATAGTTCATATAATATTTATTTTACTATTTGTAAAACAATTTATTTGATATTTCTCTTAAAAAATGATTACTACAACATTTTTGTATAATTATTAAATATACTTATTTTTTCATTAAAATTAAAAATAAAATAATATAATGAATATAAATCTTATATATTTCATAATAATACATTTAGTTGGATTTATCTTCTAAAACACTCAAATTGTAAAATGTTATATTTATTAAATTATGAAGGTGACAACTTTGACATCATATAAATGAAAATAATATAAGTGTCATAATCACTTCTATAAGACTCAAAACGGTCATATATTCGGTCATTTTATCATTATGGTGTATATATACACTAAAAATAGGTTTTGGTCCGGTTTTTGAGACCTTAAATATGTATTACTATTTCAATAAAAACAATATTATTGATATTTTTACGAAATAAATAATTTCTACTTCATTCATGTATAAGCTAATAAGGTAATTAAATAACTATTAAAAATTAAAAATAAATTACCATGATAAAGAAATATATTTTTTCTTTAAAATGATTTTTTAGAACCGAATTTATATTCTATATAACCTTATATTAGAAACACGCCAATTATTAAAGTTTGAGTGAGACATATTTCACTTTCCTTTAAATAGAATAAACTAAAGCTCTTAATAACCTCAAAGTAGGTTCTAATGGATTTTATTTCGACCCAAATATGACTTATGAAGAAATATAATCATTAAATTGTATTAATACAAGTGTTAGGGTAATTTTATAATATTATATTTTCCCTTAATTACACGATTTACCTTTTACTATGGTAAATAAAATTTACCATAGTTACTATTCATAATGCCCAAAAATAAAAATTAGTTTATTAATATAATTTAGACCCACTGATTCCAAATATGGAATCCATTTTTCCAAATTCAATACACAGAATTTTCAGAAATTAAAATAAAATTAATACCATTGTCAAAAGAAAATGGGTTTTTGTTTTAAACATTGCAAAAGATTGAATTGATTTAACCTAGGAATTCAATGTAAAATCAATGATAATGAAATTAATAATATTAAATGGTAAAAATATATTATATTCATACATTAAAACCATTCAGTATTATAATTTATCCACATAAATTATTACGATGAAATAAGTTGTTTTTAATTAATATATAGCGTGTTTTTACTATTCATTAAAATATAAAAGTTATCAGAACAATATGAAAAAATTATCCAAAGTAAACTTTAATATCCTAATTCCAAAGAAGAATTTTATTTTTGAAAATTGAACTTATAATCATGTTAAAAGCTATATTTAAGGTGGGTGCACCATCAATAGGCGGCAAAACTGCATTTTTGGAAAAATACATATTTTACCCAAAAAAATTATTTTGTTGTTATACCATGTTTTGGAAAAATGTGTAAGATGGATAATAATGTTATAAAATTCAAAAAAATTTAATACTATTCATAAATACTAGTTCATTTTAATATTATAATAATATATCGTTGTTTAGTAAAACCCAGTATTGCGTACAACACACATATCAAGGAAGGTCGCGATTGCGTGTGATACAAGCCATGTCAGGGTTGCGTGTAATGAACGACTCCTTTGTTATTGAATATAACAGAATCCAACCATATTTCATTGACACATTGAATATATATATACACTCAATTTTGCATACAACATAATCAAAACTTATTTCATTTATACATTAAACAAAATATATACTTAATGTTGTGTAAAATGATTTCCAGAAAACGAACATGAAATTGTGTGTAACACGAGCCAAGAATAGTGTTGCATATATTGCAGGATAATACGGTTTTTTGTATAGTCCAAGATAATCTTGTTGTAGCATATAACGAAATACATCAATGAAATTTAAAAAAATTCTCATAAAATCCCGGATTGTTACATTCTACCCCCCTTAAAATGAATTTCACCCTCGAAATTCACCAGGGTTATAAATGGTTTACTACTCGAAAGATTCTTTAATATAAACCCACATCGTAAAAAAGAATACCAAAAACAATATTTAAAAACTAAATTATGAAACATAACGGTTACCCAAATTAACTAATCACTGGGTTTCCACATAGGAGAACATAAGTGAAAATTTGGATATGGAAGAGAAATCTAACAATCATGTTCTGATGGAGAGTATTAGATAACGTGGCTATGAAAAATACAACAATCACAAAGACATAGATTTTTTATGATCTATGTTACCATCTCATTCGTTGGATATAAGGGCACTAGGACAAAATTTTTGGTTTTCCTGATCATTTCCCTAAAGTTGAAGAAATTGGAATTAGAAGAAATACTTTCTTGATTTTGGTATAGTCTCACCGTTGGTCGTTCCATGGATATTTTTAACTTCATCTCTTAAAGAAATTATGTTGAATTTGTCATCCGTGAAGTGTTTGCAGATCATGTGGTAGAATGTTGGGTCATTCCATTTGTCTCAAACAAAAGGTTAGGAAATGTTATCAAAAATATATAAGTCCATATATAGTGAGATTAATCATATTTGGTTCCTAAAATGGACTTATACTTCATATATAAAACCACTTAATAAATTAAAACTAATTTATACTAAACATGGACTACTTGTAGGCCAGTGGTAGGCGATAAATGCATGTCGCACTTCAGTTGTGGGTTCGATTCCCACAGCCTTGTCCGACATGACGGTTTGTCGCCTATCCTGCAGGTTGTCCTTTTTCTAAAAATACATTATTATAAAATTCCATAAATAATTTCGAAACAAAATTCTAGCCGTAAATAATTTTATCTGATGTCCAACTTAATCCATTACATCCTTTAAGCTTATCGAAAATACCTCTTTCCAATATCATAGTGTAAAAAGTTATTACTTGAGAGGTCACATAACAAGTATGTGAATACCATCATTTATCCCCCATATATCATACGATATATCTTGTTGGCCATATTTCAAACATTCAAAGGCCTTAATCATATATTCTCTTGAAAAATGAATACCCATTGAACTTTAGTGACAACATGAATGCAGTTAAAAGTTAACACTTTCCACATACCAAAATCCCAAAAAATATATATACTAAAACCATGATATCAGTTAGTCCTTATATAAATCATGAGCTCATGAATTCTATCAAACATATTATTTCCTCCTTATCCATTCATTATGTGCATATCATCTTATTTCCAAAAATATCTGAATAACCTTTCATGGTTACCTGTACAATTCAACATATACTTTCAAATACTTTAGGATAAAATATTGTAACAATCCTTAGATGTTTCTTTATTCCATTGTACCATTAAATTGCCTATACAACATAACTCTTGATAAACATACAATCATTCCACTACCTTCTTAAACCATTGAACAAGCTTCAACACTTCTTTCATCTCATATATCATTTGTAGTATCCTCATCATCATCCACATAAATACTACCCATATGACCATGCTGATTCTATTCATGAGATTTTCCCTTAGGGAATTGGTTTTCATAATGCCCATATATTCAACATTTAAAACATCAAATCATTATTGATGTCATAGAAATGCCATTATCCTTATCCATGGTGTTAACTGAACCTTTTCCTATGCACTTACTGGATTCATGTCATTCTTTTCTACACCCAAAGCATCTTTTAGTTCATTTGAAACATCAACCTTGATGCCTCTTCCCACATAATTTACATGAAGGAAATTGAACTTTTTTTCCTCTATGGTCATTGTGAAACTCCATCTTTCTTTTATTAGCTAAGTCAGGAAACTTACCAAAGTTGAGATTATTTATAATATTATGAGAATGGTGATTAGGAATAATAACGATATGGGGATCGCCAGATCCAATTTCATTTGGTTTCTCATGAATAATATCATTCCATTTTAAATCATATCCTCCATTATCGTGAATCTTCATATTTCCATCCATTTTCTAAAACCCAAAAAGAATATTGTGAGAGGAAAAAAACAAGCTAGGATAACAACATTATAAATGGGGTTTACCTTAAATATCTAACCTCTTAGGTTTAATTCTAATATCGTTAGGGAAATTCTAGGACTTTGACGTATACTTATACTTATCCTTAGGGACATCCCTAGACATACCATAGAAATATCACTTGGGATCTCACAAATGATTTCACATCATAATTTCCAATGTTTAACTAAACCTTTATTATGATACCAATTTTAGAGACCCAAAGTATGATGTACATGGACATTACATTAATTTTTCGAAATAATTAATATATAACGAAAACAGACACACAAGGACCATAATAGTTTAGTGCCTTTGGAAACTCAGAAAATAATCTTCAAATCATGGTAAAAGATCTTTAACATCTCCCATTAAGATCTTCCCCTTTTGATTTCTTACCTAAAACCATTCATTAAATCCTATGAAAAAGAAAACATAAAAATGGTGAGCTCAAATTCTCATTAAGGTTAAGCATAGAGAACATAAAACAATCCATGAACATTTGAATGCAAAAACTTGAACATAAATTCTAAACATCAAAATCTTGAGCAATGACATAAATATTGGAAGTACACAAGGCATAGATCATGAAGGAACATAAGTCATGATAAACTAGAATTGTAACAAAACATGTAATTTTGGAATCCATTAAGCCATGTTATGATTTCCATAGTGGCCAAGGCATTACTGCCAAGACCATCTTAGTGGAAAAAGTCCCATTCTAAATCGAGTTCACTCCTCGTTCCAGTCCTGTAACACTGAACCGAAAGAACATACCCTTCCATCAATGTCTATCTAATGAGATATAAATATTTACCCAATGAATTTGAGGGAGATATAGGTTCCACCCATCTCATAATGAAATCATTCTTACTTGTGCCACAAAATAAACTTAAAACATTCATCATAACCCAAAGATTAAAATGGGATTCATAAACATCATCCCATCATCACATAACCCATATAAAAAAGGATATTTCATCATACGAAAAGTTAAACCATGTAATTCATATAGGAAATATACTTGAAACATACACATATGAAATAATGTAATCTTAGATGGAAAATGGTTTTGATAAAACATTTGAAATGAATTCTTGAGGAAAATATCATTTCTTCTTCAAAATCAATTTCATTTCACAAAACGTCATGGAATTTTTAAAAGAAAGAGATTTTGTTGAAAATATTCATGAAAGCTTTTGGAGGAAGCTTCATGAAAATAAGGCTTTATAAAACCGTATAAATCTTTTCATGCCGTATAAGTTAAAAAAACATTCTTCTCGTACTTTGGCGGGAAAAGTCGAAATGTACCTCGTAATGTAAAAAAAGAATGATTCCTTAAATACCTTGTAGTAAAAGTCAAAAATGGGTAAAAATAACTTTAAACATACATGAAACCATTTTTATAAAACAGAAACATGGATGATAAATATAACCCCCATGAATATGTACGAATAAACAATCTCAGATAAAAAAGAAATTGTAAAAGTTATCCCTTACATTATGTATGATATTTTTCGTATGATTCTGAACCTCCTGTATAATGATTTAAATAATTTCAATGACTTATTATAGAATCATATTCATTGTTAATATATCATATATTGTTTATTTATGAAATTATATTACCCATTTTGTTCTGTAAATTCGATGTAGAAGCAGCGATTTGGGTAAAATCGTTTCATTTTTTGTACGTGTTTCGACTTGATGTTCTTGATATTACTACTTATATCCTGATTTACATAATTCCAGAATGTAAAACATGATTTATATATAATATATCTTCATCATAAACATATATATATATATGATAGATCGATAAATGGAATGAAATACACCGTTCATGGAGACGGTAGGCCGTACGTACGCATGAACGCTGTTTTCGTTTCCTTATTGAATTGAATGGAATTAAGTAGGTGATATACATATATATATACATAAATCCAGTATCATTATTATGTCATATATTTCATTATTATTCATTATATAAACTTTATAATATTTCATGAATGGTTAACATGGAGAATGAATCTCATCGCGTTGTGGAGACGGTAGTCCGTACGTACACACGAGCGATGATATCATTCCAATAATTATTGAATTGATTTGGAATGGATGATACCATATATCAAAATCAGTATGATGTTATAATAACTATTTATAGTTATTATTTACACCATTATACCCATCCATTTATGGTGGTGTTGGAAATAACAGATTACACCACGGCGTGGAGACGATATTCTGTACGTATGCACGCGCGGTTATTTTGTTTTTAGTAGGATGGATAGAATGTGAAATGGGGTTGTTTCTTATTTATAATAACATATAAGTGTATTAGTAATATTTATGTTATTAGTTTTTTATAAATCAACTAATGAAAAGTAAGTATATGAAGAAAGAAACTTGAATGAATCGGAAACGAATATTACCTCTTCTTCGACACGCCTCTTTCAAACCACCTCTTACGGAACTAAAATTGGCCATTGAAGAATACCATGACCTCTATTATGTTTATATGGAGGTTTTGAAGGGAAATGGTAAGGGTTTGGACGAGCATAAAGTCTCAAAAGGGTGTGAAGAGAAGTGGGAAGGGGTTCCCTTTTTATACGTGAGGAGAGGGGCACCTTTGGGAATATTAAAAATATTCATTTATAATAAATCTAACCCAAATTAAAAACCACCAAAAATATCTAATATTCTATGATTAGATGGTATAGTGTTCTAATATCATCAAACTATAAAATTTAGTCATGTAGGTAATATATTTTAAACATTATCAACTTCATTTATCCTTATTTAAGATATTAAATTTTATTTGTGATAATAAGATTCTAAATTTTAAATTGATATAAATAATTACATATGTGATGTGAATTATCCATAATTAGATAATTTATAATATTTTAGACAATATAAATTTCAATTTATATTTTTTAAAATATTTTTGTGCTTTCTAAACAATTAAATAATATGTTATTTTTTTAAATAACAATAATGTCAATTTTGGAAATATTCATTTATTTGAATTTAAATAAATTCCACACAAAGGATATATTGAAAATAAAATATTTAATAGGTTCATAACATGTCATAGTAATCTAGAAAATTCGTGGATCACATTAAATAGTTCATATAATATTTATTTTACTATTTTTAAAACAATTTATTTGATATTTCTCTTAATACAATGATTACTACAACATTTTTGTATAATTATTAAATATACGTATTTTTGCATAAAAATTAAAAATAATATTCGAGGATGAAGATAAATCTTATATATTTCATTATAATTCATTTAGAAGGATTTATCTTCTAAGACACCCATATTTAAAATTTTATATTTATTAAATTATGAAGGTGACAACTTTGACAACATATAATATAAAATAATATAAGTATCATAATCTATTTTAAAAGACTCAAAAAGGACATATATTCTATCATTGTATTCTTATGGTGTATATATACACTACCAAAAAGTTTTTATCAGGTTTCTGTGCCCTTTAATATGTTTTACAATTTCAATAAAAAAATATTATTGAGTTTTTTATGAAATAAATAATTTCTACATCATTAATGTATAAGCTAATAAGGTAATTAAATAACTCCTAAAAATTACAAATAAATTACCATTATAAATAAAAATATTTTAGATTTCAAATGAGTAATTATAACCGTATTTATATTCTATATAACATTATATTAGAAATACTTTAATTATTAATGTTTGAGTGAGACATATTTCACTTTCCTTTAAATAAAATAAACTAAAGGTCTTAATCACCTCCAAGTGGGTTTTAATGGATTTCATTTCGTCTCAAATATGACTTAGGACGTAATATAATCATTAAATTATATTAATACAAGTGTTAGGGTAATTTTATAATATTATATTTACCCTTAATTACATGATTATTATTTTACTATGATAAAAACAATTTACCGTAGTTACTATTCATAATGACCAAAAATAAAAAGTAGTCTATTAATATAATTTGGACCAACTTATTCCAAATATGGAATCAATTTTTCCATATTCAATACACTGAATTTTCAGAAATTAAATTAAAATTAATCACGTTGTCGAATGAAAACAGGTTTTTGTTTAAAACATTGCAAAAGATTGAACTGATTTAACCTACGAATTCAATGTAAAATCAATTATAATGACATAAATTATATTAAATGGTAATAATATATTCTATTTATACTTTAAAACCATTCAATGTTATAATTTAACCACATAAATTATTACGATGAAAATTTTTTTTTAATTAAAATATAGCGTGTTTTTACTATTCATTAAAATAAGAAAGATATCAGAACAATATGAAAAATTTATACAAAGTGGATTTAAATATCCTGATTTCAAAGAAGAATTTTATTTTTTCAAATTGAACTTATAAACATGTTAAAAACTATATTTAATATGGATGCACCATTAAAAGGCTGCAAAACTGCATTTTATGAAAAATACTTATTTTACCCGAAACATTTATTTTGTTCTTATACCATGTTCTAGAAAATTTGTAAGATGAATAATAATGTTATAAAATTAAAAATTAATTTATACTATTCATAATGGCTAGTTTATAATAATATTATAATAACATATCGTTGTTTTGTAAAACTCGGTATTGTGTACAACACACGATATTGAGGAAGGTCGTGATTACATGTGATGCAAGCCAAGTCAGGGTTGCGTGTAGTGAACGACTCCTTTGTTGTTTCATATTATAGAATCAAACAGTATTTCATTTATACATTATATATATATACACACTCAATGTTTCTTATAACATAATCAATACTTATTTCATTTATACATTAAACAAAATCTATACTTAATGTTGCATAAAATAATTTCCAAAAAACGAGATTGAAATTGTGTGTAACATGAGCCATGAATAGTGTTCCATATATTGCAAGCTAATACGGGGTTGTGTATAGCACAAGATAATCTTGGTGTAGCATACAACAAAAGACATCACAGAAATTAAAAATAATAATTCTTATAAAATCTCGAGTTGTTACAATACTGTATATTACAAATTAAAATTATTTCAATATTAGCCTTATATCGTTTAATTTATTGGGTCATATAATCACATTAGTGTGTATTTTAATTAATTTACCACAGATTGATTTTAATTAATGTCTTCACATTCCAAAAACTTTCAACGAGATCAATATTTCTCATCTTTCACATAGACATTATTATTTAGTTGTGTATAATTTTTAATAGATTTTTAATAATATCACAATTTTATCTTAGAATAGAGTGAAATTCCATATAGCGTAATAATTTAATGAAAATTTTAAGGAATTATAGATAATGATATTCATCTCACTAATGATTACCCTAACCAATACTTGAGAATGGGTTATACTATATATTGATGCCTGAATTAGTATTAATTGATTCATCATTATTGATGGAGATTTCATCATATATTATGCTTCATTAAAATTATTGGTTCATGATAAAAAATACCCAATTCATGATTTTGAATTAGTGGAAGTATTAATTAAATAAAAGATATGGATGAATTATAATTATTCATTACAATTAAGGATATTTAGTGATCATAATTTTATAATGATTAAATTCACATAGAATTAGTTGAATATAAACTATAGAATATTTTTATAGTTGATTAAACACCTTACATAATATTAAATTACCACCCTATAAAAGTGTTCATGGTGGATTATTCTTTCATTAAAAAGGATCATAAGATAAAATCTCAGTTGCGGATCATAAAATATGGAATATTTCATTATATTCAATGGTTGGATCTTGTTATAATTAATAAATGAGGGAAATTATTTGTTTCAGAAATATATTTTCAATAATCTATGATTTTTGTGATTTATGAGGTTCATAAGGAAGACATACTGTCCCAAATAGTGGTAGGAAATGTTACCATGTTCAAAAAGATTATAAATTATTGGTAAATTTCATAAACAATATATATGTTCTATACATACAATATTTGAAGGAGTTATTTGATGAAGCTAATTGTTATTAATTCTGTATTTTTCCTAGATATATACATATATATATATATAACTGAAATATTATATCTATTGGAACATTATGAATATAGATATTCCATAGTATTTATCTTTGTTATATGAATTTCATAAAGATATGGTTGAGGGGGTAAATTCAATGGGGATGTTACATTCATTTCCTATACCGAAAGACAAAATATGAAAACATTATAATCTGATTTTTTCATAAGACTCCCCAAAACTCTTAAAGAAAATAATCTTTTTTAGGATGCCTTTTTTCACCATCTAATGTCATAAAAATTCATTCATGTAATTGAATATTTCACTCTCAATCATTTTTTGAAAAAATTTCATAATTATGGTGTGGAGTCATATATAGTACCACATTCAATTACATCAAGCATATATCAGAAGATTTAATCTATATTTAACAATATAATTCAAGGATATCACGATTCAATGATGTGTTATAGTAATTCCTATAATTCATAGATATATATTTGGTAAGTGTTAAAAATTACAACTCTATATTATATGGTGAGGAAAATTTTATTGGATTTAAATTTTTTGTTTCAAAACCTTTATTTTCTCATGTTTTTTATAACAATAGTTGTCTCCTGGGAATTCATATGGGTATTTTTAAATCCATATATAGATATAAGTGCAGAAATCTAAGATGATATAATGATGATTGATAGTGATGTCTACTGGGTCCTGATCTGTTTGAGGAAATGGAAGATGGCATTATGTATGTTCTAAAGTAAACCATGGATTCAAATAATATATATATAAATTACGTATATAATATATTGATTGATAAAAATATAAGATAATTGGATGATATTTCTATAAATTTATACATGGGATAAGGAATGTAACCACTCTCACTTTCGATCTCTTTTCTCCCGGTGGTTTCCTCTCAAGATCTAGGAATTACCATCCTCCCATTCTTTCGGCAACACTTCAATCGTCCAGATCAGTGGTCTTTGGGATTCATACTCTTCCTATCCAAGGCATTGTTTCCTATCACACTTCGTCGATGGATTTAGTTTTATATTCCACTTGTTTCAATTACTTGTTGGCCCCTTTCTCTGGATCTCGGCATTGCTTTATCACACAACCATTATTTTGGGATAATTTTCCCCTTCGGCATTGGTGGAATTGTATTCCCCCATTTTTTGGTATTTTTAGTAGATTTTATTTGTGGTTTTATTTTCATATATTTTAACTTTGTGTGATTCATCCCATAATGGGGCCTTTATCTCCCTTCATGATTAGGGTTTCATCTGCCCTTTACCCCTTCCATTCGATTTCAATTTTATTCTGGTATAGTGTTTGGCTTTCGAGCCTTGTACATCCTCCTCTGATTCTTTTTCTTCCATTACCATCATTATAGGACCCAACCTAGTAAAACCAATGGTTATTCTGTGGAATATGAATGTGGTGGGGGAGTGATGTCTCGGGTGTTTCTGATGCTCCTATTTTTAGGATTGTGGTATATAGACTCTTTGTAATGGAATTTCTTACATGCATGGATTTCAATTATCATTTGGTTTTTTATTAATTTTTTTCTGATTTTTTGGATGGATATTCTATAGAATGTGTTTTGAATAGTATGTTAGTTGTGTTAGAGGATGGTGTTTACGGGGATGAGTTTCGGTCATCAGCTATGATAGTGATAGGGAGGCCACAATGACGTTGGTGATCCTAATAATTTGATGACCGATGATGTGATTTTAGATGGCATAGGGGTTTCATGGATCGAGGCCTCTATGGAATCTTATGTTCCTTTTTGAGATTGTTTTTAAAATACGAAATCATGCATAGTGTTGAGGTTTTCTGGTGAGATGGATTCATTGTTGGTTCGATCATGAGTCGGTATCCTCAAGGATGTGATGATGGCCTCTTTTTTGAAAATTGAAAAAGTTGATGTTTCATGTTTTGCGAAGCGAGGTGCAGAGGATGTCTCTCATTTGAATTTTGAATTTTTTTTGAATGATTTTGGCACGATTTGATGCTTAGGGTTGTTATTTTGAATTTTGAAATCTGTAATACATCTTTTGTGACATTTTTGTTGGTTCCCACTTAACCTTAAATTGGATTCTTAAATAAAAAAAATGAATTGTCAGTATTCATCTAATAAGGTTATGATATTTTGAATTAAGGTAAATGTTATCCATAGGAATAATTTTCAAATAGATATTCTTGATTGAATATACATGTTAGCTTCCCTCCTGACACTTTTACAAAAACTATCTAAATATTGCATGATCTTCTATTAAACATTTTTGAGATATTTCATAACTAATCTAGTAAATCTTATATAATTAGATGTTATTACCATTTAAAATTATCTTCCAATCATTGAATATTATAGAGAAATCATGGACCATTGAGGTAATTTTCTCTAGAACAAGACAACTAACCTGGTTAATTCTCTTTTGAGGAATCATAATTTCCATGAAGTTACACGAGATCCTAAGGATATAATGAAATGGATATATCTTAATTTTAATCTATATGTGTGGCTTAATATTGGGGGTAGAATTCATTAAAATTTATGTTGAATGTAAAACCTCAATAATTTAGTATATATTTCCCTTAAAATAAATATTATATTTTCGAAAGCTTCCAATACACACAATCTTGAGTTAAAATGAATTATAATATAGTGTAACATTACAAAAAATTAATAATATTAATTTAATTAACATGATTTACCAAATTATTATAATTATATATTATATATTTAAATATATTATATATATTGATAAATATGTAGCACATTTTAATTAATGTCATTATATTCATTAAAAATGCATTTTTCATGAAAACATGTCATATAAATTTTTTTATGAAGGTAATATAACAAATTTATAAACTAATAATAAATATATTTATAAAAGTGAAAATATTTTTTATATAACCATTAATAAATTTTCCTTTTTGTGATATTTTTTTGAATATCATTTGAGGGATGATATTCTTAAAGAATAGTGAAAAATAATGAATTTCATTGAATGTTGTGATCTAATTTAATATATTTATTAAGTTACATTGTTTTATTGAATTTAATTTCTAGTATAACATGCCAAATTATAATTTTAATGATCAATTTTATGTTATTGTAAAAGATTTTGTTTATTTTGTTGATAATAATATCATAAAATTAAGAAAACAATTCAATGGAAATACTCTTTTAATAATGTTTATGGGATCAATTTAGAATTTACTTCTCTAGATTTTATTATTTAAATTTATTTAAACAGATTTCATATTTAAAATAAAAACAATTTAAATTATATAAAATTCGATATAATATTTTGATAATATTGAATAATAAAAATGATTAAATTACAATAAAGAGGTTATGGTTAAAATGATTTTAATTGGCGACTGACCCCATTGATAATGGTGTGTTTTACAATTAGACAATACTAAATAGTATTATATTCCCTTTTAATTCATCATCATATCACAAATTGTAATTTTGACCATATGTTTTCATTTTTCATGAGTATAATGTTAATAAATTCTTCTGTTTAAAAATTAAAACAATTTCCTCTCCTACACATTTAATGGAAAACACATCTAATTAATTTGTTACACCATTATGAGTCTTCTAGATCAACCATTTTCTTCCCAATTCACTTATGAAATACCATGTCATCAAAATAGTCGTTCTTTTTTTCTCAATGAACTATTACAAAGGACATAAAGAAATCATCCATAACAGGCTTATTTAAAATCATATAATCATATTAACCAACATATTTAAATTTTATTCTTTAATATTATTTATGAAAATTGTAATTATAATAAAATAGTAATATTATTATACATAATATAATAATAATTTCTTTATAATTTGAAACAACCAATATCGGGAAGGTATTTATTCATATAGGAAGTGAATGTATAACTCATATGTTTATGTGTACTACCCCATACACATTGTGATGAAATTTATTTTCCGTCACTATCATCATTTGATTTTTATTATGATGGTTGTAATGATTTTATATGAAATTTATGGATTCATTATTAATATTTAATATTAATATCAATTTTACCTTCTTACCTTCTAATTTGTTTGGAAAACATATTACATGTGCGTACATGTGGACTGTCACCTACATGGATTGATGTGATTAATTTTTTATTTTTTATATAAAATAATAGTAATATAGATAAAAATAAATAATATATAAGATATATAATTTATATAATAATGCTTCCAGACGGGTGATTTATTATTTTTATATATTTCAATCCATACATGAAAAAGTAAAAACCCCTTTGATCCATACGCATGACCAACCATCTTCTGAAATGATGAAAATTATATTTTATCAAGTACATTAAATTTATGAAATTAAATAAATATATATATATATTTAATAAATATTATATCTACATTATGTTTATAATTGTATATATAATATTTCCATGATCAATGTATATATCCTAGAACTACCAATCTAATATTCTCATGAGGAGAAAACAAATATCAATTAGAAAAAATGATTTCAATATATATTTGTTAACAAATTCATAATGAAATTAGATATTTTGAAAATATATGTAATGGTACCAACCCTCACAGTCCATTATATTGTAAATATTCAGTGTTTGAGGTGTTCTAGGGAGTCACCATGCCTAATTTAATGAATTTGAAAAAACATTATGTTTTCAAATAGTTTGTGGCATCAGTGTGTGTAGTCGGTATGTGGAGTGGGTTGGTGGAGATGATAGGTGGCATCAGTAGGTGGTGTCAGTGGGTGGTCATAGTAGGTGTAATTGGTGTCTCATCATCATTGAGTCATGTATGTGAATCACCATCGGTAGGTTGTAGTAGTGAATCATGTTTGTGAATTACTGATGGTAGGTCATGGCAGGTACATGCCCTCAGTGAGAGGTGTCAGTGACTTGGCATTGATAGCTTGTGTCAGTGACTTGCCATCGGCATGTCAAACTAGTGACTTTCAATCAATAGAACACATCAGTGACTCACGTTGATGACTATTCAAACAATAGTTCTGGGTCTCAACCATTGGTGAGTCATTCCCAAAAAAATTTCAAAATTCATGTTCTCTTTATTTTTCCAGTTTCACCCCTTTAATGTTTTATTCGACATAAAATGATTTTGAAATCTCATATAGATTTTGTTAATCTATTTCAAATGATGTAAATTATATCATCAATTTGAATTTCTTAGAGTCTTTATGTTATTCAAAATACTTGTCAATGATCATGATCTGTAATTAAGGGTAATCGAAATATTTTTCATTTTAGATTTAGGATTTTTCATTTCTTAAGACAATAACCATCCTTTATTTTATGTTTTCCATTCTCATGATACCATGATTCCATGAACCTTTCTTCCATGATAAGATATGCATCTTTGTTTCACCCTTGTATCGTGTTTCTATGGAGCCTTATACACCCTTCTTTGTCACATTAGGGATGTGTTCATCGTCTATTTCTTTGGGTAGGGATCCCTTTATCTTCTTTAATTTATGTATCATGATGGGTAGTTATATGAATGTTCTATTTTGAAGATGGTAAAATTTCTATTAAATATAGATAATTGAATCTATTTAATATCAATATACAGGGTCTAGGAAAAATTTGCACGTGCTGATGTATTATTTATTACTGTTATTGTTATGTATATAGGTTATATTCTAATTGCAAATCATGGCCATTAGTGGTCTTTGTTTTAAAAAATTTTATTTTGAATGTTTATTTTCAATCCACTATGATCAAACGTATAAATATGAAATTGGGGAACCACCAATACACATTTTATTAAATGGATTCCTCATGATCAAAATTATTCTTTAATAACCCTAGAATTCTAAAAGTGGAATTAAAGAACTAGTGTTTCCTAAATATGAATTTGACATAGTTTTTTATTGTGTTTTTGTGGTATGTGAGGTTTTGTTTTGTCTTGTTACATGGTTGGTTGTGTAGTTATATGGTTGAGATAATGATAATAATTTGGGATGGTACGTGTGTTATATTTGAATATTAGGTTGAGAGATTGTTTGATAATAGAATGGTTGGGCTGTGATTCAGTATAGAGGTTACAGGCCCAGGTTGTTCCATGTTTATGTTTTTCGGTGTGATGGGTGAAATGTTATAATACAATTGTATTTTTTCCTTCATTGTGATAAGGTGTGATTCATGGTTTGGATGTATGTTGGGTGTTAAAATAATGAGATGTAGAATATGGGAGAATGACATTAAGAAATGATGATGTTTGTTGTGTGTATTTTAAATGGAAGGGATAGAATGAATTAATGTATTATATAATAAAGAATTACAATTACATAAATCAGTTGTCTTGGGGTATATTTTTTTTGTCTTGTTTTGTATTGCATAAATATTTCAACGACTGATGTGGTTTTTGTTTGTGTTAGATAATGTATTATGAGGTAGCACAAGATATGGTTATATCATAGGGTGATTGGTAGATTGATCGAGAACCCATTGGTTTGCGCATGAGTGTTTGTTAGAATATATTAATTTATTTAATTTCATTGTGTTTCTATATTGACCCCACTATAGTTGCACATTATGTGTTGAACACCCCCATTGTCAGGTGAGGGTGTCTTTCACAAACATCCTAGTGGGGGAATGGATGGAGGGCCACTTTCTCTTCCATAATCACTATTCTGGGTAGTGATATCCCATTATTTAAAGGATATGTAGAGGTTTGTGAGGCCTAGGTGTGTGCGGGAGAGTTGTGTTTTCCCAAGTGGATTCGGGATGGGGTGGTTTTTGATTCCTAATTGCTTCAGGATGAGATGTTTTATGTTCCTAATTATTTGTAGGATGTTTTGTGGTATGTCACCCAGGTACCTATAGGAAACATCTAGTGGTCATTCCATGGTGTGTACAAGTGGGGTGTGATGTTCTATGTGTCCTAGGTGATTGCATGAGAGAGACAGTTGTGGGGTGGTGGGGTGTGTGGACGGGTTGTGATGTGGTTCTTCCCGAATAGGTGGGAGAGTGGGGATGTTTTTCATTAGGGTGCATGAGTGTCTAATCAGTGGGAATGTGGGGTGGTGTACCCTATCATCAATTTGATTTATATTAATTTAAAGGACGTACATTATTTGGTTAGTGCACATTTGATGATGTTGTGGTTAATAGTTTTCCATTTTATGTGCTTTTGTTGTCTTCTATTTTATCACGGGGGGGGGCTTATTTTTCTTCTCTGCTTGTGCATGATAGACATTGTTTTCATACAAATTTCACATGTATACAAAACCTACATATATAAAACAATTTTTAGGATTCTAGGAGGACTACATGGACCATGATGTACATTTCTAGCTCATACATTGGTATAGTTGACGTGTCTCTAGTTATCATTATTTTTTGTATTTACTTTGGAGACAATTATTTTTATAGTAATCTTATTAAAAAAGCATGTAGGGGTGATTTTGGATTTCTTATATATATATATATATATATCTTATATTTATTTCAAGGTTGATACATCTTCATTCTAGATAATGATTACTACAAAAACGGCAGTGCCTCCCATTTTGTGATATTGGTTTACCATTGGTGATGGTTGCCGCCCCAGGGCCTACTGGAGGTCGGACGTGGGGGTCATTATCTAACATTATCCATTTACATCATTGGGGGGAATATTTTGAGGGAGTGGTCAGGAAATCATAGTATCAGTGAAGATGTTTATGTTATAAGATGCAGTTTTTAGTTAGGTAGAGTGAGGATTTCATGGTATTTTAGGGAAATTTTTTTAATTGATCATGGTGTTTGGCAGAGGTAAGGGAAGACCGGCTAGGAGATGGTTTATAAAGAACTTGTGATTTGTCTCAAGGACTATGAGCCTACAAAACAACAAAGTGAGGATACACTGTTTACATGGTAGAGAAACAATTAAATATACATGCATTATAATGACTTATTCAATTATCTGAATTGTGATATTTTGGGGGATTTTAAATGGATTACAAAGACGAGTTAGTTGAATTAAAATGAATCTTAAATGAAATTCCACACTACTTGGGCTGAGTAATTATTTGTTTACCTTTCAAAAATGGAACCAAGTCATCATCTACATCTAGTACAAGTTGTGGAGGCTTAGTAGTATGACCCAGTTGGACAATGGAGGATTAAACCAATTGAGGAGGAATAACATTTCCTAAAAAACATTACATACTTTTCAGCGATAGACTCTGGGAATGTATAAGGGTAGCCTTTCAGACATGGACAAGGACTGTTGGATCGAGTATCATGAGATAATATTCAACTTGATCTAGGATATCTTGGAGTATTGTGTTCCCTTGTTGGTGAGCCCGATATGGTGAGCTGCGGTTCAATGGTGGATGCATTAACTAGGGAGAAGAATGAGGCTAACATTTTTTTGTGTCAATTTTGAGGAGTTCTATACAGAATTTTTCTCATCGTACATGAAGGATGAGAAGGGTTATGAGTTATTTTCCAACCAGAATGGCATTATGTCGGTAGGGGATATGGGGATCAAATTCGAGGATCACTATTGTTTAGAATAAAATGACATTGTGGATGAGGAGTCTCATATAATATGCTTGGGGGAAGCACATTTTCTTTCTCTCCAGCACGCGGTTTATCCCTTTACACTACATAGATACATTTTGGTCAGGAAAAAGGTGAACATATTTTAGAAGATGCACTCATTATTAGGTCAACGACGATATGGATGTCAACCTAGTTATTCATTGGGAATGGTTATTAGTATAAAGTTTGATGCACCATGGCCTTTGACTTTTCATCTAGTGGGGTATCACACATAGCAGTTTCCTTTAAGAATTTTTTTTCCTCATGAAAATCCTATAGGATTAGGGATGGTGTTTTTTATCTTTGGAGTCCATGGGAATCTTTAGATTCTGTTCCTAGAGGTCATTTGAGTTCAGTATGGGTGGCTGGTCTAGTGCTCAACATAACAGTAGTTTCCAGTAGTGTAGTTCCACAAGTAGGGATATATGTGTCACATCCCAATGAGGGGAGAAAGAGTAGGATGTGGCTGACTATATGGTGTTCCTCAGGGACCTCGACCTAGGTGTGGTCAAAGAGGAGGTCTTCAGCAGAGGGGTATAAGATCCTAGAATGGACAATTACATTCTATAGAGGAAATTGTTCTATAACAACCATAAATCATTCTAGGCAACATCAGTGTGTTCAGTACTCCTTCTTATACTTTTTTTGATTTAAGATATTCTGAATCCTTTAATGATCTTATTATTTCCCATGTATAGTACTATATGTATAGATTATTCTCTCTCACTTGGAGTTGATCACACAAATTGGAGGTCAGACCAACTTTTTTGATGTATGTCAGGATGTAGACTGATGATGGAGCCACATCAATCTCAGGGGGGATATTTTTTTATTATAGATTAAATTGTCTGATAACATCTTTCAGTTTAATATCTTGTACTCTATTAATTCTATTATCAACTTTTTATTGAGTATAGTTATGTTTTTAGACGTGGATGGAAAGTGTGTGGATTTTATTGGGGAATGATTTTGTCACATGAGTAGTCAGGGTATAGAGCCCCTTAATTAATTGTTGGATGAGTTGTCAGTGGAATTAGTAGATGCTGAGAAGGAGGAGGATCCCAGTGCTATTGGGGTAGTTCATGTGTTTTTTTCATTTTGGTTTTTGTTACTCTACCCTGTTAATGTAATGTTGATATCGGGATATACATACACCCCGGTTCTTCTTTGATTTCAATGGATCCTTATCGGAAGACCCCATCAGAGTAGTAGTAGTTGGTGATAATGATATATGATCGAATAAAAAATGTATTTTTCTCATATAATGTTTCATTGTGGGGTTCTCTAGTATTGTTTTTAAGGATAGAAGATGGTGGTCTGTGGTTTTGAATTGACTACATGGGTTTGAATCAGGTAATGGTCATGTACTGTTACCCTCTCCCAAGGATAGATGATATTTTCGACTAGCTGAGGGAAGCATGTTGGTTATCTATGATCGGTCTATATTCTGGGTATCAACAGCAGAGGGTTAAAGAAGGTGATTTCTCATGGACTGCTTTCATGTGTATGTATGTGCACTTTGAGTTCGTGGATCGTTGGTTCAGTGTTATGAAAACACCATATGTGTTCATGGAGATTAGGAACTCTTTAATTCATGAGATCATGGACTGGTTCACCATCGTGTTCACTGATGATATCTGAATATACAAGAAGTCAATTAGGGAACATTTCGAGTATATTAGGACCATTTTTCGGTTCTTTGACACCACATGATCAATGAAATTTTTTCTAAATGCATGTTTTGGATGTGAGAGGTTCATTTTATTGTACTTTTGGTGACCAAGTAGCCTATAGCAATTTACCCATATATTATGGAAGTAGTTTTTTCATAGAAAAAACCATGGAATTTCATATTGGTTTTAATTTTTCATAATATTGATATCTAATTATTGGAGATTTGTAGAAGATTTCATATGAAATGTAGCTATGTTGATAGATTTTATAAGTAAATACAAGGACATTGTGTATAATGATAAGTGATAGGAAGCATTCAACTAGCAAAAAAAATGATTGTTAGTTCTCCAATTCATTAGTTTCCCAAAGAAAGAGTGATATTTTAGGTATTTTTTGATTCATCCCATATGGGATTAGGATTAATGAAAATTAAATTATGAGTATTGACCAATTAAGGGTCTAGGCAGTTATGTCATTAAAATCTGAACTATGCCACCCATGATATGGTTCCTGTAGAGATCATGTTAATGAAGGATTTTTGGAGATATTACCTCATTTGGGAGTGCTTTCTGTTATTCACATATCATAAGAGGTTGAGGATTATATTTTCCGAAAAATATCTGAAAATTTTACAAAAGAAATGGATGAAGTTTTTTTAAGATTACGATTTCAGGATATCATCTACCTTGGGTAGGAGATTGTGTTGGAAGATTCATTAAACATGAAGTCCCAAAAGTAGCTTATTCATGAATCTTCAAATTCATGGAAGGTGATCAAGGATTTGGCTTCCTTCCACTTAGATGTAGGAATTGATGGTAGTAGAGGATGTGTTTTTTAGATAATGGGGCTATCTACATTGACGTACTAGTTGGAGGAGTCTCAATGGGGTGACTTAGAGGTAGAGGTGATGGAAAATCACATAGAACATGGTGATGCTCTGGGGGGATGGTCAGAGGATAGTCGGAATCAAATGGTGTTTCTTGAGAATTTTTTTGTTCTAGTGGATATGTGTGGGGGATTTCTCCATGCGTTTCACTTCTCTATTATTGGTACACACATGAGCTTCTAATATGTACTTTGGTTTGAGGGAACATTTTTTGTTGCTCGTGATGAAATGGGAGGTAGTAGAGTTTTGGGAAAGTTCATAGTTTTCTAGAAGTTGAATCATGAACACCCAGTACTTGGTGGTTTGTTACAACCCTTAGATGTCCCCCAGATGAATTGGGATGATATATCTAGGTATTTATTCACAAGAATATATTTAGATCCAAGAGGATACGATGATATCTAGGTAGTGTTGCATCAACTGATGAAATCTACTAACTTTTTAGTGATCAAGGAGTCAAGCACAAAGGATTCCATGGAGTAGAGGTATGTAGATGATGTGGTGGGGTTTTAAGAAATTCTAGGATCCATTTTCTGGGATTTGGAAACACATTTAATCTAATTAGTATGTAGGGGATTTTGAAATTACTTTTGCACCTATTATCACCTCATCAATTACTTACACCCTCACACATATGGGACGAAAGAGTGGATTATCAAGACATTTGAGGACATGTTGTGATCATGAGAATGGGAGAGTGGTGGATATTGGGTATGACACCGTAACATGGTGGAGTTCACTTACAATAACAATTCTCTATCTTATAATAGCATGTATTCATTAAAATATTTATATGGATGCCCAAATCGTTCACCCTTATGATGGAGAGAGGTTGGGGGACAACTATTCATGTTCCTGAAGTAGTTCAGTGCATGTGAGAGAAGGTTTAGCTTGTATGTGAGATGATTAATGTTGACAAAAATTTGTGGAATTCATATTCAAATCGTACGAGGAGGCCCTTAGAGGTCAATATTGGGGGGCCCGTGTTCTTGAAGATTTCTCCTCAATGTGGGCAGCAGAGGTTTGACATAGAGAGAAATAATTTTCTGAGGTTAATCATACCCTTTTTGGTGTTTGGAAGATTTGGTGATGTGGCGTACCAGAATGTATTTGTACCAAAGTTGGAGAGGAACCACATCATCACTAAAATATCATAGCTTAACTATAATCATCTCGATGACACCCATGTCATCAACTATGGCGATTTGGATAATGAAGATGATGCGACGTACATGGAATGGACCGTACATATCTAGGATCATCAAAAGAAGTTTTTTCAGGTGTATATCATTCCCTTGGTTCGTATGTTATGAAAGCATGGTTTCTTGGAAGAGTGTATTTGGGAAAGGGAGAAACAAATGCATTCCCCAAACAAATAGATTTTCTATGTTTTTCATTGATGTGTTTCCCAATATAATGTGATGCAAGATAAATTTTCACTATAAAAAGTGTTTTTTTTTTCTTTTACCATTATGCATGAAAAATTCCTAACATTCAAATGGGGGAGAACCAGATTCCTAATCAAGTCACATTAATTTTATGTGATTAAACCCATGTGGGAGAGTCAGTTCTTCAAAAAATGGATATTATCATAACATGGATGATGTGATTCCCTAATTCATAAAACCAGATATTGTGGATTTTGGTTCTTTTGAGGGGAGTCTTGTGGTCGTTTGGGATAGTAGATGTCAGAGGAATATTTCATTGATGTTGAGGTTTCACTCTAGATTTCAAAAAACACATGGTTGTTTACTGATGATCATTGATGACAATAATGGTGTTTTAAGTGTATCTAGATCATTGAGAGGGGTTTTCTGGAATTATCATGGGTGAGAATATTTTGATAGGTATTTGATGTAATGGACCCCAGTTCCTCTATCCATTAATTTGTCAAAATATAGTTTTTATGTTTTCAGGGGAGTCATGGTGACACATTACAAGTGTTCTAAAAAAGATAATCCAGATTTCCTATTTTTGGTGGCCTTAGTTGGTAGTGTTGGTATATAGCATAAGTAGGAAGAATTTATAAGTGGTCTTTGTAGGTGGAATTTGTGAATCCACATTAGTGAGTCACTTATATCACTCACCATCTATATCTTGTTTCATTGACTCTCCATCAATAGGTCATATCAATGACTTTCCAGATTTGGTCACAACAGATATACATGTTAGTGACACATCCATCCCTGACTCTTGTTGGTGACACACCCAATGGTGAGTCATTTCCAATAGTTTTTCAAAAATCCAGTTCCCTCTAGTTTTTAAATTTTCAACACTTTAAGGTTTTATTTGACATAAAATGATTGTAAAAAAATGTATAGTGGGTTTGAATTTGTTTTTAATGAAATAAATTCTATGTTAAATTATTAATGATCAGGAGGATTGATGTTAGTTATAACACATTGTCTTTATCCCGATCTGTATTTAATTTCCTTTTAATCTTTTTTCATGTAGATTTAGGATATTGGATTTCTAAATTGATACCCTTCTGTTCATGTGCTTTTACCATTCTATTAATACCATGGAGCCAATAAATGTTTTCCCTGAGGATCTATGGGTCTGTGTTTCACTATTGGATCATGCTTCCCTAGAGACTTGCATGACCTGATTTGGAATAAGGGGGAGGTGTTGATCATATGTTTCCTGAGGTAAGGATCCCTTCATCTATTTTAATTTTTTTATACTACGTGGTGGGTATATGAATGTTCTCTTATGAATACGATATAATTATGAATATATAAAGATAATTTGATCTATTTAATATCGATATACATGAGCGGTGGAAAAGTGATTCATTCTTCTATTTTATTAATTACTTGTATTGTGATCTATAATGATTATATGCCTATAAAAATCATTACAATTTGTGGTATTTGATTGTATACTTGTGATGGATTATGGATGTTTATTATTGATCCTTTGTGAACTACCAAATAAATTTTAAATTGGTTAACCTTTTATACCTAGTTAAATAAATGGATTCCCCAGGATCAAACTTGTTAAATGATATCCCTTGAATAATAGGTGTCGAATTAAAGAACAAATTTTTCTAAAGCTAAATAAAACCGTCATAATTTGTGTGTATTTTTGTTCTTGTTCATTTTGTTCGGTCTTATTCATTGTGTGGTTGCATGGTTATGGGGTTTTGATCCCTACTATATTTGGTATGAAATAGGTAATGTAATATAATTCCAGTTTGACAGATTGATTTATTTTGTAATAGAATGGAAGTGTCTAAGCAGGAGTGTAGGGGTTCCGGTTGTCCTTTGATTATGTTGCTGGGTGTGAATGGTGAGGTGTTTTTATATAGAAGACATGTCTTTTTGGTTTTTGATGAGGATTGTTACCGGGTTTGGAATTAAGTTGGGGGTTTTTTTAGAGGATTAACATGGAATAATTACTTTGAATAATGATTATAGCTATGGTCAGTAGTTGCTCCATTAGGGTTGCATTGAATAAATTGTTTCTTTAATATACCATGAAAATTGGTTAAATTAGTTTTCTGGTGGTATGTTTCATTTTTTTCTTCTTTTGGATGGATTTCATTTTTCAATTTCCAAAGCGGTTGTTTGTGCTGTTAAAATATGCATTTAGTGTTATCAGTATAGTTGGAATTATCATAGAGTAATTGGTTATTTTAATGAGAATCCATATGTTGGGATTTATTATTTGATACTATATATACACACCTTTATTATC